>JAOXJM010000071.1:15023610-15036836 GCA_026413425.1 Tringa solitaria
TCAGCCTCCTTTTCTCCAGGCTGAATAACCCCAGCTCCCTCAGCCTCTCCTCATATTCCTACTACAGTACCTTGAGTAGGAAAAAAGTATAAATGTCATGCGCTGCCCTTTTTTTTTTTTTTAAATCAGCATCTGCTTGCAGACATCCCTGCAGCTGTTTAACTATTTAAAATTAAATCTCACATTAAAAATGGTGTCTCATTTGCAGCTAGACTGAATACATCTCACATTTGCTCCCAGAATGAAGTAAACCAGTCAGCAAATCACATTCTCCTACTTCACGCAAAATGAGCAGAGTCATTCTTCTGAAGAGCACAAAGAAAGTATGGCAGAGCAGAAGCCTTTCAGTGTAATATAGCACATCAGTCATCAGCAGACACAAAAAAAAAAGAGATTATTTTCTCCTACGCTATGTTGCTTGCTAGCAGGGCCTTCTCAACAGAAGTCTGTCCTAATTTAAAAACAAAATTAAGCGTTTTTTTTTACATCTCCTGTTGTGGTCTTCATCCCGTTTGCATGTCCAAATGAAACTGGACAATATAAAAAGAAGTAAGTTGTCTTTAAGCGGTTAGAAATGGGAGCAGGAGTCAGAGGGAAACCGTGAATCCGCATTCTGGTGGGTAGCAAACAGCCCCGATCACGACTGCAGAATCTTTAGCAACAATATTTTTTCCAAAACCATTTGGCATTCCAAACAAAGCCTACAGTTACCTGAATTAAAGACCCATCTGCTACACGTCTTTTATGAACCATAAACAGAACTACTCCAAATGTACTCTCTGAAGCCGACATGAAAGAGCCTGACGTCCCCAAATGCCAAGGCCCCGGCCTCCCTCAGGCCTCTGCCCGTTCACCCACATGTCCCTGGGGCTGATGCCCCCTGTCACCACCACTCTCCTGAAGCTCAGCGCTCTCTTCCCACCATCACTAAGGGCTCAAACAGTTACAGCAAGAAAGGTAATAAAAAGATGGATCTTACTAAAACACCGTGTAGCTGATGTTTGTGCCAGGCATTGACAGGGGCCCCAAGGGCCTCTGTGAGGAGAGGCCGGGGCTGCCCTGCCTGCACAGAGGGTTCCAGCCAGTTCCTGAAGGAACCTCAGGGCAGAGCCGAGCCCCTCATGGTGGCCCCTGCGGTGCCTCTGGTAAAACACGTTTCAGAAGGTCCAAACCCTACTTGGGCAGTGAGGATACCAGTGTGAGCCCCGGGAGAGCAGGGGAAGCGGAGTGGGGGAGGGCTGTGGGCACCGCAGCAGGGATTCTCCGGCATCAACAATGTTTGAAGGGAATAGGCTGAAAAGAAAGATTTTGTTTTAGACTTAACGTCTCCAAATAATCACAACCCTATTGCTGACCCTCAAACTGATCTCCAAGCAGCAGCTACTATGAGAGAAACACCAGTGTTGGTGCATGTTCCTTCTGTGGGTGGGAAAGACAAGGACTAGCTACAGGTCCAGTAGGACATCAGTATGACCAGTGATACTTACTTCACCCATGCTTCTCCATTTATATGTCAAGAAACTCAGGTTTTCGATGTCTTCTTTTAAGCAACTGTCAGTTTCTTCTACCTTGAAGCCATTCCGTGTGCTTTACAAAAGCAACTCAGGCCTGAAAAATACGCTTATTGCAATCTGTCAAGAACTCCTCATGATGTGCAGCTCCCAGAGACGGTGAGCCACACCGCCCTGTGAAAAAGAGGGTAGTGAAACTTTGCTATTCCAACATTTTTTTACAGTTTTTATAGTCTTGTCTTCAGAAATTCTATTTGGAAAAAACAAAAGCACATTAACACTGGATAAATTTGCATCTCTGCTTCATTTACCTAGAACCTGCAATTTAAGAATTTAAGTCTTTATTCCTTATTAATGCTTCTAAATCATCTGTGATTAGAACGCAACGTCATTCGTGCCACAGCCTTCAGAGTTTGTTTTGTGGTCTTCTCTTTTGGGATCAAACCTGTTGAACGTCCAGTGAGCATCTGGAATCTGAGCAGAAGGACAAAGTAGCGGAGCAAAAGCCGCTGCAGGTGATGGGGCAGCTGCAACACTTTGGCAGAAGCTGCGATTTCCACGGTCAGAAAAAAAACATACTGGACACACAAAATTTGGAGGACACGGGAAGAAGCTACCTATTAAGAGAGAGAATTCATACAGATTTGGGTGAGATGATGAGAGGCCAATATAAAAGTCTAGTTGTTTGCTTCCCCATTCCCCGAGCAATTGAGAGAGGGCTGTTACTGCACCAGAGGGTAAAGGAAGAGGAGCGAAGAGCGCAGAGGTGACAACATGCCTGGTGTCCCGGAAAACCTTGGTAAAGGAAACCATCAGGAATTCGGAAGAATAAATAACTGCCAAATTAAAACAATATGTAGCTTAAGAGTTTTTGCTTAATTTTGTTGTTAAAACTGAACTGCAATCAGGTTTACTGCTAGAATATCTTATAATCCCTGTGCTATTCTGATGACTCCATACTATTTCTGCATATATGAAATAACATAGTTTACAGAAAAAACAGATTAAGGAACTCTCTAGACTTTCATTAGAAGGCTGTCCCCCAAACCACCTTATATGGAAAGCTATATTATAGATTTTATAGTCTATAGCTTGCCACACTTCCAACATTCATTACTGAAGGTACTGCAGCAGGGCTGCTTCTGCCAGGGAACTACAAGTATGACATCTGAGAATGTTTCCTGTGGAGTTATCAATTCCATCTTCCTATGACACATCACCTTTACAATACTTCGTTTTACTCCCATGAGGAGGATCACATTTTTCATTTCTTTCAACAGGAGAAATGTGTACTGAGATGCATCCTTCATTGGGTTTATTTCAGTGTGTTCACCAATTACCATATTAGAAGACTATTTCTCCATAAGTTACTTGTCCACTTTCATCAAAGCACCTGCCACTCTTCACATTCCACTTTCGCTGTTCAGCCTTTTTGACCTTCTGCCTGACAATCCTCCTAATGAACACAGTCAGAGGAACACTCTGCTTTTGGGGAAGTTTCTCAGATTATTCTAACAGGAAAACTCACAAGCTGTATGTATTGTATTCCAGCATATAGAGATCTGATTACACCAGTAAACCCCACCTATGTGTTTGTTTCAATAAACAGACTACTTGAAAAATCTATTTCTAAAAATGTTTTCAATGAGTTGGGAAAAAAAACTCAAAAAAATTGCGATGAAACAAATTTAAAAGTACTTGAGCTACAATCCTTGGGTTTTTTAAGGGTGCGGAAAACATCCTAACAAATCTCTTTCTAGATAGTATCACAGACTTTGGTGAAGCTTCCAAAGTAAAAATTAACAAAGTTGATGACATTAGATCTATTATGTATTGCAGAAAATTAGAAGTTCCATTAACTTCTTGTACTACAGTTGATAACATCCATTTAGATTTGTATACACTTCCAAATGTTTTACAGTTCATTTTAGTGTTTAGATTTATATAAAAAATTAAGTTTTCAGGAATGAGAGTGTATAACTATTGTAATAGTTGCCATTTTTCTGGAAATGTTAAGGCTTAAGACCATTTGTAAATGCAGCCACCACCTGTCTCTATTTCAGTTCAGACAAACAGTCGGGGTCCCAAAGCACAGGTCTGTAGAACATCTAGTGTGATCTAGAATAGTACCTTCTTATCAGACCAAAGTACACAGGGACAACTGAAGAATTTATAAGTAAGTGCAAGAACATGAAAATTAATTCAAAGCAGCCTTTGACAGCTGCAATCTTTATTACCCAAGAGCTTACCTGGAACAGGAAGTATTGTCAGAAGATTTGTCCATCCTTTTTTGAATAGTTTTCCCCTTAATCTCCTCCACAAAGTACAAATGCCCACACATAGGAAAGTGTAAATTCTAATCTAATTAAAGTTGTATTAAAAAAAAAAAAAAAAGAAATTTAGCAAGTTTGACAAGTTTTAAGATCATTGTTAATATGTAACTGATTCAAATAAATTTCAGGATTTATAGTATTACTTCCTCACTATCTTGACAGAAAGTGCACATTTTCAAACATTTACATATGAAGTACATGGACAAAATGAACAACTGAGTCATTCATCTGCTCTCAACTTACATATGTCAACATACAGATTGAGTGAGCAAGCTCTGCAAGCCACATGTAAACGCTCACGTTTGGTATTTTGATCCATATGCCTATATTAGCATAAGAAAACCAGCTCCCTTAATTTACCCATTGTAAAGGCCACACGTTCACAAATAAAACCTCTGTATGCAATAAAACAGAAGTTGTAGTAATAGTCTTTCAGGTTGACCATGAATTTCAGTGAAATAAGTTTCTTTAGAACAGTTGTTAAATATGTTAAAGCATGATGGAGATTCCACCCATTTTTGCTAAGAATCTGATTTTCAGCAGTCCAAGGTGCAACAGCACTGCCAGCTACATAAAGAAATTATTACATATGTATTTTTGCATACTCAGGAGGCTTTTAATCAGAGTCAACTATCAGAAAGTGCTTACATTGCCATGGAATAAAACAAGACAAAACAATATGATACTCCTATTTTTTGTTTTATTCAGGGGTGGAAATATACTTTTTGCTTTTTATTTTCATTAAAAAAAAGAAGATAATTTTTCAAGCATTACATATGCAGACTGTCAAACATCTACATTTTCCCTACTTTTTTCCCCCCATACACTAAAATGAAAAGAGAACTATAATTTTCTAATTTCTTTCTTTCAGCTCCAGGCAAGCAAGCCAAACCCTGAATTGAATTTTATTAGTACATCACGGAAAAAGTTGCTTAGCACTAATTTAGACATGACATTTAGCAGGATTTTGGGTTTTTATCAGCATATCTAGAAAAAGTATTAAGGGCAAATGCAATAAAACCACTCTTTGAAAATAAAAAAACCTTATTTCCACAACCATAGTAATGTTGTGTGGTGGTGGTGATTTTTTACTCCAAAGGTATCTTTCTTATCTGGTTTCCCTGTCTCAGTTCTCATTTGCATGATCTGAAAATCATGTAAACAGACTGAGACAAGAAAAAACAAGTAGTAAGTCACAATAAATAGGTCTTGCGTGTAAAACAAACTCTTTAAGATGACAGAGCTTGAAAAGAGGGCTGAAGAAAAAGTAAAATACATTTCTTCTTAGAAATGTAATTAAAAAGCCTGAAGTGACAGCTATAATATTTTATGACTGAATTTACAAAAAAAAAACCAACAACAATATTCCAGGTCAAAATCTACATTATCTCCCTAACAGAAGCTGAAGCAAATGGTCTTTTGTCTTTAGGCAGGATTCTTACCGCTCATTTCAACACCTAACACACCAAGGCACCAAGTGTTTCAGGTAACTGAAAATCATAGGGTATACCCTTCTGGTGTTGGTGGTGCTGGCTAAAACAGACAATGGTCAAAATTATCAGACTGAGACTGAAGTATCGAAGTTTTACATTAGGAGAAAGAGAGGTATCTTCTTTGGGGTGCAGATCATCCCTCTTTAAAGAGACAGTACTGACAAACACAGGGAGAAAAACAAAACCAAAAACTTGAATGGGAGTTTTAACATGGTCTCTGCTACCAGCCTGATGCAATCTCAGGGATGGACTGGGGTTGGGTTACCTGTCGGGAGGCTGCTGACTTCTTTCACGTGGGCTGCAGGTTCCATCTGCACATCCATACCTTGTAAAAGCACCATCTGCCCACCACCCTATAAGTGCAACCTGGCAACTTTTCAGTTTAAGTCACTGTTTTAAAAACGAAGGTTTTTAAACAGACTATGAATTGTGTATCCTATCCCGCTGTACAGCATCATTTTGAACTTTCAGAGGAGAAGGGAAAGACTTCTCCACAAAGCTATACTGATATTGATTTTTGAAATACAAGGAAGACAAGAAACAGTTCATCTGTTTTTGATTACCATGTATAAACAGTGACAAAATAATCTCCAAATCAGAGAGACATATTTGATTAAACACATCATTGTTCAAACACACTCACTAGCTATGCAAACAGAAAGAAGTGCACCAGTGTTTTCAAAATGCCTCAGAACATATAAAGGAAATATATACAAAGAAGTTTTACGGGGGGGGGAAACCAGTTCAATTAGAAACCGAGGTGCTATACTATCAACAATACATCTCCTCTTAGCAAAGCATTTCAAACTATGTTCTTTAAGCAGCCTGATGAGTAGCTATATACAATGAAAGCTAGTGTGTACATGGATGTTGTGCCAGCCCACGGCTAGAAAACAGAAAGGAAAAAAAACCCCTTTGCAGTAAAACATTTGAATTAAATAGACCCGCATTAAGATAGTGTTAGAACACTTAGTACTTATGTATTATTTAATTCAGAGAAAAATATTGTTTAAAAACAAAAGTGCTGTATGACAAGAGCATACTGACATCTGCTGGCATTCTATAAACATGTTTCTCTAAAGATTAGGACTTAATGCCCTCGACAATTTTTTCTTATATAATGGGGCTGCATAACAATTTAACATTGTCCATATCTGAATGTGAGAAAAAAAATAGTATTCCATATTTCCAAATGTTAAAGTGTGCATGACATTCTCTAGCTAAACAGTCTAGGCAAATGTACTTCTCTTCCAAAGTATCACAGGAAATTATTTTTGCCTAATTTGTATTAAAATGCTCAAAGATAGGGCAGACAATTTACATCCAAATAATTATTTCTCCAATTTCTTTGCCAACAAAAGACTAGTATTTCCAATTTGCCATCCAAAGATGTAACTATACCTGTCACTCAGGCAAGGCTCATAATGGTACATATTGTTTCACAGTAATGGTCAGCAAATTAAAAGAAGGGATTTTATTTCTATTAGCACCACAGCAAAAGGATACACGAAAAAACAACACACTAATCATCTAGCAAACCACAAACTGAAAGTGGTACCTAAATACGCTGGAGAAGACCTATTTTCTCTAATCATTCAACACAATCAACACATGTATTTTGATAATCAGAATATCGTGCAGAAGACTGAACAGCTTTCAAATCTGCAGCAGGGAAGAGTTGGAAATTCCAGTTAATGCATATAGTACCTAAAGCAGCTCTAACTTGGCATCATTGTGAATACACAATATTATGTAAATCTTCATGAGTTTCTAAATTTATTATCTGAAAAGCCTGCGATATATTCATTTAATGCTTGCTGTTGAAATCAGAGCTTAAGATTTCTTCCCTCATGTGTACTATAACGCAAAATTATGGTTGATAATTTAAACACAAAATAGAAGGAATTTAAAATTACGGTTCATATTGTCAGCAACTCAGGTGTGTTGCACATAGACACTGAGGCATAAATTTAGTATTAGAAACAATTATATAACTCATTAATATGAACAACTGCCAAGCTGTGCTTAGTGGAAATCATAAATACCTTAATATTTTTGCATTTCCAAATCGACTGTCAGCTGCAAGGTCAATTATTTTTATCAGCTCATTAGCTATGCACAGTTCATAGCTGTGAAAGGTGAATTTGATGGTTTTATTTATTCTTTCTCATTCATTATTGGTGTGTATTTTTACTATATGCACTTGTGTATTTTACTACTATATGTTTTTAAACATACACAGCTCTCTTCCTTGCAAATGTTTAACTGGAAAACTACATAAGCATGTGGTTCTGACAAGAAGGAGAGGCAGCACCAGCAGCACCATACAGTTGTGTCTCAGCCATGAAGCAATGGTTCGTGTAAACTTCCACTCAGAGGAAGAAGAGAGCATACACCAACTGCTAAAGCAAAACAAGCAAAACACAGCAACATAAAATCAAGCACTCACTGATGGCTTCCGAAGAGCTTGACAGGGAACAGAGCTGACTACCACTGACACAAAGCTGTGTGGGATGACATCAAGTTGTGTGGAGCAGCTGACATGCTGGAAGGAAGGAATGCCATCCCAGAGGGACATGGACAGGCTTGAGAGGTGGGCCCTTAAGAATCTCATGAAGTTCAATGAGGCCAAGTGCAAGGTCTTGCATCTGTGTCAAGGCAACCCCAAGCACAAATACAGGCTGGGTGAAGAATGGATTGAGAGCAGCCCTGAGGAGATGGACTTAGGGGTGTTGGTTGATGAGAAGCTCAAAATGAGCTGGCAACGTGCACCCAGAGTCCAGAAAGCCAGCTGCATCTTGGATTGCATCAAAAGTAACATGGCTAGCAGGTCAAGGTAAGGGATTCTTCCCCTCTACTCTGATCTGGTGAGACCTCACCAGGAGCAGCGTCCAGCTTTGGAGCCCTCAACACAAGAAGGACATGGACCTGTCGGAATGAGTCCAGAGGAGGCCATGAAGAGGAGGCTGTAGCAGCTTTCCTATGAAGACAGGCTGAGACAGTTACGGTTGTTCAGCCTGGAGGAGAGAAGGCTCCAGGGAGACCTTGTAGCAGCCTTCCAGTACCTAATGGGGGCCTACAGGAGAGATGCGAGGGACTCTTGATCAGGGAGTGGAGCCATAAGATGAAGGGGGATGTTTTTAAACTGAATGAGGGGAGATTTACATTAGATACTAGGAAGAAATTCTTTCCTGTGAGGGTGATGAGACACTGGAACAGGTTGCCAAGAGAGGCTTGGCAAGATGTAGAAGATGTAGATGCCCCATCCCTGGAAACATTCAAGGCCTGGCTTGATGGGGCTTTGAGTAACCCATGGCAGGAGGTTAGAACTAGATGATCTTTAAGGTCCCTTCCAACTCTAACCATTCTATGACACATAGAGAGTCGCCACAACAGAGCCATAAGCATTTATGCACCACACACAGCATCAGCACAAAAGCAAGTAATTCCTAAAGCAACTTCACAAGAACCCAGTTACTCACATACTCCATAGTGAACACCACCCAATTCGCATGGTCAATTATCAGTGGAAACACACAGATCATCTTGTGACATCAGTAATGCTGCTTTTGTTGCCAATCTGTCGGTCTTTCATAGGTATGCATGCATCCACACTCCTAAGATGAGGCATTTCTTACTCCTTCAGCGTTGTGCCAGAAAGGACCACCCATACTGAAGTGTCAAGCTGCAATAGTACTGTGTTATCACATTCATTTGGAATTCCCTTTCAATTTCCTCATTTGAGACATTTTTATTAAATTATTTAAACTTCTTATATATTAAGCATCAGCAGAGTAAATTATTAAAAAGAAAAAAAAACTATAAGAGAAGAAAGGGGAATATGGTATTACCCTAAAATCCTCCTACTTTTTAAGATGTGATACCAGATTCTTAAAGTCCACAGATGCCATCAGCCAGCCTTTCAGCAGTAAGAGAAAAAGCATGTCCTTTGGAGATCCCCAAAGCCAGTCTTAGACTATGGGATCGCTGTTTTCCCCCAAGCAACACAGCACATGCTTCCGCCACAGTCACTGCACAAATATCAGACCAGAGACATTAAAAAAAAAAAATTAGACCAGCTTTCCTCATAGCAATTCAGAGGACTCAAAGTGCAATGATCCTCAATGGTTCAAGCTCCACTATGACCTGCTCCGATAGGTACTGGCAAAACTAACAAGGGAGGTAACAAGAGGAGCCCAAATGATACAAGATTAAAAGACACCAACAGTGTTCCTCATCTGTGTTACAATCAATATTATTTCCTACTGATTTAAATGAGAGATGATCTGTAGCTCTTTAGACTTAGTTTGGAGACCTTCAAAGACAACAAAACTTGATACAAAACTACATGGCATTTTAAATATCAAAATAAACAGCGAATGCAATATGAGGCATTAGGTCAACGTAAGTCAGAAAGTCAACTTTTAAGGCAATGTGGAAAACACAGTGGCTAAGAATGTGCTGTTTAAAAGATGACAATACTAAGATCTACTAATAGGACAGGCAGACTGCTTGATTTTAATACATTTACAGGAATAAAGGAGCCAAATTAACAACTAAAATTTACCTCAACTCATGAAGATGCATTCACTTATGCAACTAAAAGAGTACTCATTACAGGCAAAGTGTAACTCTGACAACAAAGCACAGACGACTACAGGTGCTGAAGTTTCACTGTGGCAAACAACAGTCAGAACTAAGTAGAAAGGAAGAGTTTATCACCAAGTTCACTTGCTCTCAATTTCTACTTTACCCACATGTATTTTCTTGCGAATGGTATGATCATGTACCATGAAAGCTCATAACAAACTACTCCCAGGACTAAAGCAATCATTATTTCAATCTAATTTGTATTTTAATCAACTCCTGAGCAACTTGAAACATATTCTCACCTGAGCAAAAACTTGAAATAAAGAATTTTTTCCACATTAGAAATTAGTGTCCAATCTTTCTGCTTCTTGTACAACCAGTGACAAAATATGTAATAGATTCAGCAGGGAAACAAGTTCTACTATTGTAAAATTTACTATCCACTAGAACATACCTACCTTAGAAATCTAGATTCATATTTTAGTCTACTACCTTGTTACAGGGCAAATATGGAAACAGGAAAAAGTCTATGTTGCTTTTAACATCATTGGAAACTTCCTAGTATTCCTTATTTTGCCTGCTTGCATACAGAAGCATTATGTTGACTATTAGATATATTTATTCAGAATTGCATCTGTTTTAAGACAGATGTTTATAACACAGCACTGATATGAAGAGTTATTCATGCCCTATTATTGTTATTTTATTCAACAACACAAGAATCTCCAAACACGACAATAAAAAAGACCCAGGACAAAATCCCAGCACACCAAAATGTCAGGAATACAGTGTCAATCAGATGTCAACTGCACAGCAGTTCACGACACAGACCCTGACAAGATCATCAGAACTTTAACTCTGAAGTCACCACTGTAAAATAAATTTGCTATTCAAGCCCAAATAATAGGGCCGATTGGAATGAAGGCACTAGTACCTGCATTGCCATTAACTGGCAAGAGACCTAATTTTTACCTGTGTTGCTGTTACTACTGCTAATTACAGAAAAAGTGGCTGGAGAGCAGCTAAGGAAATGAGAGCACTCAGCAACTTTCCTCCAAAAGCCACATTATCTAGAATAAGTCTGAAATACAGGCACGCAGACTTCCTACCACTGCTGTCCACTGTTTGCCAGGCAATAAAAGTGAAAATTTCATCTTCTGGCATCAGAAACATGAGCCAGAAATATCAGACATTTTGAGGAGGAGACACAAAGGATTTGGTAGCGTATAGGTCATGTTGGTACTCTCTGTGTGTGCAGGTGTGCAACTACAGTAACATATGATGCTACTAACACATGCCAGGAACGCTCATCAGTGAGGTGCTGATGGACCTTTCAAAAGAAGGGGGTTGCCACGTATGTCCAACTGCCAGATACTGATCCTTCATTTTTTATTCCCCATTGTAAAAGTACTGATAAAGTTTAAACAAAATAAAACAAAACAAAACAAACCCAACAAGTTTCTCAAAGTCAGGCAATTGGATACAGCACATTCTGCAGTTATTTGCTGGTACATGACTCCCCCTGTAATTTCTGTCTTAGGCAAACTGAGAAAAATAAACTACGAAAAAGATGGTGAGCAAAGCACGTTCAAAGCATTCTGAATCCTTCTGTTCTCAGAACAATAGCTCCTTCACACCTCCGTGTTATTACAATGCCTCATGCAAACCTTCCTTTCCTACCTCTTCACTAAATAGCAGTTTTAGCAGAACTAGACAGCTGCAACACCAGCAAAAATAAAATTGTTAATTGCTACTTTTACCTCAGTAGCTCCAGAACCAACAGAGAAGAACAAATAGGAAAATCAGGGCTGGCAAAGTGCCCCGCTTTGGAAACACACATACTACAATGGCTACCATGAGATGTGTGCAAAATACATTTTTTTGCAATTTTTTCTTTTCAAAGCGGAAATAATTCTACTGGATAAAAATGGAGACCATAACACATGGAAAGTGCAACACTAGCGCTTGTTTCCAGAAGTAGAGGAAAACCCTTAGACTGATCAGGAAAGCTCTCATTTCTTTTGATTGTAGGAAGCAAAATTGACATCCACATCTAAAACTGACAGGCATCCACAGAAGTAGCATAATTGTACTTAATAAGAGAGCTCTTCGCATAAGAAGTGCATAAAAGTGCAAAAGCAAAGATTATCTGATTTTTAAAGAAACAGGAACAATACTGTGGGCTCCTGTAAGAAAAAAGATGGACACCTCTCATTATAAAAAGAGATTTTTATGACTCACTTATGTCTAATTATTTAACGATTTGTTTTCACTTTATTGTATGCTTTTATTATCTTGTCCTGTGTCATCTATTATTGCTACGTTACATGTTTTGTATAAAGTTTGTAAGGGAATTGTATCTTCCTAAAATTGATCACTTTAATTGTTTGTGGTTTTAAATTGTTTTAAATTACTTCTTTTCATTAAAGACAAGGTTTTACCCAGTATTCGGAGCTGGTATCATCACCTCACCCTCCTTTTCAGCTGTCTCCAAGAGACCCCTGCAGTCCTGCAGAACTCTTTGTACCACAGTAGCAGAAATTGTTGTGATACACATTTGGACACATTATAGCAAAAAAGAACCTTCATTTTTAGAATATAATAAAATATTTAGGTCCCTACATAGACAAGTTCGTACATAATGAAATTTCAAGCAACCCTCAAGTCCTTTGTAAAATCGACTCAGGTTCTAACAACACATACATTCCTTAAGAAAAGTGGTTTTCTGACGACGATGATGCAAAAGTTTGAGTGGATTCAAAGGCAAGAGTACAACCACGAGGACCAAAGCAATGGAAATGGGAACACCTCAGGCCAACCACGTTAAAAGGAAAACAAGTAAGAAGTGCTATCACCAAAAGTTAATTACGTACTTTGCTGCAGGGAAACAGCAATTGCTGAAAACAAAACTATGCTCAAAGTCATTGAAGGAGCCAAACTACTTGACGGCATCATTCTGTCCATTTGAACTGGTATGTCCCAACAAGCACCGATTGATCAAGTGGGTCATTGGCTATGACAGTTCCCAAAGTGAAGATGAAAGATCCTATTGACACCAAAGCCAACCAATTTGAAGGCATTTTGCAGTGGGAGGAGTAAAAGATGGCTCCAGTATCAAAGGACATAAGATTTTTGAATAAATCTCACAGAAAGCAAAGCCTAGACAAGCTTTACCTCACCTCAGCGAGCAGTGTAGGGATAGTTCCCAATGTCGCTCTAGGCAGAGCTTAGACAACAGTCACATGTCCTGGGTGATCAGTGCAGAGGTAAGTAACAATGCCTCCATAGGCAGTGCCTAG
>JAOXJM010000071.1:15056497-15101768 GCA_026413425.1 Tringa solitaria
TCGATGATCTCAGAGGTCCCTTCCAACCACCACCACAATTCTGTGATTCTGTAAAGACACTTAAATTCATACAGCAGTGAAGCCTGTGAGGCAACAGTTTGCGGACTCATCGCATGGGGGTTGGGATCCTTTTTGACATAAACTGTACAAACCAGCTAAAACAAAGATGAAGAAGTCATTCTTTATAGAAAATTATAGCACTATGTGCAGTATCTGCCATGTTTGTCACTCACTATGGACAAACCATACACCTTTGCACTTATCTGCCATTTATCTCTGTCTCACAAGTACAACTGACACAAACCCACGACACACGGTCCCTCCTTCACCTTTCATTGACTAGAACCGCACACAGTTGAACTGACCATTGCTCACTACATAAAGCTAACTGTGTTCTGAAGAATATTCTGTCCCAATTCTATACTCAGTCAGAATATTAAATCTGTGTTTGAAACATACATTTGACTGCATACCAACAAAGGAAAAGGAATTTCTTTACAATTTATAATTACGCTATCTGTTAGAATGAAAAATATATGTAAGGTCTCTAGTGAGACACAATCCTTCCACTGCACTGAAAAAATCACCCCCCTTGCCCTTTTCTTGACTTCTTTTAGTGCCTTAAATATAAAATTATTGCACTCATCCTCCATTTCTTCATGCTGTCTTTCATTTACTTACATGTTTTCTCATTTCTTTGTTTCATAATAGCGGCTTTGTTTCCTTGTGTCCTGATCTATTTTACATTTCTTTTCACTGGACAACCTCCTATGACTTGAATGCCAAGAGTGAAAGCTCCACCATTTTAGCACTCCTGACTAGCAAAGGGGACAGGAAGTTTTGAAGAGCTCTCATGATTTATGTATTTTCATTGAGCATTCCTCACCTTCTGTAAAGTGTCAGGAAATAATGAGGTGATGAAAAGTTTGTGAAACAGGATGTGAAAGGCCATGCATCAAGACATCGTACTCTAGTAATCCCCTCACAAATCCCCTTTGTATTCCATTTTCGATCAAAGTATTCCAAGGTTTTTAAAAAAAGGATCACAGTAGTAGAAGACTGGCCTTCACTACAGTAAATAAATAATAAACTTTGATGTGAATAATGTGTTATCGTATTTTATGTTATCAGTAGATATTGTTCATTTCTACAAGTTCAAATTATTTAAACCTCATGATTACCATTATTATAAGGACAATTTTGTTTTCATAAACCTTTCCAAACAAGGCTCAGAAGTACCATAAAACCACGGAAGGTGGGTTAGTAAGCCTACCAAACAGTCCTGGAGCTGAAGGAGCACATAATTTGCCTTACAAACCTTTGAGGCAGGAGATCAATTCAAGGAACATACACAATTTGTTGTGTAATGGCTACCAGGACTTCACCCACAGAAACGTGGTTCTTTCCAAGCCACCACCAGCTTGGCCGTTGGCCTCAGCTCTGTCCTGCTGCGGGGTCACTGGAGGTAACTGGAACCAGTTGGGGATTTTTTTTAGCATTTCTATAGCAGTAGATTGAAAACCACCTTCAATGTGTCAAATTAACAAAAAATAAACCCCCCTCAGAGACTTAGACAGTAAAGCATAGGAGAAATTTTCTGTTCCTAATCAAAAGTGCAATTATGTGTAAAATTGAATTTGTGTGTTTACTTTTTTGAAAGCTTTTATTTAGAAAGCAATGGACTACTCATTCAGAAACTGGCAACACCACAAACTTACAATAAGTATTAAAAACTACTATTGAAAATAGATCAAATTTTGATCTTTACCTGAAAATCAGATGAGAAATGCTCAATTAGAGCAGAAATGTTCATTCCAAAGGTAGTTATTCACCACCTTTTTTGCTCCATGAAATCTGACTGCCATCAGAGAAGGTTCTGCCTGTTGTACCTGCTAGAGTAAACCTAGTTGCTTACAGCCGTGACTCTGCCCTCGTAGCCAGTTTATATTTTTATAGTTTCACCATGCTGTCAGAGAATTCCTATCTTATTTATACAGCTGTAGAAAAATCAAGCCAGAAGAGTTCTGAAAAAACATCAAACTGTAAACCATTCTAAATTAATAAAAAAAAAGGTCACATTATCAAAATGCATATACATACATCTGCTCGTTAATAGTTTACAACCCTGGTAAGGTTTGACTACTACTATAAATTTTAAAGGAATTTAAAATTATTTTACTACAGCACGTTAGTAATAGAAAGACTATTCTTTGAAAGTAATAGAGCAGAAAAATAAGGCTAGATCTTGTCTCAGGTCATATAAACCATCATTTAAAGACTATCAGTGTGTTTTGGTTGTTAGAGGCAGTGACACAAAACTAATTTATGGTGACCAGGCAGAAAGCATCCAGCCGGAGAAAACCTCCCCAGTAATCAATGACAAAAAAGTCACCTCAGTTAGGTTTTCCCTGCAAACTGAGACAGCTTCAGTACACACTGCTCCCCGTTCACTCCTCTCTGCCAAAAAGAGAAAGGTTTGGAAAACTTAATTAAGCCTGAAATTATGTAGCATCATGGAATATTTGCCTATGATACAAGTGCTTCTAATCCAAAGGTAGGCTCCTAATTTATCCAGTGGCTACAGACACATTGTTTACTGTCCTGGGCGAGAGTATCACAAATACGTGCAACTGCTATATTTTTATTTAAGGCAAAAATTATGTGAAGCTGTGGCAAGTGTTTGGAGAAAAACTAACCATGACAATGAGCAGCGTTTTACAGATCTAAGTCTGATATTGCATGCTTCTGCATTATATGGAATTCCAAGTGATTCACTAGAATGTCTTCTGCCTTACAGCAGAGTAACGTATGATTTTAAAAAAGCTTTAAGAATAAATAGACGGTACTGCTTCCATCTAAAGCTTTGTGCTGCTTTTAATAATCAGGTGGGAATCACACAAAGTATATAAAATAAAAATTGCTTCCAATTTTGAAATCACTAGCTACATAAATACGACTTTTCTTTCATATGACAATCCATAAGCCATTTACCCAAAATTCTCCATTTGGTGCAATGCAGGCCCAGCAGGCTGTACAAACTGAGTACAGCCTGCATTTGAAATTAGAATTATCTTCTCTTTTTGAGAGAAGAAAAAAATCAAATGGTGCTTCAAATTATAGTTTCCCATTTACTGCATTATCAGTTAGGTAATACTTACACCAAAACAAAATCTCCTGCACAGCTTTAATAGCATACTATCTAAAAAACTGTTACATAGAGAAGGACAAAGACATTGTGATCACACCCTATTTTGACGACACTACAGTAACTTTAGTAACAAAACTACAAAAAAAGCGCATGCTTTTCAGAAAACTTAATGTGCTTTATGGATCCCACTCATAGTATATTTTTACTGAAAGAATGCAAGTAGGTCCTGTTTCATTTGAATTTGCTTGAAAAAGTGACTTATTGTGAATGTCACTAGAAAATATAATGGAAGAGAATAGAGATATAGCTAGTGCCTTCTACATTATGCTGAAATAACCCGAAAGTATCTTTTTGTTTTAGTTAATATCTGTCCAATTAGATACTTCCAGAGGTTTTAAGAAAGGATATATGCAGTAACTTTTTTATGTGATGGAGAAATCGTCTGACTGTATTCCTCCCCTAACAGTTCCGTAGTAGTTTTGCTACACAAATTTATGTTTGTAGTACCTGTGACATGGCAAATACTCAACATCAGTAAATAACACTTTTTAATCTCCTTAGGAAGAAAAATCTTAGGTAAAGTCTCCAAGGTATTTCCTCATTTAAAATATGGTATGTGGCACAAATAGATCTTGCTGTAGGAAAAATAAGTATCATAGATAATAACATTTAGTCTAGAATGAAAATTAAATAGTCAGCATAGTGGAATTCCATAAGAAAGTTCTGAACCACTATTTACATCATTAGCTGTCTTAAGTGATAATGAAGTAACAATCATTTTAGTACCTACACTTACTTCTTCAATTGAAAGACAGTATGTCTTTATTTTATTGTTGAAAAAATTACCAGAAATCAATTCAAAATGAGAACTTGCCATTACAAGCCAGACAGAATTCCCTGTTTTCTTACCTTTAACATTTTCCAACAAGAATATAATGCCTTTGATAGCCTCTGAAATTTGGAATTTTCATTCAATCTTTCAATTTAAGCTAGTTCATACTACTGTAATGTACCCCTCAAAATTAAATGAAAACCAATTTTAAGAAGTTTCAGATAACCTATTACCTTTGCATATAAGCAAAACTAACTACAATTCTTAGATTTCTGAATATTAAAGACAGTGATTTTCTAGTGTATACAGCATAGATGGCAAGCATGATTACACAGAATTATTCAGATCAGATTTTTAAGTAATGAATAAATCTGAGAAAAAAAGAAGTTCTTCATCAAAAATGAAAGAAGATCCATACTGGCAAACATCCTTCTGGTACTCAGCTCTCATTATCTTCTTCTGTTGCTTAGCTCAGGAAAATGAACCTTGCACCATTCACAGTAATACTTGCCCTGCAAGACTGACACAGAAATTTCGCCCTCTATTTCAGTGACTCAAGCCTGCTAGATTGTGTTACATGGAAAGAATCCTTACTACGTTGAAGCTATTCCTCTCAGCCTCCACCTTCATGCCATTACGGTGTTTTGAATGTGGGAAAGTGTAAGTGAAACGAATAACGGAATAAGGCAACTCTCAGGAAAATGAGGAGCAAAGGGATATCCTCGCTCATCTCAGGAAACTGGAGAAAGTCCAGTTAAGGTGTCGTGGGTTTTGTAGATTCCGTTTCTGTAAAGGCAACTGCACTTTGTTACCCACAGAAAAGTTCTCAAAGGGGTGTGAAGCCCCTAGGGGAAGGAGAAAAACAAAATTATGTTTTCTCTAAGAGCCTGCACCCTCTTTGCCAGTTCCTAGAAATGAAAGATAACAAAATTCATGTTATGTATAGATGCTTTGATTTGCCTAGATAGCCAGCCCAGGGAAACTGAGCTGGTCAGAGAGAGAGAGTCCGATACTGAGAGACCAGCTGAGAGAAGGAGCCATCTGCTTGAGCTGATGCTAAGAAATGGAACTTCTGAAAGGAAGACTTGCTTCTTTTCTAAGAAACAATTTCTGCGTATTATCTAGTAGTTTCTATATACATGGATTAACCATATCTAAATAAAAACATACATTCGTAGTAGTTCTCAAGTAGTTTTATCCATAACAGGCCACATAAATTATACCATGCAGATCACAGTATTGTTTTTTCTAATACTTGCTGCTTAAACTTTCAACACTGATTTACGATTCATACATTATAAGCTTGCCACTAATTCTCATTTAATATAGAACCAGTAACAAGTTTTGTTGGCATCACTCCACAAATGAAAAAAAAAAAATTGAAAAAAAGCCTGCAGTGGAAGCATGAGGAAGTCACCCCTACAGTAAACCTATGGCTTCTCTCCCATTTCCACTGACAAAATTCTTACAAATGTATAGGCATGAAGTGCAGAGGAAAAATTCATGCTTATATTGAGGAGATTAATGGTCTATTATCTAATTTCCAAGATTACTTAGAATTGATTTTATGGCCCCATTCCTCTGACAGATTTCACATTCTTGTTAAAGAAAGACCTTTGCTATGAAACCTATGCCTGAACTTCGCCAAATTTGGGCTGTGTTTTCATATATGTTTTTTGTTGGAATCGTATTCACATTTTAATAAAGTATCTGCAAAAGCAAGCAAATATTTACAAATATCAGTAAGATTTTATCCTAAAGCAGGGAAGTTGATTGATGACAGAATTTTTTCACCATAATCATATGAATTTTCTGATAATGTATTGGCACTATATAGAGGAGACATTGAGGACCTGAGTCAACAACAGAGGTACTACAACATGTTTAGTACATTAACTTTTCAAGTTAACACTATGGTTTTGCAGTATTCTTCTTTTTTGCTTTTCTTTTGCAATATTACTCTCTGAGGAATGTAGCAGCAAGGAGCCTGGTGCTGATGATGTATCACAGTAGTACATCATCAGAAACGTTGCTTTAACATTATGTTTTAAGGATAAGGTGCTTTAATGATACATTCCTCAAAGTCAGCACCAGCACAAATCCCATAAAAGAAACAGCAACTAGACTGCACATTCCCTACTGACTTGTGGGTAACACTCCATATGGCAGCAGTAAAGCAGAGAACATAGTCTTAGAATCTTTAGATATAGTTATGCTGTATGATAAATAAGTAAATAGAAAAAAAAATAGCATCCATGTTACTCTACTTTGCCTTCACATAAATTAACTAAGGAATCTTCTCATTGTACACACATAATTTTAGATTACTGTCTCTGTGTATATAGTTTTAAAATTGTACATGACTTTGCTGATTAAAACGGGAATAAATGTTTTGCTTACTATTTTCACCTAGAAATAGTACAGCATTGCTAGCTGATACACAAGAGTGAAATGCAAATATATCAGCAGAAATACATTCCCAACCTGATGGTAAAGAGAATCAATGTAATATCCACCTGCTCCTATGAGATATTTGGTCATAACACATACCACCTTTTCTAGCAATAAATTAGTTTTATTTATTTATTATTAACAAAGCATACTAAAAATGCTTGTAAACTTGCTGACTTGTAAACTAGCAAGTATTTTGCATTTTGTCCAGGGAATTTCACACCTTATCACACTGGTTTCAAATACAAGCTATACCTTAGGGTTTTGAACCCAGATCTAGTCTGTTAGATAAAAGAAGGCTGTTCAGATATTACTCTGTAGACTCAGCTGACATTAACACCCACACACTACCCAACTATGCTGCATGCCGTAATTAAATACCCAAGGTGAAACTTGCTTTGCTTCTACAGAGGAAGATATATTTGATGACTCAGTATGTTCCAGCAACTGAAGCTTGCAAGCTCCAAATTCCCCAGCCACCTCACACTTTCAACTGAATTGCAGGCCTGGAGATAAGTCATTTTATAAACACATCTAATAGAATTCTGTCCAACATGCCAGGCAAATTGAAGGTAGGCAAGTATATTCAGAACAGGCATTTGAAATTAATTTCACATATGAAATCAATCTAACAACCAAAAAAATAATGCATTTGGTGACTCATATGAATGACAGAACATCAAGAACTGAGGAAGGGAGAGAGACCGGAATAACCATGTCCTGAGAAGCCCGTGACACATGAGTACAAACAGCTAAAGAAAGACTTCCACCCCTCTGCTCACAGAGGACCAGTAGGAAGGAACAAACAAACAAGAATAAAGCTTCAAGAGTGCAGAAGGATGCCTGGGAAGATAGAAGAAATAAAAACAGTATATAAAAGTCTTTATGGAAAAGTTTAAAAAATTTCATCATCTCCTGTACTTTCCCCAATCAATGATAAAAAGATGACTTACAGACAGGTGAAAGCAAAAACACAAGAGAAAAGTATTCCCTGTATTTCTAAGATAGGTATTCACTGGAATATAGTACATAGTCTGATATTAAATATCATTAGGGTTTAGATTGTCCTCAGAGGTCTGTTCCTAAGCCTTGCTCTAACACACTTGGCTTCTCTTCCATACAGTGATTCCATGTACTGTCCTCCTTCATTAAAAGACAAAAATTAACTTTAAAATCAAGCCCACCCAGGAGGATTCCCCAACAAGAAAACAAAAAAAAAGGAATCCCTTCTAAAAAACACCACAACTTCAAATTGGCCAGACCAACCTGGTAATAGGAAAAATGCCTCCTTCATAAATGCAAAAGATGATCAACAAGAGAGACACAGATTCTCCAAGATCTAGCCTTACTCTAATTCCAGGGATGCAGAACAGTCCTTAGGGTTGAAAAATACAAGAGGCCTTGCTAAATTTGTGAATTTTAACATTCAGCCCTGAATCCTCCTCCTGTACTCAGAAAGGCTATGTCCTCTAAAAAGGTGAATATTAAATCACACATGTCATTTTTCCAGTCTTTGTTTTGACAGAATTATGAGGCCATTAATAGCAAAGAAAATAGCCGAATATAAAAAAAGCCTGCAAAGTTTTAGCTGAACACAGTTGCTAAACAAAGCTGAGCTCAGACTGTACCTTTAGATTACATTGTTTTTTTCTGATTGAAAAGAAGTAAAAATAAAAATTACATAGCAAGGTCAGGAGTGAAAAAATAATGAAAACACACATGTACACACGTATCCAGGTAGTGGCACAAGAGGAACACATCTTCAGTTCCTAGATGCGATGGGCTGACTTTGTCTGCCTGACTGATGCCCACCCAGCTGCTCTCTTCCTCCCCATCCTCATCAGAACAGGGGGAGAAAATAAGATGGAAAAGCCGATGGGTCAAGATTAAGACAGAGAGATCATTTACAAATTACTATCATAGGGAAAACAGACTTGACTTGGGGAAAATTAATTAATTTATTGCCAATTAAAAATAGACTTGGATGGTGAGAAACAAACACAAAAGCTAAAACACCTTGCCCCGACCAGCCCTTTTTTTTACCCCCAGGCTCAACTTCAGCCTTTCATTCCCACCTCCTCCTCCGCCCCTTCCCCAGAGGCACAGGGGGGTGGGCAATGGAGGCTGTGATCAGCCCGTAACAGCTCCTCTCTGCCTCGCCATCCTCCTCACGCTCTTCCCCTGCTCCGCCATGGTGTCCCCAGGGGCTGCCGGGGAATCCCTGCTCCAGCGCCTGCAGCCCCCTCCACCCCTCCTGCTCACCCCGGGGCTGCAGGGCTGGGGCTCACTCTGGTTCCCTCACTCCTCGCTCCGGGCAGGGTTTGGCTCCTGAAATGTGTTTTCCCAGAGGTGCCACCAGCCTCCCTGAGGGGCTCAGCTGTGCCCTGTGCCAGGGCAGTTGTGGTAATTTTGTTCACAGCAGCCCATAGGGTGCTGTGTTTTGGATCTGTGACCAAAACAATGTTGAAAACAAAGGGACATTTCATTTCTTGCTGGGCAGCGCTATAACAGCCCCAAGGCCTCTGCTGTCTCTCGGGCTGCCCCACCAGCGACTGGGCTCACAAGAAGTCAGGAGGGGACTGAGCTGGGACAGCTCACCCTGACCATCCAAAGGCATCTTCCAGACCATTTGATGTCATGCTCAGCAATAAAAGCAATACAAGTTACTGCGTTTGTTGTCCCAAATAAGCTCCATGCATGATGAAGCCCTGGCTTTTCTCGAAATAGCAAAACCTTTGCCTGCTGATGGGAAGCAGGGAATGAATTCCTTACTTCAATTTGCTTGCCTGCGCCTTACTAAACTCTCTTCATCTCAATCCACAAGTTTTTCTCACTTATGCCCAGTACCCTGATAACTCATCTCCTCTCACCTATATAATTTTAATTTTTTTTGTTCTCAAACTTCTGAAAACTAAGAAACACCACCATTAGCTGAAACACAGGCTAACCTGCACATACACCTTACCTTCACCATCAATTCTCTTTTCTTTTTTTTTTTTTGTAAAATCTTGTGAACACAGATTCTCTGTGAAACCAGTTATTGTGGCCATTCTTCCTCCTACCTTGCCCTGGCATAGAGCTAATATACTTCCTTCTATCTTTAGCCACCGTGAAGGACAGCTTTCTTACATTAAGGGACTTTTAGGCAGGCCTGGCAGAATTCAAGCATTATCTGACCCTGTACAATAATAGTATTCTCCAGAGGGTCCTTACATTTACTTTATTTGTCCTTTGTACTTATTCAAGCAAACACAAAGGAACCACAGGGCAACGGTGAATTAGGGCCTAAATTTTAATTCTTGTTCTAGATACTTGATTGGTTTTATTCCACGGGAGGCAAGCTCTCAAGACATAAACAGAATTAAAAATGCATGGACTGAACTTAAAACGTGATATAATAAACGAAATGTGATACTCTTACTTAATAGCTTCAGCTATTGAAAGTTCAAAGGCATACTGTATTTCAATTATAAAATGAAACATCATTTTGTTCAAAGGAAAAACATCCGCTGAGATGCAAAATCCCTTTTGGAGATTTTCTTTTACAATTTCACTATTTTTAACCCAAAACTCCAGGGGAGGTACTGTCAAATATCAAACCAATTTGGTTCACCAAACCAGGTTATCAAGATGACCTAATTTAATCTCTAGCTGATGAGGACATTTCCTTGAAAGACTATACAGTCTCCAATGGCTTACCTTGGTTTAGTCTATTAAGTAAAGAAAATTAGAAGAGAATATTTCTTCATATTTCTAAAATATCTTAATTAAACTTGCTTTAAGAAAGCCTCTTTGAATATTTAGGAAACTTGTACAACTTAAATGACTTGCTACAGAATACCTTGATCCGAGACTACTACACGCATTGCAAAAAATCCTCCTTAACCCAACTATAACACTCTGCAGAGCCCCAAATCCAGCCCTTACAGGTATGTGCACTCTCACGAATTTTATTGTTATTATTCTGAAGTCTGTTCTTTTTATTGTGGGTATAATTTAGAGTTTGTCTATTTTTAAGAAGCTATGTTGTAGAAGATATAATTACTGATAATCTGCCTATGCACTATAACATGCACAATCTCAGGTTACAGGTTATACAAGCACAGACAGACAAATCACTACAGTAAACATTTTATGTAGCATTTTTTTTACACTTTCTTAAACATCACAGAAGTGCCACCAGCATCGCCAATGGGCTCAGCTTTGGGCAGCAGTGGGTCCATTTTAAAGCTGTCTGAAACTGGCTCTGCTCATGTAGGGGCAGCTCCTGATCTCTTCTCACAGAAGCCATCCCTACAGCCTCCTCCCAGTACCAAAACCTTCCCACGTAAGCCAAATATACACAGATAGCATATAAGGGAGAAAAAAATTACTGAGAAACTTAAAAGAACATCAATAAGGTTAATAAGAAATCTCTTTATCACATAAATCATCTACTACATGTGCTGTAACTGAATCAGTAATGCAAAAAGGCAACTTTCACTGTTAGCTTGAATAGCTTATTTTAAAATTAATAAAGCTTAAGAAAAAGCAAACATGGCTTTCAGTCATATTTCAGACACCAAAAGACCTTTATCAGATTTATTTAAAAAAAAAAAAGCTAGTGCAAAATAAAGTGACCTAGAGGTAAAGGACTGTACACTTATGATTAGTCAAAAGTGGACAATATGCTCCAAACAATTCAAGCTTGACTCTCTGGGACTTGCCTGATAGCAAAAACACCAGTGAAATATCGCATGGGTGTACAAGACACTGTCCTGCTTCTAGTTCCTCCTATATCGACTCTCCTACCATTAACAAAAAGGGAAAAAGCTTCTTAGAGAGAGGAATGGGGAAGAAGACATCACACGTTCTTCTATGACCAACTGTCCAGTGGTGTGGAGGAAGCCAGCAGCCTGTCTGTGGGGAGACAGGAGTGGGGAGCGCTGCAGTTTGTTCACTGTGGCTGTTCCACTTCCCTCATTCCTCTTCCCTTTTATAGGTGAAGGAAGAAAATGAAAACATAGGAAAGTATTTGCTTACTAGTTGGATCTAATAACGTACAATATAAATATATTTTACATGACTGTAAGTTTTTTAAAACTCTGATACATGCTCTCACATACATTTAGATAATATTTTCTTGGATGGATATATCTAAGTATTATTAACATGCACACACCAAAGCAGCCATGCACTACAGTCAGAGTGTACAAGTTGGGTTGAATGGCTGCCAGTGAACAATTAAAAGCATTTTAGCTGACCAAGCTTGCAATTTAAATTCATTTGAAGACATTCCACGCTCTGAAACAAAGTCTGTTGCAGATGCTGCCTTGGATATAAACAGGACAAGTATTTGTGTTCTTGTCTGAATCATAAGAGGTTGTTTTACTCTGCTTATGCTATAAAAATCTATCTAACCAGGATTATTAGAGGTTGGTGGAATGTCAGACTCCAGACAGTCACTCTAGTGAGTTACTTGGATGGAAGGCAAGTGAAAACTGCGGAAATGTGCATGCATTCAATCTTGAGGCATAGTAGTGGGGCAAACTCCTATTTCCAGCTAGAATATGAACAGGAGTGGAAGAATCCCTTTACCAGGAAAGTAGAGGTTGGTTTCAAGAGATTATTTTCATATCTTACCTTAAAAAAATAGAAAAAAGTGAAAGCTGAAATAGAGTTGGTAGTGGTGCCTTGAGCTGCTAACTGTGGGTCTAAAATGGATATGCTGGTACTGATGCTAAACCAAGAAAACCAGATTCAATTGCTTTCTAGCGGGCTGATGGTACATAGTGACCATAGGGATGATGCAGTGATTCATGGGGAGAATTCTTTAGGGAAAGATGTCTGATATCACTATTTTATAGATCCCAAGCCAGTGAAGAAAGTTCATGAGCTTATGTTGCTGCATGGTGGTGAAATCCCAGGTCACAGAGCAATTATAACTCCATAGTTTCTCCTGCAGTTGACTACTAACTTCCTTAATTCTGATTTTCCATTCTTCCACTAATTTCTATTAGTAATTTCTTAGCTTTTAAGCAAAAATAACCCATAGTGATGAAATTTTGCTTCTTCGCTTCTTTCCTGCAGGGTAGGATCACTACTCTTCGTTCTCTATTTTAGACCAGTTTGGCAGGTCCTTTCACTCCTATCTATATAGAAAAAATATTTTTTGTTTTGGTGATTAAATAGGATCCAACTAAGTGTGTTCAAGACAGAGGTCAAAATGCCCTGTGCTGTCTCATTTTGTTGTTAGGGTTCGCAGACAGAGACCCATCTGAACAGGAAGCCACTAACAACATCTTGCTTGACAACAGCCTGTTGTAACACTGAGCTCAGTCACCTCACTTATCAAGAAAAATAAAATCTTCCATACCCTTTAAATGATAATATCACGTTTGCCTGATATATATAAGACCTTTTACTATACCTAAATAGTATTTATAGGTGCTTAAATAACTGTGAAATAAGCTAAGTAAAATAAAAGAAGAATATAACAGAATTCTTTAGAAATGCAGTCATCGGAGAAAAAGTATTGTTACTAGTGGTAATCAATGATGGCTGAAACCACCAAGGTCAGTTTTTATAGACAAACGACCTTTCTTACTGTCAGGTTATTCTCTAAATATTCTAATTAGCTTATGATGCCCTCACCATGTCTTTTTTGAAAGATACATTTTCTTAAAATAGCAAACATGCTGTAATATAAGCAAATTGCACCTCTATACATGACAGCCAACGAGCCTGAAGAAATACACTGAAGCAAACAATAGTTTTACAAAGGCAATCTGCTTTTCGGTGCTTTTAAGAAAAAAAAAATTTAACTGGATGAACACAGTGCAAAGCAGGTAGAGCTTTAGCACTTTTTTGCTCCAACATGGTGATCCTTTGATAAGAGTGATTGATTGTGTCTGGGTAAGTTTGCTTAATATTTGCTGTGGACACTGTCTTGACTGAGGCTCAATCAATCACTGTGAGCAGGAAATCAGGGCTAATGCACTAAAACAATATCTGTTATGCACTCAGTTAATCCATCACAATTCTCTTGTGCAGTGTCAGGGAGCAGTCTTGTGACTGGATGCTGACTTTAAATGGATCTTTGAAGCTGTTTTTTATTTTAAAAAAGATTTCTTGTTCAACTGTTTATAAAATGTTAAACGTACAGGAACCACATTCTCCATCCCAAGCTGAGCTATGTTAGGAAATTTGAAATAAATCAAATGTAGTGTACCTTTTAAAGGTTTTTCAAGTAAAAAACAAGTATTAAAGTTTGTGAAGTTTGATGTTGCCAAATTTAACAGTAAAACTCCAACAGAGTTCAAACAACGCCAGATCATCTACTACCTTAGTAGACTTAATACCTTAAAAAAAAAGTTTTAAATAAAAAAAAGTTAAAAAAAGTTAAAAAAAAAGTAGACACTAACTTAGCGGGACTTTAATTCCCATCGTTCGCTTTAATATTTTTTCTAACAACAAGTAACACTAGCCTATGTAGAAGGAGAGCACAACTTCATGTTCTAGGAAACACGGACATGGCAAACAACCACACTGGCTCAACAGAATTTTACTTCTCGAGAACAGGCTGTGGCCTCACTGAGCTCAGCTATTTAAAAGGTTGGGGTTGTCTGGACTAATTCAAAATCAGAGCAGTCATCCAGGATCATCAAGAAAACATACACCTGTTACTTTCATGAATAGTCTTATTGTACAGTGTTATGTCACTTCTTTATTGATATGACAACTTAAGTTGCACATTTAGAACTGAGTATTTGGAACAAATGAATCAGTATCTAAAGCAGAAGCTTAAATCTGCCAGGTGGAATAATCCCCAGAGGATGAGGCAACATCCTATGGAAATCACTAGATTTTGTCACACAGAAAAGACTGAGCCTAATGACTTAATTTTCCCCTTCTCCAAGTCTTCAGAGTTCCTTTTACGTACTCTACTTCTTTTTAGACTTCAGGATGTGTATGATCATTAAAGACTTATCTGTCCATACTCCTGTCTACTTTTAAATTCACGTGCCCTTTAATCATGACGATAATGTAATTAATATCTGTAGTTCTCATTCACTCATACACATTCCCCTAAGAATACCCGCAGCTAGTCATCAGTGAGAAACTCATAATTTCTTTAGTCTTTCATTAGATTTCTCTTTGAAGGACATGACCTTGCAGAGTTCTCACACTTAATGTTCATCAGTCACCCTAAAGTGTAGTGCAAAACACTGTCCAGCCAAAGTTAAACATTAACGTATGTATGCTGTAGGGATAGCAGTTGTTTGAGAATGGTTTTTATTTTGGTTTTCTGTTGCCTTCTGGATAACATTTTGTCAACAGCCTATCGCCTTCAGTGATCCAATCTTCCCAGGAAACAATTTGCAGTGTTGAATGGGTTTGTGTATTCTCTTCCATAAGCTGATCAGCTGAACTATACCAATGCACTTTGGAGCTCATGAACGATGACAGACCTGGAGAAGACAACTCTAATGGAGAGTTCAGAATCTTAATTATCTTGAGTGTCAAACTGGAAACAAGTTTTTACTTATGTACAAAATTAAAAAAAAATCAATTATTGACCACTGATTGTATAAAAAACTTAAATTTTGTACTAACCCACTGAACAGGCACAGGATAAGGATTAGAAATTAAATTGTTCTGTTACTGCATCACTGATATTGTCTATTTTTCACTATTGCTGTATTATTCAAACTTGAGGTGCCATAGGCCATGCCTTCAATCTTGTTTTAGAGATTTCTTTATGCCAGTAATTGAATGGTAGGCTTTATGTCAACTCAGTTGTTTGTCGACACTGAGCACTGTCACTAGCTATGCCTATAACAATGATTTCTTTTGTGACATGTACGTCACACTCTCCTCCAGGAATTTCTTCAAGGCCAACAACTCACCTCAAATAGTTATTCTGAAAACCATCAGGATGGAAGTATTTTGAAATATTATTACCTTAGGACAAAACCGATGCATTGATTTATCTGTGTGCAACTTCTTCCATATCCTTGGTCTCTTTACACATGAACAGCATTTCACCAATATCATGGATTTAAAGTTATGGTCAAAAGGGAACTCAAAAGATAGCAACAGGAAAAGAAGTTTACCATTCTGTCATGTAATTAGCATCATTATTGTTATTTACCATTATTGCATTTGTTGGTTGTTTTTTTTATTATTATTCTATAATTGATATCAATACAGTGCCATCTGTATCTTCCTGCATGCAGAAATGAAGGCACCGAAAGTATATTTATTCCATATCCTTCACCCTTCATCATAGCGTGGGTCAGAATGTAACATTAGGACTAATGTTGGAAAGGACCATTGGTTAATAGATTCCATTTTCACCTCTGACCTAAGAGAAAAAACTGCCTTAGGCTGTCTGCTTTTGTTCTTAGCTTAATACCTGGTCAGTGTTTTTCCCTATTACATGTAATGTGGGCAGACAGGCAGCCTCAGAACAAACTCATTCAAGGTGGTGATGTAGTTTTGAGGCATATAGGCAGTTGGAGTTTTCCATATTATGCTCAAAATGCATTTAATGTCTTTCTGTCCTGTGCATTTAAAATAAATTCATGCAAAACAGTTTTAAGCATACAAATTTGCATTATACAATATAATTACGTTATGTATAATAATGCCTATATAGCTGCTAGATTTTCACTTTATAGTATGGTAAGAATTACAAGACGAAAGATTACTGCTCATGTAATATCAAGCTAAAAATACCACACACCATTAAAACACTAGCACTCCCGTAATCAAAACGAAATGCTAAAGGTTGTATAGAGTGTTGCTGCGTGAAATATGAAATTGATATTATCAGTAAAGATTCTTGAAACAAGTTATTTTTGCCACTTGAAACAAAGGATCCAAGAGCTTTTTTAATTATAACACCTAGCTTGCCATATATGAATACATAATGCTTGGGGTTACTCCTATCAGGATAATAGTTCCTTTGAGCCCCTCTCTCCCCACTCCCACATAGACATACATTATTCAGCATGTTAGAGACCATCTGGAACTTGCTCCTGAAATAGCCCAGGACTTGATGACCTTCCAGATACACTGCAAAAACCATTTGTTTGACAAGGGTTTGGGGGAAGGTTGTGGGTGTGTTGTTTCTGAAAGGATTAAGCAGGCTATTTTACAGTTTTGATTAATGCTTGATTTAATTTACTATTTGTATGTGACTGGTTTTGATACTGAGAGGTCATCCACTTTTACTGTTGAGCTTAATGAAGGCTTCCAGTGTTTACTGCTTAAATATAAATATGCACATAAACAGTTGCTGGCACCAGGCCTGATTAATGCCCATTAAAGTCAATGAGAAGACTCATTGCTGAAGGTGGTGGGCTTTTTGCAGTACAGAACCTTTCCTCCTCTGAGAGAGCAAATACACTCACATAGAGCCAATGGTTACAGCGCGTCTACAGTTCACTGTTACAACAGCTAAATGAACACCAGATTTAAATCATGCTAAATGCTGGTTTGTACCCACACGATAAGTGATATATGTAAAAAATCCATATCCTGAGATGCTTGTGTAAGCATCTCAAGAACTAGATGATACACACAGTTGCTTATAAGTAATGATTAAAAAATGCAAAATATTCATTCTAGTCATGCTTCCCTTTTCCTTAAAGCTTTCCATGTTTTACAGAACAGAATTTAGAAATTGTGTATGTCCCTTGTGGCAAGGACAAAGTTTTTGAATATGGTATGAAGGACGATGAATGATCAATGGTGTGACTAAAAGAACAGTGTGTGGAGAAGAGGGTATGGTCACAGTGCTGGAATGACGTTAATGATCTTGCTTCAGTTATTCATATGGAATAAATAATTTCAGCATCATGTAGTTTTCATCTGCTTTCTGAGAGTAAAATAATTTGGTCCCTCATGTAGCCACAAATTACATCAATGGATATGCTACCCAAGTAAGCACCACTCTAAGCAAGTATGGTTCAAAGCAAGAAATACACTTTTTAATGTAAGTATAGTAGAAATTTAAAAAGATATTCCATAATTGATTCCAGGAGATCTATCTATGCAAGCCTGTAACACAACCACCAGTTTCTTTGGATTAAAAGACAAGTAGTTGCACAGAAACATTTCCTGCACATCACCCCTTGCATCAAAAATAATTTCTGTACAGTAGGGAAAACAAAACATTCTACGCGGAACTGGAATGAGGGAACACACCAAAAAATGAATAACTAAATGAAGATTCTATATTTTGTGAAGATGGATGAAGAACCCATTTGATAATGCATGTTAGAAACAGCTGGGTTTTACTGCATTTCTGCAGCTCACTATGTATGTTCCTTTCTGCTTCCTGAACTACATTTGTAATGAATCACTGTGTACATATTTAGAAGTCAAAGACACCTTTTTCCTGCACTACCACATTTTCCTCAGTCACAGTATTTTTTTTGTGTCTGTTGGAAACTTTCATGACATATTTCTGCAATATACTCATTTGCTACAAGGAAGGGGTAGATTGAGTGACCACATGTGAAATCCAACTCGTCATGTCCTCTTTCAGCCTTATCATGGATAACAATGTCAAGTTTTCAATATTTGGAACACGAATCCTCCCCAAGTCAGTCACTACCAACATCAGCTTTTTGATCCTGATTTTCCAGTTTAAGTCTCTCAATAATGTTTTCCTTTCAAGAAGGACTTTTATCTGGAGTGCTGTAATGCCACGCAATACCTTTTAATAGTATATGTCTCCAGCTGTTTAAGTTGCTTATTTTCCCCAAAGATTACTTACAAAGAGCAGGTCATGGGGATTAAGTCATGTAGCTCCCACAGAGTACAGCAGGAATTTCACAATCAAATCCCTGCAAATTCTTTTGGGAAATATATTAATTTCTAATGAGTCATTAATCACTTTGCTGACTTCACATGTACTGAAATAGCCTCTAGCATCGTTAGGTACAGTAGTGGTGATTTCTCAGGCAGAACTAGAAATCACCTAATTTACTCAATTGAAAGGAAGATCACAGAATCACAGAAAGGTCAGGGTTGGAAGGGGCCTTTGGAGCTCATTTAGTCCACCCGCCTGCCAAAGCAGGGTCACCCCAAGCAGTTGGACAGGAACATGTCCAGGGGGGTTTGGAAGTCTCCAGAGAAGGAGACTTCACACACTCTCTGAGATGAGAGACCAAGGAACTGGTAGGCTCCAAGTTTTTGAAAACTGGCTAGTGATACACATGCTTTGCTGTTTGCATTCAAACAACTGGCAAGATATTTAACCTAAAATAGTGCTGTACGTCCACTGAAAATATCAAATTAAAATGCGTCGAGTCAAGCAGTAAAAACCTATAGCATCTTAAGTCACTAGTTAATTTGGAAAACAATATCCACATGATTTGTTCACATGATTAATTCAAAAAATGTCCATGGCTGGTAAAATGCATTTTAAACTGAACAATGCACCCTGTGAACCATTTCTGAGCCATATCCTTTCAAACTGCAGTCGTATTTAGAGGTATTTTGGTGTTCAACACCACAAAATGCTTATCTAAGTTATATGGCTATTAGTTACAACTAATGATATGCAATACAGTAGTTTTCTCTCTTTGGTTGAAGACCAAAGTAGCAAGTACAAGTCCTTCAGATATATTGATATGGGCAAGGTTGCCGCTTTTAAAAGAGGTCACTGGTGAAAGTATCAACAACTGCATCATTTGAGTGCTGAGATAAGCAATAGACAATTTGTAAATTGTTCAGGTTGTGCAGTTTTTCAATTCAAACTAGTACTATTATTATGGCAGGGTTGGGGAGTTTTATTTAGAGTTAAGAAGACTTATCTGAGAGCAGATAGTTATGCTCACACATATCTAAAAGCACATGGAGAGGGAAGGTGAAGGGAATGGGAGTATTATGATAATGCATTGATTAGTAAAATGTTTGGGGGGAGTTTTTTTAGCAAGGATATTCTTTCAAACAGAAATACATTATTTCTGCATCAGCCCAGGTTCACAGCGTGAATTGAGACATATATTAATTTTAGTCCATGTATTCTCATTTGTAAAATGGGTAGTGAAAAATGAATCATAAATATTCTACACTTTGTGGAAACTTCTTTGAGATCCAGTGAAACCTGCTATGCTCTTTTTGCCTTGGATGGAGTTAATTTTGTTCACAGCAGCCCACAGGGTGCTGTGTTTTGGATCTGTGACCAAAACAATGTTGAAAACAAAGGGACATTTCATTTCTTGCTGGGCAGCGCTATAACAGCCCCAAGGCCTCTGCTGTCTCTCGGGCTGCCCCACCAGCGACTGGGCTCACAAGAAGTCAGGAGGGGACTGAGCTGGGACAGCTCACCCTGACCATCCAAAGGCATCTTCCAGACCATTTGATGTCATGCTCAGCAATAAAAGCATTTGTCTTCCCAAGTAAGCTTTATGCATGATAAAGCCCTGGCTTTTCTGGAAATGGAGAAATATCTGCCTGCCAATGGGAGGTAGTGGGTGAATTCCTTATTTTTTTTGGCTTGTGTGTGCAGTTTTGCTTTACCTATTAAACCATATTTAACTCAAACCACAAGTTTTTCTCACTTTTGCCCTTCTAATTCTCTCTTCCATTGCACTGAGGGCAGGGGGGAACAAGTGAGCAGCTGGTAGAGGTTGGGGACAACCCCCAACACCTGCCAATGACATTTCAGACCATGAATTTTACATATGCTTTATATATAAACACAAACTGCCTGGATTCAAAATGTGTATTTTCTGAGGAACTAGATTTGTTTCTTGCTTCCTAAGATAAAAATGGCCTGGATTTCAATGCTTACTATCGTAGCAAATTCCAAACCTTCCAAATTTTGCCGCAAGAGACATTTTAAATATCTTGTGCATTTATATATTCATTTTCAAAACCAATTCAACTTACTGTACATTAAAAAGCTAAAATATTTTTATAGAGCTACCACAGTGATTCAAAATGACTTGAACAATCCAAAGGAAAGAGGTATTTCTTAAACTTTTGAATATATATTAAAATAATGTTTTAATGATATTCAGCCTTTTATTCATATGCATTATATTTTACATAAAGCAATAATGTTTAACAACACTAGTGGCACTTTGTGACTCTCTAAGGGTTTCTTCTTGAAAATGAAGTGTTGGTCAAGATTATCAACGGGTTATCAGCTATTGGGGAAAATAACAACCAAGAAACCCCTCTAAATGTATTTTCAGTTTCATAATGAAAAGGCTAGGTCTTGTCTGGACAGGCTGTTCAGTCTATTTTTCATGGGTTTGGGTCAGTTTCAAAATTGCAAGCAATACATAAAATGTTTCCCAAAACTTTATCTGAATCAAAAAAATATTCCCTACACAGTTTGTTGCACTGACCTCTGACCAGAGAGTCGGTACAATTTAGAACACTAAGGACTTAGCAACAAAATAATGAGTTGGTTTTTTTTCTTTTAGAGCTCAGTAAGAAACAACGAAAGGGCAGAATCTGAGGGTAACAGAGACTTTAGGCATCTCTGGCAGGAGCCAGTTGGAAGGGTTGCTATGTTACCTGGCCTGGTGTGAGGCTGGAAGCAGATGTTGGTCTGAATCCTTGGGGCTAAGAAATGATAAGAGGCTCCATAGTCCTTTTGGAGTTCAGCAGCTTGACAAGGTAAGCCAGGAGTGAGAAAGGAGCTGTTAAATTCCTCAAATCAATTCTCTGGAAAGAGGGGAAACAGCTCTACACGAGCTACACCAACCTAGACTTTTTTGCTGTGAGAAGTGAGTCACAGCATATGGTGAGACTATGAGAAGGTGGCTTTCTTTATAAACCAGGTGATTCTAAAGCATTTGGCATTATTACTGCTTCTCTGGGAAGAGTCCAGCTATGCAAGGACATTACAATAATTGCGGAGGGAGTGGATATTTGCACAAGTGAGAGATTCTGAATACACTGTGAACAAAAAGATGCTCCATCCAAATTAGTTTACAGAAGCTGGATAATCTTCTAACACTGGGGATGTCATGATGAATTCAATGATTATAGAAAAGGCAAGAAGCAGAAGTATACTAAGAATGTGAGTACAACCAAAATTGGTGAAAACGGGTTTGTGGCATTTGTTCCAACATGTCAAAGCAATTCATGATATGTGGGAAAAGATGCAAAAACGTAAAGGATTTCCTGGCACATCACATTGATGGCACTGACTTTGACAGATGCCATTCCTTCAACAGTGGAGCTGGTTTGGGTGTAAACAGAATTCTGAGTACCAACAGAGATATTCTGAGAAGACAAGGGGACTCAAGCTCTTATTTTAGTTTTACACTTTTTAAGTCCTTCATATACTCAACTTTTCTCCAGGATGAACTATTTGGAGTTTATTCTAGCCTACAGAAGATATCTAATTTGATCTCTAATCAGGCAGCTGCAGATTTAACTACAAAGTAGGAAAGTTCTGTTCTGCTTGAGCTAGTATCCTGATTAAAAAGAGTCCATAAATGCAAAGACAATCAGAGTGATATTTTTATAGCCTCCCCTTAACAATTGCTCACAGCTGTTTAGTATAAATGGATGTAGGCCATACTATCTTATTTTTCATTAATGGTAGCAGGGTAGAAACTGTCAATTGTGGGTTTTTTCCCTAGGTTAGTGATGAATGATCAAGACTATTCAAGTGAGCAGCAGCTTCACGTGGAGAATATATTTTACAGAAATTAAAATGTTTAAAAATCAAAATATTTCACCTGATTAGCTGTTATTATCATTCAATTTTCTTACATCTTATTCTTTACGGAGAGTTATACAAGTAGACAGCATCACCTCACGACACCAGACTCCACAACATAACTGCTTTCATGTACCATAAAAATGCAATAAAGCACAAAAATGTAGAGCAGAATTGGAGCAAGAAGCAGGCTAGTAGGACAGCTGAATTGAAATAATATAAGACTAAAATTTTTAGATGTCTTTTTTCACTTAGAAAAAGAGGAAAAATTCTATTTTCCAGTTCACTTTCCGCATGACTTTTCAATTTCCCAATCAGCATTATCATATGAATTTTTAGTCAAAGAGTGAATCAACTTCTTGAAAAGACTATTAACTGCAGCTATTCTCGAGCTATGGCTTCTGAATTAAAGGTCATGACAGTTATGAATGAGGTTACGGGCTTTTTTACACTACTACTTAGACTTATGTCTCCAACAGAAGTGGAAATTTAAACCAGAAATAGGATTGCAACATGACAAATGAATGAAACTCCAGACTACAGAAAGCAGGGCTAAAAGGAGGTCATTCGTAAGGCAATGCAATGAATTTGTGATGTTGATGTTTTGACAAGCAAATAGATCACCAAAGTCCAATGCCTGATGCTAGCAATGCCGTGCTTTTTGCAAGGCTTTATCTTAAGAAAACAAAACCAAACCTCAGATTGGCTGACTGAACAAGTATTTTAAACCAATTTCATAGACCTTGCTTTCCTCCACGAGTTAAATTCTTTTTTCCATTTTCTGATCTTCCTTGATTCTTCCCTTCCCTTTCTGCCCCTACAAACTGCATGCATGGACACATTTGTCTCTTTCTCTACCCTTTAGTTTATGTAGAAAGTTTGGCTATCAGCATTACTGGTTTCAAAGTAATGCAGAATTATGTAGGACTTTGTTTTCGTATCAAGAAATCAATGATACACTGAAGCACTATTTAATTAGACCACTGTGGTCTTGAACTAACCCTGAGTTGCAAAGATTAAATAATTACTTATGGCATTCTTAATGTGTGGTTCACCATAGTGAAAATAGATTATTGGCTCAACTGCTAAGTTATGAGAACTGAAGAAGTCTCGCTGAGTGCAGAAATTCTTTTGAGCACAAGAAAACAATGCGGTTTTATGACCCAACTCCTTTGAACTATTTTAATTAAGGACTACTATCATAAGAAAGAAGTTGAAAAGCTATTTAGTAGGCAGACAGGCTCCCATTTAAATGTTGACTTATGAAGTCAGCATTTTCAAGGATGTTGCTGTACTTTGGTCTTTTATTTTCAAAGCCTTTAGCTTCTCCCAGCACATTTCTATCTACAGATCTAGCAGCAAAACTGTTTAAAGTCTTCATGACTGAGGAACCTGTGAAAGTCAACATCACTTAGATATCTTTTCTACTTGTGTAACTTTTTGATTTCTTTCTCCTTCCCTGCCTAACTTTAGGCAGACATATTTTAATAAACTGTCTTAAGATTTACATTCAGATCTTCAGTAGGTATAACCTGGCGCAAGTCTCCTGGTCATAGTGAAGCCACCTTGCCATACCACTTGAAAATCTGGCCTGAAGAGCTCATTATATTTAAAAGGGTAACAAATTTAAGCAAACATTCTTTCAAATAGGTTACTGTTTCATTCATTTTAATAAAAAAAAAATGTATGGGGAACATGCTAAGGGAAAACAGCATGTTTAAATGATAGTAGAGTAAGAACAGTAATAAAATTCTTAAAACACTGTAGAACTGTGGAGCATGTGCACTGCAGTATATGCAGATGTAGGGATCATGAATATTTTTGAAAAAAGTATATTCACAGTCTTATTTCTTAACATTTAAAAATGTGCACATGTATTTGGTAATGCTGAAGTTCATCTGCCAAAATTATGCCATCTGTGCAAAACAAAAAGAAATATTTGTCCCTCAAAGTATTCCATGACACAAAATCAACAGAGCACTCTGGGCTTGCTATTTCTCAAAGATATTCAGACCATATACTGGGAGTTTCAAAATCCCACTTGGTTTCTCAGTAGATTCATAGGTATCTGAATTCCTGCAGAGAATAACACTTCTGCCAGTCCCTTGAGGGAAGCCCTAGCAAAAGCCGAGGTTGTCAGGACACATAAACTGTTCCATTGTTATTCTTGCTCTATCAATCATTTTCAGTTAAGAAAAAGGTGAGCTTCAGCACTGAGATACAAGCCATTCATCAAGGTTAAGGAAAAAAAAAAAAGAAAAGAAAAGAAAAAGAAAAGAAAAGCTTAGTTCTTATGAGCAAATGTACAGGCAACAGCAGCAGAAACAAAGATGAAGAGAAAGTGCAAGGAACGGTGCGGCTGAAAGCTGGACAGGGGGCAAGCTGCAGCAACCAGCACAATAGGGACACAAAGAACAAGACTCATGCTGTGCATACGCTTTGGTTTGAAAATGTTAACACTAGCCTTTAAATTGTACACGAAGCACAAGCTGTAAGGCATCTTTACAGACAGTGAGAAGAAACATGACATAAATCCAACCTCAGACCTGAAACCCCTGAAACGGTAGGTCATTAACTGCAATGCAGTGCTGCTGGAGCTCATGTATCATTTGGCATCTGACAATCTGCAGGCACTCAACAAGTTTTCCAAATCATAAAACCAAATACCTAAAAACTCGTCCTGCTGCAAATACCATCACAATATTTTCTCACAGTATGATTTCCTTTCCATGGCATTACAGTATTGCTAAAGGAGATACACAGTTAGTGGATGATGATAACAGGTTACATGCTGCTCTGAGATGCTAGAATAGTGTAGTAAAGCATATTTTTTTCCCGAATAAAGATTAAATACTGAATTCACACATCACTGTGAGGATCCTCCTATAAGAATTAAATTTACTTTCTATGTATCAAGAGCAAGGGACCAGTGACTTTCTCAGCAATAAGGACACTCCGTTTTCTGAGAGACATTAAAGACATATCTCTACCGAGACTTGGCTCAATCATGGTCTACTTGAGAGGCAGACAGGAAGAAAACAGAACTTGATAAGAGCTGAGTATTCAAGACCTCTAAAACTAAATGTACAATTTAATTTTCTCTACTGAAGGTATATTAACTTGCCTGTATTAATTTTTATTTTTAAAGATGGTATGAGCTCATTTTGATATTAAAGATTCTTTAGGACACTTTCTATACTTCAGCTCTTATTTCAGTTTAACTTAATTAAAATCTTTTTGAGATTTTCTTCATGAGACAAACTTAGCCTTTCAATAACAGAATATAGATAATTTCACTCCTTTCTATAACATTCGGAGATGGACTAAACCAAGTAAGGCTGCCCTAATTATTGTGTTAAAATAGTTTTTGCCTTATTATTTTATACATGGGACAGGATTGGTGCCCCTAGATAAGAACCTGGTTCAGAATAAAACTCTCACTGAAGCCAATGTATCAGGACACCGGGACTGACTGCAACCATTTACAAAAGAAAGCCCTCCCCAGGATGCCAATGACACCCCCTGTATTCTACAGAAAAAGAATAATACAGTATCAGCAGTTACGAGCTCATCTAGAAGCCCATAAAAGAGCTACGTAGAAAGTTGATCCACACCTCTTTAAAACAAACCTGCTCAATCACTTCTGAACATCCTATGCATAAGTTTGCTTGTAAACTGTAAAGTGACTTCTAAATCTGATATAATTATTTTTTTGAAATAAAGAATAAATAATCAAAAATTTTCTATCTGCATAACTAGGTATTTTTATTAACAGTGTGCATGTAAAAAAGGATTAGAAAGGTAACATGTAGTTACACTTGGTAGGACAAAGTATTTTACATGTATTTTATTTTATTAAAGAACTTCAAATCGAAACTATTTTATTGTGTGAATTAATATAGATTTTAGAACTTCAAATATATTACACTGGAGTGACTGACATTGCACATGTAAGTACTAGCATATATTCAGTCTACATTTGGGAAAATGCTGTTGCATACATATAGCCTGAAACATTAAAATGTATGCTCCATCCTCAGTGATCCAAAGGGAATCAGATCGAAGATCTGACTATGTGTTTTCTAAATTAAAAATTCAAATCAGAACATGTAAAGTAGTTTAAAATAATAATTACATGAATTCCAATGAAGTAGTACACAGTAATTACAATGAGTGCTATTAGCAAATTCAAAATACAATTTCAGTTGAAGCTACTATCATGAAACACAGCAACAGACAGGTGCACCCAAACATCAACAAGTGGAAGGGAAATTACAGGTGCTTGTGTATCAGGGAAAAGTGAAATTAACTCACTTCTCTGGGGTTTGTGCTATCTCAAGCAACTAGAATGTTGCCGCTTATATGCTTTTGCAGCTTTTCTAGGCTGAAGTGTTCTTAAAGGATGAACACAGTGCAGAATTCAGGAATCAATCTACAACATGAAAACAATTTAGAAGCAGAGAAATCTGAATGCACTTATCATTAACAGCAAATTAGAGTTACCGCTCTATAAAGTCTAGGTTTTGTTCTCTAGTATCTGTACCAGGTGCTTCAGAGAACAATGCAAGTGATGTCCTGATTTTAATATATGAAATCTGGTTTATGAACTGAAATTTTACCTCTAATAAAAAGCAAAAGAAATAGAGCACACTTTAGATTTAGCTGTCTGTGCTTGAAAACTTAGCAGTCTGCAGCCAAAAAGCATGATTACATATTACAAAAACTGTCTATGAAAAATTTAGTATCACTGGAAATATTTATCTTGAAATAGCTGCAATTTTGGGGACTATCATTTTGTTTGTTCTGTACCACATGCTAAAAGCACATTATCTAAAACAGAAATACACAAAACCAGATATAATCCATGCACACCGCTTATTTTTATGCAGCATTTTGAAGCATCTGTGCAATACAAACTCTACAAGTTTCCAACTTATTGTCAATAAAGGATTACACACCATGTATCTGTCCGTAAACCGAGCTAAACCTCTGGCTAAATGTCCCTTCCCAGTACATCTCCCCAAAACTGCTAACACGGATGTACCCAAATTCTGCATCCTGAAGCTTTACTATTTGACATTACCTTTTCCCTTAAAGCATTCCACTAAAGTCATCTGAATCTTCCTTTAATTTTGGTCTGGGTAGACTTATTCTACCTCTACACAGTAGATTTCATTCAGTGTCTCAAAATATATTGTCCTTACAAATTCAGTTGAAGCCACATTGTCTTTGTGATGTAATCACAAATACTGAATCATTTCCACGTAACAAAATAAGTAAGTTAAGGTTTCCTTGAAAGATTTCCAATCCGGTGACACTTCCTGTTTTCTACAGGAAACACTCTATTCCATATTCTAAAGCCATATTTGCAATTCATCTTTTTTAATCCTAATACTTTTCAGAGATCTGATTCTAAAGTGTTCTTTCACTAAGGGCCTTAGACTGTTCCAATGCTACAAATGTGGGGTCCAAATGACAAATCTGCTGGGAGAATTAGAGCCAGACTCAAATAGAAAAAAAGCCTTAGAAGAGACTTTGCATGTGCATCCATTCAGCTCCGCGTGTGTGCCCTCTCTCTTTTAGGGAGACAGAAAGATTTTTGTAACAATTCTTCCATCCTTTTCCCCTCCAAATTGCAATGACTTTTCTCCCTAAAAATCTGATGAGAACTTAAAATGTCATTGTTCTTTTTCTAAGTTTCAAAGGCTGCCTAATAAGGACGGAAGAGAAAAAACTGAGAAATTTCACCCCAGCTTCTTACAGGTTTGGCTTACAAATCTTTACTTTGTTTTCTGTCATTCTCTAGGCACATATACAAATAAACAAGAAGTCCCAGAATGACTTTAGGATGTGCTGCACATCCCTATGCTAGTTAGCAGGACACATAGCTACTATGTGCTTTGAAAATCAGGCCACAACTACTGAAACCAAGATTTTTTAACAGCTTGGAGGAATAGAGGTTACAGTATGGCATGACTGGCTTTAGGGATGTTTCAACTGGAAGGTATTTTTCTGAATCCCAGTTCTCTTATTGTTTCCTCCTTACGTATCCCTGTGAGAAAACCTCTTTGGTGTATGAGAGTAAATGAAAGGCCTGCCCATATCTTACCAGTTTCTGCCAAGGGATAAAACAGAATTGCATTATACAATTATTACACAAAGTCAAAGACAACAAGTAGCCCTCAGAAATATGTAAAAAAATTCCTTGACTACATGGTGCAAATCACAAACTATTAACATTAGGTAATACCTTCACAGATTTTCAATAAAACTCAAAGCATACTGCAGAAAAATGTTTCAACGGAAAAAAAAAACCAACAAAAAACCAACAAACAAACAAAAAAAACCAAACCAAAACTCCTAAAACCCAGAAAACCAAACATATCTAACTTTCCATTCCAACAATTAACATCCATTTTAAAAGTCCAAGCCTCCACACCAATGCAGCTCTGAAAAGCTCAAGGGCCTGTGGTTTAACTGAGTCATCTGTCTTTAAAGCAGAGGACATCTATTTTAGCTCACGAGACTTTCTAAAATTAACCAAAGTTCACAGCTTTGTAAAACATACTTACTGAAAAAATGAATTTCTACACCCTTGCCAGAAGTCCTCTAAATCCGGATTACATATTAATAATTAATGTTCCACATTGGGAAGGCTCTTCTCGGAGTTTTTGCCTCTTTCCAGTAAAATCATAGAAAACAGAAAACTCTAACACTACGCACAAGCTGAAAGGAACCAGCTGACTGCCACAGTTCTCACACATGCTAAAGAATTGAATAAAATACACAATGTCATGGTCAAAAAAGATGCAGCAGGATCTATTTTTGTCTTAACCCTGTCCAAAGTTAAAGAAAAATAAGTGCTCTGTTAAGGACAGATAAAAACAACCACCATTTTACTCATGTCTATTATTTACAGAGAGCAGGGAGGGCTATCAAGAAATTCTTTTTATATTAAAGATTCTTCATAACTCCACATAAGACTGGGTGGTCTGGAGCCAGAGCTGGCTTGCTTCCTCTGTCCTTTCCAGTAGGATATAGAATCCATCTGCTTGCACCAAACAGCTAACTCACAACAGTTGCTTTCTTTTTGGTTGGGTTTTTTTTTTTCTTTCTTCCTTCTTTTTTCTTTCCTGGGTGTGTGCACACATGTTAAGTGTGTGTATCTATATGGGAGTATCTTTAAGACTTCAGGCTTCCTAATTACATTATGATGAAAACTAATTTCTCTTGATACACAGCCTCAGTTGTCCTTAAACTCTTTAAATTGCTTATCCATTACTGCTCCTCTCCTAGGTATCCATAATATTACAGGCTCAACCAGAGCACAATTTCTCCTCATTTTTCTTACGCCACAATCTAAGGACAGAAGTTCGAGCAATCCTGACGCTGCTCCCTGTTGTGGCAGACTAAGCTGTAATGATTATGAGAATGTACCACATAACTATTAACACTTCTTCTGCAGAGTCCTAACTTAAGCCAGACCCAAGGCACTTAGCACAGAAGAGTAAGTCTATAGAGGCTTTCTTTTGCTTCCATCATGATCACATACATACAATCTCCCTGATGCTCTCTTCTATTAATAAAATTGCTATCACGGCAGAATCATAGAATGGTTAGAGTTGGAAAGGACCTTAAAGATCACTGAGTTCCAAGCCCCTCACCCTGGACAGGGACACCTCCCACCAGACCAGGCTACTCAAAGCCCCATCCAGCCTGATCTTGAAACCCTCCAGGGATGGGGCAGCCACAGCTTCTCTGGGCAAACTGGGCCAGTGTGACACCCACCTCACAGCAAAGAATTTCTTCCTTATATCTAACCTAAATCTCCCCTCTTCAATTGAAAACAGTTGCCCCTTGTCCTATCACTACACCCCGGATCAACAGTCCCTCCCCAGCTTTCCTGTAGGCCCTCTTTAGGTACTGGGAAGGGGCTATAAGGTTTCCCTGGAGCCTTCTCTTCTCCTGGCTGAAAAGCCCTAACTCTCAGCCCGTCTTCATAGCAGAGAGGCTCCAGCCCCCTGAGTGCCTTCATGGCCTCCTCTGGACCCACTCCAACTTACTGCTTCCTACCTACTGTTACTACTAAAGAAATCCTTCCTCCCTCACGATGGAACTGAAGATACCTTATGTACTTTGAAGGACTGTCAAGCCTGGCTCAGGCTGTTCAGCAGGACAATGCTGCCAGGCTGATGACTCGGGCTCAGTTTTACCCTTACAGTGCCCAGGAATTCCAGTCATTCACAGGATTCATCCCTAACTACTCTGTCTCATTTATCAGCAATCCAACACGTGCAATGTCTTACTATTAAGTCACAAATTTGTTGTTCATCAAGAAACATTAACATTTTTCACATACGGGGAAGGTTACTGTCCCCCCAAAGAATAGTATCAGCTGTTTTATTTTAACTTTACCACTAAGTTATATATTTTTACTACCCTCTTTAATTTTTCAGTGCAGTCATAAACAGCATCAGTTTCAAAGATTTTTCCCACAATAAAGCCCTGCAGGTAAATTTTATTTCTTGCCTGTAGTTTCCTGAGGGTTAAGCTGGGTTATTGTTTTTTCCATATCTTCACTTCTTTACACCAATATGCTTTAAGATGATCCTGTCAACATGTTTTTCATTTATTACAAAATTATCATTACTAGAGGATCTGGTTTGATTTTACACGAAAGCCCTTTACAGGTGCATATAAACTTTATAATTAAAGTTAATAAAGGTAAACCAATACAAAGTTATGTGAGCCTGGTGAACAGAAAAGGAGAATGCTAAAACAGGCAGAGAGAGGACAGAAAAATATCAAGTATTACTTTGCAAATTTCAAGAAGTCCACAAATTCATCCATACACTATGCAGTCACTGTCTTGTAACTGTAAACTAGAGAAATGCTGGCTCGAGAAACTTAGGTTACAGATACTTATATATGCTAAAGAAATCAATCCCATATATCTTTTATAGCTTCCTGAAAAATCCTAGAAGTATTTATTTGTGTTGAGGTCTAATTTGTTTTGGTCTTTGGTTTTACATTGTATAGCACATTGTAGCACAATCAGATTTATGGATTTTGTCTATACAATTTATGTACACTGGGATAAGAAAAACAAACATATGTAATTCACAAATTTATTCAGTTAGGAGGTTCAAAAGCAAAGATGCAAACATACTAAAATATTTCTATCAGTCTACACTATTTAAAGCAATTCAGAAGTTTCTATGAGAAATAATTTTCATGCAGCAAGTGGAAGTAGCATTTACCTGCAATATTATAAACCACAGTCACTTTACATCCTGTATTTCAACACTTATTAAAACACCACTAAGAGGAGTCCTGCTGCTAAAATATTACGTGGTTCTTTTAGGGCAATACCATTACCTAATGATTTTGAAAGAACCTTATTTGTCAAAGCAAGAGGGAAACAGAGATTTATTGCTTTGAGTTGCATAAGGTAGCACAGAGAAGTCAGGCCCAGCTCCTCTGTGCATGTTAAGAAGTGTAGGAAAGGTTAACGAACACACTCAGATGAGATCATTGATTATGGTAGAAATACTGAATCACACTGCTGCAATCCTGATGCGGAATTTTCACATGCTTATTGAAAAAACTAGGAACATAACTTTTGAGCCCTATTTCAAATGGTATTTATGTCTTAGTCTACAGAAACTGAAGCTACCCAGAAGCACAGACACCATGCCCATGATGGTTGGTCACAGGTCAGCATCATGATATTCTTGTGCTCTAACCATTCTGGCCTGGTTTAGAAGTAAGCAATTTAATTTCACTTTCCAATATTTTTCCAAATGTGATGAGAGTTCTGCTTTTCCTACTGCCATTAACTTCATAAGAGCTAGCTGACAGTAGCTCCATGGCTACTATACCATTCCTGAAATTCATGTAGGATAATCCCTAGAGCTATTTCAGTTCAGTCAGCAGTTAATGCTAAATAAAAAACATGCATAGAAAAGTAATATTTCCTACCTTTGTGCAGAAAAAAAACCTGTTGCTGCTGTAATTTGAATTTACACTACTTTATCACATACTGCTGACCATGCTGCGACAGCACAACAAAGAACTGGTTTTGTATTTCATTTTAGAAAAATAATTCTGAGAGATTTGGTGCCTTATTATAACTTCATTAGAGAGGAACAAAAAGACACATATAAGTCTCCAAAACCCTAAGGGGCTTTCATAGCATGGAGATCGCTGGAACATAGAAATTCTTGAAAGAACTCCTAAAATGGCCATATGCAACTCCCATTTCCTTTTAAGAAGTATAAACTCAAGTTACTTTTTTCCCTGACTTCATCCTATAGGAACAATGCAAACCAGGTGAAACAGAATCAAGAGATTCAACTCTGATTAATAAAGGCATAAATCAAAGCTTAAATTAAATACTGGTTCTAGTCTAAATGCTGTTAAATACCAGTGGTTGCTGAAGTGTATTTATTGTAATTTGCTTTTGTTGTTTCCCATGGAATCTCCGTTTTACAACCAGAGCACATGGAAATGTGGGATAACACACGCGCAGTTCCATCTACCTGACTCAACAGCGTAAGACAGGATTGTCTCTGCAAGTAGGTGCATGTGTCCATCTTTTCCTACAGCGCTGGGTCAATGCAGAGCCGGTACTCACAGAATGATGTGCACATTTTCAGTACCATTTCCATACGTATTGGAAGATGTTAAGAATTGCAAAATATTTACCTTTGCACAAGAGGAGGCTAATAAACTACATACTAGTCTGAAGTTATATTTTAGGTATTAAAACTTAATCTGCAAAGGAAATAACGATGAGATGCTTGTGCTCTGCATCCTTACTAATCCACGTCCTTTTTCTTCCCCACCATGCTGTCCCAATCCGGCTGGTTGTGGGATCATATTTTCTGGCTGTATCCTCCTTTTTATATATAACTCCTTACATTCCTCCAAAGTACTGTTATATTTTAGATGAAAAATTGCATGATGAGATCAGATCAGCAATGTAGCTGCTTGAGCAGTCTTTGTGAAGGCTATACAGCTGTGTGGTAATTTGACCACTCTCTCACCAATACAGATATGAATTCCACAGCCTATTTTTCCCTCAAAACTGATAAACCTCTGGGTTTTTTTTAGGCTCCAGAAAGTAGCACATGGCAGCTGAGTCAAACATTCCGAATTGCTGGAAACTTCCAATCCTTCTAAGTCATTCTTACATGAAAAGTGTTAAATACGTGCCCTTTCAAATCACATTAAATCACATATCACAGTACTTAAGAAGCAACAATGGCAGGTAGCTCAAACATCCTAGTTATCTGCAACATCACTACAGGAAGAAGATCAAATAAATATACAAAATTGCAATTTTTAAAATATACCAAAGTAAGCTGAACCATAACAGTCAAGAAAAGAAGTTCATTGCATTTATAGGTCTATTTACAATGTTTATGAGTTTCTAAGACTGAGTAAATAAGCCAACACTAAATAAAAGGAAGCAGTCAGAAAGCTGTCATTAAGACCTACTACAAACTTCATTTAGATGTAGCCGTTCCTCATACCCGAATGCAATTCAAAAGAGTCAAAACACTTTTATAACCTCATCTTCCATTACAGAATAAATCGACACATAGCATTGAACCAAGAGAAAAGTAAGACTGAACATGAGATAAGCATATAGAAAGGAAAAATACAGAAAAGGTCTCTTTCTGTTTACGCGTTCATATGTATAGCCACCAAAGCAGTAATGATCATTCCCTAATCAGAAACAAAAACCTACTATTAACTATAGCAACATCTAATATGGCACAACAGTGTTTGGCCATAGCTGGGGCGATTTAATTGTATCCAAGATTTAAGTCCTAATTCCACATCATTTATATGAAAGATTTTCTACTGCTGTTTTTTCTACGTTAAACTATTAGCCTTCTCTTAATGAGCATCTAGATAATATCCTTTTGCTGAAAATAAGTTTTGATTTCCTTTTTTTCAATAGGTGTTTTTAAGTATTTTAAAGTACTATTGTTTTAAGTTGCACATCAAAGTGATCTACTGGTATTGTAGAAAGGGCACCTTTATGTAATTGCATCAAATTGGCTCATGACACATTTATTGATAAGATGGATGTAGATAATGTTTGTGCATTCAATAATCTTCTTTGGCTATTACTGCATCTGTAGCATGGAATCATGGTTAGAAGAAGAACAGATTAAGTCCTTGATTGTGGATGAAAATGATGGGAAGAATGAAACAATGAAGAAAGAATTTTACACTTCTCTATTGAACAGAAAATGTTTTATGTGTAAATAGTACCCTGACATTTCTTTGTCCTTTTGAAGTTTAATCAGGTAAAATAATAATAATAATAATTAATAATCAGAAAAAATAACCATAGACTGTAAGGTCTGTGAATTCCGAGGTGATACAAAACTGTTTACTTATAATTCACCAGTTGAATTTGAGTTTGGACCAGCACAGACTTTTCCAGTCTCCACTCAGTGGATGACTGATCATTTTGCACAAAGTTTATTTCCACACCAACTTGAGGAAAACGGGTCATCTCAGTCACAACTACTCGTATTCGGATGACCACAGCATCTAATATTTAGCCTCAGGGTCTTGAAAATACCATGTTGCCCTTTTGACAACAAAGTGAAAGTTATAGTGTGGTCACAATAACTAGAATATTCAAAGGGATTTTCGATAAATTAATGGATTATCTTGAAATTCATGGCTGGGTGAACTTTTTCATTGTTATTATTAGAAGACAAACATTTGGGTTTGCTTTTCGTTGTCTATTTCACAAATATGATATAATTTGGCAAATATTTAGTTGTCAATCAAAACAGGTTTTTATTTATGAAACCATCAAAAAGGAGAAAGAGTGATGAGGCAGTGGTGCCAACTGTACTGCCAGGGGCACTGAAGAGTCGGGAAAGCAGGATTAAAATCCCTCTGCTACATAAATGCAAAGCATTTCCTATCCCAACTGTTAGTCTGTGGAATTAAATGTCTTCTACTTCCTCCCTAACCCAATAATTATGTTATTAGAAAGTAATAGGAGTGAAGATCAAAAGAATAAAAACCCACAGCAATTCCAGAGTACCCTGTATTCTTACAGTGAAGATGATTCAATTTGTGCCCTATTTTGTACAAAATGGATCAGCTTCAACATTAGACTCTACAGACAGCACAGGACACTGCTTCCTACCCTACTCTCTGACTTAATTTTAGCCTCCTCTACTTTGGTATAGTTTTCTGGAAATTGTAAAGAAAAGACAAGCTGTCACACAGCTCAGGATTAGCTGGCCCAGAAGCTTTGCTTGAAAGCCCACCTGGCTTCTCTTCAGCTTTGAGGGCAGTGAACCTGCTTTGCAGTTGCAAGCCTTTAGGTGGAGCAGGAGCCTTCCTCTCGGTGCTAGAACTCACCAGCTTCCATTCTCTGCATTCCCCAGAGATCGGGCTTTTTCTTCCACTAGAGACGGACTCTGGCCATGTGAACACAGTGGTTCCAGTTCTAAGGTCTCAGGGTCTGTGTTTCCCTTCTCTCTAGTCTCACCTTTGCAACCAGGGTTATATAGACTCCAGTGTTTATCAAAGACTACCAATAAGCCAAAGGAAGGCTGTGTAAATAAGCCAGGGCAAGAGAAAGCATTTCTGCTTGCCTTGTACAAAAATAAATTACAAATACATAGATATATACTATTCTGGATCAAAACACAGTAGCCTACCAAAAACCCAGTCATCAACATAAACTATGACAGAAAAAAAATCCTCAGCAGAAGGCAAAAATCACAGAGTAGGCATGACAAAACGAGACGTCCTTCCTAATATGCATTTAAAAAATTAAGTTTCTGAAAGAGTACACTGGCAGCAGCCATTTACTTTATCTGTACATTTGGGAGCACATTGAGAAGCAGCTTTTCAATCTGAAGGATCAAGTCTGACACAATTCATCAGACAATAACAGTGAAATCAAAAAGACAGTAACTGGAAAATGTAATCCTCCCCTGAAATTTTCTTCAGCTCACCATCTGCTTCCATTCTATTACATCCCACTGGGGACTCACTGTCTTGCAACATCTCCTCTGGGTAGAATTGCCACAGATGTAAGAGGGAGGACTGATCGCTTCGCTGCATGACTCTACCAGCAGGCTTTGGGTGACACAAAACTTAGCCTGCACATTACCCTCTGACAATGAGAAAACCAAACCACACAAAACCAAGGTAACAACAGGCACTGAACCAAACGCCAATGCGCTGCACCAATGCAAAGCATGGGCTTATGTAAACCAGCCAGGCTTTTCCTAAAGTGAAAAAGGCTGGATTGAGCCACCACAACCGAAAATTTACAAGCACTTAACTGCAGAAGTCATTTCCTCAGAGTATCCTCAAATACAGGCATTCCCTCCAGCTGTCAGAACTACTTTGCTGGCACAACCAGGCATTGTTGGTGCGTAAGACTTGTACGTAGCTACTCTGAAATGAATTTCTTTCTTTGAAGGGAGGCGCTCAGGGCCATCTGGAAAGAGTAACAGCCAGGCAGTACCTACTGAAATGCTACTGTCTGCCTTCCACAACTCGAGTAAAATTTCCACAAATCGGTGGAAATTCTATGTGAAGAGACAGACAATCCCAACACCATAGAGAGAACAAAGGGATGCCGAGGCTCTATCAATTATCCACTGCGAGTTTAGAACAGTTTTAGTAATTAAAATGCATTACCAAAGGTATAGATTAACTTTTACCCTTTACCTGTACTTACATTTGTGCTATATATATCACAGATGAGATAGCTTAGAAAAAAAGGAATCTCTTTTTTTCTACTAATTTGTTCTTGATTCTCTAAAACTCAAAGTCTATGTTCTTCAAATGGTATGCATAAGCAGACATTTCTGCTGCCAAAGACAGTCTTTTCAACAATAAAGAAAGAAGGAAGGAGCTGTTTAACTTGTTCCTCTGAGTTTCAACTACAGTTGAGTTCAGTGTGCCAGAAACACGAGTCCTAAACACCTCACCTCACTTGAAATGCTTTAAACTACAAACAGGTAATCTCAGGCACGCCCAGGTGATTTCTATAAGTACTCCTAGTATTTCATGTATTCATCATTTATTGAAATATCTATCAGATAAGGTCTTCTACCTAAAAACTGCAGAAGTGCTTTGGTCCAGTGTAGGTGAAGTCCTTTGCTGTGAAATGCCTATTTGCTAGAACTCATTCCTCCCGTAAGGTCCCAGTCCAGCGACACACCTTACCTTCCCCAGCTAAACGGCAGCCCTGACACCAGATGGGCAAGCTGCATTGTCAAAGTCAAGTTTGTGCACACCAGTTTCTCCTATTAAGCCATAATCCTTTGGGAACCAACAATTCCTGCCACTATTGTGATAATGTTTACTAGAGATTTACAGAAAAAGAGCAGCCTGCAATGGTTCTTCCATGCTTCATGTTTACACTATTAGCAATATACCTTAAGCAGTATCTACAATGACCCTGCCCATCACATCAGCTCCGAAGCCTAAAATTTTTTAAACAATGACATACTTCAGATTTTATTAGGCAAAAGATTTCTTCATACCTTGCAAACATAAAATAAAATTGAAAATCACTGACAGAAATCACCTATTATATACCACTAAGGAGTGTTCCAGGAATTAACAAAAAGGAATATACTTAAAATTTCCCAGGTTTTTTCCTGGTGAAGTTCTTTTTTTTTAATTTATTATTATTACTTAGATGAGCTCTTATAATCACTTAAAAATACATGAATAAATTTCAAGCCAAGTGAGGGACAGAAATTCATGTTACTATTCAAATTTTAAGATATATCATATGTTTAAATTAATTTGGTTTTTAACTGAAATGCCAGAACATCCAAATGCTGAAATGCTTGCACCTGATTTTTGTAAAAGGTCATGTTGATTTTTCATGATGAAAAGTTCATACCTTCCTACTTAGCAAAAATGGGCAATATTCAACATGAAAACAAAGTATGCTTGATGAGTAATTTTTGATTTACTGAATTATTGTTGTCTCAGACTGGGTAAACTAAACCAGAAAACAAACAGTTCTCTCCAATAGCTGGCAAGGATCGTAACACACAAGAACTGCAGGAAACTCCTGAAACCTTTATAAATCCATTTGAAAACCCCTCTGTCAGATTCATTTCAGTTTCTTGAAGTCTGGAAGCCTCCAGGGACTTTGGACCCATTAAAAGCCTGTGACAATGCATCAGTTTAGACAGACATGGAATGAATATAGGTTCTTTTTTTTTATTGCTATTTAATCTTCTTTAAGGTCTGTCTTTAATTTTGCACTAAGTAATTAACATTGAGCCTTTCAATTTCTGATACAGCATTACCTTTCTTACATTGTAATACAAAGTTTAAAACAATAAAAAAAGCCCGCCCAGCCTGTTCTAAATACAAGAATGTCTGGATTACCTGTTATTTTTCTCATCAAATTATTATTTTGTGTGATGCAAATCATTATTATATTTGACTAATTAGAAAATTATCTTTCTCATTTTGCACGATTTTAGTATGTATTTTATTTTCTTCTAAAATTTTTGAAAACTGTGATGCTTTGGGAAACCATTTAAAAATCAGAATACCTCACGAGAACAGCTTTCCACATTCACACTCAGAAGCAGTTCTTTTAGGAGGACTGTTACCAGGATGACTTGCTTCGGTGTGAGAATATCCATTTTAACCTAAGAACAAACTCACTACCCGGAATTTTAAAATATCCCTGCACGTTATTATTTTTTGTCTTTCAAAATCCACTGTGCTGGGGCTTCCACCCCCTCATCTTTCCACTGTTGCTGTGTTGAAACCAACAGGACATTTGGCTCCCGGCACTGCTCCTTCAAACAGGTATGACAAAGGCAATGGCTAAATTAAGCACTGTGCTTGTTAATTTCAAGGGCTAGCACAGAGCACTGGCCTGAAGATGTGTGCTGTCTCCAGGGCCAGGAATGGGGAAAAAACTGGAATATGGAATATCTGCAATGGGAATTATGCCTTGGCACCAGTAGTTTAATTTTTGTACCAGTGGGAGCTAACCCAGAAACACAGGAGGGACCACAGGAATCTTTGTCACATATGAACAAACACAAACAATAACATAAAATCCACCACCCAAAGACAGAAAGATTACTGGATCTATTATGGTCAGGGGCTTGAAATTTAATTGCTTAAAACTTTGCTTTATAATCATTTTAGTAGCAGATTTCTAGAACTGATTCATTAGCTTATGTAAATTTCTATTTTAATGAGCCCCACCTTTCCTGAGAGGGACGTCTAGGTCAAGTTAGTAACTGACAGCTACTAAAAATTTTTATTTTTAAGTAACTTGTAGATTCTATACTACATTTACAAGATTACTGAAGATATTAGATAGTTACTGAATGTGCTAGTGTTCTCCAGTCGTATGTTTCAGATGTGTTACCAGACATGTCCCCTGCTATGGTTGCCAATAACTGGCTTTTAATTAGCTGTTTATGTCAGTCACCAGAAAGGTCCCTGTAGATCTCAGAGCTCAAGAATTCTCATGATATTCAGTAAATGGCAGGTGACCTACTCCAGATCAGTGCATGTATCGATATCCAGTCCCAGTACTTGATTTTAGAAAAGACCCTTTTCCAATTTCTTTCATGCTTGCAATAATAAAAAATAAAGCCTCTCATCCTCATTCCTTTTTTCCCCCTAAAATTCACCTTTTCTGCAATGTCCTTCTCGGTTAATAAAACCTAGATTGTGGATGTGTTATGACTACAGCCACATCTTATTGTCATCTATTATCTTATATTTAGATCATGAGCTTTATGAGGCAGAGTCTGTGTTTTTGGACTGATTTTACATAGCGGCTAGCGTGCAGGCTTAATTCAAAACTGTGGCTCCTAAAAATTGTCATTAATGATAAAAGTAACAATATTAATGAGCGTGCGTTATCAATAATATCATTATTGTTATTATCTGATAATTTTCATCATTACCAAATCAATGTCAGGCAATTATTTTAAAATACACAGTGGATGCATTATTTTCTAATAACCCTACAAATGTGTGTCTTGGTTAAACAAAGAGACAAATTCAGCTCCAACTAAGCATGAAATATTCTGTAATGTTTCATTATGAGGTTACATACTGAGGTTGTTCATTAGACAGACTAAATAAGTAGACAATAAATAAGAACTGAGAGACAGAAATGTTCAAAGCATCAATATAAGCTCAGCAGAGCTTCTAGTTTTCCTCTGACAATCGCTCTTTGCAGCCCTTCTGGATTCTTCCACACGAGAAGAGCGCTGCTTCCCTGTGTCAGCAGAGCCGTGACTATGATGGGTCAGGAGAGACAGCTTCAGCTGTCCAAAGCAGCCCCCTGGCTTTTTGCCTCCCTGGGCTGTGACAGTGTCAGGGGCTTCACTGCCAAGCCCAGCTTTGGTTTGTCACTTTAATGAAAACATTTCATGTATTATAAAGTAAAAGCTTATTCTTCTCTCTTTCATTATTGGTTTAAGGACAATTAATTGGAGACTAAAGTCAGGAAACCTAATATAAAATAAATTTTCTCCTTTACCATGTCTGCACTCTTTTCCATGTAAGCAAGCTGGGCTTGCCACCTACTTTTTACAGTTAAATAATTATCATTAAAAAGAAAATTAACAATATTTCTAGGATTTATCTATATATTAGGCAGCATCAGTATGCGTCTTCCTTTATTTATCATTTTTGCTATGGAAGAAAAATATGAGTACAATGTATAGAGAGCATTTAAGAATGCGTTTCTTCTGAATGCACTGATTTTGATGATATTCATCATCCTTAACCACAAGGTTTGTTCCCATTTCTTTTTATTTTAGTGAAGAAAGCTTTCTCACCAGCAGTATTTGCACTTCTACAGATTTTGATCCTCCCACTGGTGGAAGCTGTATGTACTAGCTGGATTCAATGAGTGAATTTAAATTACAGAAATACATACATAAATATTCATTTCTTTAGGCTGTTTTCACCTCCTCCCCCCTCCAAAAAAGACTTAGTCAGTGGATTAAGGCACAGTCAGAGCAAGAAGGATGGAAAGAAATCAGGTATCAACTTCTCATTCACTAAGCCAGTGCAGTGACCTTTTGTCTTTTAGTGAGAAGGACTCAAGACATGTTAATGCTTCAATCAGCTGGCTCCTTTCTAACATCCCGGGGACATAACGTCTAGTTGTATAAATGATGTGTAGCCTACACACCACAATGGTGCTGATGGCATTTAGCTTTCTCTGCTTTTAAAGAATTAAGAGCATAGAGAAGCATCCCTGTTAAAAAGTAAGGTATCTAAAAACGTGGGGTTTGGTGCTTTGTTTTTAAAAAAATGTAAGATAAGTGAAATCAAATATCTCTTTTTTCTTAACTAAGAGCTATTATTTCTAAATCTTTGCAAATATGAGAGATTACAGAGATTGCTCTACCAGAAATAGGCATTTGTAGACTAGTTAAAACAAGTAGGATACAAAATTGTCTTTACGTTTCTGCATATAAACAAATTGGTGCAACACTGCACATGATAGTATCTCTGGAGGTCACTCTTACTAGCTAGTGATAGTACTCTGAATTTAGAAGTTATTAGTCTAATAATATGACAATTTTTACACCATTCTTTAGTGAGTAACTATGTAAAGTGGGGAGAGGACAGTAAAGTGGAAATGTAGGGCAGCATTAAGCATCACATTTCAAAAAGGACTTACTGTCCTGTTTTTATAGGAAGAGCGATGGGCTTCTCTTGCCCTTTATTTGCAGCATTAAATTCACTTGTTACAACTGTAGATTGTCCTTTCAGATACACAGCTGCACCTGTAAATTACACTTACTTCATGAAATACCCAGTTCCATTGAATGAATTGTATGACATTGAATGAAAGTATAGTGGATACTACAGTATCCTTGGGTGTTTATCTTTCAAAATTTCTTTTTGTTGACAAACTGTATCCATGACCTCAGAAAATTTCCTGAATATTGACTTGAAAATTAAAATTCCCATTATAAAAAAAGAAATGTCTCAGCCAGTTCTCTTGGAAGTAACTGATGCACAGTGAAGTGACTTCACCAAGGAGAGATAACAGGCAGTTGGTTCCCTTAGACCCTTAATATTAGAGGTGAGATACACATTTCATTTAATGTCATCAGCTGCAATGGTTCACAAGGACATTGGACAAGACAGCTTGAGAACGTGGTGAAAAATTCTCATGGAATAAGGAACTTCATCACAATTTTAAAACATATGAGAGTTGGGTGCTTACCAGATAACCTTGATCTATATTTCCTCTATAAGCACTTGAACAATTAGAGGACACGAAAATAATATTAATAGCCATTCACTGCCAACGCAGACTAGAAAGGAAAATACTTTTGAAAATAAAGACAGGTCAGGTAAGCTCTTTCTACTGTTCCTCTACATTTTTGACAGGAGGATACCTATCATTAACCAGCAACACTGGAAATGGCTTTTTTCCCCCCACTAGCTCTATCAGATTACATTCTTCTATCATTTTTTCTTTTCACCCCACTTACTGATGACTGGTTTTTGGCAAACATCTGCAATAAAACGGCTTCTCTTTTAGGAAGGAAAATAATCACCACATGGTGGATTTAATACAACCAATCATTTCCCTCTTCAAATGACCTTCACTGCATTTTCTCCTGATAGTAAGCAGCAGCTGTGTTTAATGTGCTGGAAGAACAGGTCAATAAAAATATATATATGCATGTTGCTTAAGTATCTATTATATACATAGACATTAAGACAGCTCATAGCGTTTACCCTACTACAAGATCTTATCACAATGACAAACCACCACAGGTTCCATCAAACAAGATTAAAGATTATTTCCTCAAACAGTACTGCTATTAATTCCTGAGTACTTTAAACTCCTGAGTTTTTTAAACTCTAGTTTGTTCCAGTACAGATGATCAGAGATCATACCAAGGATCTGTTTGCCTGCCCCTGCAGAGTTAATTCTTGAAATAGATGCCTGTTGCCTGTTCTGATACTGTTTTTCTGCTAGTTCACAAGGCAAAGTTGTTTCTGAATCAGCTGCTAGTGTACTTGCAGTATTTTACTAATACAAATAGACATTAGAAAATTACAAAACAAGAGGGGTGAGAAGCTGCTAAACCCAAATATTTTGAGAGTTATTTCTAGGGAATAGTAAAGAATTTACCTATTGAAGTAAACCCAAGGTATTTCCACATAGAAACACTTGGTACTAGAACCTGCCTCCAAAGATTTGTCTGACATTATCCATAACTTCCAAAACACATGCATTTTTAATTGTATATTTATTCTCAGGTCCTTTCTTAGCTCCAGAATTTTTTTTAAATCAATGTACTAAAAAAAAATGTGCAAGAAAGGCAGAAGGCTACTGTCTCTCTGTTTAAAAGGCATTTAACCTCATTAGTCCAATCAAAATTCTCAAAATTGGTAGAGAAAATGTGGAATGCTCTCAACCAAGAATACAGAAGCAGAACACAGCTTAGACTAAAAGCTCAGAATTTCTAATTGCACTCTTAGAAAGCATCCTGGCAATAAGGTGCTTAAATTACTACAGCAGGATAATGATCATCAAACTAGTTTGGAGGCATCTGGGATTGTGACTTGAAAGGAATCAAGCATCTTGGCTCTATTCTTTCATGTTCATGTACGCATCTGAAAAAGCTGAGTCGATCCTTTCAAAAGTGAAGTTAATGAATAAAAGTGTAACAGCCAAGAATTTATTAAACATTAAGAAAAGGATCAGAGCAAATGATCCAAATGCTATCTCTGTAAAAGGAATGTCTCATTAGCTGTTTCTTTGCCCCGTAACACAGAATCAAGCAGCACACCTTTGGATTGGCTTTCAGATAAAAAACATTCCTGAAACGTTCATACAAAAATAAAATGTGTCACATGCTGAATCAAATCACTGAGTCCTCAAAGCCTGGTGGTCTGTTACCTAACAAAGACCACCGTCCAAGACTTCAGAGTAAGAGAATAGTCTGCACTACATTAAGAAAAACATAATACCCCAGGTGAAAAACACACATTTTTTGGTCTCTCTGTATAACATAAAATTAACAAAAAGGCTCAGAAGGTGCAGGCAAGAAGTATATTAGCAGTTAACTACTCCATTTCCCAATAGTATTATAGACATTAAAATAATGTTAATGATCTCATTATATATGGAGTCAATCCTACCAGAACTGGGGATCCACCTAAAGTTCAGACGCTGGATGACAAGATGAAAAGATGAGGAAATGGCCTCCCTTACATGTTCAGAGACCACATTTGGCTGGGAAGGCATACTGCATCGAGCTACACACAGCAAAGTGCAATTTTATTCTAATAGCTTCCAGCTCTGCCTAAGACTTACAACAAGAAATTGAAAATTCTTATTAACTCATTTCTGGAAGAGAGCGAAATCTCCCAGAGATGGTTTTAAATTTAATTGTTTGTGAAGAACATCAGGACCCAAACACAGCAGTTTAAAGGGAAGTGAACAGCTTTCAATTTACCTTGCAGTCTATTATGATCCCAGGCTGCTGATGCAGAAACTTCTGTACTCTAGCATCTATGTGGAATCACCGTGGCAAGATATAGTTGTGCTTATTTATGCAACACATTCATAGCTACCAGTGGGAGAGCCGGGGAGGGCACGGGAGGGAGGGTAAAGTCACCCCTGAACAGAACAGCTCACGAGCACTGAATGTGTATCTCCAAACCTCCAAACATTCTTTTTACACCCTTAGTATTGATTATGCATGAGATACTAAGAAGGTAGCAAACATAGTCCAAATAGCAAAAATATTTTAGTTTAATTCAAATTCTATTCTACAAACTACTAACCAGGTTAAAGAAAACCCAAACAACCCCTCTTGAATGCTTAACAGCTTCCATGAGGCTCCAACAGGAAGAGGGGAGATTTCCATCACTCGCAGAGAAAAAAGAGGAAGCTGAGCAATTTGAGAAGCCGGTTTCTTACCTAGAAAGATGAACTGATTTACCTTCCCCCTTGCTTTCTGTTATGGTACACTACAGACACCTCTATTCAGATATACTAAGTATTTTCTTGTTCGTATATATAACTTGAGTCTTGGATAATATATAGTTCAGCATTGCTTTGAAGCTGTCATTATAAAAACTCTGTAATCTTGCTTTAAAGGAT
>JAOXJM010000071.1:15114306-15146576 GCA_026413425.1 Tringa solitaria
AAGCACCAGTCAGGCTCTATTTTAATTATTCACAAAAGGTTTCTCTGGACATTTTAAATTATTTAAAAATAACTTAAACTGATCAACATTGAAGCAAAAATTCTGTTGTGAATTTGAAATTTAATTCTAAGTAGCTACAGATTGTCAAAACGTTTACTGAGTAAAACACTGATGCCTGAATATGAACAATTTAATTTTTGTTCACATAGCTTGTTCTGTAGTAACAGATAATACAATTAGAAGATAAAAAAAATAAAATACTTCAGTTGTACGCTTATTAGTCTTTTCCTTACACGATTGCCTGCTTGGTGTTGGACAATTTCTTGCCATGTCATTTGTATATTTATCAACATGTAATACAAAACATATCAAACACAAACATCTAAATGTTGTCTGTGGTCAGACTGAGTTCAGTAACACAGGGGAAAATGGCAACCAGTTCCCTCTCCATACTGCATTATAAATCAGAAAAATGCTAATCAGTGATTTTCTACCAGGTTATATTTATACAACAGTTGTACTTCATAATACCCAGGTTATCTTAATTAACTTGTCTTTGATTTAGATTAGTTTCTCTGAAAGGATTTGGGGTGGGGGAGAATTTTATTTTTTTTTAAAAAAAAAAAAAAAAAAAAAAAAGAAGGGCTGTAAAGGAGAAGCCTCCAGAACAGAAACTGCTTTCTGATCCAAATATGGCAAATATGGCGCTGTTTAACATAATCATGGGGATTGGTTTAGTTTTAAAGTCCTTACTGAGAACTTGAGGTCCACAGAAAGAAGCACGCATGACCACTGTGGGCATGTCAGTACTAGCCTATATCTTAAGGAAGGTTAGCACACAGTCTGGCTGGGACATAACACTTTGGAACAGGCAGACAGCTTGAATACCTGCTATCATTGTATCTCATCTGGTCCTTAAATGTTTCCACTGTGAAAGCAATTGCATTAACTGGTAACTTGTTCTGTCTGTAGTCTTTTCACTTTCTATAAGCAATTTATAGACACAGTCACTACACAATAACACGAGTACCCATAATTAAAACACTGCTTCTTTCAAGGCTTGAACAAACACTTAGTAGCTAAAGTATCAAGGTGTGAGGTGTCTGTATGGTGCAGCCCTAAACCTCAGCAAGGTTATTTAACTATCCCCTCCAAAAAACGTTACACTTCATATACCAGAAAAAGCATGCTAGATTCTTTAGTTTGGACCTGTTATGCTCGTATAATGCATGGTACCCATATTATATGCAGTATAATTTCATTTTAGAACTTTCCTGAAAGATTGCAAATACTATTTTTTCATTTGTTTGCTGAAAGAAACATTGGAGGTAATACTTTGTTCCTTTCTTCCCTTACTCTACCCCCTCAGTCACCCCAAAATCATGCTACCCGGTGAATAAAAAATACACACTAAAAAAAAAACAAAAACCAACAAACTTGCATAGTTTTGATTTTGATTATTTTTTTTGTGAATGCCACAGCAATTGCTATTTCTCCCAATAACTGCCTGATGCTAATATTTTCAGTCTATACATGGTCTGAATATTGGCATTCACTTTACACGCTGTCACCCACACCATCAGGCACTGTTTTAGTGCCCCGACACAGTGACAAACGCTTTAAACCCTGGAGAGAAAACAGATGAGCAATGAACAACACAGTCCTAGCACGGATTCTCAAGTGAACATTTCTCGATGAAAAGACAGACAATAACTTTACAAATGTTTCCATAATAATAATCCAAATCCTTATGAGTCACAGTAGAGGAAACTTGCCACAGATTCCTGTGAAATATTTACGACTTCTCACTTTTCAGCCAAATAAATGGAACCATGTTCTCAATCACCGACTCGCCCAACTGTTACCAGGGAAATTTGCAAAAATGGGAAAAAACAATTGACAAATGTTTGGCTTATTTAACTTTTCGGAGCTACCGATTCCCTCCCAACATTATTCATGCAGCATTTCCACTAGGAGGTTGGATGATTTTTGCTCTCTTTTCCAGTCTTTTATGAGCTGCTTCCTTAGTCTAATTAAAGCAGAGAACCCAGCTGTCATTCCCTCTACTTCAGAGAGTTAAGGGAAGGACTCCAGGAAATTCACTCTTCAGGGACTCCACAGGGATAATCAGGATCTAAGATTTAGGAATTTAATTCTCAACCTCTAGATTTCTCAGAGCTAAAAAAAGTAACTAGTTTTGCAAGTTATGTTAGGGTCTGGTCCACGTCCTGAACTTTGGTCCAATGAGCCTAATAGCACATTAAGGAATTCACAGACAAGTAAGGATGTCATTTAAAGGAAAGCAATTAAAAACACCGTATTCCTTACCGGACACTGAAGCCTAACTGGACTCCACTTTCATTCAAGCCAGCAGCCTCACAGATTAGCTGGGGAACAACCACAGTGTCTCAGAAAGCAGCAGGTATCTGCCTGTTGGGGATGGGGTGGAACAGCAGGAGTTCTCAACTGCTCTGCCACTGAGCTGACACCTGACTCACAGGTATGGAGTCATACTGGCTCTTGCTCTTTCTGCTTCCCATTTGCTCCTGCAAATGGCTTACAATGTTAATTAGGCAATAGCATGATTAAGAATTTTTATACTTTCTAGGAAAGATGACAAGATAGGTACAAACCCATTCACTCACTGGTTGGAGACTTCGCTTGTCACCACCAGTAACCCATGTTTGCCTATTCTTACAACACCTAGCATGAAGAACATGAATAAAATCACCCAGTTTTGCAGAATCAACCAAAAAGCACTTCAAAATTTCTTCATAATATAGACAAAGTCTATTTCACAGCTTTGTAAAACTGACTTCATCAAATATTATTTTTCCTAGGAAAGCTAGAGTAAGCTGTCTGTCTCTGGAAAATACTATGATACTGTTGCCTGTATCTTTCTCCATAATCATCCATGTGAAATGCACATGTCTGCACTACTTAGATTGTAAAAGTCAAACAACAAGGGAAGTGTTGACTGCTACCAGCATCTGCCAGCAAGGCTTGCATCATATCATTAGGGCTATATTATGTCTGCAACCTCTTGCCCTCTAAAGGAGACGGACAGAGCTAGAGAAGGGCAGAAAATAGGCCTGGGTGTGCAATGGCCCATAGCAGTGCTCCAACCCTCTCAATTAGGCTGTGGTTGTAGACCTGCTTTGCCATCACTGCAAGAGGAAGGAAATTGAGACAGGGAGCCACAGCTGGGAAACGCAGAGAAGTTCTGTCTTGCTTAAAACTGGGATTTTAATGCCCTCAACACTTTAAAACCCTTGACAATTACCTGCTCCACTTGTGCCTAAAGCTGGCCCTCATGGTAAGTTTCCCTCTCATTAAAGAAAATGCAATAAAATGTTGGCTGTGGATCTAGGAGAGGTGGCATCACTGCCTGACAAAAAAAGTAAAATGAACTACTGCAAACTGTATAATCACTAATGAATTTCTTTCTAACTGCCATAGGTTAAATACAAATGTCAACATCAGGATCTCAAACTGTCTTCAATTTAATCAGTTAAATGGTCAGTTCAAGCAACTGACTCGAAAGATAAATATTTAAAACAAAAATAGAAATGTCAGACCACAGAAATGCCTACTTTGCAAAGCCAATTAAATAAAATCCCTAGGACAGATTTTATAGTGATGTTATCCCAGTAGTATTTCTGTACACTTCTGTATTAAATCAGATCAATAGGAAATTACTTATAACTGATTTTTGAGAGATATAAGCAATACACAATAGGATAAGTTCCCTAGGAACACAGTGAAAAGCAGTTACTTTAGTTGAGAAGGACAGAACAATGATCTTAATCTTACAGTATTGAAAACCCCCTGTCCTTGAAAGAAACAACACACCTGTATCAGAAGTAACGATATTCCTTTACTGGCACAGTGAAGTGGTTACAACAACTTTCTAACATAAAATAACATGTTTATGGATGTACCAAGGCTTAAAAAAATTATTATTTGGTACTTAATATTGTCATATACAGGAATTGGGTGATTCACAGATCTGGTTGTGTTAGATTATCTTTTCCTCATAGAGTATTCTTTTAAATACATTTGGTGCAAAATACATCAAAATGGGCTTTGTTGTTTGCATTTTGTTTGGAAATTAGCTAGCCCAGTTAGTTAACTGTGTAAAAGCAGACTGTGTCCCACGTGAAGGGAGGATACTCATAAGCCAGGTACCATCTTGGGACGATGTGACATATGCAAGCGAAAGTCTCTCCTCCTTTCCATGAGAAGTTCCATTAAATGAGATCATAACTATATGCTGCTTTTAACCATGTGCACAGCACAATGTGTTTCCTAGCATAGAACAATTATCCCCCATTATAACTCTCAGTGTCTGAGACTGCAGTGATGGAATATTTCAGAGAAAGCTGAAAATCCGCACTCAACACATCTGTTATCAACACCACACCTTCTGGTCTGGATCAACAAGACTCGGATTAAAAGTCAGTTCCTAATCCTTCTCTTTGAGAGGGAAATATCTACGCATTTAAAACATCATCTGCTTCATTCCTTTCAGTTCAAACTCTTCTGCGCACATTAGAAGAGCTTATCTGCAGTCCTAGACGCGGTAGAATGTCAAACTTATGTGCAAAAAGCAAATAGGGAAGAGTGATAAATTTGACAGTGGCCAATATATTCCAAAATTTTAATCAAAATCTCAATGATGTAAAGATAGAACGCATCCTAATTACATAGTAAGCCAAAACAGTTTTCACATGGCTTTGATCTATTAAGTATTTCACATTCATAATTAAAAAGTGCCTAGTAACATATTTACCCGAGAAGAATTATGATCTCTCAGGAAATATGGCTGTTCATTCTCATTTATAAATTTAAAACAACTTGCTTTACTTTTTAAAGGCAAGATAATCTATATTACACAATATTTTTTATGAAAAATTATCATTTGACCAAGAAAACATTTCTAAAAGAAAATATACAATTAGAAGTCTCTCTCTGCTATCTGTTTACAGATTAGACTTCAGGTCAGTGAACTGAAAACCCAAACTAGTTTTGCCCATAGATATAAATAATGTTTCTAAAGACTAATGAAGAAGAAGCCCATAGAGCAGATAATTTAGTTGCGGTCAGTTTCTGTTGTTATGTCTTTGAAAAGCTTCAGCTTCAAGATCTTAGTTAATTATTCACATAATTTTGGATCGTTAAGCATGGGGTTTTTTTCTTTTCATAAATTCACTCTTATCAGCCCACTTTACAAAAAAAAAAAAAAAACACACACAAAAAACAAACAAACAAACAAAAACAGAAAGAAAGAAGTAGCCACTAAAAAGAAAATACTTCTTTCTGTCTTTGATTGCCTCATTCAGAATTTTTTAATCTTTCTGCAGGAACAAAGTGTAGTATGGAGCTCGGCTTTTTGATGGGAAGGTAGCATAATCCCTTCCCATTGCCAGCTCAAGGAAATGTCTTTCAGAGTAATGGCACAGCTACTGAAAATACCAGTTTCCTGAGTCTAGAAAGTATACTAAAAAGAGTACACAGAAAGTCACAGCTACTTAAGAGATCACTTTTTTTTTTATTTCCCTATTGCATGAGTAAATCCCACACAGAGGCAAGTAGAAAAGCCTTACACTTGAGATTCAGCAATGGAGCTGAAGTTGAAGAGGATCGCTGCCATACCTGGTAACTACAGGGGTATGTGGGCTCCGTTACGGCATTATGGATAACCAGAGCTTTCTCCACTAGTAGTATAGAAAAAAAAAAAAAGACCAGGTAACCTGGGCAGCCTGAAAAGCTGCCACAGGGATACATGAATTTTACTAGCCCTCTACCGGTGGAAAAAATAAAATGACACAACTTGACTACTTTGACTGCTTGAGGAGTTTTGCCAAGACAAAAGGCTTTTTTTCTCTTTTATCCCAATGTTCCTACTAGATGCCTGGAAGATTGTAAACAAGACTAACAATAAGAGGGGAAATAATTTCATGAAAGGTGGTATTCTATAGTAAAATGACTTCTGGAGTTCTTATTCCCCCAATCAACGTGTCGTTCTTATTTGGGCCATGATCTCCAGAGAAAATTTTGATTGCAGCAATGATTATTCATCAGGAATAAGTCATTAAAACACCTCACTTGCAAATCTATTTTTATTCTCCCAACGAAGTGTGAAATGTTGAAGAAATACCACAAATGAGAATAAGCAGACTAATTTTTACAGTAATTATTTCTGTATCATTCACTTAAAGTGCCATCATTAACCTGAGCATGTTGACATTTGCTTTTGTGAACTGCATGACTTTTAACCTGACAGTGTCTTTGTCCACATGCTGCTAAAACCTCTCTGCCTTCATAAATGACAACCAAAGTGCCACTTAATCCCAGGCACTCTGACCATATATTTAACTATGTTCTACAGTATGCTAGCTGACAACTGTACAAGCAGAGGAATATTTTGGTCTCATGAAGAAAAATATCAGCAAATTGAATTACTGTGCTAATAGGAGCAAATAAAAGAAAACCAAACCCACTGAGTGAGATTATCTGATTAAAATTATTCAGACTTGCTTCGCAATATAAATATTTTTGAAGAAGGACAGCAGGTAGTACAGTATCTAGTCCATACGAATTTATTAGCTTTGAGCTTTAACCCTACAACTGTCAGCTCTGATTGGAAAAATTACGTTCAAGGTTTGTAGCAAGAAGTGATTAAGTGCATTTACAAAGTGAGGACATCAGTTCCCAAGCTACCTAACATCAATTAAAGGAGGCCAAATTAAATCGATGTTCTAATTCCACAAAATTAATGGTAACTTTTTTTTAATAGATGTAACAACATTTCCCTCAGGTCCTGTAATAAATTCTTATCACAGCAACTCATGTAGAAAGTAAATGGTTACCTATCCATGAAAATCCAATGTTTAAGATCAGTTATGGGAACGATGACAATAAGGCTACTACTGACTTCTGTGTTCTTCTAGGCATTCTAAATTTGATTTATTGTTTCAGAGTTCTTTTAAACACTAGGAAAGCATGAAAAAAACCAACATTCTCATTCATTATGGAAATATTCAGGAAATATTCATATTTCATATTTGTTCATTTTAAATAGAGCATTCAATCTAAACTCACGGGATCAGGAGCTAATTAAGGTTACTTGTAATTACTTTTAATCAAAATGCAATCATATGTCTTTCCAACATTTTATAGAAGGAAGAAGGGACATTTTTTTTTATTTTTAATGAGTTTGGTGATATATACCAAATACACATCTTCTGTCCTGCTCAAATGCATGCAATTCTGATATATGCATGTCAGGAGGATAGAATTAGAACACTGAGCACACATGGGTGAAATATTGTGAAGCCTGTTATTAAAATTTTGCCATTAACTGGATGTGAACACTAATATAGGTGAATCTGGGGTCTTCAATAAAAACAAAACCAAAATACAGGCCATGCTCTACAGAAAGACAAGCACATCTGATGACTCCCTGCTCAAGAAAATGAAAACAGAAAATCCACGGAGTAAAATTCAGCCTTGTTTCTGTAGCTGGGACCATAAAGTGCTTGATTAATTGCTTAAAATATTTTGTAATATTACAGTTTTTTAGTGTTAATCATGGCATGGCAATTTACACCTTGAAAAACCTTTAAAAAATTCAAATACATGTCTAGATGAGAACAACCGCACCTTCCTGAAAAGGAATCCACCCCTTAAATTCAAATACACTACTCTGTAAGTCTTCTTTTGGAAAAAAAAAAAAAAGGCATAACATTTAGAATTGGAAAAAAATCAAAGTGAACATTGTAAATACAAAAGGAAAACTGGACCATCTTATCCAGAAGAAGAAAAGTCTAATGGTTTGTCCTCTGATAACATACTTGACAGCGTTTCAGTACCAGCTTAAGAGTTATCACTCTATTGACTCTACTATTAACACTGGAATTCTTCGTACCTTTTGTGACAAAATATGTTCCATTCTTCAACCCCAAATCAAATAAAAAAAATAGAAAGTATCCCAGCAATAAAGAGAATTTTGGACTGGGTCACAGTATTCTGACAATTCTACAACTTTTTTTTTTTTTAATGGAAAATATACCAACATTTCACCAATCTTTTCCGCAAACTGTTTTTCTTTTGACAACTTAGTGCCTTCTATTGAAGGATAATATGGTCAGAAAAAACACCCAGAAAATAGGCAGTCTCTATATACACAGTATAGAGACTAAGAGATCAGAGAGATTTTAGATGCAATTTTGCAATCTAGAAGCTAATGTGGAGCCACCAACTATTTATAGCAGAGTATCTCAATGAGACTAGCTATCGGTGATAAGGAATTAAGAGCCATATCACCTGTGGGAAAAGAAGCTCAATTAGTGGCTCATGTGGTTCCTAAACTTTCACAGTCTTGCTACCATAATGCACTTAGAATTACTGAAAAAGACATATTTGACTACTGTATATGACTCCTTTAATTTGGTATTTAAATTATTCAGTAAAAAGCCATAAACCTAACTTTACAGTTACAGCCCCATTCAAAAATACTCGTTACTGCCATTCTAACTCTTCTTGAGTTTTCTGTAATGTCTTTCCCAAAATACAGTACTGTTCCCTACTGAGCAGTAGAGAATCAGAATTGAATGTATCTTCCTTATAATAATGAGAAATGTATTTTAAAAGTTTATCAGACAGGACTAAACTAGTTTGTTTGGTGAGGCTTTCTGTTAATATTAATTTAGGTCTTAATCTGCTACTATGACTCTCTTCTCAAAAGTAGGCTTCAAAACTAACTTACAGAGTTAAGTTGGTTTCTTGGGTTAACTCAATGCAAGACAAACTAAACCAATGAACATAATACAGTTTTTAGAACACTGGCTTTATAAATTAAATACGTTCTTGCTGTTGATTTAGAAAGACTGTTTTGTAACACATGTTTTGTAGTGATGCACCGTAATTCATTAAACATCGCAGATATTTATTGCCTCCTAGAACATTCTTCTGGTCTCCTGACAATTGGTGGCTTTACCAGCATGTAATCATCTATGTTTATCTGTAAGATGCCCTTCTGTTATTTGTCAGAATAAATCATCTAGAGCTCAAATATTACGCTGTTTTCAATTTCATTTTTTCAAATATCACACTGTATGTGAAGAGCTGTTCAGCTGGGAGCTACTTTGCCTCCCCAGAGAAGTTACAGCATAAACATTCACTGAATCTAGAGCAGGAAAGAAATTCTCTTGTTATGTTTGAAGCCTCAGAATGTAAAGTCTGCAGAAAAAAGTAATTGAGTTGGAAAAAAAAAAAAGATTGAACTCTGAGCTTCTCCAGATGATTTGGAATCTACTCTGAATTTCTTCAAATCCTACACACTACAACATTCACCGTGTCCTTTGGGGATAAAGGGCACTAAGGAAAAAGAAAATGAGATACAGCAAGGAAGAGTAATTTTCAAGCCAACTGCTGTGAGTTAGTCTGTTCTGTTATGGAAACTCTGTAAAGATGATTCTGAAGACTTTAGCCTAGTCTCATAATCACAAACTTCCATTCAAACAGACAGTACGCTTTGGCTAGGAAAACACTTTAGTCATTCTGCAAATAATTCATCATAATGTGAATAAACCCCGTTCAGAATACAGGTAACGGGAAACTCTTCATCAGCCCAGAAATTAGACTCCTGTTTCAATGGCAAAGAAATGTGGAACTGCTGGGGAAAAGAAATGTACCTCAGCAGCTAAAACATACCCTGGGCTGCGCTCTGTCATTTGCCCTTTTACAAGGTGAAAGATGCAGATCTTCCTCTGTATCCCACAGCACAGTTGCTTCACCCACAACAGAAATATTTTAATTATGCCAGATGAGAAAACTCAAGACTGAAGGTGTAGAAGAGGAAATTTTTTTACTATGCCATGTTGACACTTCAAAGTTGTCCTTACTGAGAAGGAGAAAGGGATATATTTTCAACTATTGCTTGCTGAGCTTCACTACTTTCTTCCACAACATGACAGTCTCTCTCCTAGGTCTATTCATCTATTTTTCTCATCTTTGTAAGACTGGGCAGAAGTTTCTCTCTCCCATCCTCCCCAAAGCAGAGACACCACAATTACCCACACCACAGGTAAATCAATAATACAGGTACTATTGTATTATTGCCTCTATTCTAGCAGTATAGGCAATGGCCACTCCAGTTTTCAGTTTACTCAAACCTTCTTTTTACAGGAGAACAGGAAACATAGATAGTGGCCAGTCAAAAATGAATGGGAAAGCGAACAATTTTAATACTTCAGTCAAAAGACAAATCAGAACAAACACACATACACTTCCCCCAAACAACATCTCATAATTCTGGCTATTCACCTTTGCTGCAAGTATAGCTAACAGGTAAAGCTTTTTGTTTAAAAGGCACAATGTGAATGGCCAGTAGCACCTTTCCAAAGCCTCCTTGTGAAGAAGTCCCAAAACAAAATGCTGTTTGGCTCATAATTGCTTTACTTGTGAATTAACTTATGTAAAACCTATTTTTAATAAACCTATTACTACCCCTAAACATAAACCCATAATATTCATTAACTTCTGCAATTCATGTTTTTGTACTGATGGAAAACTACACTATTTCTGCACTTTAGTGGGGTGGTTTGTCTTCTCCAAACTACTTACATTTCATCCATAATATTTTGCCGGAATATCTCTTTTGCCCATTACATGCACACTGTTAAGCAGCAGTATAAGGCTTAATAAGAAGTACAGTCCTTTCTATATTTTTTACATAATGCTGTTTTTAATAGCGTCTTATGCAGCCACTTCAGGGCTACTAGTCTAGTGCCTTTGTAAAATACGACTTACTCTTTCACCGATGGGACGGGCTTATTTCTTTGCACACCATCAACTACTGCCTTACTTTAACTACCAGTAGACCTGCATCTTTGACCTGTACAAAGAAAACGAGTATACTGATAATATTTGTGTACGTGCATGCACCTAGAAGGCGCAACTATTACATAAACCTCAGCTCACAGACAGTAAATGAAAACTGATCACATTTAAAGCTTTAACAGGTGTCAATCCGAGTTAACCACAATACACTGATAGGTGCTTAACTGTGCTTCAGACTGAAAGCTCTTTCTTGGCACTTAAACACAAAGGTAGAAAACTAGTTGACTGAGGAAAAGACAAAAACCAGACAGGGCTACATTGCAGTGCTTCATTCTATTACATTAATTAGAACATTAAGTTGTTGAACTAAATAACTGCTGGAAAAATATCTTTTCTGACCAGACATTGCAGTCCATGAGCCAATGGGACTTTTTCCTGTTTAACAGTGAGGTGTGGGGACTGAAAATTAACAATTTAGACTCTCCTTTATATGTCTAAGCTTCTACCACCTTCTCGCTAAATTAAGATCACATTCACTGCTCTTAAAACCTGGCACAGATCCATTGAAGTTTATCAAGTTCTGCCAAAATACATGGCAGAGAACTTGGCCTGTGGTTTGTTTAAAGGTTACAAGCTTTGCCTGCAAAGATTACAATTCCATATGGAATTCAGATAGTCTTTAATTTTTACAGCAGCTCACGTCAGCCAAAAGGATTTTGCTTTAGACTATCAATGAAATAGAACAATGAAAATTTACACCGCATTTCTATATTCTTATAGGTACCTTATAAAGGAAGTTTTTTATCACATTATTTTACATCGTACCTATGAAACTCCATCTTTTTCCCCTGCAGTTATGAATTATTTGTGTTCAATATTGAGAGAAATGAAAACTATTTTTTCCAATTATAGAATTAAAAGGAAAATAAAACATATTCACTATACTTTCCAATAACAGAATTTCCAGTGTAGTTTTTCAGTGTATAAATTGAATAATCAACTGTACCCTCGAAAACCTGATTTAGAATAATTAGTCAAAAGAAAAAGAACAGTCCCCAAACAAATTCCACTAGGTCTGAGGATGGCAACCTTTATTAAGTATCAGAAAAAACTTAGTTTGAAAAGAGTGGCTACTAATGTGAATACTAATGTATTTTCAAATAAAACTTCCTTCTGATTTTTATTCTGTGATTACACTTTCTTTGCTAACTATGTACTTCATAAACATGACAATTGTTGCCAATGACTTTTCACAGCATATGGCCAAGAGATGCATACAATTTTAATGCAAAGAGCATGCAAAAGCCTTCTTAATGTTAATTCTTGCAGAAGGAAGAGGTTTATCTTCAAACAAAGATCTACTTAAAGATGTTTGTGACAGCTGAAGAATTTATCTCCAATTCGTTTTCCCCGTGGTGTGCCACATTGCTATTTTTCCCAGAGCAACATGCAAGAAGCAAACTAAGATGTCATATACATAATACAGAGATAAAAAATGACCCTATTTCCATGTCCATGTGATAAATGGAATGAAAGTTCAGTGAACACATATTTGCACATTAATTGAACTGCATGATTCTGTCCTGTTCAATCAAGTCACGAACTGTATGTACCACAGGAAATTTTTCCCCAAGAATCATTAAACCAACTTTATCGCTCAAACACATACACATTTTCACCTATTTATCTTCTTGCCTTGCCAAGATAGAAAAAAAAAGTTACCTCTGCGTATTCACATGATTGAAAACACATACACATGAATTTATATATTACTACATCACATTAATATGATGAGAATCTGAACTAAGTGTCACCATTCACTGTAATAATCAGAGAGCAAAGGTACTTGATCAACTTTTGTAGCCTATAAATAATTAGGAAAACATCCAGGCTTTGAGAATATTACGTTTTCCCTTAGAAATCAAGTTTCCTTCATCTGATTTAATCATCAAGATCAATACGGTGCATCTACAGTTCTGACAGTATGATACTCCTGAAATTCACAACAAAAGGAAAAATGCGTGATTGATACAGCATCTTTAAAATCTTCATCAAAACACATTAAGATTCTTGTATAGGCAGTGAAAACTTACAACATTTAGCAAGAAGACATAGATTTAAACTAAGAAACAGAAACAATAAACAAAGTGCATTTTCAAGTCAACACAAAACCCTCAGTGAGACTAGCTTATATTCGTTTCTGTTGCCATCAAATTACTCACGCACATTGCTAAAACATTCTGGAGCCACATATTCATAAAAATGTGTGTGTGTGTATATATGTATACATTCAGAAAATAAATACATGCTGGTTTCACACTCATCATTATTTCATTAAGTCCAATTCTCCTCAGAAGCCCCTGTAGGAATCTTGTCCAAACATTCTGGGTGGGGGTAGGGGGGCGGTGTTGCAGTCTCTAAAACCCAGGAGGAAAACTTCAATTTCAGACTTTAAGGTTTATATTAATCTAAACAGCCTTGTCAGAAGTTGCGTAGATCTGGGTGAGAACACTTCCCCTTTAACAGCACACTTTCCAAAGCATGAAGAAAATCCTGACTCTGAAGCCTGACTCCTGACTCAGGGACTGAGCACCATTTGACAAACTTAACAAAGCAGACCTCAGAAACGCATAGAGGCTCTAAAAAAAAAAAAATAAAACCAAAACTAAATAAACAATGAAAAGACTGTTTCCAGAGGCAGAGACTACTTTATTAGGGAAGACTGTGCATCTTTGAGTGAAACAAATTTAGGCAATTGATTTAGTCCATGGACCATTTTTCATACATACATTTAAAAAAATAAAAATCCTAGTCTGAAACCTGTGTAGGTGATGGATTCTCAGCCATCAGAGCCACACATAAGAATCTGCATGGTATAGTAATGACAAAGATATTAGTCATATTGTGATCTTGTTTTGCAATCACTCTCCTAGAAGCACCATGAAACACTTGGGTGCACCTTCAGACTGTACTGGGACAGCTGGAAAAAAGCTAATTTTTAAGAGCTTGCAAGACTGGAACTGAGTAAGACAATTTATGTGACTTTGCCAAACTAGACGACAGCTAATGCCTAGTACTTATTAAAAGAAATTAAGGCTAAAGTTTCAATCACATCTTTTATAAATGCTCTTTTTAATAATACACAATCAGTAAATTAGTCAACTAGTTGTGTCTAAACTGATGTATTGCATGATTCAATATATTTGGTTTTTTATGAAAGTTTGTAATTTCCATTCGTTATCTTTTGTTGAACTATCTGCTTTTCAATGGTAGAAGCTTCTACTTCTATGAGTAAAGCAGTCCTCAAACCATAAATTATATCCTACAGTTCTGACATCATTTATTTTCATAGCATTATACATGCCAACCTTTTGACTACTCAAGATCAAAAGAGTTGCTCTCCAGGCTCATATTTCACTATAGCTCTCATATTTTATGCAGCAAATTAGGTTTTACAGTAGCAGCTACAGTGAGACTGTCTCACACTGCACAGCTTAAAATTACTGTAGAGCATTTCATATTGAAGGAGCACAATCCTATAAATTCATACTCAAGCAAAGAATAGCTGAAAATTTTCTATAATTCCTTCCCATCCATTTTTGTATAGTTTTTATGTGTATATACGTAACTAATGTGGTTAAACCTCAAAATAACAAAAGGCCTTTGGTAATAAAAGTTGGAAGGGAATCTACCAAACAATAATAAAGTAGGTATTTTAAGTGTTCAGAGGGGGATGCACTCAAATCACGTTCAGAGGTCACCTACCAGACATGCATTACTATGAATTTCTTTTCTGCTAGATTTGGAATGTCCATATTAACTTGTCAAGATAATTGCTACAGCTGGGAGTTCCCGTCACTGACAATCAAGAGTTTATTAGGTATCTGAAGACACAGGTAGACGCTCAGCAGGATTTATATGTGACACTGAATTACCCAGACAGCTTTCAGTGGGAGTTCAGACCCTTACTCAGCTTATATGCTTGCAAAATACTTTTCAGTGGAAATTATTTATGGGTAAACATCAAAATAACAACTCTGCATAGTTGTAACTGTTCAGTGCTAAAAACCTGACATGTAAAAATTACTTTGACACATAATTCTTGAACTTTCACTTAAAATTATGGATATTCTTAGTAGTAATATAATAAACAATTATCAATTGATTGCAATTATATATTTAAAGTCATACCTATTTATATAGAATTTGTGACAGTTTATGACTCAGTCAAATTTGAAAGGGATTTCAACAGATCAAGCAAAAAGGACCATCTTACTGTAATAATTATCCTCTTGATAAATTCTTAAGTCCTGCTACAAATTATACAGATGGTAAAACCCTTAGAATAATCATCATTATGACTATATGGAAAGCATCAGGCTACACTTGTACAGAAATTGCTGCTGCTCTTTAAAATGCAAACATTTTCTCGCTCTAAATAAATTAAAGATATGAACATTAAAAAATACTAATAGAAAATTCTTTATCAGTCATTATGATTGATCACTGAAGTGCTTTGTTCCTCTTTTATGGAAGAGGGAATGTAGAGCTGGATAGGATTAACAATGCATAGGTTCAGTCAAATGTCTCATCAGATGCAAAGTATTGATGCATTAGAAAAGGGAGAGGCTCTAATCCATCCATTCATCTGAAAAAAACAATCTGAAAATAAAAAAGGAAACATCTTCTGTCCTGAGCACGTACTAACCCTGGAGTGATGGCAGACTAGGTCCTTGCATCTTAAGTGTGCTTTGGAGAATAAAGTAGGACACAGAGGCTAGTAAGACTGAATGATATGTTTTTATCTACCATGGATTTTTAATACAACACCTACAATTTATCCGAAGAGCATCTGACCAAATAATCATGTTTCCCCAAATAAAGTTTCCATTGATATCATAGTTTGCCTATAGAAATAAATCAGGCCACTGGGACTAAAAAATTACTCATATACTAGCAAAAAACAATTATAAGTCTACTAAGAACAGAGCACACTGCAAACTAGCAAAACAATAATAGTAGAGTAGTATTGATAAATGCCTATTTTCTTGGAAAGTTCCGCTATGTGTTTACACACACTCTTTTACTGACTCCTTTTCAAAAATGAATTAGTTCACTTTGGCATTAAAACAAGAAAAAACAGATAGTATGGTCCTGCTGGCAATGGAACTCCATGGTTCTGCTACTGACCTGCTACACAACTGTCTCCATTTCGCTCTAGCCATTTTATGTATTATCTACCTAAGCGCGCATGACCTTTGAAATACTGTGTAACACATGCCTGTACACAACCTGAAAGACTCAGATTCCAACTGGGACCTCTACGCATTAGTGTAATGCAAACAGACAATAATACCAGCAAGCACAAATGCTCTGAAAGGCTTTCAGACCGTATCTGCTTAAGACGCCTTGCATATGCATCTCTCACATCATTCATTCGAACATATTTCCACAGCACCACAAGCATACATGATTTTTCATAAACATTTTACAAACAACAAATTAACGAAACAATCGTCTGTCCTGTCAGAGGATTTTTTCTCCACTCTCCACCCCACACACAGAGCAGCAAAAGGGCGACTGAAGTGTAACACATTTATTGGCCTTTTCAGCATCATGCTACTCCCCAGGCCTGTCCTATTCCTTCCGTGTAAGGAAAGTGGGGGGCTTAACAATGACATTTCCTGATAATCAAGGACCTTATGGATTGTAGTATAAATCAGTCACAGTTTTGTTATCATTACAGCCACATTCTGCTTATTATTCTGAGGTTTTCCTTAAACTCTGATTTAATAACCTTGGCTTTGCACTGATTTTGATTTCCAGTTTTATTGAGACATATTGGCAGCCCTTTCTTTACGAAAGTAAAAAAATGTCGCCTTAACATTCCTCCCAAAAAAGCAGGCAGAGAGCTTACACACAGCTATACTAAACTTGTATTTCAATCAGGCATGACCTCTAACTTGTCACAAGAAGAAGGGCTTGAACTTCACTGTATCATTTATTCAAACACTGGGGAGGAAAACAGGAATCATAAGCAGCTTTCTGTTCTCTATTTTGGTAACAGCTTTTATTTCAGAAAAAGGAAAAGAAACAATGTTTTCCCCAACATAACAATTATTTACACTAACAGCTAATTAGAAAGGACACTCTGGAAAAAGTCACAGTTTACTGAATGAGATGTCTTTTGAAGGGGACAAATGTATATTCCAAAAAGCAATAAAAGGACTAGACTGCCATATACCTGTATTAGATAAAGTCAGCAGACCTGTAAAGAGTCATTTCTCAAACTGTGTTGTTTCAGAGAATCACATGGATTTTTTATTATAAAGTATTGTGTCCATTATGGCAATTTATACAGTGGATAGCTGTATATGACACTGTTGTCAGGCCCATTTTGTAATGATATCAACAAAATTGGTTATGTGTTTTATTATGCAAGAGACCAGAGTAATTTTTAATAAAAACCTTTACATTTGACTACTTATACACAAGTTAATTCTTTTTTAAGATGCTTGTAACTTGCATATTTAAAAGACTATGACACTAAAAGACAGAGTGTAGGCAGATTTGGCAATTATTCATGGGAGGCTTTGCTGCCAACAGCTTTGACTCTGTCACTATTTGTTGCCCCTTTGTGTTAAAAGATGGAAGAAAGGTCTTAGGATTACTTGACAGCTTCTTCTAGACGTACTTGTTTCTCTACAGTTGGTACGTAGCAACCAGTGTTTGGAAAAAAAATACCACCTTGTTTGTATCTTCCTAAGACATTCAATAGTGATATAAACATGCTAAGTTCTCATTCACGCTTCATACAAAATTCAGTAAGGAACACAGCTATGTTAAGTAACAGAAAAAGAGGAATAATCAAATTTCAAGACTACTTGGATCAACCTTTCAAGAACAACCAAATAACAGTTCTAATAAAAGATTTTAGAAAGCAAACATACCTACTTTTTTTTTTTCTTTCCTAAAAGCAGACTAGAGATTTTGCGACACAAGCACTACACAACAGCAAAGAACCCAGGAGATCAAATGAGTTAAGATGTGATGCAAAGGTAAGCCTGAACAAGGCTATTTTGACTTGCACCTTTTCATGAAGGCTTAACACACAAATAAATTAAATCAGGCAAAACACAAGGCCATTATACTCAAACCTGAGGAAATCTCTTCTATGTCATCTACACAGTTATTTAAGGAGTGTTAGCCTCAAAATACACCAGAACTGTACCACACTATGCATAATATACAGTGCACTATGTAGGTCCCAAGAAGAAATCTTGGGAAATTTGCTATTATGTCAAAGAAGTCATCTTCCTCAAGTTGAAAACTGTCTCCAATTCAAAAACTCAGCAACCAGTTCTGCATGATTATTATTCTTTTTAGTTTTTGCTTGAGTGAGTTATTCCACTGAATTCAGTAGGACTATTTACAAACACTACTGCCCTGATTCAGGAAAGCACTTAATTATCCTTTACCTTCAATTAGGATTTTCCCTGGATTTTATTGTGGAACTTTGGCATTTCTTCTAAGTACTTTCATGAATGGGAGAAACAGCAACTAGTGATAACCTCTTACACATAGGTTTGTGCTTACTAGGTCAGATAGTCCGTAGGCTGAAGCACAAAGGCCAGTTAATAAGCGCTTTTAAAGAACCACTACCTTAACCTTAAAGTTTTCAAATGGTGAAAGTACTAATAAACAAAGCAACTCAGAAACTTGTTATATTTCTAGAATTTTACACACATAGAAGAAAAAAGTATACTAGAACATTTTACAAATAAATGAGCAAACAGACTTTTTAAGGGAGCAAAACTGATAGTAGTACCTGTATACAATGACAAAACTAAGCCCCCAAAAACCCCATAATAAAAGAAAAAGCTGGAAGTTACTATTCATTAGTGAACTCTATTAATAAAACAGTGCACAATAGAAAAAACAGATACAGCTCCTACTCCCGAAACTGAGACAAGCCAAGTATGCAATTGAATCAGACCAGCAAAACTGAACACTAATACAGTCTTAATCTAAATAAAAAGGAATTATGTCATTCTTTTACAGTCTGCAATTGAACTTGTGTCCCTGTTCTTTAAAGTAACTAGCACAGTTTATCTATTCTCTTTAATAATGCAATTTAATTTAGCAAAGGTTCATATTAAAAATTTATCTGACTACAGCAGTTAGAGTCACCTAGACATTTTGTCATAGTTAAACATTAGCTTTGGAGTACATCACAAATTCCCTACTGTGAGTCCAAGACCTGTTTCATATAGAAACACTCTGAGCTTCCAACTGACATTACATTTAAATGAGTCAGTTAGTGTGCACTGAATAAAAATATGTCAGTTATTAAAAGTGGATTGACTTACTCAACAGCAATGTTCAAAAAAGACAAATGCAGTAGAACACATGTTAGTGGTCACAAGGGACTACTATTTTTGCTTTAAAAATCAGTTATTCAAAATATACTCCAATAGCCATAATATTTTCACCTGTGTAAGACCCATTAAGATCATTCATACTCATGCATGAATATAAAAGTGGACAGAATAAATGCGAACCCAAAGCGATCAATCTAAACTATAGCAATGTCAAGCACCCAACACAGGCAACATACAGTACAGTTCCAGAATTTAACAAGAATTCAGCTAGTAGCCTTCTACCATAAAGCTAAACTTCTCTCCCATGTCCCAGTCTGTTCAAACTGCTTACGTCATACAGTATCAGATAAGCAAGGTAAGGTAGATATGGACTTGGAAGGAATGCATGCCAACCTCTGAAACCAACTTTGAAGCAGATACAATAGCTTTTTTCCTGTGCAGCAAAGTAGAAAAATTGAGGGGTACAGGGAAAAGGTCAAAGCCACATTCTGTTGAAGGGAAATTATAACACATGCTTAACAAAACCCTGAACTATTCAGCTTCAATGCCATGGAAATCTTCAGGAGGACCTATGTAATGCTAAAACTTTCCTAGGAAGGCTTTATCAGTTTAATACTGTTATAACAAGACAATAATTCCCAGGATTGGCTCATTAAACACTATAAGCAGCACAAGTGCCATAGTGCCAAATCTCTTAAATTTTCACCCCAAAATTTTAAGAAAGCTAGCCCCGCTATCAAAACTGCAGACAGCTATTTAACATTCCACCAGTATAAGACAGGATTTCCTACCTCAGCTTTGCTGGCAGTCAGCGCTGTCAAAACCTGAAAATTACAGGAAAAACACATTAGTATTGATTGAACAAAACAGGAGTGGGATTAATTTGCTTTTGAGGTAAACTGACATCAATTGGTTGTTATGGCTTGAGGGAAAGGAACTGAAAAGAACTTTCACACTGTGAGGAGACCATTCACCTCTCATGCACATCAGAAGGCAGAACCATGTATCAGTTAAGTATACAGTGATATTCAGGAATATTGGGTAACAATTCAGGAATCATACCAAAACAGAGCTGAAAAAAATATTTTTTTTATTTTTACTTTGTTTCTGAACAGAAATTATGTGTAATGAAACTATGAGCTATTCTAACACATCAAGACAATCGCCAGGACACGCTTTCAAAACAAACCAGCTTAGTTTAATTGTGCTAGAAGCAAGAGAGTTTGAAGAACACATTCCATGTAAAGTGTGAGCTTCTTCTCACTCGTGCTGTACTGTATTGGGTGCAGGTGCCTGGGTTTTGGCAATAAACGAGCTGGAGGGGCCCAATGGAAAGAAGGTGGGCCCTCTTCCAGTTCTGACTTAAAGCAACTAAGGCTGCGCTTAGCACAAACCTACTTGTCTCCTGAACAGCCATGTGGAACTACAACAACTAGTTCCCTCTGCCAATCAAGGAATTAAATTGAGCTTTGTATCTCTAGCTTTAGACACCTAAGTCAACTACTATCACAAACTTGCACAAAATCCAGTTCAGGCAATACAGATATAATCGTCATTTATATTAAAGTAACTTTAATGCAAATGCTTCAAGTAGACACAGATATACTTCAGTATTATAGGTCAAATAACACACATTAAGTTAATAAGCTGTTACTAGACTATGAAGGCTGTTAAACTGTGTTTGTAAAACAAAAATCTTTGTTAGAACCTTATGTCACAATATTGTCACAGCCTTACTAGCTAGAAAAATCCTTAATAATCTCCTCACAAATTTAAGACTGACACCTAGCTATAATTCTGTCTTCATGAGAACAGATCTTTCTTTATATTGGTGTTAATAATCACTTTTAAAGAATATCACAAGTTCCCCCCAGCTTTTAAAGTAGGAGAGGGAGCACCCAACCATGACTCAAATTTGAGGGGAGGGGAAGGAGAGCAGAGAGTTTACTGAATAGAACTCAGCCTGTGTAGCAAAAAAGACAACTTGCATGCAGAGCTGCTGCTCAATGGAAGACATCTGTAGATTCACCAAAAAATGATTTCAAATGAATTTAGGAATGGAAATGAACTCCTGTCACATCACAACAAAGTACCTGCATTCACAGTCAGTTATTTAATTTAACCTGATTCAAAAACAGATTCTGCTCCATTTGAAATGTGTATCTTTTGTCACTAATAGGATTTTTGAAGGCTGCTCAAGAATTTCTCTCACACAAGCAGAACTTAGCTTATTTAAATTCCATTTATTTACAAACAACCTATCACCTTTTTTTTTTGTTATTCCTCTTCATCAAGATTCTTTAGTGTGAGCAGTTATTTTTCCTTTCAAACACGAACCTTATGTAAAGTCATCACATCCATTCTGTTAGTATTCCATGAGACTTAACATGCCACTGCATTAGTGTCCCCCCACAAGAAGGTCCTTCTACTGAGAAACTCTACTTACTACAATTTAATTACATCTTTCTTGGAGGCAAACGTCTGAAAACATATATTGTAGAGGGTACAGCCAAAACCTAGCTCCACTCAAAACAGCAGTATTTGGAGTGGAATTTCCAGAAGCCCTCAAATCCTGCTCTAAACCTATTTCACTCTATCAGCCACGTAAGTAATGTGAACATAAGTGTTCACAATGTGAACAATCTGACTATTCCAACCAAGGACTCACTAATGCCTTGAAATACAATTAAATACTCTTCTATTTTAATAATTCACTTTAAATGTCCAAAGACTGTATTTCTCTTTTATACAGCTATATCTTCCTGTTGCTTTATAGTCATCCAGCGGCCAGCTGGACCACTGGACGTATTATGCCCATATCTTTCTTCTCCAAGTTATTGTCTGATAAATCCCTGTTCAGCAGTTGAATTCTGGTTAGTTCCTAGAAGCATGACCTTTTACTTGGTATTACTAACATTAATTCACTTCTTTTATTTCAATCTGCTAGACCATCCATCTCTTCCAGGATAACATAACAGGCTATGTTATCTATGTTATTGCTATGTTAGCAATTCCTCCCAGCTTTACGTTTTTATCAAATTTCATTTCAAAGTGCATTCTTATGCCAAGCATACTAATGAAAAAAATTATCAAATGACATGACAAATAACTCAATACAGTGACACTACTAAGAACAGCGTTATTTTGAGCAATGTAGTACCACACTGACACTTGTACAGCAGGGCAGGTTACCAGGCAGTCACACCAGAGTTACGTTAGTGAAATACTTCACCAGCCCTAGCTATACAGCTGAGAAAATTCTACTGTATCCATGCTGGACACAGGGACAAGAACATATCCTGAGATATTTCTGAAAACCCTAGTAAAGTGAACAACATACCAGAAGGACTATGATCTTTAAAAGTATACTCATTACTATATGGAGACAGAGATGGAGTGTTTCTATTTAAAATAATGACATTTCTCAAGCTAATGTTTAATTAATAAACAGTAAAACACATTAATTTAATATTATAGGTCAAATAACACTTGTTAAACTAATGAGCTGACTGTTGTTAGTCTGTGAAGGCCTGACAATTATCTAAAAGTTTTAACAGATATTTTTATTTAAGTTTATGTTATGTTAATGCACTGAATTACCATTCTATTTGTATGACTGATTTCTTCCTCCCCTTCTGCTCTACCTCCTTCCCCAGTTCCTGAAACATCATTTCTAGACCAGAAACTGTATCTTCTGTTACGTTTGAGAAGTCAGTGAATGAAGACACAAGAGCAGTGCAATGCATATGACAAAGAATAGCAGTTCGGAAGTCATTCTTTGCTGTAGGCTTTTGCAAAAATGCCTGTATGTCACAGCATGATTGCTCAATTAAATCCTCGGAGACGGTACTGCCAGATATCAAGTTCTTTAAGCAGAGCACCCACTGAGATCTGTACACCCGAGATACAAAACCAATTTATTCATCCCCATCCTGGGCAATCCTTGGAAAGAAAGTACCTATAATTATCTCTTGATAATAAGCTAATTGTTACACAAGTGAGGGAGTGGGGACATGCCAACAGGAGGAACAGAGCGCGAGAACTGGCCTGCAGACAATGTGCTTGTCACCACTAGTCGATCTTGCTGTATAAGGCTGGTGGCTTCCTTTGCAGATCATCCTACCCTCAACAGCCTATTGTTCAAACCCATGATTTGTATGAAATATGACATTCTACTGTCTCTTGCCATCCCATTGACATTTTATGTACTAATTAAGAACATCGTAACTTCATCAAGAGAAATCATAGCTCGGGTGAGGGATCCCTGTCTTTATCACAATAATCCCTCTGTGACATAAAAAACCCATGGGTTTATGTCACTTTCTCAGGGAAGCTGCAATTTATTTTTCTTGTGCTAGAAGCTATACACGACTGACAGAAAACATACTTAAAGACGGCTTTTTTGCTACTTGTGAAAGTTACACTCAATTCAGAACTTCCCGTTTTACATAAGGAAGCCTGCAAATACTGACAAAAGTGTAGATACAGTGATAACACTGAAAATACAGTAAAGACTCTTTTAAACTATATTTACTGGTTTTAGCATTTAGTAAGCTCTTATCTTGAGTCATGTGCATGCACATCTCCTACTCTCCAGAATTAATTAAAGCACAGTATTTGGCATTCTAAAACAGTATCCAAATAACTGCTATTTTTTAATGTATCTCAAGTCAGCACCTTACCCCAAAGAAATAAAGGAAACCTAGAATGAAGAAAGGTCCTGAAACATGAAACTGGAAAGCTCATTTAATGTCATTTTTGTATTAAATATATATGAAATTCCCTATGTAAAAGCTCAAAATCAAGATATCCAAAGGGATACATTATGAGCCAAAATTCTCATGCCTGAAAGTCAGCAACCACCTCACTGAACTGTCTCATCAACATGTGAACCTCTTCTTCTGTGCTCCTCGTTTTTCTAGAGAAGATATTTTCTTCTTAATTTTTTCAGCTTCTCATATCAACCTGACTCTTGTGCATAAAATGTACACAGTTTCACCTTGAATAAAAACCAGTTTTCACCTTTGCCATCTTTCCAGCTTCCTAGGTTTCTACAGAATGAGAGAAGGGTTATTTCAGTCCTCATCCAGAAAAGAAAATGCATGGGAGTCCTTCATTGTCTGCTCATGTTTAGCTCATTTTGTTCACGAGGCATGCATATGTGCTATGTTACAACAACTCTCATTGAAAGAGCTGCAACCAAAGGTCCATCACTTCAGTGAGCTTAACTATGAAACACCATCTATTTCCAAAGCAGCATTAAAAAAAAAAACAATCAAAAATGCTGCAAATAAACATTTACAATAAGCTTAAGAAAACCATCTCCTGTACTATGGGCTTTAGAAATTCTTTTTAGAATGTTACACAAAGAGATTTTTGAGAATGAAGAAAATATATAAACCTAGAAGAAAAAAGAATTTAACAAGATAGGAATTCTCCATGAAAAGACAAAAATGGTTTTATTTCTTTTTCTTCTACCACTGACGTTAATGAAGTGACCCAAGAGCTGTTTCCTTCAACAGACAGATATTATAGAATATAATTTGATTAGAATACAGCTTTTGATGTACGTAAGCCACCTCTTATGCTTTTGCAGGGCTGTTAGAAGACAAACATGAGTATCATTCACGTCATATGGTATGACTGAACTTTTGTGCAGCAATGAGGGGAACACACAGCTGAATGTGCAGGTCATGTTTCATTCAAAGTCTGCCATGAGAGCTGGGGAAGTAGAAGAGAGTCAGGTCACATTTCTTTTTAGAGACAGAGTTTTATTTCTTAGACATAAAACACCTGACCAACGAACAATTCTGGAAGAGACTATGTCACACTCTCACTGTTAACCAATACCTCCATTGCTTAAGGAATCCTGAAGCTACCGCAGTAAACACATCTACGAGACAACTAATTAAGAACTGCACTGACAAGGAGATCAAGGGTAGAAATTTGACAAGGTTTTGTGAAGGGCCTGGCATTTATCTAAACAAATGTGAAATAGTACTTTTAAAGGTCTCACTGAACTGAGGTAGTTTTAAAAATTACAGTTTAATAATCACTGTGCTGCAGCCTTTTCTTAATTTCTGAATTCACCAGTGGGTTGGGACAGCTGCAAGATTGATTGCCCATTGGTTTTTCCCCTTTTTCATTTGCCTGGAGCAGTCCCTAGTCTGGCTTCTCAAGATTCAGAACATATTTCTGATTGTGATTCACAGTCCATGCCACTGAACAGAATTTGAGCTGTTGGAGCTATTTCGTGAAAGGTGTGCAAAGAAACCAGCCTTATACTGAGTATTCTTCAATACCTCTGCACTCCATTATGTGAACAATTACCTGCAATATCACTGGTTCACTGTGATAAAACAACAGCAGTGGAACAGGAGAAAAAAGGAAAAAAACCCAAACCAACCCACAAGCCAAGCCTACTCCTTTAGTAGTAACATCCAACACTTAGTGTTGACAAAATTTAAAAAATAAGCAAACCCATACTCCCTAAAGCACTATGCCTAAGACACATGAAATTCTGATGTATTTAGCAAAATTTGGTGAAGTAATAATGATAAATAGAGCTATAAAGCTAAGCTGTTCTTTTAACATGTTTAAATATCTCCATCATAAGGACACAAAAATGCACATGCAAAAGATAAGACCTTCTTGCTAAGTCAGTTATGATTCATTAGTTTTCATTCGCCTCCTTCTTGCTTTCTAAAAGCAATGCTGAAAAGCAAAGTAAAATTCACTTTTACATTCCCGTTCCTTAGACCACCAAGCTACCCTGCACGTCCAGTTAGTTATCTAATTCTTAGTGGTCCCAAAAGAGACTGAATATCAGGGAGGTGAAACATGATCCAAAAAATGTTAATTCATGTAGTGTGGCTTTTTATGTTTTTAAAATTGTACTGATTTAGAAGGTTTACTTATAGAAACTCCTCCCTTCACAAAAGTAAGCAAGCTGGCCAAATTGAGACTCTCTAGAAAAGAGAAAATTTGGTGTAGTTTCAGATGGACTATCACCTGCTCAGTGAAAATAAAAAACTGGATTTTTAAAAGGTGAAGTTTAATTTTAAAAAGTCATCTGTAGATTAAACCAGCTAATGAAATATATGTGCACACACACATACATACATACACAGAAGTGCATAAACCTCCTAAACTCCACTGGGGCTGATGGGCAATGGGGAGGTGAGGCTGCTCAGAGCAATTAAGGCTCATTAGGGCCCTCAGGTGTAGCCCAAAGCTGGGATGGCTGCTGAAGTGAACTGCACTAAAGCCAGTCAATTCATGGCTGTATCATGTGTCTTTCACGCCACAGTCCCACACATATTTTATGCTATTGTAAAGTATCCCTCCTGCAGCAAGTAGCTATCCCGTTCTCCTCCTGCCCTTAGCCATTTTTCCTATGACTCCGTGCTCTCTCCTTATCCCCAAATATTCTGGGGAGCTTATTCTGCTTGAATATTAAAGAAATTATTCTGTTTCAATAAGCAGTTATGTGGGTATATATCAAACGGGGCAGGGAACTCACTTGACTTAAAACTAGCAAAGTCCTCAGCCCCGCAGAAGCTGTTCAGGTGAAATGCTCTTCTTCAGCACTTGCTCCTGAAAGTACATTTGAGAAGTTACTTGAATATCCTGCAGAGCCAGCTCTCTGGGTCTTCCAAAACGCTAAATGTAATATTCTATCTATGGCTGTCACACATGACTGCCCATTAAAAAAAATCCAATATATTAAAGGCATACATGGGTGGAATATGCTGCATGGAGAACAAGTAGAATCAAGACTCATATTTCATAGATATATATCTTTAATTAAATTTTGCTCAGTTTACTTACCACTATGAACAACAGCATTAGATTACTTCAAATTTATGGAAACTCAGTAGGTACACAGGCAATGATTTCAGTAGCTGGTGAAAACTATATCTGCTTTTAACTACTTCATAGTAGTATTTGTCATGCTCAGTTAATACTGGCTCTTTTAAGATCTTTCAACTAAATTTGCTAAATTAATCAGGATGCAAAACATGGAGTAGTTACCATGGATAACTCACTTCATGTGTGAAGTCTCAGTCATAATGTCTTTTTTTCTTTTTTTTTTTTATAACTTCTGTAGAGTAGTATGAGTAAACTCTGCCAACAAGTAAATAAATGGAAAATAACTCCCCAAACATTTGTTTTAACTAACATATACAATGTTCTTCATTAAATATGCTGTACATTTGTGTGTCTGTTACAAAGTGCTTTGAAAATTATATGGTTTTCTCTTTGAAATTTGAACTCATTAATACATAGAAACTTGGACTGAACAGATATTGCCGAATGGTTCTTCTTTACTATTGGGAATAAATCCCATTACTCTTATGAGAGAAAATGTAAGTCCACAGTAAGACCATAAAAAGTACCAAGCTTTTGTATGTAGTAAAAATGGACTTGGTTAGCTGCCCTTTTAAAAATAAGCTAAAACTACTTTATCCATACTTTTAGGAAAATATCCCCATATACTGCTGCATTATAACCTATCGATCTTCTTATCAGTTTCCAAAAATTAACCAAGCCTAGGATTTCAGACTTCTTAGGCAGTCGAAGTTTAGGGAAAATCCAGAGCGTAACCGCAATTAACTGTGTCTGAAATTCAAGGTAAACAAAGCATTTTCAAATAAACTGTTGAGCCACTACAACTCTTCCATGGATTCTGGTAAAAATTACATGAATGCTCCCTGCATACTTTCTTAACTTAACAAAAAGAAAATTAACTCAAATATAAACACAAAGATCTCTGGTGATTTTTTTCCACATCAGTAATTTTGTAAGGCTACAGAGTACTGAGGAAAGAGGACAGTGCAAAAAGCTAGCTATGAAGCAATTCCCCTACCACTCCTGCCTCACAACAGCCCAGCAGTGCTATTAGCACTATTCGTCTCACCTAGAAGTAATAAACTCAAATTTTTTTGGAGTGCCCACATTATGCTGGAATAATATAAAAATAGATGATGAAGCAAAGAATGAGGCAGATTTAGCCCCGGTGTCCTGCAGTAGCTGCCATAATTGCACAGCCAGCTCATTATATAAAGTCAGTCCCTTGAGCCCGCCATGTCCCAGTTAAGCGACAGTAATAGAAAGCAGCTGTATGAGGACATTAGGTCAGCAGAATCATTAGCCCCTAAAATTGCATCACCATCACTCCTCCCTGGCAGCCAGGCGTTCGCACACCATCAGGCTCCTAAATAGCAGGTCAAACACCACCCTGAACTTAACCCAATAACTCCATTAACTATGAACCGTGGCTCCAAGGAAGCCGACACCTCTGGTAACTTCCAGGGCCTCCCCAGGCCCTCACCCCCTCTGCTCTGGGGTGGCGCTGGGAATGCGGCAGCGCTGGAGGGAACACCCCAATACCTCCCGCTTCCTCCAGGCTTCACGCGAACACAAGTTGTACCACGATGCTGTAGCGGCGACAGGGTCCCTGCCGCCACCAGCCCCCAGACCGCGGGGAGGCGACGCCGTCAGGCGACGGCACGTGCCGCAAGACGCGCGAAGCGCCTGAGAGCTCTGCGCACGCGGGCCGCGTGCCGGAGGGAGGAAAGGAGGCGGCGGGTCTCGCGAGAGTTGGGGGCGAGAGTGGGGCAGTGCCGGCGGCCGCGCGAGCGGCTCGGAGGCGGAAGGCGCGCGGAGCGGCCGCCGTGGGCGTGAGGAGGCGCGAGGCCGCCGGGTACCGGGGGCTCTGAAGGGAAGCGGGGACCGGGGGGAGCGGGCAGCGGGCGGGTCGGTCGGTCGCCACAGGGACAGTGCGGGTGGTCCCACTGGTCGTTTAAAGCAGGGCAGAGAAATCTGGGGCAACAGAGCGCAATTTGAAGTTAGCCCACCAGAGATCCCCTCAGAGTAAATGTTTACCTGTGAGTGAATTGTTTTACAAATACAGTATCCAGAGAACAGCAGCCATACCACTACGAGTGACCACTTTTGAGTGGATTGTTTAAAAGATGCTCATTGTTTTGAGGGACAGTAACAGGAAGCAGCACCAAGCACTTGGGCCCTGTACAGGAGTGACAGAAATCAGCAGGGCTGGGCTGTCGCCCCTTGCCACTAGTTGAAGAACTGGCCTAGTACGTACATAAATGCCCCGTATTCCAGGGGGACGCGTTGCCTCCTACATAATTTATACCGTTGTGCTTCAAGGCTGTGAGGCACAGAAATGAAGACAGAGTTCTTTGTCAATGCTCACATATATTCTGATTAAAAAGGAAGCCTGTGAAGTTAGCCAAGGTTTTCTAAAGTCTGGATGCTCGTTTCCACCTTTTACCGGGGAGAGTCAGTGTCCCCAGTGGGCCGAAGGCTTCTGCAGCACACAGGTAAAGCAAGGGCCCTGCTTCTGGGGTCGTGATGAGTTTCAGTCAGAAATGCAACAACCCTTCTATCAATGTCACAGACTAAATAAGTTTGACTATATGCTGATGTTCTTCAGATTGTTTCTACTAGCAATAGTTCTGGATGGTTTGTTTTGGGGAAATTAATGATGAGACACCAAGGTCGTTGCACCTCTGCTGTAGTGAACAGATGTTAACATATTAGTGCCATCTTCCTGCGCTGCGCTAAGCAAGAGCTACTCCTGGTTGTCATTGCATGAGCTGAGGCAAAACCAGCCAAACAGAAAAACCCCGTCTAATAAATTCAGTCTAAAATGCAAACATTTAAAGAAAAGAGCTACTGCACTTTCAAAAGCCATTACTCTGTATCATTCTCATCAAAACACACCACTCTTTTTTTTTTTTCTAAATCAAACCAAAGCTAGCAGAACAATAAGAAACCAAATCTTTTTTTCCCTCTCAGCAGTACAGACCATTTTCAGTGCCATTTGTAAGCTGCCTATTTATTCCTGACATTCACAGCTTGAGTATATCTCCAGTTCATGTCGCTCTATTACACTGAGGTAGAAATAATCAAGTATTTTTCCATCTTTTTGCTGGGAGGATTCAGAGCTGGTTGTGATTATCCATAGCTCTGTTAAACTGATATGAGATTATTGTGGTAAAGTCTGTATAGGACTAAGACTTAAATACTTCCAAAGACTACATTTAGTAGAGAAGGAAGTAGCTCACTGACTGGAAGGAAGGAGGACTGGTTTTGGTTATGTACAAAGGTAAAATAGAAGATATTTTCACCCATAAATCCCTGTTCGGGTCTTCTTTAAACCAAATTTATTTCCTTCTCTCTACACCTTATGTCACACACCGGCAGTCCTGGACTGTCAAGGTCCTTGATCTAAGCTTCCCGTTTTTGTTTAAACAGTGAGTTGTTGTCAGGCAACATTTCCTATCTAGTCCACTGAAGCCTGATCTTGGTGATCTTTGGGATATGCTACAAAAGACTTCTCCCCTCAGGCTGTTCTGGGGAAGAGGACAGGGGTCCCGTTTATGTAGAAAACATTTCATCTACCGTGTCTGATTGTGGCTCTCTCTAGAGGGCAACTGAATTTTACAACTGATGTTATGGACTTCTTCTGTGGTAAAAATGTGCATAGCCTAAAGGAAAGACATGAATGCTAAAATGAAATCTTCTTAATAATCTCATAGCAACAACAGGTTTGGCAGTGCATTAGAAAAAGGGCTGGGGATAGATCAGGATGGTGAAAGCAGAGAAGTACTTCAAGAAGATAAAGCAATACACAGGCACTTTACTTCACAGGGAAGTTTAAGATTTTTTGGTCAGTATTGGTTAAGTTTTAACTACTTAAAGTACTTTCTTTCAACTAATTTTAATGTACTTGGGGGATATTACTAGAAATTGAATTACATAAAAGACCTCAGTACCCTAAGAGTTAGCTACAGAGAACGTGAGTTCCATGTGTCAGAAAATTCAGAATTTTGAATCATATTTTTAAATATCTAACCCCTGACAAAAGGACAGTCACTGTAGCTGGGTAATGAATAGCAATTCTTCCATCATTCTGGCCCCAAACAGGGGACTTAACATCAGCACAGCTTGAAAGTCCATTTAAACTGTGACAGGGCTGTAAAAAGCTCTTAGCATAAGCACTTCCTAAGAGAAATTCTCATCTGTTTCTAAGCTACAGCCATTGTTTACTCAATACTGATGGGCATACAAAATAAAAGAGTTATATCACTCGGTGTCTCAAGCCTACACATAAAGCTATTTAAAGTCCTTTACCCTGGATTTCTGCTCATTAGTAGATTTATACCTGTTTCTTGTCCGTATGTTTAATACTAGGAAGCTTTCTTTTCTGTGAACCATGCCAGTTAATAGATTTGAAATTTCACCCATAAATGCTCCCTCCGCGTAGTTATACTACCAGTGGTGGTATATGAGGTAACTTCCCAGCCTCCTCTCTCACTTCTGGCCATTATCCAGAGCTCACTGACACAACAGTTACTAGAATTCTTAAAATTTATGAATATTAGAAGAGTCTTAATCCTTGGAGTGATCACAGCATGAGATGCTAATAATTTCCTAGAGCAGTAAGAAAACAGTGCAATGAATTATGTAAAATACTTTAAATACGGCCACTACTGAAGGCCTTCATTAAGAAGCAGAAACCGTCAATAAACAATACCTATTCTTCTCTAAATCAGATGATCCTCTAACTCTAAAGGTATGGTTAAAAAGCAGGAGACATATAGTGTTCTGTACGTTTCAGAATTTAAATCTAAACAATGTAATAAAATCCAGTAACCAGTGGTGTCTCACAAAGGTCCTCCAGAAATGGCTTTGTCTTTTGGAATCTCACTTGTGTCCAAAGATATTAAAAAATAAATCAGCTTTTCTTTAACCTCTCTGCTCCAGGATTTATGTCCAGTAAATGATTAAAAAAAAATTAAGCATCCCTAATACTAAAGTCAGGCCTTGCTGAAAAGCACTTGCAGACTGGAAAAGCAGTGTTCAACTGCCTCCAGTTCTGTTTCATTCAGAGGGAACTAAGGATCATGGAACAGCATCTTCTGACAATCATTTTTTCATTTTGACAAAAGAAAAAAAAAGTGATGTTTCTGAAGCAGTAACAGTATCAAAGGTGCCCCCCCCTTCCCCCGGCCT
>JAOXJM010000071.1:15148162-15159435 GCA_026413425.1 Tringa solitaria
GTTAGTGTGACATTGCTGCAAATATCCTCGCAGCCTAGCAATGTAAATAATGGATATGACTCCAGAAATACCAACCAACCTCTTATTGTTCTGAGAAACTTGAATCATGGCTGCCTGAACTCATCTACTAGTAAACAAATGGGCTTCTCTCTGCACTGCAGTAAATCCCTCATCTTTCAAGAAAATTAAGTATGTCACTGAAATGACTGTAGTTTTGGTAAGTGCACACAGATATTTAACTGTGACAAAGCTTGCAAAGATGCACTAAATGCAACTATTATTTTTTCTTTAAAAAACAAATTTAAAAATGCTAACAAATTTTCAGAAGCTCTAGTGAAGCTTAACAAATAGTTAATGCATTTCATACTACATCTCAGTAAACTACATATCCTTCTTTTACATCTCCTAATTTCTGTCATTTATTTAAAAGGCCTATAATGAACAGCCCTAATTGCTGACGTATTTGTTTGTCCCATTTTCCACTTAACCTCAATGATTCTAGTCTCTCTTATTTCCTTTGGCACTGAAAAGTATTTTACAGTATTACTAACACAACATATTTGCTAGATTTCCACTAATTAATTTTCTATGAATCTTTCAGCCTGAAAAACCTTCACATTTCTGCATGAAAAATGAATTATACTTTCTCCATTTCCTTACAAATTTACATTCTGAGCGCATCTGTGCCACATATTCTTTATGGATAATGAGCAAGGCATCTTCACTTAGCTGTCACTGTAGAAGTGAAATGTTTACAGTGTGCGCTTTGGAGATTCTGGCAGCTTAGATTCTAAGAATACTTTCTTATTCATGACAATAAGCATTGCCCTAAATTTCTCTTACACGTGAACAGAAAAAGAGTGATTTGAAAAATCCTTGAACTTTGTTTACCCCTAATAATGCTGTTTTAAGAAATGTTAGTTTAGCTACATCATGCCGATGACACGGTTCATGAGATGTGACAAAAACTGTTGGCCACCTTAATGTCTTGCAGAACTTCTTTGGAAATTGCAAATATTTCTTAATTTATGGAAAGATAACTATCTTAATTATGAAGCTTATGAGGAAAAATAACCATCAAATAACTTTTAAATGTCTTTTTCCACCATATTTTTTCTGTAACATCTTGGGGATACACTACTGACGCAAAAAAAGAAACTTCACACGTGAATCTCCTACCAGTTTTGAGCAGGAGACTTCAGTAATTAATGAAAAATATTTCTATTTAATTAACTCTCTGAAGTCATTCTTTAGCAAAGAATATACCTTCTGTAAAGATTATTTTTAGATTTCATTTATGTGCACATCTCCAGTCACAGGCTTAGAACGACATGCTTAAGCCTGCGGGCTATATTGAGCCAGGTCCCGGAAAAAGGAATATCTTTTATCCTTCGTTCTTAGAAAACCTCATATAGTTTGAATAAATCTTTGAAATATGACCAAAAGAATTTCACATGAGATCAGCTTTCGCTGAAGTCATAATGTATGATTCATGTAGATACAGTTCGAAGGTTAATACTGTCAAGTTTTGAACTTGTGCTATAAAAGACAAAAAAGTGACAGATTTTTCTGACAAGAAAGGAGGCAAGTGCCTTCATACAGCCTTCTGCAAATCTTTCCGTCCTAAGTTTAGCTCTTCAATTAACCTGAGCATACTTGAACCTATTGGGATTGTTTTCTGTAATCAATCAAATTTCCGAGTGTAATTATTAACACGGTCTTTAATTAAATGGATTAGATCATTTGGACACATTCTAAAGAAAAGTCAGTTATTAAATGTTGGCGATTCAAATATTTCCAATGCCTTTTTGAAGTCTGATTTTAAAAAATTCTTGATTGATTCTCAAAGATCTTTTGGATTTCTTCTGCTCCTGTAACAGCATCATTGTGCAAACATATCAGCCAGAACTCCTGTTTTCCTACAAACAAAAACTTGCAGATGAATACATTCCTGTATAAAATTAGTCAGAAAATTTCTTCCCTGTAGTAGTAACTATTTCTAAATGAATTTTGAAGATACATTTAAAACTACATTTTCAGTGTATTGTTACTCCAAAATGACCATTAGAAGTAATAGCATTTTGTAGAATCCAGCAACTTTTGCGGCTGTAGATATGCTGGTAGAGTGACTTCTTTGATATTTCAAAAGTTTTATTGCTCGTATTATTTCCCTTAGAAAACTCTATCAGGAAAAAATATTTTTGTTGTATAAAATGCAGGTAGAGTGGGCAGAACAGCAAATCTACGCCTTCTCAGATGTATATCAAAATTCCAATCTGAAGCAAAGTCGTTATCAGACAAGTAACAATACAAATTAAGCTATGATCCAGTAATGTCTTTAGTATTTTCTCAGTGTTAATAGTAAATGAAATAATTTAAAACTATTTTTTGCCAATGAAATAGCCCCACAGCCTTTTTAAATTTTCATATTAACTTCTTGTTGTAAGTGAATCTCACACATCTGAAATGCTAATTCTGCATATGCAGACTCTGAATTCCAGTATTTTCGCTAATATTGTTGGTTTTGTTCTTTGGCACATTGCATAGTGAATGGAAAAGTACTTTTAGAATAACACCATCCAAGGGACAGAGAAAGAAGTCCTCCATTCTGTGGGCACCTCTGAAGGTTAAATACAATACAACTAATCAGCAGCAAAGTGAAAAAAAAAGGAAGGGTTTTGTGCGAGCTATAGAAAATGGTACATATTATTTCTTTTTGTAAACCTAATGTCCCTTTGCCTGTTGTGGAACACAATTTAGAGTAATTATAGCAACATTCAGGAGAAAAATTATTATAATAGATTCTTGTACAATAGCGTTAGATCTTCAGACGAACTGTTAAGGACCCTGACAGATGTGGCAAAATCAAAGCAAGCAAGCAACTAGCAGGAGATCCAGTAAAGCTAAAAAAGGTTATACAAGGCAACCAATTACTATCTTTAGGCTTCATTTTTGAGGTCTGTGTTACATATTTGCAAATAATAGTGATGCAAATATCTGGAATCACATGCGAAGAAACCAAGTAGTCTATTTTTCCACTCAAGAAAGTCCAGAATCAAAAGAAGTGTATGTCCCAAATTCTAAGTTCAATCGAGTGCCTGATTCAGGTCAAACTAATGCAGCAAAGTTAGTAACCTTCTGCATTGCATTTTAATTAAGATTAATATATTTCACCCCTGAAATCTAGCTTCTCTTCCCTGCGTCTCTGAAACTCCACATATTCCCATACCACCATACAGGAGAACTCAGTGCTGCTGATGTGCAAGAGACCACTATAACAACTCACAACTAAAAGACGTCTGAGAGCAATTTAAAACAAAAGTCACGCTTTAATTTTCATTAAAAACATGGAAAAAAAATAACTATCACCCTCACCAACTTACAGTACAGTAAATTGGGCATTTTCTGCTTTCTGGTGACTGAGAATTTTCTATAGAAAAATGTGGGATAAATAACTTCTACAAGAAACTGATTCAATCTGAGTTCTGTCTACCTTAAGAGCATGATACAACTTCCAGTTATTTATTAAAAAAAAAAAAATCATACCCCTCCCTACCTGGGAGAAGATTTGAAAGACGTATTTCCTAGAAAGTATTACACAATTAAATTATTTTTTACTGCTGTGTATGCTATAGAAAACCTATTATGAGAGAAACACTTTACATTTTTCTCCACAGTTGGTTTTCTATGCAAAGATAATTCAAAATAATTAAAATACTTTCCTTGATCTCCTCACAGTACAGGATACTAGGACAGTCTGACTAGTAGAAAACATGTAGTATTGATTTTTTTTATATTCTTACTTGTGAAGAGGCATATTCAATTCCTTCTTTTAAGGAGGGGATCATTGATAGCTATTACTCCATTGTCGGAAAGGGAGACAGACACTTGTGTTTTCTCTGTATTATTCCCCTGTACTCATATTTAACATGTTGCTTGCTATTGTGGAAACCTTACAAGACTCATAACACAGGAATGAGAAAACCAGAAAACTTTTGTCATTACCAAAATAATTATGTCAATCCAAATGATGCTAACAAACATAATTCCAAATGCTCATGTAAATAAAGATATTAATTTGGAAGAATGAGGTGACATAAAAAGCAACAATCTTGAGGATGACTATCAGAAAACTTCCTTACTGTAATTGTGCCTTAAATATTGTGGGAATAGGTTTTGATTACCCAAACAAATCAATCAATTACATATCAACCTGTTGAAGTCCAACCCCTAACTTTTTTAACATTATCTAAGTCCCACCTTGCCCCACCCCCGAAAGGACTCACTAGATGTGTATTATTTCTTTTTCCCTCTTAAATCCAGCTTATTTCACTTCACCAGTTTAAAGAATACTCTTCCTAGTGTAACTGAAGAGCAAGAGGAGACCCAGCTGTTAGATGAGCTGGAGGCAGAAATTACTTAAACCACATGTGCCTCCATTAGAATCAGTCCTGAAACCACAGGCACCTCACAGCATCATGAAATAATTCTGTACTGGAATAAATATGCTTATATGATGAGGGAAATCAACTACAGCAATTCAGCTAAATATCTAAACTAGTAAATAAAGTAAAACACTTCCTTGAATAACTTTGAGAACTGAAGAATTAAACAAATTCCTTTTTTCTGCCATCAGCCTTGGATTAGCTTTCCTCTTAATGCTGTCACATTACCTTCGTCTGTGGAGTTTCCATCATTTTCAACAGTTGCACTTGCATATCAATGAGTTGTCACACAGCTATTATAATTACTTTGCAGAGGTTATTGTGCTATCTCCTACATGCTTTCTGTTTTTCTCCATGAATCTCTCCTGATTTTGCAAGGAGAAGCTGCCCAGAACTTAGTATGAAAGTGCAAGTGTAGTAGCAGAAAACCTGAAAACAAAAAGAGGGATTATACAAATCCATTTTACTCTGGACTTTTAAAAAAACAGAATCTATCCATTTGCCCCCTTCGTGTATTCTGCAGTTTACTATTGTCTGCACGTCCTGTGAAGCATGTCTGCAGCCCTTTGCTCTGGTCTCCCGAGAGACAGTCTCCTGACACAGTCTCCTGGCCTTGTACTTTCCAGAGTTAACAGTCCAGAGTAGCTAAGTTAACCGGTGCACAGTCTGAAAATGAGTTCAGCAATGCCTTTATCTTAAGTGGGAGTAGTTTCTCTTGGTCAGACAGACAGCTGTAGTTGGTAACAGCTTCAGCAGTCCAATTTCCATCTTCTTCCAGGCTCGTCAAGAGATGTTACTTTGGGAAATTCATTACTTTTTGTGCATTTGCTTTCCACGAGGAAATAAGGAAATTATATAGAATCATAAAATGGCTTAGGTTGAAAGGGACCTTAAAGATCATCTAGTTCCAGCGCCTCCCAGTTCCATCTGCCTGGATCTGGGACGCCTCCCACTAGACCAGGTTGACCAACGCCCCATCCAGCCTGGTCTTGAATACCTTTAAGAGTTGCCGGTTGCCTGTCATGTTATTTTTGGCCAGGGTTGCCTTTGTTAGTATTCAGATGTTTCAGTTATCTACCTATAATGTATTGGTGACTATAGAGAGAAATTCTGGGGCATCACTATGGAAAATGAGCTCCACCATCCTCATCATCCAACCTCTGTCAGTCTTTACAAGTAATGGTGAGCAACACGCAGTATAGCATGTGTGGATTCATAATTCAAGCAGAATAAGAAATAGTATAGAATCAAAATATGTGCTTGCAACAACTCTGTTATCTGAAACAGCTGAATATAAAGGTCACTTTCAAACAGAAGTAAATAGCATTCAGTTCTGGGGAATCGCTGTAGGTGAAGGGGGAAGAAATGAACTATTTGATTTGGGGGGAAATTGGTTAGACAGAAGGTGTTTCAAACTACAATCAAAAATTAATTAGGAAAAGGAACAAGCCAAAGGACAAACATCTGTGATAGAAGGATATGAAGAGATAAACAAATCCCATGTATGACAGTTAATTTCAGTAAAGACCAGAACCCTGCTGGGCTACATTTGGAGTTGTCTGTAAATGATCTGGGAAAAAAAGAAAACATGTTATTTCAGTGTGAACGGTGGCAGCATCAACAACTGGAAGACTTAAAAACCAAACCAAAGACACTGAAAATATCAAATCTCAAGAAAACCTTACAAGCTGGAGATAACAAATAATAATAAAGGGAAATCACAGTGATGAACACACCAAGAGCTGTTCAGTAGTCAGGAGGCAAGAACACAGAGAAACAAAGACACACTCCTGCACTTTGGTTTCCAACGTACCACAGATGAGGGAGAGAAAAGCCCAGCTGACAAAACTCTAGAAGGACAAATTACTCTTGTAAGCCAGATGCCATTGGGGTCTACATATTTTTCTCACTTGCTACTTGAGAAGGATTGCAGTTTGCTAGCACTAAGATAACATTACATGGAGCTAAAAAAGAAACTGCAGTAATGGCTAAAGAGGAGTGACATTAATTCCACTCCCTCACTGGGTGCTACGTGCTGATTTTCTACCTCACAGGATGTTCCCGTACCTTCCCAGTGACCAAAGGGAACGCGTCTACCATGTCTAAAGGGACTGCAGCATGAAATCCCCCTCAGTGGGCCAGAAAGTGCAGAGAAGTGAGATGGGGCCTTGAAAGGACTGCAGCTGTGCACTGCACAAAGCACTCAAACCAAGGAAATATTTCTTGTGACTTCCATTTCCCTTCTCTCCTGTTCATGAGTGGTCTAGTAGAGCAGTTGGTAAACATAAAATTCACTGTGGAGAAAAAGAGAGAGAAAGATTCACACAGTCCAAATTCTCCTAATATGCTTATCGCCCTGCTTTGTTTATATTTTGTTTAGCAAGAAGATGCTCACCTATATGCACCACAGCCTATGGATACACTGTGTGCAAATACATTATTGCAAATAGTAATCAAGGCATAAGAGTGTTGTAATTTCAGTTGTTGGGTTAATGTGTTTAATTTACATCGTGAAGGTGGTTAAATAATTCTTAATGCATGCTTTTTTCAGTGGACGTTGCAGAGAAAAGAGGCAGCAAGATGTAGAGAAACATTGCAATCTTCCTAATTGAGTTAGTTACTGAAATAAATCTCTCAACACGTTTTGTAATTAATTCTTCAGCTGACTTAAAGTTTGTTTGTAAGAAGTCTCAGCTAAATATACAAACCAAATATAAGACTCTGCCTCACCATAAAATAAGTGTTCTTATTAGCCCTATATGGATAATCAACATTAAAATTATCTTCCTGCAAATATTGTGAAATACTTGTTGAACTCTTGCTGCCAGCATACTCCCTGAATACCAGTAAACTCATCTGCTAGAGTATTTGAGAAAAGCAAACACAAAGCTGGTGCAAATGAACTCTGATCAAATTTGTTCAAAACTTCGAGCAAATTCTAATGTTAGAACATAGAGAGAAGCGTGTTTTCCATATTTGTCTAACTGTAACTGCAGTTTCTCTCCAGACAAACCAGAAGAATTAAGCAAAAGACAAAAAAAAAAACCAAAAATGCACCAGGCTGTAGCAAAGTAACTATTGTTAGAGAAAGAATATGGTTCTAGAGGTAACGTAAATAGAAATAATAATGTAATGTTACTACAACACTAAAATTCCAAATAAAGAAATCCAGATCAAGTTATCATTATGAAAACTTAGTAAGCACAACTAATGTATTACTAATATAAATATGTTAATCATAGAATTCAACTATAATTTAAGTACTCAACTTAGTAATTGAACATCAGCTATCAGAACATGAATTTATTTTGAGCAGAAACAAAACAGGATTCTGGGTAAAGTAGATAATATTGTGGTTTGGATTTTCAGCCCCATGCAGCAGCTGATAGCAGTTAAACTACTATCATCTATTCCAAAATTTTGTAGGGGTTTCATTGTATATGTAAAGATTGGGTTAAAGTTCACTGTCATTTCATTTGCATTTCTATTTGACAAATACGTGGTCATTTGCTAAACCTAAAATGAATTAGGTTAAGCATAAAGGAATAAAAACCAGAGAGTACAACTGATAAGAATGTTTGGTTTGGAGGAAGCAAAGAGAACATGAAGTAGAAAAGCCACTGTGAATTTAACAAAGTGGCTACTTTACCTTGGAACACTTCCAGGAAGATAAGCAATCCTATTTAAGGAACACAGTTCTTGATTGCCAGCTTATGCAAATGACAGAAGCAGCAGAAGAATTAAGGGTAGACTAGTGAAAACTATTTCCAGAAGAGATGAGTACCCCTTCTTAGGAAAGAGAATATTTTACTAAGAATAAAACCCTTTTCTCCATGAACAAATTACCAGTATCCTTCTTATGGAGCCTGTGTATTTTGATTTTACTTTGTCAATATGTAATTTTATTTGGCTTAAACTTTATAAAGGTTGTTTACATTTTCTCCAGTATTGTGATACGTTTTACTGACCTGGCACCTGGTCTTTGTTTCAGCCAGACTTTCAGCTAGATTCTGAACAGTCCAACGGCTATGTCCAAGGCACTCACAGATGTGCAGAGAGGAACTGACCTGTCAGAGGCAACAGCAACTTCATTGCATTCTCTGAAGGTGTCAAGCCTTTGAGACCTACTGGTTAACCCGGGCACACCACCCCCCACCTAACAGGCACTTGGACAGAAAGGTACTCTACACACTGAAGACAAAAATTGCTAAGGTAGTTAAAAGCAATGAAAAACCTTCACAGTAAATTAACAGAAGTAGTGGTGTCTTCACAGGACTGGGTGATGGGCGTTGCAAACTGTCCAGGCAGGACAGTAGACAGCACTTTTTTGCTACCGAACGCATCACCCTATTTTTTGGGCAGGGGGTGGGAAGAAAGAGGTGGGAGTGGGTCCTTTCTGAACATAGTGAATATCTTTATTTTGTAGTAAAAGTCTACTGCTATCACTTAATAAGCTGAAAAATATGGGTAGAAAGCTGCTGATGCTGACAAATTTTCAGATTAAATGAATTCTTTCTTTAGTAAATTGGTGGATTTCACTCAATGGTGACTTTCAGAAAACATCTACTGAACTTTTGCGATCCATTTTATTTTTCTTTTAGTCAATGGTTAAAGCTTAAGGGATTTTGAGAGCAGAGTACTAAAATTTAGCTAGACTTTCCTTATTAAAAGAAGGAAAGTCTCCAATAATTAGCTATTCCCCTAAATGCTTTTTGGCTCTCATTACAAACAAAGTGCTATGCTAATATACCTTGTGTTGCAAATGTCTCACAATTCCTGCTAATCAAATTAAACTCAATTCTCAGCAAATAAACTCTCAATGCAGTTAATGGAAAACAAGGAACAGCACAGTCTGAGAATGGGTCATTACCACAAGCTCCTAATTACAAGTACCTTAATGCATAATGTAAAGCACAGTCTTATATAGGCTCATAAGAATTAAAGCTGTAGCAAGATCAAAGATTTGATGTGTCCTTGAATTTTTTTACATGTACATTTGAATATATATAAAGAAAAAAATATATAAATATATATATATTATATATATAAAATACATATAAAGAAAAGCAACAAAACGAGAAAAAGAGCAAACCTGCAAAATACAAAGATTCATTCTCTTACACACCCTTTAAAATATATAATAATTGATGCAGTTTATGAGACTGCAGAGAACGTTTCTGACTCAGGACACATTCCAAAACCAATTTTAATTTGCCTCCTCCTCTACCCTCTTGACAGAGAATGTTTCACACCTACCAGTTAATGAAGGATTATTACTTTCCTCTAGAGTAAGTTGCAAATACAACCAAGGTTAAAGCAAAGGACATTCATTCTGAATTAGTTTATATGATGCCATCAAACATGAACACAGGTGATTGATGACATATTGCTATTACCACACCAAGCATTTATCAATACTACACTATGAGTTATTTTCTGTATCAGTTCTCTTATTGTCATGTGATGGTACATTTATCGAATTTACTTAACTGAAAAAAATGCACAGAGAAAAGCACTGGAAACATCTGAAGGCATAATAAATCACAGTAACCAAATTACAAAATACAGGATCTGGTATTACTTGCCAGTCAGAGTTCTGCTTTTCTGAATGACTTCATAACAGTTGTATTTTTTTCTCTAAGATTTCAGAAACAGCCTGCGAGGAGGGGTATTGCAGTTATTCTGCCCATACTGCAGGGTTCTTCTGCAACCCAAAGTATTGGACTACACATTAACCGAGTTGTACAAAGCTGTGTTAAAATGCTATTATGACTTATAAAGAATGTTTCACCAAATCAAAAAATTTTGAATTTTTCTGAAAATATTTTGCATATATTTATTTTCTAGGAGAATTATTACCCAAAACTTTGAAACTTTCAGTAAGATGAATAATTTATGCTCTGGCTAACTCTGGATATAAAGAATTTATATGAAATTGTAAAGCTTTATGATGTTACATTTGCAAAATTGCTGAATGTTGTTGTTAAATTCATACTGTCTCCTCTCATTCTCATTATTATTAGTACAACATGTGTCTGCCTTCCCCTATCCCCCTGACACCATAGATTCTGTAAAAGCTAAGCTCTTATTTCTTTAGCTTTGTAGTTGTCCTCTCCCTGAAGGGCATGCAAACACAGAGTGGGAATTAAGGCTATTTGAAAGAAAATTAGCTCCTATTTGGACATCTATGCTATTGTGGAGAAGGCAGGCTCTGGAGAATCCCATCTCTCACACTGATCTTGTCCCGGGCCTCATGAAACAAAAATTATCATTGTGAATTTAAGAACAGCAGTCAATAAACAGCAGCTCCTTCTCCATATCCTCCACCCACCCCACCCCCACTTTTCCTCACCTTTACAACAAAAAGGGGGAAATAAACCTTATAACTAATAATGGAAGGGTTTTCTACTGGGGAGTACTACATATAAACATTCAAAATTCAGTCAGGTTAAGAAATATTCGCTTGAAGTTCCTGCACAAGGAAAACAGGAATTGAGATAGACATCCAATCCTCCTAAGAAGATAGCGCAGGACAGGAATGCTTCTCTAGAGGAAAAGGTCTCAGGATTAGGAGCTGAATGGATAAATCTGAGGAGTAACCAAGATTAACAACATAAGAGCTTCCAAATTTGAGCCTAAAGGTTGAAATAGCAGAAGGCAAGCTCCAAGAACAGAAACCCTACTATTTTTAAAGTCTTCTGTTCTTCCTCTGCTTATATTAAATTACAGACCCTGAGTTACCACTTTAAATGCCCAGTTGTAGATGTGCATTTGTGCCTTGTGCAAGTGTTGCTGACCCTCCCTTTAGTCCCTCTCACTGTCTGACTT
>JAOXJM010000071.1:15161797-15175142 GCA_026413425.1 Tringa solitaria
AAAGACTATGGAAAAAAATATAGTAATTTACCACACCCCTGTAGGGAATCATTGTCATTACTTATATACTCTTTCTCTTCATGTGCTTTAATCTAGGATTCATGCATATTAGCTATTTTTTTAAAAAGCATCAAGACATGTAAATGAAACTACTTCTTAATCTTATAATTGATAAACTACTAGCATTTGGCGACGTATTAGTACTCATACATTTTTTAACCAAATCTTAATTTTTAAAACTTGAGGTACTTCATATTTCACATCTCAAATTATTTATAGTCTGTTCCTGTAAGTTACAGTGAACGGAAATGCAAAGAGTGACCTGCCCACTGCTCCAGCCTACCTCCAGCTTTGTGTACTTCTCTAGCACTGGAAGATAAAGGGGAACTTTTCTACCAAGACTGCACTGACTACAGTGTTTACTGTTCCACTTAATTCTGTATTTCTGCTTTCCAAATAATACAACCTTCTGTGCTACTTCCTATCAGAAGTGCCAGAGTATAACAAAACACAATTTTGCTGAAACGTTTATTGTTCAGCTTTACAGCTTTGTTGGGTACTGGATATATCCATGACCGAGAAGAGGAACTAAGAAATTATACTTAACAGGAATTTGACTCCAAATATTTATTTGTGTTTCCTCCAACTATTGGGTAACAAAAGCTTACAACAGATCGGCAGAATTATAACATCGAATTATTATCTACCTTTACAGGGAAGTAGATGCATACAGTCACTGATGCCTTTAGATCCCTTCCCTGCCATCAGTCCATAGCCCTAATTTTCTTTTGGGTAACTTCAAATTGTTCCAGCTGCAATATCTCCTATTCCCACTAGCATTAATAAATAAAATCTGTGTAATTCTAATTACTTCCCTTGAAACAGACTGAAGCCACTGTAAGAAAGATAATTTCAATGAATTATTTAGATGCAAACAAAAAGAACTTCAACACGGCACCATTCCCTCTTTCCAGACTTCTGTATGACTGACTCCAACTGCTGCAATGCACTCATTCCTCAGGGGAGGATTCCTGGCCTACAAATTGTTTGACTTAAATACTGTAGTATTACCTGGAGACTGAGTGATTTCCATAAATGGTCCTGAACTCTGCAGTTCGCTCCCAAACATGATATAATTGAGCTCAGACTTTGTAACCCACAGGAGAAAGCTCATCTGGTTTCTCAGACATCTGAGAAAGAAGCAAGGTGAGAATTTCAGGTTGATTTCTGTAAGTTACTTCAGAGTGAGCACCAAGCAATATTGGAATGTTGTTTGATTGCAATTCGTTTTCTAACACAAACAAATAGTGATATAATTCCCAGACACAAATTACTAAGTCATTGCTAATTACATCCTATAAATCAGTGATAGAATCTTACTGATACATTAATAGAAGGAGGCACATTGCAAATATTGGGCTGACGTGCAACTGACAGCGTAAAGGAGATGCATTAATTTTGTGTGTACTATGTAATAACACAAGCTTGATTTTCAAAGTCACTCTTGCTTTTGACAACAATAGACAATTATAAACAGTGAAGTTTGCTTGCAGGTAATTCCAAAACAAAAAAGGGATCAAATTATTAAACTATCAGCAGCAACTGCAAATGGTGTTTTCAGAGAAGCAGCACAAATGTGCACACACGAAGACTCTATTTTTGGAAATTGTCAGAAAAGTACATTCTCCATTTTTAATCTCATCAGAATAAGAGTGTCACTATTCTCCATCACTATTTCTAATATATGAAGACACTTTAAATGTAAACAAATAATAGTTAAATCCGTAAACTCATCAAGGAAAACCTCAGAAGAAAATAACCTCCCTTTTTCTTATCTTAGCACCTTACACAATCCTTGAGTTGTCTGCTAGACAATTCCACATAGACTTTCATCTTTGCTGTCACTGTTTTACCATTAAAGTGTCTTGTTGTAAAGCACTGGAGACTTCAGAGACTTAAGCCAATATAAAAATCTCTGCAGTATGAAGTAATTTTATGTCACTACTCTGGTTATTTCAGAATTGGCTGCAAATAAGAGCCTGAGGATGATTTAATGTGTCCTCGACCCATCACGGCCATGGTTAAACAAAGTAAACACATCAGTCTTCAGCAGTTATTTATAACTGGAAGAAAAGCACAAAACGGCCACGATAAACACAGCGCTGGAAAATATTTTGAAGGGAAACAACCAGAAGTATCTGAAAATGTCTTTCTTCACATATTGCTGTATTCCAGTTTCTCAGTAAAATAAAATTCTAATGACCATCCACAAGAGGATTTGTTAGAACTAAAAATCACTGCTTCCAAATAAGATCCCAAGATATCACTGCTGAAGTGGAAATTTAGGAATTCAGATCTGATTACACACCAGCAACCAGTACTTCTGCTGCTTTTTTAAATAGAATAACCAGCCTTCAGAGCTCACAGAAAAGATTCACTACTTTAAAACAGAAAAACACAAATACTGGTAACTCCTTTGTGGTAGTTTGGCCCCTGCAGTAGTAACTATATCAGCAACCCAAGCTCTACAGCGCTGATGCCATTGTCTTTTAAATCTGCTCAAAGAGATGATATTTACCTTGCTGTCTAAACCCAATTCCTTCAGCAGACACTGCTTCTTGACCCCTGTCCTGGGCACTTTCTCTAGAGTCAAGCCTGAGGACTTGCTGTCAATGAGATGTGTAACCCCCAGATACAGATGTTCAAGAAGGTCACCCTCTGTCTTGCATAAATAAGCTGTTTGTTTGCAGTGAGGCCAGCCTGAAAGATCCGTTTACATAACTGTAAGGAGAAACTGATTCAGGAGAAGCCACCCCAACGCAGGACTGGGTGGCAGCTTGATAAACTGGACTGATGTCAAGGTCCTCCATATGCTTTTCACTGATCTGTGTTTGCAGAGAGAGGAGGAAAAGACTGGGATAAATGAAGTGACAGAAACTGGCTGAAAAATGATATAATCTCACAACAAAGGACTATGAGATGCCACTGCAACCTACAGGACACAACTCAAATTAAGTCTTCTTGTTAGAATATAGAACTGGAAATTTCAGTGCAGAGGCTTGCGGTCGCTATACAATATTGCAACAGCCCTTACAGACGTCTATAGTAGGCAAACAGTTTCTTGGTAAGATAGTTTCCCAGGGGACACGCCAGGCAGGGATCTTCTGAGGAATAAACACCTTTTGAAGAATTCTTATTTTCAGGATTTGTTTAAGAGATTGGGGTGGTCCACATTTGGCCAAACCAAGCAATTTACATTCTCAACTACTAGGTATTCATATAATTGAAAAATGTACCCAGATAGTCATGCATTGTAATGCCTGTCATCTAGTAAACCTCAAGAAACAAACCAACAAAAAAACCAACAACAAAAAAAAAAAACTAGCTGAAAAATACTTGGATGTCTTTTCTTTTGGGAAGGGTTTTTTTTGCCTTTTTACCATGAACCTCTATTGAGCTGGAAAGAGACAATTTGGCTAATATGGTGGAGTTCCATTTTTCTCTTGAATGTCACTGTTACCTTTAATTTAGAGATCAGGACAATGTCACTCTTCTTCGTGTAATCCTCACATACTGTACTTTAGTACTGGCTTTGGTGAAATTCAGAAAGAACTCTCTTTTGCAGAATTAGTAGAAAAAACTGTCTCCTGAGTGGTACTACTACATGCTTAGAATTGCCGAGTCTTAAGATGAGAAAAAACAATGAGCTGAATAAAAACGATTATTCCCAGGCATGAAAAATAAGGTACTGGAAACAATTTTCCCAAATTCTATCTGTAGTTCTAATGTAATTTTCTGGCTGTGAGAAATGTTTGGAAGCCAGTACTGCTTCTCCTGTGTTAGCTTCAAGATTGCTGTACTGAGGACAGGAGGTCTTATTTTACTATTAATGAAGCAGATTGTAATATTGGAAATCATGCCTATGGCAGCACAACATTTATTTAAAGTTTAACTTACATCTCTTTTGTTATCTGCACTGGGCAGCCTCAAATCATAAATATAATCTTTAACAATTTTCCACAATAAACATGTTCCTTCCACAATGCAGGCTTTGCTGTTTCCTCGCTGATCCCCTTTTCTTCTTTCTTGGGGCAGAAGATGCCTGTTATTTTCATCAGCGAGAGATAAGAGATGTCAGCACAGAATTGAGCTTTTACTATACTTAATCACAATCCTATCACTTAAAAAAGCAACTGGAGATTTCTTTCAATAAAGCTATCGACTGGGATTCAAACATAAACACTGGATTTAGGTACATAAGCTTAATTGACTTTCAAAAAGAGAGGAGCGTCTATTCCATTTAGGCTCTTCTGATAACACCACCCGTAGTAGCTCAGGTTTATGTATGCAATATTTCACTTGGGGGGCAGGGAGGAAAGCTAAAACTAGGAATATATAAAAATCACTATCTTACTCTGTCCTTTATAGGAAAGTTAAAAAAAAAAAGTTAACACATTCTTGCTGTAAAACTATTTTAAATTTAAGAATTCTCAGAAGAACCTGAATTCTATATGCTGTTATCTTTGTATTGATTTTTCTGCAGTATCACATTGAATTGCAAAGGAGACTTGTGATTTAATTGCAATTACATTTCATATCAACTTCTAACATGAGTTATGTACCAACCTTTTTAACTCTTTCTCTCCTTTTTTTTAGCTTATGTTTTTATTTGATTGCTCTTCACATAGCCCCATTTTATTTGTCCTCCCTTTCTCGTAGTCCAAGGCTTACAAGGTCACGGCTGTGACTCCCATATCGAATGAGCCACTGAAGGCAGGTAACACACAGTGCAATTGATCCCTGATGAGCAGAGGGATATTTCCATCTAAATGAGCAGACTGAGCTTTGTGGTTCCCCCGAAGGTTAATGGGGGTTATATAGCCCAGTCCTGGTGTATCACAACAAACGCTTACCCCTCTACCTAATCCATTCCCATCTTTTAGTTTTGATGGAGGAAAAAGTATTTTCAAAGAAGAAAACAAAGGATGGTGATTTAGAAGCAAAATTCAGACTTGTTCCATGTTTCTTCACTAACTTTCAAAGGTGTTAAAGCAGCACATTTCACCACTTTCCACTTCATCTGCAAAAGTGTTCAAGTTAGTGAGAGTTCTACGAGAGCCATTAAAAATCTGTCAGAGAAGTGCTGGTCATGGCAAAAACATTTTTCAGAAGCTGTCAATTTCCCCAAATATCCATCAGCACTACCAGGCACAACAAGGGATTCCTCATTTAGAACGTGTCAATTCTTATTATTAATGTCATGATGAAAACACTTGCTAAGTGTATGTGTCTGGCAACGAGAGGCTCAGTCTGGAGAGGGTGAATGCCACTCAGGTTAGTGAGCAAAGAAGAGCTGGAGGCATTTTTTCACGCTTACCTAAAGACAAACACCCCGTCTTTATCCTAAGCTGGGGAATGTAAGGGCAGGTTAGAGAGAATGCAGCAAGGTATGACTGATGAAAGATAATGTGAATTTCATGTATTAGATGAACTGCTTGTAAAATGACGTGTTTGGAGAGATTAGGTTCTTGGTCATTTGTTTTGTTCGCAAGCTCCATGTCTAATGAGTATGAAAAGTACTATACAGTTCATGTTACGCTACAAATGTTGGTTGTTGTCAAAAGTGTGACTGCAGCTCTTAAGGGCATCCCACACGAGCCCATGTGGCTCCTGCTCGCCAAGCACTACAGCTACAGGGAGCTCAGGTCAGCCAAGATGCCAGCACAATCATGACACAAGTTATGAGGTATCTGGAGGCAGAAGAGAATACTGTAAACAACAAGTTAATCTAGCTGGCTGTGTGCTGACCAACAGGAAAGTTGCTCAGTACAAATCAAGATTCCTTCCAAAGCAATTGCTATGACAACATCTCAGGTGACACCAGGCAGCTCTGCATTCTGATGCCGATACCACAAGGCCCTTAAATACCTGCTTAAGTTTAAGCTCATGGCCTTAAGCACATGGAATTAACTGTAATGAGCATTCTTGTATTCTTAATCACATACTTGGATTCATTGCTAGAGCAGACATGAAAAATAATGGGCCATATCTTCAGTTTGTGTAAACTGGTGTGCCTTAATTGAAATGAGTAGAGTTGTGTCAATTTATACCAGCTGATACCAGATCCCAGGGGTTCAAAATTTCGCAAAGTGTAAGTCATCCTCCAGTGCAGCTCTTACTGCAGAGTTGTCTCCCAGACAAACTATCAAACTCCTCTCTGCCTTTCCACCAAGCAAGAGTTAATGATCATATATCTCTTTTTTGAGACAGTGAGAAGGATAACCCCAGTGTCTTAGCCAACACTCTTGTTCTCTCAGTAAAAGATTCTATTATCAAGGCCGTGTGTGAGTTATTACCGAGAGCACTTTGGCTGTCATATTTCACTGCAGAGCTTGTAAAGTCTAACTCACTGTTTTGTCGAGCGCCTTATAAGCTTTTGCACATGACATTTCAAATAGAAAACAGATTAATTTGCTCTTAAATAGACTTTATTTAATTATTTAAATCTCATCAGTTTTTTTCATTGTTGGCTAATTCAACAGCCTCTCCGATAGGATCGATGTCTTCTTTTTGTTAGTCAGTGCAGAAGACAGTTTGGCACATCTGATTCCCGCCCATCCTACTTGAGCACTCGTCTCTGTTTCTGGAAGATCAGCAGGATTTTGACGTTGTACAAACTTAGACGTTACAAATACTCTTTTGCAAACACTCTCATGGGGCTAAAAAAAAAAGCAAACTATTTTTTGGACCATGCCATATGACAAAAGTTGACAAAACTTCTTACAAAGAACAAGAATGGTTATATATAACCAAAACCTTGTTAAAGGAGGGCAGTCTTTAAATATTCTATTCTTACTGTGTTTTTTCAGACACTCTCTCAAATAAAGATTAAATCTTTTTTGACCTAATATTAAAATCTGATTAATCTATTTCTGCACGAATTTCACAATTAGAAAGGTTTCTGTTCAGCAAAGGACTGAAGCCTGTGTCTAAATCCATCTCATACTAACAGAACACATCAATAGAAAACCACAGCTCTTTGGTAGGATTTAATTCCATAATTCAAAGTGCTGGTAGGCACCCCTGCATTTTGGCCACAGAGGTGGGATGCACTAGGGGTCTCCTATCAAGGCTGCTATTCAGTCTGCAGTTCTAACTTATATTCGCTCTTGATAGAAAAATTAGATCTCACCTATATCAAATGCCGCAATTAAAATAAACATGCTCTGAAATATGCACAACTAAATGTTAAAATAAATTTTAAAATTTTAAAAACTTACTTACGAGCCATGCAAACTTTATCCGTAATTCATTGCTGGATCTTTTCTACCAAACAATTGCATCTGACAGCAGTCTGCACTATGTTTTACAGATTTTCCCTTTTTTTTCAGGGAAAAGCTTTCACTTAAATATTGATCATACAACAAGAGATATTTTTTATGGGAATATACACCTTTCCAAAATTTATATTTTTTAACTGTAGTAAGTGTCACTACATAAACATTTTACTAAATACAGATATTTGTGTTTGGGGGATGAAAAAACTTAAAGTGAAACATTTCAAATATTTCAGGTCCTTTCACACAATCCTAAACACTTCACAAGAATTTGCAATAACCTCCAGCAATCCTGCTTACATATATAGTCCTGAGCCAAAAGACACCAAAACACTGTTCTCCTCTAATATTTCAAACCAGTGAATATTTTTTTTAGGTAATAACTAGATTTATAATGCCTACAGGAACCTAATGCCTACAGGAACCATGGGGTGAGGATGGCTTGCAAATTGTTTCTTCTGACCATGGTATGATACAATTAATTGAGAATATAATGCTGCGGAGATGACTGTTTCTAAGCTTTTAAGCTATAAGAGGCACTTCCAGCCTAAATGTTGATCTGAACTAAGAAGGATTTGGGACCTGCTGGCATTTTCTTCCAGGAGAGTCCTTGCTGGTTTACATAGCAACATTTTCTGACTCCGGATAAGTGGCTGCTCACAGAAAACAGAGCAAGGATCTTCTGTTAAGGTCTAGGAGTAGCCATGCTCCAGAACAGGAGCTGCTGCTTTCCCAAAAATACCGCCTGCTCTGAGAGAGGCAAGAGCTCCTGGCTGTCCCATTTTCCAGTTCCCACATCATCATTACCGCAAGCACAGTGGACACGTTTCCTTGTAGAGGGTGATTTGAAGTGAGGTGCATTCCTTCCTCCACGTACCAGCGCAGACAACCTAGATTTATAACATGGGCATCACATAAAATGTCTGAAGTTAAATAATGCAATTCTCCCATCATAAGCTATTTACTTAACTGCAAAATAGCTATTAGATATTGAGTTAATGAGCTACATATGTTACTGTATCAAGGGGAGAAGCTTAGAGGTTTAAGTGACTGAAATTCTTCATGGAAATCATCCATGGTCCTCTCATGGAAACAGAGACAAGAAGATGCACTCTTTTACAAAAAAGCGGGGGGAAGGGAGAGGGAGAATGGGGAGAATTCTTACAATATCAAATTTTGTAAACAAATTCATTTACATGCCTTGCTATTCCTTTAAACTCTCAGTCTTTTGTAGATCTATCAGATAATGTCCAAGAAAGTACTATCACAGTGCTTCCGGTGGTACCACCTTTTAGATGTTTAAAAAATAACCACCAATGATGAGCACAGCGTTATTCTCACTTTTCTACTTTCATGTCGGTTGTGTGAGACCCAAACTCAATAAACACACACACAAAAACAACAGAAAAATAGTATGGTCTTAATGCAAGACATTTGGCATGAAATGAACACTGAATTTGCTCATTTTCTCTGATCTACTTATATTTCAGGTTTTCTTCCTCTCCACTACTTTTCTACATTACTTCTTTAGGGGAGGGATAAAATAGGGTAAAAAACCTGAGGCACTTTTGCTTCCTTTTTTTTAGTGAGAAACTGGAGAATTAGAGTATTAGAAATTAATCCTTCATTACAGGAAGGGTTTAAGGATAAACAACATGGACTAAAATGCCTGAGTAGCTCTACAAATTTCCCTGCTTTAAGATTGTTTCTCTCTATCTTGCTCAGCACTTAGTGTTACCCTCTGTTTCTGCAGCCCATCTAAAATGAGATCAGAAGCTCTTCAGGGTAGGGATTGTCTTCTAATGTTCTCAGCGCAGTGCCTACCGTCATTTAAATGCTTGACAAAAATAATCACGAAATGTTGTTCTTTTTCTATTTTCGTGTCTAAAACTCTACAATACTATGCAAGTATTACCCAAATAGCGTGGATGGCAGAGATAACAGTCAGCCTGTTTCGATGACTGAGCACACCAGATGTTTTGCCTGTATTATTCACAAAACTGCTTTTGCTGTTTCTTTATTGTATATAAATCTCTGTTGTTTTTGACCATCATATCAGTATTTCTTTCCTAGTTAGCCTCTGAACCCAGTTCCCACAGGAAAACAGTGAGATGTACACACCCAGTGCACTAACCACCACTGCATCCGATGCACATATGGGTTCTATTGTATGAGTCACTACCCTAATGATAGCTAAGCATACTACTGCCTCGAAAATTAACTCACACACTGTGAATAATCACAGGAAAGAAATTTGTTTTGCTACAAGGTTGTTCTCCAGCTGTTTTAACGCAGACAATTTTTTTCCTGAAACACAAATTGGGAGGGGGGGGGAAAGCAAAGAAAGAAAGAAAAAGACTTTGAAAATCTGCATAATTTGAAAGTGCTTAATGTAAATTAGATAGATCAGCCTAATTTTATTTCAGTACTTTTTAATTGCATTTATAATTAGTAAAATACATTAATGTGCTACACAGAAGGTCAGGAGTTCTGGTGAAAGAATCTAATTAAAATGCTCTACTGCATTTATGTCACACACGCGCTTAGTAACCTTGAGGCCTTCCTGCAGCAGCGCCGGAGTTTTTTGTACTTCTGTTATATATAACTTTTGTCTTTAACAGAAAAGGCGTGACCGTACGAGAAGCACGTGTGATGTAAGTCTTCTAATCTCTCACCCTATCTGCACAACATGCTGATTATGATGGTTTGGGTCATTTCATATTGTACTTTTTCATGACAGACTAATAAATAAAAACAGGTTGGTTCCCTTTATAATGAGGACTCTTAGATGCCCACCTGCTGCCTAGCCTTTCCCTCTTAGCCGCCCGGAATCAAATTGTGCAATGTATAATTGACAGACAGAGAAAGATCTGAAGTTGGTGCCAGGCAGAAATGTGAGTACATGTGGAGTCAGGTATTTATCTTGACACCTGAATCCACGAGCAGCATGTATTTTTTAAAAAATATATAAATAAATAAATTGAAGAAAAGCTTACAGCAATAATCAGCAAGCAATAATTAGCGATGCTAATTTTTCTACTTAGAACTCATATTGTGATTTTATTACATTTAAATTATACATGCTCAGGTGTTCAAATGCTCTCCTTTCATCACCCTGTTAGGTGGTAAAACATCATTAACATCCTTCCAGCACTGCAGTGATTCCTCAGTATGATTAGAGATCTCTGCCTCCCCGAGTTTTACACGTCCTCCAGCCGCAAAAGCCTGAGGGAAACAGAAAAGGAAGGGCACACTTCAGTGCTACACAGACACTGTTCTCCCAGCTTTTGTCTCTCTACTAGGAACAGAACTTTCAAATTTTGGAATAATCACTGGAATTATAAATTCCTGAGATGTCAGCTCTGTCTGCAACAGAAGAAAAGTTACCTCAGCCTTCAATAGGAAGGAAAAACATGAGAAGAAAGATTGCTCCCTCTCAGGATGAAACACTGAAGCTTTCAAAGATTTGTTGCTTCGTACCAGCCGTAAAGGTTGCTCAGTGTCTGTGATCACTGTTTATTGGCCTGAACATCACAGGAAAGAAAACAAGCAATGAGGTCTACAGGGTAAGTAGGCTAAAACTTATGAAAAAACTTATGAACAACATTCATTCCTTTCTTTTATAACCTCTTCCACCAGTTGTAAAGCAGCCACCAGCTCCTGTGGAAATATCTCTAATAGTTTTGAAATAGAAGGAAAATGATTCAGTTCACTCACTATCTGCTTTTACCTTCTGGGACTGAAGGGATTGAAGTCTTTTCTGAAACAAGAGGATGACAGAAACCAGCAGGGCTGTAGGTTTGTTTTGCCTGAGGGGACTGAACTGTTAGCAAAGCTGCCTGCCTATGGGACAGAGCTGGCTCAGATGACCAGCTATAGTTGGACACAAACTTTTAAGAACTGGCAGCCATGAATGCAGAACACACAAATTGGCAACAGAGTGTGAAGAGAATACAGCATAAGCACTGTGTTCGCAGAGCAGCAAGAGAGGAAGATAAGAAACCTTGGAAGCTGCGGATCAGGGAGAGAAGTGACATTCCCTCACCTAAGTTTTGCTTTGCCACTCTAATGTAACTCTAAATATTGTGTTAGAACTGGCAGATAAACACTGGCTTGCTCTGAGATGTCTGTCCTGAATTGCTGGCAATCCTGTCAACCATATCGCTTCCTGTTGGCGTCCAGCATCTACCAGGGGACCAAACTCATTTGGATTCCACAAGAGATATTGAAGCCAGATGGCCCAAACCCAAAATAGTTCAGCTTCATGGGTTGCACTTTCAGAGACACGGAGAGCTTGCCACTAGTGCAGAGGAGTAACGCTCCCAGGAGATCTACAGGAAGGCTGGGAGCAAAGCCTGCTGCCCCAAACCATGAAAGCCATCCACTCCATTAACCTCACCCCAGGACCAGTCCTCCCTTCACATGAGAACTCTGGCAGTAGTTCCATACAGTTGCCATCATCGCTGCATGATGCATGAAGAATCTCAACTCCATGCCCCTTAATGAAACCCTCCCCTAATCCTAATTCACCAGAGAAGCAGCTGCTGAAAATAATCACAGCACGGAGGACCCATGGCTCGTAGGCAGCAGAAAGTTGATGCTCAAACTAATGGTTCATTTTCCCCAAGCCAAATATTTTTGGTTGCTGCCTGCATCGCAAGGTAGTTAATATGCGAATGGAGTTGAAGCTGGTGCCAATGACCAATAAACTAATATGCTGGAAATTAAATGTATTTGGACAATAACACCACAAAACTACTCAACGCTGTACAACTTATCTGTAATTGGTTATATAATCTAAAATAACAGAGGAATTTATCTTTTTTAAAATGCATGTTCATTTGGCCCTGTGTAAAATATACAAACTGTACTGAGAGCGCTGTTAATCCATATTCTTGTCCTTAGACCACAGAACATCAAATCATCACTGCCACTCCTAAAATTATTTATAGAGTAGAGTATATAAATTCAGGATTGCATACATCTGTGAATAATACAAATGATCAGGTTTTCAAATACAGGTCATCTTGTTTTCCAGTATTCAGAATTACTGTATCTTGCAAGTCAGTCCTATACAGAATTCACTGTTGATCATGCTTGCAATTCCAAAACAGAAAAAACAGTTTTAAAATAATTGAACATCCATTATATAATCTTCTTTAAAGTGCTGAACAGTTCTCTCGGGTGAACTAATCCCAAATGCACACACACATTCCTAGTAAAGATTGCTAAAGTAGCTTCTCTCAAAGTAAAAACTAACCTCAAGGAAGTATCACATCCATCCATGAGTCTATGGAGGTTTTAAAAAGTCACATAATACAAAAAAAAAAGGGGACGGAGGAATAATTTTCATTAGATGTAAAAATATCACCATAAGGCAGACAGAGATTATCATGAAGCCTTAATTGTGCTAAAACCCATGACCAACGTGCTGAAATTTTGCAAGGATCTGTTTTCATGGTAATCTAACTCAGAAAGACTGATACATTTAGGGAAAAGCATAATTAGCTTCTCAGCACTCACCAAGCTGATCACTGTCCAAAAATGTTATTAAAAAAATTAATAAATAAAATTCACTCTCACAGCAAGAGCACAGAGAGATTTACAGAACAGAGAAGAAAGCAAAAACCCTAGATTAGGCAAACATAACCCTCCAAACCTTGACTTTGCATTCCATAATATACGCAGAGGGATTCATATGAAAAATAAGATCTGACACATGTATAATATTAGTCTTTTTTTCCTAATGATTCAAACTCATAATATTAGCACTATTGTCTCGTTTGAATCTAGATGTCAATTCCTCATTACACACGCAGGCACCAGGTCAATGTTACAACTAATGAATATCTGCTGGTGCAAATGCTTATTGTGTCTTAGCCTAATTCTAGTAAAATTTAAATGGTCTATTAATTTTCTTAATAAATTTAGATATGGCTCCTGACTGCAATCTGTCTTTGATTAGCTAACAAAAGTGTATGGAGATCCTGCCAAGCTAATGGTTCAGA
>JAOXJM010000071.1:15175242-15195377 GCA_026413425.1 Tringa solitaria
TGTATGGAGATCCTGACAAGCTAATGGTTCAGATTATAACAATCAAATGATCATCTGCAATTAAAAAAAATAAAAATAAAATTCCTTTCGCTTTAATACAGACTTTGAAAAATGCACAGATCCTCAGATTTAGTCTGCCTGGGCCTTCTCAGTCCTGCTTCATCTGCAATTGTTAAAAATAAATAATTTTACCACAGTGGGAAAGTCTCAAATGCACATGTACTTTCTGGACTAACACTACGGTTCTGTAGTTCATTTGGGCATATGGATAACTGAAGACTTTTTCATCTTTAGACCCAACAAGGCTTAACCATTTGCTCCAAAAAACTGTGTTCCTCCCTGAGGAGCTGAGTGGTCTCCTGGTCCAGGACCACACAGAGCACAACACAGCCGGAGGCACAAACGACAGGATTTACTTCTGCTGACTTAAGACTTTCACAGCACTGAGCATCCCTCCATACTCAAAAGAGGGACATTTAAAGAAAAATTCACCTGACCTGTTTTAGGCAGGTACCTCAAGGAAAATTCTATTTATGGAAAAGCTACTTCTGGACTGACTCTGGAAAAAAAGCAGCACAATCAGATGTAGATGTATACAGGAGAAGTTATCCAGACAGAAAAGTTCTTCTCAAGATTTATATAGCGTAGGACAGAAGTAACATCTGTATGCATATAAAAGGATTGCAAATATACACTGTTATTCGGGGGTTTTGGCTAAGTAGCACAATATGGGGGGAGGGAAGGGAAAAAGACAGTATCATCATCTTGAATCATCAGGGGAAGGAGTTCTTCCTTGTGAGATCATGATGAGTTTAAGCTTGGGGACTATAGCTACTGAGAAGATATACCTGAAAAATACCCAAGAAAAGTACAGACCAATGAAGGAGAAAAGCTATTTGAACTAAATAACATGGTGTAAAAACAGATAAACAGTCCAAGAATAAATTCAGGGTTCCTAATAAAAGGTTTCTAACCGCCGAATGAGCAAGGCTCTGACACAGCCTTCCAAAAGCAGCAAATGGTGGAGTTTTAGAAATTTATAAATATATGACCTTTACCTGAGACTACAGGGCTAGACCTTTCTTAACTCTGTCTTTTCATTTCAGACAGTGTCTAAAGATGATAAAACACTAATCCAAGGTGGTAGAAGCAAGGAAGGTAAATCTACTAGTTGTACAAGACAGTGGCGTTATCTTCTGGGTCCCAAATGTGCATCTAGCAGGTGAAAAGTCCAGTGGTACTTGGAAAGAGGCCACTGCAAAATTTTTATCTTTGCTTGCAAAGCACCTAAATTCCTTTAAACAAGACCCAAAACAGATTAAAGTATTCCTGTGTTATATTGCAACTTTGAGAACTCCCATAAGTAGTAATACAAATTACTGAAATGCTATCTGTGTTATTCATTGAGAAAAATCTGCGCTAAGATGGAAACGGTGATCTAACCCCAGCTCCAAACAACTCAAGGCAGTGGACGTTTAAAGACAGATAATCTCCAGCTTTCCTCAGCACTCTAGTACAAAAGTTCACAGGAAAATAAATGTTTCTCAGCCTTAATTATCTCTAGACTGTTCTTTGTTTCTTGGGGTTTTTTTGGTGTTTTAACTTTTTAATTACAGTTGGCAACTCCGAGTCTCCTGCTGGTAGCTGTAATCGAAACTGAAAAGTGATTAAATGACGAAATCTATGCCACTGGACAGCATTACTACATGCCAGTACAATAGGCCATAAACCAATGCAATATTTTAATCTACAAACCATACTGCAGCTCTCTTTACAGTAAATTGTTCAGAACATTCAAACAAGGTCTCACTACCTTCCCAATCTTGTCCGAACATAACGTGGTACCACGTCAGCCACCTCTGGGGTCAGTCAGTTGCTGTTACGTGTGTTACTGATGTACATTCCTGCCCGAGAGGGGTGATGGGAGCAGCAGTGCCTGGCACCCAGCGCTGCACAGCACAAGCTGCGCTCGTCATAGAAAGCCCCATATGGAACAACATTATAGATTCCCGAGTGCCATCTACTGGCACTTCAACTGTTAACTAAACCTCACAGAAAATTTTAAGTTCCCTATCAAAATTTCTAATATATATGTATTCATTTTCCCCCCGCTTCATTCCATATGAAGTTTAAGCAAATTTTAATGTATACTTTAATGTATTCTGGTGTACTCACTGGAAAGGAAATGTTATGACATTATCTCTTCAGACATACATCTCAATGTCAAAATTAACTAAAACATTTTACTTAGTCTAAGTTCAAGATTGAAATGTGTCTGGCTGAACTGATCTGGTGCCTTACGGCAGTGAATCGTACACCCGTCCTCCTCCATAAACAGCTGTTCTCCGCTGGGTCTGTGTATACCATGATGTGTCACAACATTTTCGGGGGACAGTTTGATTTTTCTAAAGCCTAGACCAAATAAGGAGCTTGGGGAGTCAAATGGAGATGGGAATAGTAGAAATTAAAACCCATGTGACCTAATATTTAGGCAACTACCATTTGCCTTATTCAGGGAATTGGTAGAGAAGATCTCAGGCATTTCTGAAGGGCCGAGGAGCTCAAAGCAACTGGCAGGTCTTCCAGGACTAACCCCTCCAAGCACAACAGTCCATCCTGGTGTTTGGGAAAAGGAAAGATGGAGCAGGACACTGACTTGGCCAAGCAGGGAAGTCATGACTGGTCTCCAACAAAACGGTTTGTACGCTGGAGACAGAAGCAAAGACAAGCTACAAGGGAGGAAGACAGATGAGCCCATTGCTCAAGCACACAGGAAGAGTAGCAGGAAAGCCAAACCCAGGAACAGGTGTTGTGGATTTACAAAGATAAATCACACCTGAGCACATTCACTGCCTTCTGAGCTAAAACGATGAGAAGTTGGGCTAGGGACTTCACATGGTGCCTTCCAACCTGAACGATTCTATACTACTGTGGCATTCATTTGTGAGAAAGCCCAAGGTAAAAAACAACAACAAAAAAAAACCACAAACAAAAAACCCAAAACACCAAAACCCCCAACCAATCCCCCCAAAACCCACAAACACCTCCACTGTTTCTTAATGAAAAAAAAAGAAATGTATTTCAAAGCCCACAAAAAAGACCAAATCTGAATAACTCACTGACTAGCAGTAACTAGAGAACACAATGGAGAATCTCCTGCGAAGTTACTACTCTGCTCACCAGAACGATGAAAATGTCTCATTTGGTGAAAGTCTTTCATGTGTAAGGCTGATCCAAGGTCAGCAGCCTCTTCCACATTTCCTTATATCAAAATGGCAGATTAGCAGATGGAATAGGGGGAAAAAAATCCTTCAAAAGAGAAATCAGTTTACTTCAAAAATAATTGGTGGTTCCTTCTCCATTCAAGCACACCACTGAATGGGCCCCTTTCTCAATAACACTGTATTTGTAACAAATACAATTTCATAAATTTCACAGAATCACAGAATCTTCTAGGTTGGAAGGGACCTTAAAGATCATCTTGTCCAAATTTGGTGATTTCTTCAAATCTTCTTAATCATTAGCAATGTTTGGCATCTTTCTTCCCCCTTGTTCCATGCAAGAGTGCGTCTATTAACAAGGCAAAAAGCCCCCAACACTTGAATTTCAGGAACTGTACATTTACTTGGTATTCTCGAATGCCACCAGTAATCAGGCACTGGGTCATGAACCACATTAGTTAACAGCTGTGGTAAATAAATAGTAATTTCACCATACTGAAATTAAGCAACTTCAAAAGACAGCTATAATGTACTTCCAATGAAGTGCTGTTGATTCAGGAGTATGTGGATTCTCAGGAATCTTAGGCCAAATTTGTCTGGAATTAATCATCTCCTCAATGTGTCATGATACCAACATCTCACCATCTGCTGGCCAAAATGAGAAAAAAACCCTCACACATAAAGAATGCACTCTGCATGGATTTTGAGGGCATCCAAACCACCAAGAACCCACAAGTTTTGACTGCAATTGCACAGCCTCTCAATAACCAATAAAATCAATGAATCAACAGCTGGGAAGGGAAATTGGAAAAAAAAATTTGTGCTATATGTTGGAAACCAGAAAAGCTACAAAAGGCGGCTGCTGAAACCCTTGTAAGACCTATCATACAGGTATGATTTTGTTAAATATATGGGAATAGGAATCTGATGATACGTGTTACATATTTTGTAAGATATATTGTAATTAGAAGACTTGAAGTTAGAATGCCTCAGAAAAAAAACTCTTAAGTCTTGACAGGAAGAAAAATGAAACTGAGAACAAAATAAATACAAACCACTTGGGCTGCCTAAAAGTTGCTTAAAAATACCTTTCTCACATCTGGATTAGTGATGGAGCAAACATTTTTAAAGGAAGTATTTACTTCCAGTGAAACATTTAGGTTTCGGCTACTGATGTTCAAAAATGAAATGCCCTAAACCCGGAATATAAATCCCCTGAACTCTGCAGCATGAAAAACTCCTGCTTTGGTTCTGTTCCATGGCTTTTAAAAATGCTTTTTTTTAATACATTATTTTAAAGACAAACAGTTTCTTTAACCAAATAGTCTTATAATACACATATTCTATATCAAAGCGTCGCCAAAGTAAAGTCTAGTAATCTGAAAATAATTTGGTCCTAGTTCCTTGTTATTAGCAGTACTGCCTACTTTCTCAGAAACCTTTTAGGGTTGCTTTTGATTATTTTTCCCCTTTAGTTGGGTAGCAGGATACTTATAAGCATAATTAATTCATACTTTGGACTCCCAGGATTATGAAGTATTATAAGATGGCAGCGCTAAGACAAAATGCTCTAATTCACCAGCTGTCATGTATTTAATTAGAGATTTTGATGAATCTTTCCTACTTAGATGAGCCTTCATACTTTGCATTCTATTAAAAAAGGAAAGAAAGAGAAAGGAAAAAAAAAAAAAAGACTTCTTTTGTACAAGGAACTCTAGGACTCTGATAAACTTTTTGTTAGCGCAGCAGACATAGTGTTAGACCTGGAGTCAAACAGCTTGTCAGCTCCCAACACTGACATTTTCAGGGAAGCAGCAATGAGGGTGCAAGCTCAAAAAATGAGGCTTCTATTACGCAGAGAGACAGAGAGAGCACGGACAGAGCAAGAAGCCCACAAACTTCATGCTTTTCCACCCCTGTGTTTCGCATCATCCAGATATTCACAAAGGTTAAACAACAAACTTCTTTCCCAAAAAAATCAAAACTGAATGTCCTTTAAGATCTCAATAATAGCTCCTGTTTTTTATTTTCTACATGAAATAAGAATATTCATCAACAAGTAAAGAAATCTATTTATATTTACATATATATTTAGAAATATATTTACATGGATCTGAGAGTCAAAGGCAATCTCTGTATACATTGTATTAGCTGCAGCATCCAGAACAAGAAGTGTGAAAAGATGACGATATAAAATTGATTCTTATTTATTCTGTTGTGAGACATGCCTTAAATATCTTTGCATGAAAATTTCTCTTCTTGTAACAGTAGAGTATAATGCATGGGCTACATTGCAGTATTTTCAGTATGAGTGTCTATGTTAATAAATAAAGAACTTTTCTGACAGTGGAATGTGCTCAGCATTGCATAAATATTTTAATTTTTAGATTTTTTTTAAACAGGTTATGTTGTATCTAAAGTATATTATAAATCAGTGCAGTAAACATCCTGCTACGGTTTTATCTTGAATCTTATTTCTTTCTCTGAGCGTGCATATTAACAAACTGATTCAATGATTCGCCTTTCTAAAAATCTTCTGTATTATTTAGGTTTGGCAAACCTGACTCCCCCGTGAAAATATAAGCAAAGTTCTTGATACCCACTTCAGTTGTGTGGGCTAGTGACAAATCAGAACCACTGATGGAAGGAAAACTGAGTGGGCAGAAAGAAAATGGGGATAGTTCTTAGAAATAAACGTTGTGCTCATTTTAGATCTCCTCCATTAAATAGCCCCACCAATATGAGGTGGTCCTTGATGTACTGCATATTCTTATCTTAGGTTAGGCTAGGAATTATTTAGTATTAATTATTAATTAATTAGCATTATCCATCTCTTCTCCCATTAAAGTCAGTGTGTGATTCAATATTTAAAAGGAGAAAAAAATTCAAACCTGAAGTACTTCCTCGTTAAGGGACTGTGAGGGGAAAAAACAAACAACAAAAGGGTATAAGAATTGTACTTTAGTGTGTCCCTCTGCAGTTAAAGCATAATGATTGTGGAGCTCCAAGCATAAAGAGGTACTATTTTTCTGGTTGCTGCCTGAAATAAGATGTCTTATGGGGGTGGGTAGAAGGAGCTTAAAGGAGATCTTAAGTTTACAATCATTATAAAACAAACTCCATGGAAAAATTACTCACCAAATTACCAAGGCTTTGTATGTAAGACTGGCAGCACACTACAGGCTGTGTAGAAATAAGATTTCTAGTTCTGTAAACAATTTGAGGTTTTCATTTGGGGCATTCTGTCACCCCAGACTGGAATGCTGTTTACTCCCTTCTTTTCCTCTTGCTCTCCCCTCTCCCCATAGGGTTCAGTGGCACAGAAAGGCTTAAATATTCGTTTTGCAGAACTGAAGCTGACAGCTTCACAGTTATCTAGATAACAGTCATGCAGATAATCTGCCGGACTTCCCAGCATCTTGGAGCCTGAGGCAGCTTGTCATACAGGTATTGAACCACTAGCAGTCCTTAGGTCCAGCCAATGAGGAATCCTCCAAAGTATAAATTTCTGGTGGTGGTGGCTGACTGACCTCCCCAAACTCACCAGCTGCAGAGGAGAATAGGTTTTTGGGTAGAGAGACAGGGGCCTGGAGCCCTTCCTGGGGGGCACAGGCTTAGGAAACCTCAAGAGTCCTAAAATCTTTATTTCAACTGGCTGAGGCAGGGAGGGATGGAACTGGGCAGAGCAAGGGAGATGATAAAAGAAGCAAACTATTTGCCTGTTTTCTCACAAATGTTTTAGTGGAAACACATTCCCAGCTCTTGTATCAGATTAACAGCATCTACTAATCACCACTGTACCTTACAGCTGATGGCCTCTACAACAGAGCAAAACTCAGGAAGCGATGTTAGGAAGAACTCTCCCGAAAGCCATTCTGGCATGTTTTGCCCAGCCCCTGACTGCACAACACCACGTGTGCCACAGCCCAGCCCGTGCCCACCACAGCCCGTCGGGGAAAAGGGCTCTACCGCTACATCACCAGCTGGCAGAGAAGGCACTTGCTGCAGCAGTGCCCTCAGCAAGAGGGTGTTACTCATTGCAATTAATTTACTACACACTTGAGCAACTGCTGGAACAAGAATTTGGTTGGGGCCTAACTACTTTGACAGCAGGGACAGAGGTGATGGCCAAGGAGGGCCGTTGAGCCTTAGGCACAGAAGGGATGTTACGCTCTGCTGAAGAAAAAGTCTTACCATTACTGTTGACTGCTGAGATAAAAATACCTTTGTTGGGCTTTAATGGAGGAAAACAGCTTTCCCAAGGCCAGATTCTAGTTGCACACAATGACTTGCAGAAAGATTTTTCAAACCTGCTTTTGTTTTACAAATGAAAAGGGTTTCAGGTATCTGTGAGCGCAGTATGATCACAACAAACCCTTGGATAGTGCAATTTAAATAATGCAACAGGTCTACTAATTAACTAGTGCAAAACTTACCTTTTTGTGGCTGAAAGACTAATCCATGGGCCACATGGTCCGTGCCTCACTCATGCCCCAAATACTCACTTGTAGTAACAGCAAAATTATGCTTTCCCTAAGGACAAGAATTTATTTTTCTTATTGAGCTCTTTCTTTATTTTCTGTCTATTATATTGAGTCGCCAAAGCATGAAGTGTGTCTAAAATTAAGAACCACGTACCTTGCAGATAACGTATTAGGGCCACCTCCTTGAATCCATATGACTTAGGGCTTTAAAGTACGGTGCCATACAGAAACATGGCATCACTGGGCTTTTACTGTCATGCAACAGATTTTTAGCACAAAGTTAGCATTCATTGCTGTTATTAAGGAGAAGTCTTTTCCAACAACTTTTGACTTGTGTTTCCAATTTTTTTTGATCTGTTCTAGAATTAATATGGAAATCTAAAATACAACAGGAGTATTTTCTGGCATGGACCTACTCAGAAAGTCAGAACCAGAAAAACTTTCAATTTCTAAATTTATTCTTACTGTATTTGAAAACTTTATTGCTAAAGAAAAAGCAGATTTTTCTCTCTGTCTATTGAAGAAGCCTGGAATTTTGCATCAGGGTCAAAATGAAACGGCTGAAAACGGTTCTTCAACCCCTGAGATATATCTATAAAGGAACACTTACCTAGTGTAAGACATTTTCACTTGCAATTCAAAATGTTTTCTGCTGACTAAAAATAACACAGAACTATAAATACATATAAAGACATGTCCAGATTTTAGCTGAGAGACACTGAAAAATATAACTGTGTCACAGAATATTACAGACTGGTCCATCGCAAGTATTAACACATTAATTTATCTGTTTTATGAAAACTTGAATTGCCCTTTTGTTCCCATGGATCCAACAGATGATAGAATCAACAGCAAAGCATAGCCCAACTATCCCTTAACTGGGATTAGGCTTCAGGAAGATTTATTGCAGACAGAAAAATGTTACTAAACCATAGTCCACGGAGTTTCCAAGAGACATCTGGTATTCTTGTACCATGAAATAGAGTCTGATTATTACTGCTAGAGTTTTTCCTGCAGTAATACCACACGCAATGTTCTTTCACAGATCACCATATCACATGTAATCATATATTTAAATACTGTCCTAAAATACTTATTCTCAAAACATTACTCACTTGCCTTTCTCTTCATCACCTGCCCCTCTCCTTGCCCATGGTATGCAAACCAGACCTGCTGGAATAGGAGAGTTTATTATACTTTAAAATGAACAAATATGCAATTTGTTTCCATCTTGCAGTTGGTAATTTGCATCACAAATGTAGCAGATTTCTCAAAAATTATTCTACAAATCTGATATTAAAAATTCTCTTTGTCAGTATATTTGAAGACTAATCTCACTGACAACCCCTTCAAAGGCAATTGTGGCCTCCCGTTAGTTTTCACATAGTACACAGTGCTATCACAAACTATGAATAAATGATTGTCTTGAATTTGAGTGGCCCCTTCTATGGGATATTTGAAATCCATACTTTGATAGAATTACACGTATTAAATTAAAAATAGTACAAAATTCCTCAATTCTATCATTATTTATGTGAGCTATGGGCACCTCTCAAAAAACAGAAGTTCTGCAGTAGAGTTTACAGCCTCTCCACAGGACAAACAAACTACAGCTAAGCGTTTTCTCTTGAATTAAGGTCACAACCCTATAAGAAGCTGAGGGACAGAACTGCTACTGAAGTATTTTTCAGATGGCATGTTACAGCAAAAAGGACCTAACATGCCTGCATGCACCCCCCAGTTCTTTATAAATAGATATGCAAGAAGATTTAAGAACAAGATACAGTCCTTACTAGATCTAGAAAGTTGGATGCTACTGGGAAATACCATGGATTGCTTGAAAGGCATATGCTCTGATGTTTTGGTGAATAAATATAGGCAAAAATTGCCTCTTTATAATAATTTCAGATTTTATTGAAGAACACTTTTGATTGATTACCATTTTTCTCTGAAGTGTAATAAACAAACTCTTGTAGAGGAAAATTTTTCTTTGCTATCCCCAAAATAATACTATTCCAGGAGAATGCTTGTCTTCCTCTTGATGTGTTTATAGAGTAACAGATGATCAAGGGCTCCAGGAAAAAAAAAGGACTATTTATTTGAAGAAAAAAAGATTAAATGGGCTATATGTATGATCATGAAAAGGTTTTTAAAAGGCATATAATGAATTCTGTAGTTTGTAAAATCCTGACTCTGTGAATAATAATTACTTTAGTGAATAATAGTTCGTTTATGTATAAATCATGTTCAGAAATATTTATGATGAAACTTCCATTCAAAATAAAACAGACAAATGTCTTTAACCTAATGAAATTGCATAGTAAATTATTTCCAAGAACATTCCAATGTCAAGGTAACTCACTTAATTATCCATTATCATAGAAATGTAGACATAATGTTAATTAAAATGAAGGGGCAAAACCATTTCCATTTTTTATGAAGATCCATTGGCCTCCTGAGCAGCTATTAGCCTTGCTGTCAGGGTTAGGTGGAGGACAGAACCTGCCCCGGCAGACAGACCATCGCAAGCTGCTTTCAACAGCTTCCGAACTGCAATGTCATAATGAGAGGCAATTGAAAAACTATCTGCAAGCCCATGGTATTGACATCACCCAGGAAGCTTTTGTGCGACAACCATTATTTCTGCAGTGCACTTTGCAGCTGCAGTGCACAAGCACCTCAGACAATGAAAAGAATTAGCCACGCTCGCAGCTGAGACTACAAATACACCTGCACATTGTTGGCAACTCTAAGTGACATTCTGCAAACAAAATCTTCCAGCCATATACTTGTCTTAGTTAGAACTTTGTCAGATTAATTATACCGCTTGCACATGCAGATATTTATTTTTGGAGTGGATTATCGTACGCTGTAGGAAATGTTACCTTCAGGGCTGAGCAGCGTCGATGGAGAGTGAAAGGCCTGCGTATATCAGAATGCATATTATACAACTCTGGTTAAAGTTACTCAACTACTTGCAGTAGAGTAGCTGTAGAAATAAAATGGCAATTTCGGGAAACTTTTTTATTCCCTTGTGTCTGTACATTCAGTCACAGTTCCAGAGGAAATGTTTTCTCAGTTGTCTAATGCTGCTATTATAAATCATCAACAGTCTATTGCAAATTAGCTGTAGACTCAGAAAACACAAAATGCTGCTCTTCCCGCCGTACTATAACAATTAATATCTGAAATATGTAAATGAATACCATGGGTAAGCACTATATACCATATTATTTTACAGTAAAATAAAACTAAATTTTAGTACTAGTTAATTATTAATATTAATAATCTACATATATTATTAACAAATTATTAAATATTCTAGTATATTATAATTAAAAGTGTTTAGAGATACACAGATGTAAGACTTTGTTCATAAAGCACTCCCACATTTTCACTCTATCACAACATTTTATTATCAGACCAACTAAAAACCTGCTCTCCTTATGCACATTAATACCACTCAACATCACTGCGGATTTTCATGAGTAAAGTGTTTCATGAAATTTAAAACATATATTACTTCCTTCAGTCCTTTGAATAGTGAATTATAATTGCTTTAATAATTCAGAATGGCATAAAAATGAATCCAAGGTAATAACCGGCTTGCATATTACCTACCACATATTGCACTTTAAAAGTAATCAGGGACAGATTAATTAACCAAATCTTTTTTTTCTGACAAAAGGCACAGTCACTGACAACAGAAAGTTTCACTGAAATGTACTGTTTCCAAATTGTTTGAATAATCCTTTTCCATATCCCTAATAAATCTGAGACACTGAGAAATTCAGTGTATCATTCTATTTTTCTAAATGTCTAAACATCTTAATTTTTAATTCAGAACTATTCTTTTATTATTACCTTACAAAATTATTTGTTGTTGTGTGGGGTTTTTTGTTGTGTTGGTGTTGTTTTGTTTTGTTTCTTTTGAAATCAACACAAGTAGTTTTTTGCTTTGCCCAGAATGTTTGGTTTGGTGATGTTTTCCCCCTAGTTCTGTAGCTAACAAACTGCCTGGATTTCATCCAGAATTCTGCTAAAATAAGGAGGAGGATGGGGATAATTTTGTAGCAGAGCACTAACCACAGTGTTAAAAAAGAAATCTCCACATGAAATAAGAATCTTCTAAGGATTCGGATGCTCCTATGCTGCTAAATATAATTTTAGAATGGACAGCAATTACAGAAACATAGTGCTAAAAATTGTCAAAATTTAATATGCGAGTACACACACAGTTTTAGCATTTGAGCCACCTTGGAAAGTGCAGGAAAACACATCAACAAACCTGGAAAACTGAGCTAGAATACCAAAAAGAGAATTAATGCTAAGTAGATTCCTCTCAACTCTCCTCATATCTGTTCAGGACCTTCATTAAGCTAACAACAGGACTGGCGTTAGTAGGAGGGGGAGTCCTGTCCTCTCTTCTCTCTAATAATCCCAGGAGGCCTGAGAAAATAACAGTTGTCGTCCTCAATCCTAGCGGTTGCTTTCCCGTGAATGGTGCTTTTGCAGCACCTCAAGGACATTTTGTGTGGAGGTAACCACAAGGCAGCCACTCTATGTGCGTTCAGAAAACTCTGGGTTTGGGGAATCATGGTCAAACAGTAGTTTTCCCCTACCCTGTATGAGATTCATGCGGCATTTTATCTCTAATAATCAAGTTAATTCTGAAGAATTCTTACAGTACTGTGTTTAGGTACTTAATTTGTAGAGTTTCTGTTTCCATGGTTACCCACACAGTCCACACTTCAAAACTGCCACAGTAAAACAATGATAAAAATGAGCCAACTTAGTGTAATACAAGTCACTGCACATCTAACAATCTTTCCTCTCCTTTCATCCCCCCCCACCCGCCCCACACTTTATAAAGCTTTCAGATTTCTTGCTGTACACAACCTCTCAAGGAAAGCAAACACCTCTTTTATTGAAAATGCCTGATTATTGGACAAATTTCTTTTCTCCCCCCAAAGAAACTTTACAACTCCTGTATACATCTAACAAGAAGGTGTAGCGGTTACTATAGCAATATTATTCTAGGAATAAATAACACGATATTGCTTCTGATTCCTTTCAACAAATAAAACAAAAAAAAAAATGAGCACACTCTGAATTAGTGGCATTATTTATTTAGAAGCCTTCATAGATTGTAATTTATATTCCAAACCACTAGCTAGTTTTGGTGCAGCATTCTGTCTTCTCCAAATAATCAGGGCTACATCGAATAAACAAGATATTCTAGTTGCACTGGTGCTATGATCTCATTTGTCAGAAGGACATACCTGACAACGCTAAATTGATGGAAAAACATGTTCTATACCTTGAGGGCATCAATGGGCTTTAACAGCTTCGAGCAACCCCACCTGGGACTAACACCCAGGGGCCCAAGACCCTCACTGAGCTCAGGCCCTTGCCCCCGCCTCTGCCTGAGCTGGCTTGGGAGGCTGGCAAGAAGTTGCCACATGCCTTGTTACACTTCTGGTGTAACAACTTTTTCAACAAAATTGATCCTTAGTTGGGACTCAATACCCTGAGGGGAAGTTCTGCTTTAAACTCAATTGCAGAATTTTGTTTCTGTTCCACAGACACTCACAGACTTCATAAAAACAAACAAAAATAACAACAAAACCTCGTTGTTGGGAGCTCTGCATAGGACAACGATTGCCTGGGGAATCAAATCTCTTGAACAAGACCAACAGTGTCTGCCCATATCATGAAAGAAGCCTCCACTGAAGGTGTGCTGGAATCACACCCTCAGGTGGACCAGGCGAGAGTCCACAAAGCCTTGTCCTGCTGAGTTCTTATATGCTGCTGGGTCTGCGGTCCTATGTGACCCCTCCAGGACATGCATGACACATTTCTGATCTTAAACTACTTACAAACCATCCAGCTGTCCTAATTATATACAGAAGAATGTCCCATGTCACCTTTCCAGCATCTGCAGGATCGGTTTGCACTGACTGTTTAATGAGCATCTTATGCGTGCACGCTTTGGTCATTTCTGCAGCAGAACTGCCAAGGAGAGCCTCTGGACTGTCAGCTTCTGCGCCCGGGGAGTTCATCACCACACTGTGTGGTGTTTGCACTGCGGGAGCTGCCTGGGGCAGCCGGAGACTGGCTGCCATTCCCACAAGGAAAGGCTCCAGAGCAGTCAGTCACTGGCTTTTCTGGGAAGGCCCCAGGGTGTTCAGTCAATCAAGTCAGTCCCACCTCTCAAACCCTTCCGTGCTCTCACCCACTGATGACTAAGCTGGGGAGGAACTGAGGGCTAAAGAGCACCCAGCGCGGAAGCAGGCACAGCCCTTGTCCCCAGCCACACCACAACTGTCACTGTAGGACCAACTTGAATTTTGTCTTTATATTTGACTCAGTGTAAATGCCATGGCTCCTGCCACACATCCTGCACTAATAACGCAAAAATTAAATAGAACTGGCAGGATGGGAAAAATTATACCATTATCATAGCGTTTAACTGAAGTTTAGTTCAGATTAATATTTACTTAAGAAGGATGTTGAAGAAATAAAAACTACCAGAAATTACCAGAAATTATGGTAATCTGTGGTAGTGAATTCACCATGGGAAGAATCGTCAGTTATCACGCAACCAAAATTATTCTCAGCATACTAACGGTACAAACAGTACAAAATGGCCACTATTACAGTAGTTCTGATTCTTCACCACAAAGAAAAAATATTAATTAATTTCAGAGTGCTGCAGAGTTTCAATATTTTTTAAGTATTGCCAAAGTGTGGAATTTCAGGTTGATGCTCTTTTATGAGAGGCAAAAGAAAAGTGCTGAGTTTTGGAGTATTACAGCAACTCTTCTCTTTTAATTGCAAAAACACCAATATCTGTGTCTTTGACAGCCTTTGCACTGTCAGTTTGGAACTAGATAAAGTCCTAAAGCTGAGAGAAACAAAAGTAGACAATGAAAAAAACAAGCTACAAAAAAAAAAGCATACATGAATTGTTAAGCAAATTAAATGATCACATTAGCTTTCATGTCTACTTCCAGAAGTCCTTGTATCCCTGTTAAGGAAGAAGGTAAATAAGCAAGTTACCTCCAGGAGAAGTGCAAGATAACTTTGGTATTGCTGTAGATCAGACATTACTGCTGTGGTGTAGAAGGAATTTTAGATACATTTCCAGCTAACAGCTATTTCCTACTTTATATGCAAGTGCTCTGGGCTTACTTTTGAAATAAACAAAGCTCACATTATATTACATCTTGTGCTATTGCAATGGAAATATATCTGAAAACGCATTGAAAGGTGTTACTGCAAAGAAGTAGGCAGGTCTTCTGTACTATGAAGAGAGCCAGCGTAAAATGCACTTTGGCATTTCTCATATAACTCTTTCACATGATTGTACAACACACAATACGAGTCCGTAACTTTCTTCATTATGCCTGTAAAAGTGCTCTGATATATGAAATGATCTCAGATAATGCAGTTATCAAAACCCAGAACTATTCAAAGAGTGATTTTTTGGTAGATGTGATACTTAAGTCTGTCAGCAGATGTGCAACCTGTAGTAAGTATTTTGGTGTATCTGTAGAGTTTTATTCTTGAATATTATGAAAAATGTTTTGTTATTTTCAGCATTATTTTTTTCACTTAAGATTACAGAAACTTCCTTAAACTATTGAGCCTAAATAACTTTTGCAGTTCAAAAATTTCCACTAATTGCGTGTTAAATGTATAGCAAAGTTTAAGATCTCTATGCAATTTAATTGGGATGTTCTTCAATGGCATGTAACAGAGTTTTCCTCTAGACAACAAACAGTGGAAATCTTCTGTTTATTAGGCAAAAACATAATTCCTGGCGTAACTGCCGACAGCAATCATGTTTTTATTCATTATGTAGAGTAGCTAAAAACAATTATGATTTATTTCTTATTAGCTGTGATAACAAACAGTTTGGTATTAACGAAATGTGAAAACAGAAATGTGTAATTGCAATTAGTATGTAGAAAGCAATTTCCATTTGTTTACATAAACATGATTCCCAACTCCCCTTTTCAGCTAATCCTTAAATCCAACCTTAAATGATTTAAAAAAAAAAATATTTGAAACTCCTCTGAGTGTGTGTTGTAGGAATCTTCATTTGAATTCTATCTAAGCTCCAATAACTGCTCCCAAAACACTAGTGTATTTTCCATGAAGACCTCTTCAGTTAAAACAATTCCAGTGAGACGCAGCGTTAAGCTTCCAGAAGCATTCAGTCAGCAGAAAGAACAACAATCTACTTAAGTCTCTACCCAGCAGAAAGCAACCTTGGCAAAAGCTATCCTGCCCATCTCCAGGGACTCTTATTCCATTGCCAGCTGCAGGGATTTTTTTCCCTTTCCCTAAGAGATACCCATCCCACAAGGCCCAGTAGCGATGGCAGGGCCCTGCTCCAAGGATACTGGGAACTGCTTAGCAGTTAAGTCCTATGGAAGAGTCAGTGTAAAGTACAAGAACTGAGTAGTCCCCAACTTTATGGGAAAGACTGGGGCACAGAAAAGAGGACTGAGGGAGGGGGGGAAAGAATCCACTGCTAGAATGACAGCCTGCTGAGCCGCAAGAAATGGCAGAGGAGCCACTTCCCCATGACACCTCTCACTAACAGATAGGGAAAGGGAATTTTTGTTTTATTACATTTATTGTATTTGTTCCCACCAGAGACGAAGAAGGGTTTGTTCTCAGTTTGTGTAATACGTTCCTCTAAAAGTGAGTGACTAGATCTGATGGAAACTGTGAAGGAGAGCAAATGCTGTGAACGCTCCTTCCCTCAGGAAACAATCAAACAATCGGGTCTCAGGATGATATAAAAAACTAAAAACCTAAACCTATGAGCCAAGAGACACTGCAGTTTGTTAATACAAAGTTAGTTTTGAGTAGAGACAAGGAGAGAATGTATACAGTAATTGCTTCCTATTCTGCTTTACCTAGTCTCTTGGATACTTTGCTGTTTAAAAATGACTATTCTAGCATAACTTGGCTTTTCTGAATTTTAAAGCCTTTTGCTCTCCTTTAAGTAGCTCACTAGAAGAAGCAGATGTAGGCTGGTCTAGTTTAATATTTGTTAAGTGGGGGTTCCCATCTCAGTGTCCAATGTTCAACTCCAGCTACAGGCATGAAGCTGAAAAGCAGCAGGGATCATTGCAGGCAATGCTTATCACAAGCAGAGTTATGGTAAAGGCAAATCAAATGCGACCCAAAACATACATTTCAAACACCACTTCCTTCTCTCACTTTCATTAAAGCCAAATCTACAGTTTCTCCAACTTTGAAATGTTTCCAAAGCCTTTTAGATCCAAAAGCACCAGGCTATTTTCTGCCAAATCAACCTCATTTTCACAGAAATGGTCCAAGTCTTCACACAATAATAAGTGCTGAAAAATACTGTTATTGTTCAAACTTTTCGTGTTAAGAAGAGTAATAAATTCACAAAGAAGAGGCATGACAAACATTCCTGAGACATGGATTTTTCAGTCTTGAATGAAGTGAACAGTTTATAACTCAAGCAAGGTGATGGCACTAATAAATTATAAAAGCCTCTCCCTCATGAGTGGGATTAATCTTACATATCATAAATACTGATTAGATATTCTATATGCAATATGGAAATAAAATGATAGGTTTATTCATTTTAATTTTGTGAATTATGTTCAAACTGATTTAAAGTCACGTGATATAAAATCAGTAGGCCATGATGAGAAAGCGTTTCTAAACAAGATACATATAGTGGTTACAGCAGGAAGTAAGAGAGGCCACTGACAAATCTACAGCATTCCCCAGCTCCTGCCAATGAGAAATGGACCATTTCATTCCCCACTTGCATCCACACTGCCTGAGCTGAAAAGAGCATCTCCACTGGCCCAACACCACACCCAGAGCTAAGATGGAAGAGCACAGGGAAATACTATCACTAGTAGGAAACAAGGTAATGAAAAGACTGTTGTATAAGCTTTATCTTCTATGTAATCTATTAGAATTATCCTTTAAAAAGCATCCAAAGTAGGCTATAAAAGATATGCAAGTCGGATTTTAACATTCCTACCCATAAAGAATTTTCCATAAGCTTTCTAGGAATATTCTCCCAAATGACTAATCACATTTACAACTGGAAAGTTTACAACTTTTTTCCCCAAAATGAACAACTGTTTCAACCTCCTGTCAGCAACTTTTGTGAAACTTTTTTCTGGCAGACTAGAAAACCTCCATAAGCAAAATTTTGTTCCTGATGCTGTTACTGTCATTTGTGATCCTATAACCTCCTCCTGGTTAACCTCATCAGAATTTGCTCCCAGAATTTCTCACTACAATTGAAACTGAAAGGTAATTTAAGTTGGCTGAGAGTAATTACATGAGTTAGTCAGAGCCGTAGTGCTAACGAGCCACTTTGTATGGAAAGTCCTGTGGCATCATTAATGACCATAAGCCCTCAAAGTCTCTTAATTTTGACTCCTAGGAGAGCTTTGAGTAGAGCAGCACCTCTGTGAACTATGCTGGGACACAGATGTATTACTCACTAATTTTGTGACAAAAAAAAAAAATCCTCTTTCTTGAAATCCAGCTTTACTTTTGACTTGGCCAGGAGCACGTCACTGATCTTCCTTTCTCTTTAGCTTATGAAGCTTCCAGTTGTGTGGCTGGGTGCATGTTAAAAAAATAAATACAGTTGAACTATATGATGACAAATGCAATACCAGATTTCTGACACTGAAATATTAAAAGTAGTTTTATAGTACATTTGTCGTTTTGTAGTATGCTTTATCACCACACTGAAATCTCTATTTTCAGAAGAGTTCATCTCATAAAACTATAGTATGAGATAAAGATGATAAAACCTGCTTATGACTGTACTAGTGAATATTTTACTTTTAGAGCCTTTCCCTTTGCTTCAGTTCTGTGACTTGCTTACCTTCCTTTCACTATCAAATTTCTGCACAGGTATACAGAAATAATACTATTGGTAAATTTAATGAAAGGTAATTGCTAATCCAGGCTGATTACTTGATACTACACAGGAAATCCTATAACACATTCAGTTTTTCTTAGATGTTAATAGTGTAGCTCTTGAAAAATCATAGAATGGTTTGGGTTGGAAGGGAAAATACGTAAATATAAGCTACTGAGACTTGCACACTCCTTGTTATTATGCAAAAATAAACTTTATGCCTTGTCTATACATACAAATGCATTTTGGATTTGGTTATGTCTGTCACTTAACTAGTAATAGACTGAAAATAAAAACATTTCTTAGATTTCCATCAGATATCATGATTGCTCATGAAAGCCAATGATTCTTTGATAACTCTCCTGATCAACTGTGATCCCTACAGGATTATTATTCTCCTCAACTGTCATGCTTAGTAACTCCCTGGACCACAGTAAGTCTGCATTTATGCTTGATTCTATTGAATCTTCAAATGTGGAACAGCTCAGATCAGAAGGAAAACACTTCCAGCAGTGTTATAGCAGCCAGTACTGGCAGAAGTTTCACAAAGTTCCATACATCACCTAAAGCTGCAATCCTTTCCCTTGCTGCAGAGCCATGAGGCATGGTTTTGATGGTATTTACACCCACACCTCCCTTTAGAGGAGCTGGGATTTCCAAGCAGGAACCTCTTCCGTAGTTACTTTGCAATCTGTCCCACACTGCTACTCTCTACTACTCCCTCCCATGTCAAAACGACAAATCTAGGGTGATACAAGGTAAAGGTTAATGCTAATTTTGACCATTATCAAAGATACTTTGAAAGTCAAAACATATTTTCAGTTTTGAATTTATACAGAAAAACATTAGCAACAGAAAAATCAACTTGCTATTCACTTGCACATTACATTCAGCTCCATGCTGATACTTACTCAGCAGTCTATTTTTTCCATGAATAAAGAAACAAATGTGAGAGAGATTCCTGCTTGATTCTGCAATGATGGGGAGGAGGGAAATCACTTTTTTTTTCAGTGGTGATTTTATGCTGTTTTCTTTCAGAGTTAAAGTGGACTTTTAGTACCCTCAGAAATGATGGCAAAATGTTCAAGGAAGTATTCCATCCCGCTGAAGTCTTTACAAAGAATTCTGGGAGAGAGGCACTTTCATGAAGATATGGACCACATCAGTAGGTTTTTCACTTTGGAAAGCATGTAACACCTACCACCTTATGGATGGAGTCCTATTCTGGTTCAGGTTGGAAAGGGGTAAAAAAAAAAAAGTAACTTGGCTTGTGCTCACTGCCTGTGACGAAGCAGCCCAAAAGACAGAAACATAAGGTTCTCAGTTTAGAAGTAGAGACAACCTAACACAAAAATTGGGTTATGTGTGTGTATAGGCTATTGTTAGGAAAGCTGTGGGCACCCAGACAGAGGCCCCACACAAACACGTGGGTGTCCAGGCCTCTGGCTGCAGGGAGTGCCGAGGCCTGGCCCTTGCCATGGA
>JAOXJM010000071.1:15202168-15220204 GCA_026413425.1 Tringa solitaria
TCGATGATCTCTGAGGTCCCTTCCAACCACCACAATTCTGTGATTCTGTGTGATTTTAGATGTGTTTTACAGTCAGGATATCAATTGCTTCAAGCATTTTGGCAGAAAGTTTTAAGGTTTGGTCTAGATAGAGCATGCATAGGGGATATTTCTAATTTTTTATTTATCTGCATTTAGATGTGATCATATTTTTTGATACTGTTGGCTAACAGTGTAGATGGCAAACCTAAGAACAGGTGTGTAGAACTTTATATAAGCACATATTCAATTTTTGTCAAAATCTACAGATATCTTCTCATTCAGCTGCTAGGAATCTGTCTAAAAACTTACCATTGAAAAAGACTTTTCACATCAAGAATGCTTATTTGTTCCCAAAGCATTATGAATACATGATAAAATTATAAACAAAGACATTTTAAGCAGAAGATAATTCTTTTTGCCTCTCCTCTGCAACAGCAAAGGATTTTTTTTTAAAAAAAAGAATAAAAATTGGTCTCTAAATATGGTATTACAAATAAGAATTGCTACAATACTCGTGTAGTTGCTGCCATAAAGTGAACACCAACCAATTTACCAGAAGGTCTAAATAAGGGACTGAGAATATATCTGCATGAAGACCAGAAATTGGCTTTGTTTCAGAGTCTTTACCTGATCCCTAGTTTCTCTCTAAATTTGTAGAGAAGTATTCCACACGTGCCCACATTTGGCACAGTTTACTTCCCCTGCCCCCCTTCCCACCCTGGCCGGTGTTTCACAAAGGAAAAGGGTCAAGTCTCCATGCTGCCCATTTCCTTCAGAAAATGAAACCAGTAGATTTGAAAAAGCAATTCTTCAATGCTGTTAATCACATGAAAATCTTGGCAGGAATCCCTGGGGAACAAAGAACCTTCTTCTATATGAACAGGCAGGTGTCAATTTAGCTAGACCAATTTCCTGAAACATCTGCTTGTACAGATTAGTCAAAAGAAAGGACATTAACAGAGCATTGAAAAGTAAAACTACCCACAGTTTTGAGTGAGTTAAATCCATAACTGACACTGACTGTTAAACTTCTAGAAAACTATGGGACTGACACAGATGTACATGTATCAGTTTTGTCTGTATCAGCTCATTCTACAGGACAATTTTTCAGTTGGCCTGATGCTTAAGCATTTACTTTGTCAAAACAATGACAGCAAAGAACAAAGTTTTGAGCTGTAAAATCTTACAGCCTTGTATAGTGACCAAATCTGTAAAGTGTACATGAAAAGAGTACACCTACAAAGAGTCACAGGGAGGGCCCAGGTTTTCATTTTAGGAAACATTTCCAGGTAAAGAAGTAAGATAAACCATGCTTCCCTTATTACCCTGGTTAGTGAAAGGAAGCATCTTTTTCATCAGTTATGCTACAGATTCTAAATTAATTATACATAAAGTGACCCATTTTATGGCAGTTATTGTAATTTCTCTGGTACTCACATAGCGTAAGAGTTCTTCAGATGCTTGCTTTAAGATCTGCATTTATAGAACACCATCTGGTACTTCACACGGATCAAGTTTTGCTGTAACCAACAGACTACAAGGCCTTGTTTCCCTAAATATAGAAGTGTTAAAATTATCCACAGTGTTATTCATCTATTACACTGAACTAAATATTGCTGCCACTGATTTGTGATTTTTTGTTATTGTTTTCTTAAAATGTACTCACAGTATACAATTCTGCCATTTCAAGAAAGTGTGTGATGATAGCTATACATAGACACTCTTGGACTGCTGGTTTCAGCAGCGTCTGAAATATAAATTCCTAAGCAGCAGAAATAGAAATTCCTAAGTGGCAGTTTGAGAATCAAAATTTTTGGAGGGCACATGACCAAAGTACATGACCACAATGAGTGCTATTTGCAGTTTTGTCACAAACTAGAATGCCCTCCTAGTCAGAAGTCAGAAAACGTACAGTGCACGCAAAGACAGATTAAAGATCTTGCATCCAGAGCTCTGTTCTGCACTTCTCCTCAGAAAAGAATTGAGGAAAAAAATGATACACAGCACTACTTCTTAAATTACTAATGCTACTCAGACACTGTGCCACATCCAGCAGCAGGCAGAAGGGGGGATCGCTAAAGGCTGGAGAAGAAAACTAAGCATACTATATGCAGTATGGTCATGATATATCGTGACACATGAGCCAGCTGATAGGTAGTGTATTAAGTTGTACCTAATCCAGATACAGAAGAAATGCATGAATAGAGAAACCAAGAGAAACTTCTGACGAGGTGTAGGAGTTACAACTAAAGTAAAAATAGCATAGAAGAAAATGAAAAAGTGGTCCATTTTGAACGGGAAAACCAGTATTACCATTGCTCCAAGTCCTGACAGCTTCCAAAAATATCTGAGCACCAACAAGCCACGTGCTAATTGCATAAGGAGGCTACAGGAACAGACACATGTATCACTGAAATGCAAACGCACAAGGGCAAACCAGGAAACATTCATGTTGAGATAATTTACCAAATGTAAAGTCTTGAGAGGAGAGAGGGCTGCAGCTATCAAAATGCAATTCAGAGACTATGAAAACAGAGGGCAAGAAAATACCCCCTTAGCCTGAAGGAGCACTGTCACAGGGGCTGCAACGCTCTGCTAGAGGGCCCCTGTCCAATTTATGATAGCATCAACTTAGAGAAAAAGTTTCAGACTCAGACAGCTTATGGTTTCGGTTTGGATACTAGTGGGGATACATGCTATGAATATGCTTGTCAGTTTATCTGTACTGCCATGAAATATGGGTTAGTTCATTACAATAACTCAGATAATCTTTTCTTATGTGCAAGATATTCTAAATTCTTTCCTTGACCAATGCAAAACTTTTTAAAAAATACTTTTGTTTGAAAGCAGCTAAGCTCAAATGGTTTTCAACAGGTTTCCCAAGTGATTTTTCTTCCTTTCTCCTTTGAGTAATGATCAAAACTTGTAAGGTGGCTAACAGCACACCTACAAGGAATGTCAATGCTTAATAATACAGTGTTATTATCAAAGTGTACAAAACACCCAGGATTATCTGTGATGCTAAGTCAATGAATTTTAGTCCTAAGAGTGACTAAATTACAGCTAAGAAATGTTTCTTGAAGTTACTCACAGATGAATACTATTATTCCCATTTTATTCTTTAAAAGTGTTCTTTCAGCCTAACATACTAAAAAGTACATCACTGCCAGAATACAATGATTTGCTTTTAGATTTTTTTCAGCATTGATTTAAAAAGGTCAATTTCTGTATTCTCTTTAGGCCAATCAAGAGTTATTTTTTTAGCTCTAGAACAAGCAATGGCTCCACTGTAAATGCTATTCAAATTTTATCTGGCGTTCTACAGATGTGACTAACACACAATGTATGTTAACATCAGGATAACACCATTTCCTTCAATTAACCTTTACTGCAAGAATCACCTGAGTAGTCATTCAAGGGATTCACACCTTCAGAGTATATATGCAAGGCAAGGTTATGTCTCATATAATCTGCCCTACCAGCTATAAGAATCACCATTATCTACACCCTCCTACACACTGTCTACATGTGTGTGTATTGTGCGAGACAAGACAACAGTACCCTCTGAGCATGGGAGAAAAGGAGAACACACCACTGATGTTGAGACATTCACACATGAGGGGTACCCAGAGCAGAAGGTACACTTATGTGGTATTTTGAACAAACTCATTTCACCTATATTTTGAGAAGGTTAGAAGCCATACTTATTATAGAAAAAAAAATGAGATTAGTTACACCTCCACAACTTCTAGTAAGCAATTAGTTTTAGCAGTATCATACCTGTCTCCCCACCCCCTCAATATTTCTCAGAAATAAATGTGAATTTTTGTGCCTCATATTTTGTGTTTCCATCTTGAACAAAAACCAACAAGCGAATAATTTCAGAAAGTTCTCACTTCAGACTAGCAAAAATCATGATCACTTGGCATATAACAAAATGCATGACAATGATTTCAATTACAGTCTTCTCAGTCCTGCTGTGTCGGGTTTTTTTTAGCATTAAGACATTTCATAAGATAAACCTTTAATGCAGGAAATATAAAGTAAGTAAAAAATGCAGTCATAGTACTTAGATTCGTGAAATAAAGATTAAGCATGAGATCACTGGTTCATTTTAATAAACGTATTATGATGGATCCATACACTTAAGCTGAAATTGCAGCCGAACTGTGCCTGGTGCAGCATGTTTTATGACAGATCCCTTTCATAACAGAGCTCTCAATCTAAATAGACATGAATGAGAACAGATTTCCTGACCCCTCAACAAGTTGTCGTCCTTCTGGACAATGGTATTTGGTTCTTAGTACAACAGTCTAACAAGTGCTACTGCACTAAAGTGAAGATTGACACAAGCCAAAAAACAGAGTAAGCAGCAGATAGGAATATACAATAAAAATTAAGCCGTTAAAGGAGAGAAGGCAGTACTGTGTTTTAAAGAAAGACAAGTAGAAAATAGCAGTGATTAAAAAAAAACAGTAAAAGAAGAGAGGTATGATTGAAACCACACACTGGGATTATTCAAGCACTTTCAGCTGCCTAGATCAGTCAGAAAGTTAGAGACAGCCCCAGTGGGACGTACTGAAATATCATTTATCTTTTTTTTTTAAGCGTGGAGATGCTCATGGCAGGTCTACAATACTGTACACCTACTCACTGCACAATATTACATGGTAAAACTACTATCAAAGACAAAACTCAAACTAAAATAAAATAAGACGTGCAGGGTTTAGTTACCATTTCATACCAGCTGACCAATATACTAAAACGTTTGCAATCACTGTACAAGCACATCTCAAATTTCCCCACTGCAATACACACAATTGTGTGTACACACCCTATTCTAACTTAAGTCTACAAACCCACACAGGTGGGTGTGTGCATCCTATGTCTGGGAGCAAATGTCCTGTCCTGGAAGCCAATAAGGGGACACAGCACTCCTCTCATAAAAGTATGTTCCCGAATCAACAAACCATTTGATCGGTTCTACCTCTGACAGTTTCTGACAACTGCTGCTTTCAAAGTAGAACACTTCTGTAGGCTTTAACTGGTTAAGACAAATTGTTGAAAAAGTTTCCTTTTTCCCTTAATCAGCAGTTAGTTAGAAACTTGATTCTTCATAGTTATGAAAATTCTTTAGGTTCTTGGTAATGTTGCTGTTGAAATCTGGTTAATTCCGGTAGCCAGCTGAGCCCCAATGAACAGCCCTTACCCAAGCAAAGCTATAAGGAATAATCATGAGTCCTTTGCTGACATTAATGACCTCAGGAACTGACCTGGCAGCTGACAGTACATTGTATCACAACATCCTTTTCACTTTTCTGGTGAATCCCCGAGTTACACAGTGCTTGTGCAAAGCCCTGTGTGATAATGAACTCAAGGAAGAATGACACATTCCTTCCTGTGAAAACAGAGATGATTTATAAGTTACTGATTTGTTCAAGTTATCAAAAAAATTCTTCTAGTCATGTGATTTAATTACATAATCTAAAACCTCAAAATTCAGCATAATAAAGTCAGCTTTGTTTAGAATAGGATCCTTTCAAAATTGTTTGCCTGATGGGACAATACAGTTGCAAAACTGCTCTTTAAACTACCTTTTCAGCCTTACAAGGGCACTATCCTTCTTTCCAAATTTTAATTCTTTACACACAAAAACATCCAAAACCCCAGACTTCTCCAGAAAAAAAGAACTAGAGGATTCTACCAAAATCTATTTGCTAAGGACCCAGTCCTAGTTATTACTGACACTGCTTGCACTTTAAAAAAAATATTCTTCCTTCTGAAGCAGCTGTAGAAAAGACCCTATAATTAGCAAAGTACAGAAGTACATTTCTTACCTAGGAAAGACTTATGTTTGTAATACAATTTACACTGATATTACAGTAGTTTAATCACATGCCTAAGCATTTATCTGAAAATGAGCGAGATGTTGCTTATAGGTTTATCTGTCATAAAACCCATCAAGCCTGGAATATTTCACTTAAAAATGTGGGCATTTAAATTTTCTGGTTTTCTTCCATAAATAACAGCTTGGTCTTCAATACTAAGCTATACATGACCCATAACAGCTTCCAAGTCAAGCTACAGATGGTGCCCCTTGACTTGCTTATACAAGAGAGGGTTTGAGGTTGACTTGCATAAATTACTGGCACATTTAGAATTTCTCCTACCTGGACTCCAATTTTTTTTGTGCCAGTATATCTTAATGATTTAAATTATTGTAAAATTGTATATTTAAGCAACAAGACACCAGTTTTCAGGTCCATCTTTACAGTCAGAGGTATACTTTTCTCAGTTTACTTAGCGCTACTGTAAAATAATCTACCTGAAGTTAAGCACCAGCCCTTCACTGAGGTGCCTAAAGCTGAAATCCAGTCAGCCACACTTCCTGGTTTTTAAATGTGTAAGCTTGTTTTTAAAATCTACTAAGTTAAAAAAAGAAAAATTACGGGGGGGGGGAGGAGAAGTGGTGGTGGTGAGACACTTTATGTATGTGCCTTTTTCATTCCTGGTTGCTCTTTAGATATTGATGATCATGAGAAGAATAAACCAGCAATAATTATCTGGTCTTCAGAAATCAGAACTGTTTTTGATCCACTGCATATTTTACTCTGTCTTTCATTTTCTTCTTCCCTCTAGTGGGCAAATATCCGAAAAACCCTACTGTCATGGTTTGGGCTGGGCTGGCCACTAAAACAAACAACAGATGGTCTCCCCCCAGACCAGGACACCTAAATTTTAGCATGATAAAAAAATAGAACAATTAAGATTTCCATTTACCAAAACAATGGATTCCTCAGATTTTTCAGGAAATAATCTTCCATTTTCAGAGAGAAAGTAAAATTAATATTTGTACAGCTTTTTCTCAATGCTTTCCCCATTTCTAAGCTTGAACCCTGCACCAGCTGAGCCTTTGAAGAAGACCTCTCAAACACTGCCCAGACAAAACAGTGCTCACAGCCAAGTTCTCCAGGCAGTCTACATTTTGGTAGGCCCTAAAGTAACTCAAGGCTTTGACTGTACCCAATAAGTGCCAACAGAACAAAATAATCCAGCACAGATATTGATCAGTACTACACTTACTCCAGCTACTATACTTCCTTTTCCAGAGATGGATTTTCAGGGTATCATAAAATCAAAATGCAAAAGGAACACATCAAGCTGTCATAACGGGCCAGGTTATAACACAGAAGCGAAAAAGCAAACAGTAAAGTGGAAGGAAAAAACCAATTAATTCTTCTACAAATGTCCTCCTCTTGAGTAAGAATATGATCAATACTATGGCAAGATCATATCCTCGCCTACTGTATTCCCGAGAAACAAAGCAGTAAGGAGCAGACCATTTCCAATACTGCACTTTCTTGATTCTTTAATCTCCTTTCCTTACTTTGAAAGATAATACCCACTATGAGGCTAAGGGATACATATGGCCTAACAGGCATGAGAAAACTGGGGAGAAAGGAAAGTGCACGTCTGCAAGAAAAGGAAACATTTGCTTTATACAAGCAATAGTAACCAGGAATATTAAAAATATATATCTTTCCAAGTAACACAGTTTCATTCAGGAGCAAAGTATTTCAAAGTGCCATTCAGATCACTGTCATTCAGATTGATTTATAATAATTAAAATCACTGTTGTGTATTTGATTATTATATGTGTTTGTATGTGTATAAAACCATACTCTTTTTTTTTCTTTTTGTCAGGACTACAGGTTTTCACTGAAATAATTATACTATGCTGCTACTTAACATAATTCCCCTCCAGGTACAAGCTAGAGAGATAATGTTATTACTTTGGAATAACACTTAGAAGAACTGTACACTCAGAAGTGAAGAGCTGCTTCACTGTGATGAAATAGATAAATTGGCACTACTCCGCGTGCAATCAAGAGATATGATACTAAGTCTGCATCTACTACTACAGCATCAAAATCCTGTGATATCACCATTGCAGCAGTCCTCTGATTTAACTGTATTTCTAGATTACAGATAGAAAAGCAAAATCAAAACACCTAAGACAAAAACTGCAATAGGATTTAAGAACCTGGAATAAGACTTAAATGGAAATTACATACTTAAATCTCAGGAAACAAACTTAAAATCCCTACCTAAAAGGAAAAAACAAAACCAAACATATAAATAAAATCCCCAATAACTAATGAACAAAATAATAAAAAACCACTGTTACTGTCTACATTTTTGTTGTACATTTCCTCTGGGCCTGGAGAACAGTTGTGAGTTGGGATTTTTTTTCCTGTGTGGTGAATAGATTGCGATCTATCCCAAACCTAACTCTTGTTTTCATCCACAATCTATGTTTCCTACATATGTCACTGCTTTCTCTCAGAAAGATGTTCAGAGGGGTCTTCTAGCTTGCCATGATCCAGTCCCAGCAACTGTGACACCTGTTCCCACTTTGATGCCCCTCAGCAGGACCTCACCTCTTTAGTGGGCCAACCCCTTAAACTAGTTGAAACTTAATCAATCATAGACTCAGAGAATGGTTAGAGTTGGGAGGGACCTTGAAGATCATCGAGTTCCAAACCTACTGCCATGGGCAGAGACACCTCCCACTCGACCAGGTTGCTCAAAGCCTTCTCCCACCTGGCGTTGACCACCTCCAGAGATGGGGCATCCACAGCTTCTCTGGGCAACCTGTCTCACCAACCTCACAGTAAAGACTTTCTTCCTAATATCTAATCAAGACATGAGGCTCTATAAAACAAAGTGTCAAAAAAAAATTCCATTTTCATGATAATATCTCTTGCTCCAAAGACTGCTTATGTATTCGACCCACTGACTGTTGAGTATATAATTTGCACACAGTCTTTGGAACAGGGATTGCAGCTCCAGCCTTCCTCTCTCTGAAGTGCAAACCCCACAGGGTATATCTCACTTACTCTCCCCCTGCCTGTTCTAATTCAGCTGGGTCTCTTCTCTAGAAACCAAAGGTGTTCCTGGGCACTCCCCTACCACCCTCTTACCAGCCACACATGCAGCTGTCAGCAAGAACAGAAATACTGAGCCTCATTTATGCACATCCTCAAAAACATTACTAAATGAGGGAATAAAGTCTGATCTCCCTGTGAATGTCTCATTTTAAATGAAAAGAGGGACTTCAGTTTTGATGTCCATCTCCAGGAGAGGATGTAATCACCACAGCTTTTGAAAGGCGAATGTGCCTCCTGATACCTAGATATTAATAGAAGTTGGACAAAAAGAGGCTGTGATTTGCAATAACCGGCCAGGCCCAATCTCCTCTCAGAGGAAGTGCTAACTTCTCTAGACAGGAATCAAATGCCCTGTACAATATAAGAAACCGCACACAGGGCTCGAGTCTCTCCTTCAGGCAGCAGGTGCATAAAAGACCTTCACTGCAGTGACTAATTTTTGTTGCTCCAGCTTAGCCTCTTTGAGGATTTAAGTCTAGGTGACCTTGCCCAGGTCACATAATACTTTCCTGCACAGCAAGAAGCAAAGGCTGACACCATAGTAACCCAAATCTCAGCCTGAAACCATGGTAACAGGATCATCTTGCTTCAGGCACGCTACCTTAGGTACTGAGCACAATTTCAAAATATTCAAATTGAAATAAACTACCTTCAAGCATATCAATTTTCTGACACTGATTCCTTCAAATTACTACAGTACAGATTTTCAAGATGGCCCGTAGCTCCTATTAGAACCTTTAATAGTAAAACTCTTAAAAATGATTGACCATTTATCTTGATGCATCAAAGAAGAATGGGTAGTTAGAAAATTATGTCCTAAAATTCCCTTGAAACAGTGGTACAGAAAGACACAAGGGTTTCAGTCTGTTCACCTGTGGATATTCTTAAAAGCCTTTTCTGTGAGTTTCTCCTTTAATATAGAAAAAAGCTACAGAAAGTACCACCAGTTGTGCAGTCTCACCAAAATGAAGAAAAAATAGGAAGAAAAAGCCTTTTTGCACTGACCAGCTCCTTTCATTTTCATCAATCCTAAGATTATTTGTAGCACTAATAAGTGCAAGATTGCTGCTTTCAGTTTCATTAATCTTAAGGTTATTTGCAGAAATAACAAGTCTAAGATGTTCTGACAGAAATGTGATTTCTCATGTGATGTTTTTCCTTTAAGCAACCAGGAATGCGATAAAAAAAAAGAAAACTGAGCCTCACTCTTCAAGCTTTTCTGTAGGCTATATAAAAATTTATGACTGATATGCCTACATTTTGTCTGGCACAAATAAAATAATGTGGGGATCACAGTATGTTGTGTCTTGCAGATAATCACAGAATCCTAACAGCATCACACAGAGGTTTCCTAATCAAAACATGTAGTAAGATGTGTACATACCAGTAAAGCAGCAAATGGGAGAGAGTGAACAATACTGGTCAGAAACGTGTTGATACCTAATCTTTATAAGCCAGTGACCATTTATTCAAATGCAGAGATCATTCATATGAATTGAAGCAGTTCATTAATTACAAAGGAAGAAACTTCTTGCTTAACACAAATAAAATTTTCTATACAGAATACAATGAGAGTTCTGAGGACTTAATGCCAGATTGTTTTATAAAGTATTCAAGTGCCTGAATCCCACTGAATTATTACAGAACAGGTTGCTAGTAGGGAATGTCTTTTCCTAAAGATAGTTGGTATGTTTTTAAGCAAGAAAGCTTCTTTTAGAAAACATTTTTTTAAAACTCTAATGTAACTGTCAATATTTTATTATTCACATAAATTTCAAATCCATTTGCAAATATTACTATTTTATTGGCACTAGTCTTCTGACAAGCTGTAACACATGTTAATTATGCATTGCATAGCATTTCTCTTAATTAATTACAGCCTTTCTTCTTGATGAATGTCCTTGGCTTCTTATATTGTTAGAAAGGGAAACAGGAGCACAGCACCTAACTTCATGCCGTTCACTTAAAAAGTTCTTTCATTCTTTCTCTTCTTCATCTTTTTTATACCAGATAGCTGTAATGCACACAGCCTATATACAGACTCTAAATCAAACGCATAGAATATTCATCTGCAAAAAAAAAAAATAATATGTGTAGAGGAATGCCCATTATTTAGAAGTAGAAAAATATTGACTTCAAATTCAAGCCCATTTTTGAGTACAGAAGTATGATTTGCCTTCACTGTTCATCAATGGCTAAATTACCTGAAAAGCAAGACCTATCTAAGTCTGTTATTTGGGGATTTGGGGAAAATATGTTCTGCCTAAAAATAAATAAATGAAAGCTAATTTTTTTTAACCCTATTTCCCATTTGTCTGAAACATACACCAAGCAGCCAGCCAGACATTCAATGATATTCAAAAAGATCATTGCACTGAAGCCAGCAGTAATATTAATATTATCATCTGATTAAAAACAGCTACAAGAATATCATTAATTCAGTTAGGTACTGGAAGCAGTTATTCCCCTCACAGACTTCTTCAGTTCTATGCAAAAAAGTAGAATGAGAAAGAGCATCTTCAGCTGCATAACACATACTGATAAGCTGGGGTAAAACTGCATTGTGCCTATTGGAAATATACGAATACACACAGAAATAATTTTAGTGCATGTATACATACATGCACTAAAAACATAAATATAATACACTTGGGCTGTGACCTAGCTCTTCAGCAGTACATATCCAACTGCAGAAAAGCAGTATAAGCAAAGGAGCTCATTGCTATGGATAGCATTAGGGGGTTCTCCGAAGCTGAAAGATGATTTTCAAAAACGTTTCTTCTTCTGAGTATTATAGGTTTATCCCTATTCTAAGGCCTACTGCAATCTGGTTTTAGCAGACCTGCCAACACTACTCTAGCCAACGACAGGAAGTTGCAAGGACTACCTTATCGACCTTGTCCTATATATTCCAGACGACACTGCATCCTGCTCCACTGATGGCCTGTCCTGGGAAGCTTATGACACTACCTAACATTGGTGATCCTTTCTGCTGGCATCAAGATGCCTAAATAGCGTATGAATACATTGTGACCTATATATACTTACCTATTAGTGGCTAAAAACCTTTCCTCCCTCCAGTTGGAATCACACTATACCCATTTGAGCTCTTTTTGTATCAAATTTTTCGCAGGTAAACATAAAACAAACCCGATGTTTCTCTGGCAAACAAGGTTTTCCAAACAACAATGAACAGAAATTGCAATCTGACAGGTTAGCTCTTTTGCGCAAGCTCTGAAGCTGCTATTATGGTTGGAAAAACATTTATGCAAACTGATCAGAAATTCGCCTTGGTCTACTGCACATCCAGTATCTTATTTCTCTGATGGAGTCTCATTTCTATGTAATCATATTCCCAGTAAAAATTGAATAGTGTGGGAATGGGAGACTCAACACAAGTTATTCAGTTCAAAATATATGAAACACTATTAAATCTGGCTATAGCAATTTATTTTTTTTCAGGAGGGGGAAGGGAAAGCTTACTTGACTACATTTAAAGTACATTTTATGTGAAGTTTTGATTTTATAGTAAATATCCCTGCTGATCCCTTTGCCAATTCCTTCTATAATAAACATGATCTGGTGGAAACATAAGGCTTATTTCAAATCCTAAAAGGTAATTAAAGCTGAGACAGTCCAGAAAAAAAAAAAAAAAGATCACCAATGGTTCCTCTGTGCCTAAGGGAAGTTTTAATTAAAAGTCACAGGAGAATAATCTGCAAGAAACAAAAATGAGATGGCTGCTGCTAATTTGCCTGGGTCTAAAGCCGATAAACAGTAAATATGCAACAACTAAAGTTGCTGTGATTTTGTTCATTTTAACACTTACTGGGAAATCTGTTACCTTGTCTTCTTCCTCCCAAGTGCTCATTGGTAATGCAAAACCTTTGCTCTCCCAATGATGGGGCTGCAAACTCCACCCCAGAAAGTTTTGCTCTTCCATAGCATATGCTGAGCCTTGGGTTCTGTGTCACGTATTTTCACCAGACTGTCAATTCCTCTGGCACGAGGAAGGATTCCAACTCATCAGCCCCAAGCATCTGTAAAAAAGCCCTAAAGCAACCTGGCTAAGGAAATCCCTTTTCCTCAGGCTAACCTGCCTGCCAAGGCTCTGCTCCAGCTACTGGACACAGTCCTGGGTTCTCAAATTGTCCTGCAGAAAAACAGCAGAGAAATGCCTTCCTTTGCTCTTTTGTCCAAGAGCCAAAGGAAGGGGTAGGATTCCCCCCTCTTTGAGGCGGGGGAGGGCGGGGGGGAGGGAAGTTCTCTGTCTTCATCAGTAAACTGCAATTTGCAACTCTGCGGCTCCACCATGTCCCCCACAAGCGATGACAAAATTTTATCTGTTGGAGAAAGTGAACAGCCTTACGCCATCCACGCTACTGTTCTGAGCCCCAAGCTTACAATGATAGTGCAGAATACAGATTTAACAGTGTATATTCATCTGCCCACCAGAGATGTCAATCTCAAGAACTACAGAAATAACTGCTATCCGTTCTGGTCCCAGCCTGCAAGAGCCCTGCTAAATTTTAGATCAAGAAACCTGGGATCTAGCCTTCGTTTTAGGAAGAAGGAAGTATGGTGCACTGTGTGTATGCAGGATTACTAAAGCTACATTAATTTGCTAAATATATGAATAACTGCCATATATTTCATTCCTTTCCTCCAAAGGGAAAATTTTATCATAGGTTAAAACTGACCAGTATATTTGCTCAGAGATCCTACCCCAGCTTCATTCTAACCGACTGACATTACAGAAAATCTAGTAAAACAAACCCTTTTTCTTTTTTCAAATTAATTTTAGTACTTCCTTGTCTACATTCACAACAAAGAAAATCACGTCTATTTTGGCTTTTATTCTTGTTACCCAAGTAGAAATCTCTACTCCCATTTATCTACATCCACAATAATTTTAAATTTTAACAGGAGGGCACTCCTGTTATTATAACTCCACTTATAATTCAGACATTTCCTGATAAAATGAGCAGAGAATCAGTTCTTCCTACAGTGCATGTTGAATTGTACTATTATCCTACACACAGCAGGTGCCTATTTTTACAAAATCATGAAGTGTCACAATTATAAGCAAATTACTTGTTAAAAGTTGAGAAGCAGATAAATAGCAAACAGGAATGTTGATTATCCAACAACTGTAAAAAAAAAAAAAAATAAGGAAAAATATCTGTGTCTGATGAGACCAGTATGTTATTTTTTGGTCTAGGGGGCAAGATGTGTTTCATTAAAATGTAATGGTTGCTTTAGAATACTTTTAAAGCCTATTATTTTGTTTCTTAAGTTACCCATGTAAGCATTTTTCCTCTGAAACATTTCCAGATATTATCATTAACTATTGTTATATTGAAAAACAGAGATGCTTCCTTCACTTATACTGCTCGGTAGCTATGCTTTGAGAAACCTGAAAGGAAAATGAAGAGGCAGTGTCTGAAAAGTGGCTCTGCCACACCGATTTATCTAATTAGCTACTGGTCTTGCCTTCCTGCCCTAAAACATCCTTCACCTGGAAAGCCCTGATTCCAGAACTATCTGTAAGTTGCAAAACTGATACAGCCTTTTGAAAATATTGAGAATAAGGCAAATGTGACTGAGCTTAAGGCCTTGCTCCTGTTTCTTGCTCACTGTAACCACTGTTCATCTCATCTATAGGTTTCCTGAGACATAGGGAAATAAGTGCCAAGACAGTCAGAAGTGGAAACCGTTTTTTCTTTCTTAGCAGCATTAGTAAATCATGCCTCAAGTACTGTTATTCATTCAACACCCACAAGCAATGAATCAATGCAAGTTAGACATAGCATCAATAGAATCATCCAGCCATGTGCCTGCCCTATGAGAGCTGTCATGAGCCTCATCCCTCCTGCCCTGCCTCCTCTTGCATTGCTCTCACCTGATCCTTCAGCTCTAAAGGGAGGCCCCAGCCTGGCAATGAAATCTCTGCCCCTGTGCAAACACTACTGAATTTACTGAAATCTCATACATGTAAGGTATGTGATCATGTGCAAGCACCTTAATACTGCCACTGAAGTCTCCAAGAATGCTCCAATGCTCAGTTACTACAGTACCTTATTCCTGAATCTCTGTCTTTACAAGCAGTCACCTTCTCTAACCAGGTCCAGAGCAGCTCCGTTTTACCGTTTGGTTTGGTTGTCCCTGCTATTCCCACTAGAAACACAGAAAGCACTTCTCCATATATTTCCAGTCTCAGCTGACTTCTGTGCAGAACAGGCTGTTTTGGTGAAGTCAGGCCCCTTCTCTTCTGTCATTTTTATTTTATGAGATCCTAGTTTCTACCTGAAAACACTGTTAGCCTCAAATTCTATTGCATTTTTGCCACTAAGTTTTATCCTCTTCATATTATTTATAGGTGATGTTCATGCATTCTATGTCCATATTTCCAAAAAAAAGTGCATTTCCTTAGTATTAACTAAAAAATCAGGTGCTAGAAAACAACATTGTTGCAAAAATTATACTGAATATAACACTCTAAAGCTCTTCCTGATCCACTACTCTGCTTTGTAAAACCACTGTGTTTGCTAGAAAATGTTAATATAATACTTTGACAATCACCAGGGAAAAGTGATGTAAAGGTCATTTTGGCCACAATTTATCACCACCAGTTTAATGCAGGAGGTGGCACAGTGTCACTGAGCAGTGTCTTATGGATGAAATGACGTATGACTCAATGACATTTTTTCTTCTACAGAGGAAACATATAGGCATCTGCATAAGGGCCACAGATGATGAAACAGGCAAAAGAAGAAAAAGAGTGCAAATCCTCTATAGGATTTTAACCATTCTCTCTGAAAGTAACCATTACAATATCTACAGGAATAGATTTCAAGCTAAATTGAAGCCCAATACAAGATTTACAGATACAAGAAAAAAAAAAAAAGCACAGTGGAGCAGATCAGCAGCTCACTGTCCTGCTTCTGCTACTGGTTGCCAGGTGCTTTCAGGGAACTCTGCAAGAACTGTCTTTTGGATACACACCCCCTAAGTGCTTAATTACAGACTATCATGCCCACTGAGGAAGTCTTCTTTCTCACCTCTGTAAGAAGGAAACTGTTTTAATCCTCTAGTACACTGTAAAGAACTCAAAAGGACAAACACCATACTGAGCTGAAATAGCTCACGTTAAAGAAGTTTTTAAAATAATAGTTTAGCTCACTTTTGTGAAAAGTTCTACAAGATTCAAGAAGAACAGGAGACACTATGTAAGTATAGCATTCATGTCAACATTTTAAATGGCTGATCACACATTTAACACTCAGAAACTCTAAAGCTACATTTCCCAGCGTGGGTGCACCTGTAAACAACCACATCAGCCATTTCCCTTTATAACCAAGAGATATGGATACCTGAGGTTGGATAAGGACCACGAACCCAAACTCCTTAGCTATATATGGATTTGATAACAGAGAACTGCAGCTCTCCATATGAATTGCAAGCTAAGTGATACATTGTCCATAGAGCAGACCCAACACATTTACTTCCAGTCGCCTGCCACTTACCACTTCGAGATGAATACTGGTGGTGGCTTGGCCCCAGGTGGCAGCCAAGCTCCCGCCCCACTGTTCAGTCAATCCACGGTACAGGGGAGAAAACAGCAAGAACAAGAGCAGGAAAACTCATGGGTCAAAATAAAGACAGGGAAATCACTCACCAGTTACTGTCACAGACAAAACAAACTCACCTTGCAGAACTTCACTTAATTTATTGCAATTTAAAAGAAATTATCTCTCCTTTTTCTTATCACCACAGGCTACCCTCAGTCCACAAGTGAATAGTTTCATCTCTCAAGTTTACATCTACCATTATTACGCAGTTCATAGTTTTCCTGGAAAAGAGAAGAAAACAACTGAGCTTTCCACTGTTCCATGGTAATACCAGTTTTGGTGTTTGTTCATCCCTTGTAGTCTGACAGAAATGACAGAGGCAAATATCTTCAAGCAAAGCAATTTTAAAAATAAAGAGACAGATTACTCATATCTTTATAGACCATTTGTAAGGAACACACAAAGGAAGAGAGAACCTGACAGAAGTGTCCAACACACTCCTGAAAACTGGAAACATGGAGAAAGAAGGCTTCTGGTCTACCAGATCTGATACCTTAATGAGACAATTATAACTATTAAACATTGACAAAGCTCCAGGCCTAGATGAATTGCAACCAACAAATGTGTAGCAAAGTAGCAAGGGGAAAAGGAAAGCCCTTGGCAGGATTTGTGATAGCTTACTAAGTAAGGAAGGGAGTATAAGAGTGCTGAAGTAGCAGTTAATGTAATTATTTTTACTTTAAAAGGTTTCAAGACCCTAGGAAAGCCAAGCTTCTTATCCTGGTCTCAGTTATGCAAAAGACAGAAAATTATTAAACCAGATTTAGAAATGCATGACTTGGAAAGTCACGATAGCAGGCTGAATACATAGAAAAAGGAGGTCATGATGGACAAATTTATTTGAATTCTTTGAGTATGTTACCTACCTGGAAACAACAGCAATGTAACCAACAATTTATGTGGAATTCAGAAAAGCATTTGGTACTGTGCCACAAAGCAAACTGATTTGAAAACGTGGCAAGCATGTTTTTGAGAAGAACTGACAAAACAAATTCAAGTAGATTCAAAGATACGTATCGGAAAGAAACAGGCCAGCTGTTGAGCAATGAAAACCGGGGCTGCTGGGAGCTTTACAAGAGACAAGTTTAGATTATTTTCTAGAGATCTGACCTTGAAAATGTTACATTAAAAATTATTACAATTGCTGATGGCACACAATTTCTAAGACAACAAAAACAGAGGAGAAAGAGCAAGCCATTTCAGAATGATCTGGATAATTTAGGTTTATAGTCCTATTCATAGCTCACATACTCCACTCTAAAACACAGCGAGAGCAGGCACCTAAAGCAACCCCAAAGAAACTTGAAAGTGACCACAGAGAATACATGTGAGTGGGAAAAGCAAGGAAGTATTGTACATAACACAAGAAATCATCTGCTGACTGATTACAGAGAAAAAGCAAACAAGTTGTGGGGAATTTACCATGAAAAGTA
>JAOXJM010000071.1:15220304-15243293 GCA_026413425.1 Tringa solitaria
GAATTTACCATGAAAAGTATATAGAAAAGAAATGGAAATTATTCTAGAAATGCAGAATGGGATGTCAGTTAAGAAAATCATAGCCATTTTGAGTAATGACCAAGAAAGTTATTGAGCAGTTTCCCTGTTCCAATACCGATTGATAAGTCTCTAAAAAGAATATATGACTTCAATCAAATGCTCAGGAATGCTGTGTCTTGTGGACATCAAAGATCTGTGAATTCTGTCCAGAAATGAGCCAACCTCTGGACTCAGAATTGTAACTGCTAATACTTTAACTTCTATAGTTTGGATGAAAACTATAATTACTAAATTACATGCTATTCCCTTTTATTTTTTTAAAAATGTCTCATACTGGGTTTGATTCTATACTACAATTTTGGGGAAAGAATTTTATTTTTGTCCAAATTATAAAGGGATGAGAGGAAAGAGAAATGAGAGAGAAAATAACAGATTCAAACCTTTAGCACCATAGCTTAGAGGAAATTAAAAAGAGTTATAGAGAAGATAATTTCTTAGGATTACTGAAGAGAAAGCAAAAAATTGATGTAAAAAACTGTGACTGGAATGAATAAAAAAAATATGCCAGCTTTTCTATTGTAGTATAACACACAGAGTTATCCATCCTTTAAATAAATCCAGCGTGAGAATAAATGAGGAATAGTGAATTTAAGATGAAGCTGAGTTTGCAGCTGGAAGAGAAGGAAGGTTGGTTTTGGGGATTAAAAAAATAAATGAAGGTATATAAACTAATCTGTTTCTCTGGGGGAAAAGGCATGCTTTGATGAATCTATAGTTTTATCTTGTCCTATAAAGATATTGTTGCATGTTTCTAGTTTTTATGTGGCAAGACAATAGGATCTTCTGCCAAAGTGCCACAGAAAACAGCCAGTTAGCTGATTTGAATGGCCTGAGGCACAGCCTCTGACTGTGAAATGAGGAATTCATTAACTGATAGTAAAAGGCTTTGGTCAAAAACATTTTAAGGGTGATTTTGGATTACTGGATTTGCAACTTCGCACATATAATTATATCTTTCATGTTAAGGAAATCCTTATGCTGTGCAACTTTGATTCATTCAATAATTGCCATCTATCAGAGTGCACAATCAGAAGAGAAGGCTTAACCTTCAGCAGACACCATTAGCATCCAAAGTGGCAGCATCTGTTAACTTTTGGTTTTATGTGAATATTCAGGTTGGGTATATATGTGAGTCTGCAGATTTTACTGTTTATTACGTCCTTACCTTCAGTAGAAAGCTTACAGTGATAATTTTGGCAGAGCTGTTGCCTAATGACTTTCAAATATAATTAAAAACATATTTTGATATAAACTGTATTGCCAAAGTCAAATATATACCAGCTAAGTGAAATTAACCTTCAAGTGATACTTGAATAACAGTAAACCACAAGGGTATGTAAGAGATTAGATATACAGTAGTTTAATTATGTTACAATAATTCACCTCATTAATCTCCTAGGAAACAATAACCACAACAGTTAAATACTGTAATTAACAAACCCTATTTCAAACTTAATTTTAATTTTATAGGACTTTGCAATATTATCCAGTGCAATTATATAAAAGACAAACAAAAGATAAAGCAAATATTAAGTTCTCTGGAGAAGACTTCAAATATATCCTCACCTCTTTAACCTGTGACAGGAAAGAAACAAGGCCAGCACTACTTTGAATGTTGTGTCCCAGAAAGCAGGCAAAATGCACAAAAAAATTCTATAGGTAAAAACAACATGAACACCTGAGGATTATTGCCTTACATAGGGCTCTTAGGACTTGGTTGGGAATGACAAATATAACAGTAGATAGAAAAGGAAAGGGATACAAACGAAGCACCTCAAAATAGCAAGGTAAGCCTGGCACCTACAGCATTAAAACTCAGATGGGGTCAGCATCAGAGAGAGGACTTCAGCATGGAGTTACAGGAAAGCAGCTCTCTGCTATATCAACAAACACCAAAACATCAGTTTCTTGGAAATCTTCTATCTGTTCACAAGATAAGTAGTGTTAGTCTTTTTATTTAATGAGCTCAGAGTCTAAATTCATAACAACTGCAGGTATTTTCCAAGTGGATTAAGCCAGGTATCTCTTAGTTTACAGCTGTAAATCAAAACCCCATCTTTAAGAACTTCTGTAATTGAATGAGGAATATAATCTATACAATGCCAAATAAGAGGTAAAGTGTTTGTCTTGATTACTTTGATTTTAGTTTTTTAACAGGTCTCCCATTTATTCCACAAAACTTCTGTGAAACTACACTGTGATTACTTAGCTTCTGCTTTTTGACCTTTTTTACTTTATAGCTCTTCAAGGAGAAAATGAGATATCTTCATAAAATCAGTGAGTAATAAACAAGAAGTTCACGTTCTCATAGAACAAAAAATAACAGCATTGAGAAAGCCATGTTCAAAAATATAAATGCTGCAAGGAGAATAAAACTCACTCATTTATAACATTTTTCCATTAAAACAGTGTAATAACTGCTGAAGTTCAAATGATATATGAGTGTATCCTTGAAGAAGATATTCTGTATATCTGATAAACCATAAATACTACAGAATGTACCTCAGGCAGAACAAGCACATCTTTGCGTGATCCTGGAAAGTATACAGCGTATATGAAGATGAGTTATGAAGGTGAACAAATTTAATATATCTAGTTGCCCGGTGGACACCCACAATTTGCAATTTAATCATCCACAAGTTATGGTGTATTCATAATTGTATTAGACTCTGAAACAAGGCAATACTGGTTATATTAAGTTTAAAAAATAGCCCACCTTTTCAGGTTTATGATAATTTACAAAGGAAACAGTAGTTACAAACAAGGTGAATTAAAGCATTAGAGCTGCACTGAACAAAAAGACACCATGTTGCAGATAGATTCTTGAATCTACAACATATAGCAACATTTTTATCACTGTCTTCTTTTATGTACTCCAGATTTATATAAGGAGAAAGACTCCAGTGCTGTCATTCTGTAAGACTGGCAATATTTAAATTTTTTTTTCTGCAAGCTATTCTTAAGAATGTCAAGACTTTCAGAACGAAAGAGAATTGATCAGTCTTGAACCCCTACTTAACAATAAGAGGCACAGGCATTATGCCTACAGACCACATCCTAGCAAAATGGGATTATATCAGAATCTCTACTTTATACAAAAAAGTTTAAAAATCACTGAACTAGATAGAGAAGGTTAACTTCATATTTTGGCAGCTTACACAGTCACCTGGAATAAAGCACAATGATTCTGTAGCACTTTTTTCTCAGTAACAAGACTGATTACTTAGGAAAAAAAAAAGAAGCACTTACTTCAAGAAAGATTAAGAAAGATCATGCTGTAATGAACCAGGATAGTGCACTTTCTCGGAAGTGAGAGTTGATTTAATTTGAATTAAGCAGACATTTAAACATGATCTTCCTATTTTCTATAAAGTGAAACAGTACTAGCAACAGAGACTGAAGAAGACCTTTCCTTCACATTACATTGATCATCGTGAGCAGGACACTTTTCTTTGCTATGCATTGAGACATACACTGCCTCAGCTACAGGAAAGTACCGGAACCTCTTGCACATCCCTAGATTTCACAGGGGAGATTTTGGTTAAAAGGGACAGCAGCAATAGCCACTTTAAGAATCTAGACCTGTATTTGCTTTGCTTTAATCACAGAAACATTTTGCCTCTTCAGGGGAAGGAAAAGAACACTATCAAATAGAATTGTTCATTTGAGTCAAACTATATCTTTCAGACTTTTTATGTTGTCAATAAAAACTATGAAGAAAATTCATAGTTGATTCAGGTTGATTTGAATCAATTCTTCTTCTATTTTCAGCATAAACACAGAGCCAAGAGAAAAAACAAACATTCGTTCATGTAACAAAGTTTATGGGGCTCTGACTCAGGCAGGTGGAAAAAGGGGAGATACAAAGGGCACTGAGGGCATCCTTTCATCTTTTCAGTGGCTCCTGGATAATTATTTTACCCTGAGGATCAACGGTTCAACTGAAAGAGGAGGAAACGGAGAGACCTGCAGGATGACAGGAAATTGGCCTCATTCACAAAACTTCAAGCAAGGAACTGCTCTCTGATTTTATCAGCAGAGTAGGGCTCTCCAACCTTCTTGCCTTCCACAATCCCCATTCTGCTGGAGAATCAGGTCTTCACCAGCCTCCCCCCAGTTCGAAGCCCTGAAATCTCTGTGTGACAAGGCTTGGGCAGTGCTGAATGAGAGGCTGGGTTACTCTCAGTATGCTTTTAGGCAGACATTGAAAGCAAAGACACTGAGAGCAAAGAAAACAAAGAGGTCTCAATTGAATTCCCTCAGCAGGGGGGGACAGCTTGACAGTGGGTCTGAATTTTTGGTGTCTTTTGCAAGAGGGACAGAGGTTCATATACATATAACTTTTTTTTTTTAATAAGTTTGAGCAAATGAAACCTAGTAGCTACCCTTCTTTCCCTAACAGTGTTTATAAGCATTTTTAAGTGTGGGAGAATACACTGATCAAAGACAATGAGCATGTAGCTGTGCAGCTCTGCCACTGTCTTACCTGCAAGAACAGAGCAGTCTGTAACACAGAGAGGTCTCAAGCATTGCCTGGGGAAGAAATTCATAGTATCACTTCACAAATGGCATCTCTTGGCGTAAGCAACCTAATTTCATGTCATTACTATGTTTACAATTACTAATTACAGTATTTAGATTTGGTATGAGAATAGTCCAAAAGCAAAATATTATCATTATGTGTACTTATCTAATGCATTCATTCTGCTGACACCCTGAGGACGGCACAGATAGAAAGTTTAAAGCAAAGGAAAAGCAGCACAGGATTTCAGGTAGATGTGTATTGCAAACAGCGTGATGGAGTACTCGCTTCTTGTCAGGGAACAAGTAGAATAATGATATACCATTTGCTGTATTGATCCAGGAATGGTGCATAGCCATTTTGCTTTTTTTTTGCTTGTATACTTCACATTTGTGAGAACAACCATGAAATTGCTGCCTATGAAAAGCAGAATTTCTTATAAACTATCCTAGACATTAAATGTTCTTTGTTCTAATGCATAATCCCATTGGTTAAAGGATCTGCCAGCGTGTTATGAAAATCAAAGCAAAAACATATTTAATAAAATTTTCTTCTAGCTTTTGTTGTCTTCTCATAGTAATTTTACTGACACCACACTAAGGACAATGCTTTCTCTTTAACAATTTTTAACATAGCATGTAAATCAAATATTAACAGCAAGTAAATCTCAGCCCACATAAATCTATGGGCCCAGATGCAATCCACCCCAGGGCATTAAGAGAAGCGGGTGACATCGTTGTGAGGCCATTGTACCATCTTTGAAAAGTCGTAGGGATCAGGGAGTGTCCCTGGTGATTGGAGAAGGGCAAATACCACATCTATCTACAAGAAGGGCCCAAAGGGAGACTCAGGAAACTACAGGCCCGTTAACCTTACTTCAGTCCCTGGGAAACTGATTGAATGAATTCTCCTAGAAGCCATTACAAACCAAATGAAGCAAGTGATTGGGAAAAGCCAGCACAGATTTACCAAAGGCAAATCATGCCAGACTAACCTGATCACCTTCTACAACAAAATAACTTTTTCTGTCGACACAGGGAAAGCAGTAAATAGTATTTACCTGGACTTCAGCAGAGCATTTGACAGTTTCCCACAGCCTTCTCCTGACAAACTGGCAAGGTACAGACTGGATTGGTGGTCTATGAAATGGGTAGGAAATTGGCTCACGGGTGGTGATTGATAGTTTTTACTCAGGTTTGCAGTCTGTCATGAGTAGAGTCCCTCAGAGATTGATATTGGGCCCCACGCTGTTCAACATCTTTATAAATGCACTCTCGCCAAGTTTGCTTGATGAAACTAAACTGGGCAGTGAGGTGGACACATCAGAAGGGAGAGCCATCTTATGGACAGGCTGGAAGAGAACTGCATGTTTAACAAGGACAAAAGCTAAGTCCTGCACCTGGGATGAGATAACCAAAGAGCACAGTAGAGCCTGGGATCTGTGTGGCTGGAGAGCAACCTCGCTGAGAGGGACCTCTCTTTACAATGAGAACAATCCCTAGAACAACTTTCCCATCACTACAGTCTTTCAAAACATGACAAGGCAAGGTGCTGGATAATCTCATCTAGGCTCTCTTTCCCACAAAAGGTTGGACCAGATGATCTTTCAAGGTTCCTTCCAACCCAGACTGTTCTGTGGCTCTACAATTTTTCCCTTGGAAACTTCCCAATCATAATACGGATGACATTCTTTCAAATGCTGCAATAAAAAAAATAATAAAAAAGGTAGGTAATGTAACATTCCTGTTAACTCTGAAGTCTTGCTCTATTTCTCAGTGAAAGCTTTAAAAAAACTCACAATAACATAAAGTCCTCTCATTCCTCCCCAAAAGACAATCACATAACAAGATCTCTAATAAAAAAGGAAAAGATTAATAGGAGAGCTGCCTTGAGAGATCAAATGTTCCAGACCTGACAGTTTTATAATGTAAGTAATTAGGGCAACATTATGAGTTATGTTATCAGAGCCAGCACCATGATCAGCAATTGTTTATATTTCAGGGTCTATTCATGAGTACAGTACACAGAAAGTAGAGCACTAAAAGCAGATGAAACAGATGTTGATGGAATAAAGCTGACTTCTCAGCTGAATGCTGTTCTCACCCTGCCAATGACTTCAATGAATTTATCGTCATTAAAAGAAATTTAATCTTCAGCAAAAAGAAAAACAAGTAAACCGTAGCTTATCTATGCAGCCTGTAGAAGTTAACACAGAATAGACTTCTGCAGATGTCAAATCAAGTCAACTTCTTTTGTAAAGTGAAAATTAAAGATGAACACAGCAGTTCAAGGGCAGGGAGTAAAACCAATTTGCACTAACCTCTACTCATTTCTGCATCTGAACCTAAGCTACCTTTCTGCTAGTTTTCTTGACCGATCTTGGTTCCAGTGGGGGAATGCATGCGGCTCCCTTTCTTGGCACATGGCTGCACAATAGTGGAAAAGAAACAGGAGCGTGCACACCCAAAACTGCGGAAGTGTGTGCCCCTGAACGGGTAATGCTAAAGCCAATGACCACTTGCCACACTAAACAGTAAGGAGGGAGTTACTAAAAGGGAAAAAAGAAGTCAGCTTGAAAAGAAATACCCAAGAAGGATAAAAATTTGTAACAAAGGGGAGAGAAAGAGGGTGACACATTATCAGTTGGCCATCAGCTTGGCCTTTTGCCAGAAGTAACCCCAACAGCATCAAAACCTCCACTTAAGGCCAAGGGAGGTGGGGTGTTGTACCCCACAATGAGGACTATGAGAGAGGTGCATGCAAAACAGGGCAAGCATATAAGGGGGATTAGAAACCTTTAGGGTTTAGTTACAGAAGAGTGTTTAGAAATTTGTAGGTACCTATTAATATTTCACAAGTGTCAAGTATAGCCATTTATCTATGGTATGGCTGATTGGTCATGAACGTATAGTACATACCATTAATAAATCAATAAACTACTTTGATCGTGATTTGAGTTAAAGAATATAAATTGAAGTTTTCCTTTATGACAGTTGTTTCTTCATCAAATCATAGTGTTTACTTATTTAGCTTTCTTTTATTCTTATTTCCATACCTGGTTTGAGACCATAACTGGTATTATATGTTCAAAGAATTAATTTCAGCTGAACTGAAACCTGTTCTGTAATCAATTCTATTTTTGGCTTTGTCAAATGAAAACTCAGTAAACACCATCAAAAGGATCATAGATATAGTAAAACATTGGATGCTTATCAAAACCAAAATTATAAATATTATACATAATTTGTCTTCCATCATGTAAAATCAATGTCACATATCTTACCACAAATCACATGAAAAAGTCCACAAGTGCATGCAGTGCTTCCCTATAGCAAGAGTAAACACACCATCACAGCTAAGAAATAACATGCCACAAGAATTAACCTGGGCTGGAATGACCTCTGTCCAAAATACATGCATTAGGCGACAGTAACACCACAGAGGCACTAAGAAAGAAATCACCATTCCTTCTCCTGCTGCCTAGTGCGTAGAGTGGGAAAGTTAAGAAGCTAGTCTTTCCTTCCACTTGCCATAGTTTTCTAAAATCCCTTGTCAAATACCCTTCTGCCCTTGATTTGCCATTGGCTTAATAGATTTTTATCAATATGTATTTTGATAAAATGTAAGAATCAAGGGGAAGATTATTGTTTAAAAGATAACATCCCCAAGCTTCTCAAAAATTATGCTTTATAACTGATTATTTTATTTCTGTTCCATGAACAGTGGTAAGAATAATTACATTTAGAAGCCTCCTCTTCTTTCAGCAGTAATACAATTGTCATATGGAGAAAAGCAGCATAAAATACTGTCACTACATTCTCACTTACTGGGAAAAGCAGTTCCTAATATCATAGATGACATTGATTAGTCAGTTTTTTATTTGGAATAATTTCAACCTTGGCCTCACCATTTCTCGTATCTCAACAATCAACTGAAAAAAGAATTATAACACCATAATACCACAAATATAATCCCTTATTGGAAAAGCACAACTATCTAAAAAGTAGCTAATTTAAGTTGATTAGGTAATTAATGCTCCAAAAAGGAAAACAGTACTGAATTCACAGTTTTGTTTTGCATTTGAGGAAAACTCCAGAGAAAATTAAAACAATTGAAGTTTTAAATATTAAATGCTGTCTTTTCTTGCAAATTATTCTAGTCAAAACAGTACTATAAAAAAAGTCCTTGGGAAAATACATCTTTAATGAAGAACTTCTATGAAAACTACATTTTAAAGCATCCTCCTGATATATTAATCACTCTCTCTAATCTTATTAACAATCTCAGCAAAACACCAGGGAAATAAAAAGACATGTTTTATGCTGCAGGAGTAACATGAGAGCCAGCTTTTTCAGGCTGAGCAGAGGTGAGAGACAGAAATTGTAAATGCATGCATTGACAGTTTAGGCAAAAAGACAATATTCAGTACTTGTTCAGGTAAAGGACACACCTGGGACAATTATTTAAGACAAAAATGTGTCCATTAACATCTTTACTCACCACTCACATGGAATCAAGCCACATTTCTGAACTTATGTTGTTTCCTGGGCTGTCCTACAGAGTTCAGTCCCACAGTATGACGTGCCCTTTAGTACATGCACCCTGAATTCAACAGAGTTATTGATATATACAATGCTAAGCTGCTCTTGAAGCACTGCACCAACCTAGGCTGGGATATTCAATCTCAGGCAGGATCAAGCTTCCAAACTGGCAGCAAAAAGCAAACTTTCCCTTTATGGCACACAAAAAAAGAGTGTTGCCAACACTGCAAAATCTTCCCTTGCTCACGTCCATACAGCTGGGACAACCTGCCCATGTGAGTCCTTGCTCTGCAACAACTGCTGCTCGCTGTGAACCCGGTGGAGCTATAGGCTAACATCCACATGTCTGTTATGTAAGCAAAGCTTTCTATTAGCCCACTTTATGAGCTTGGCTTCCAGAAAATCCTGAACTGAATGCAAAGGGATCATAAAAAAATTATGGATTTGAGCAGGGTCATTTCATTTCATCTTTCTAACTGATGAAAAAACTTAAAGTCTTTAACAAGTTACTTTTTGGTAATTCATGACAAGTTTTAACACTGATCTATGTCTAGTGTAAAGGTTGATCTTTGACTTCTACTAAAGCCACTGAAGATGACATCCAAGTGGATAAATACCTTTTTTACACCAGGTATATAAATTTTCTTATCAAAATATTATAAAGTGACTTTTGGTTCCAGAGAATCAGGTCCTAAACAGATGCTTCAATCCTTGCATTACACATGGAAAAAATATCAAGGTAATACGCATCACAACACCAGTCTTGTTTTATAGTTGAACTAAAGGTTCAAAATAATTTAAGCAAAGAAAAGTAAATAATGTAACAATGATTCATCTCAAAGGAGTACTACTGTAACCGCTGAATAATTACAAGCACCAATATTTATTAGTATGCAAAGGAGATAGATCTGTTTTGCTGCCAGAGCAGCTCAAAGGATAAAAAGTCAAGGAAGCAGTACACATTATAATAAATCACACACAAAAATTCCCTGTTTGTTTCAGAGAACATCTTCACTCTAGAGGCACAGAGTGCAGAGCTTCTTCCTGAGAGTAAAAAAAAAAAAGTCTGTTTAATTTATATTTCCAGTGATGCATTGTGCCTTCAGAGTTCATTCAGTTGAAGAAGTACAAAGGTTTCAGTTCACAGAAGTTTTGTCAAAATGATTACAGAAGTTGTCATGGAACAATTTCCAAAACAAACTGTGTTATTTTCCTTTTATGGTCCCCTTGACATTTTTAGTTCTTTAGAGGTGGCATAAGCTTCTATTTTCACAAGAGTGGCAGTGTTTTCTCTGATAAACAGCAAAAGTTTTAAAAAAAAAATCACAGGCATCTGTAAGTGTATTGAAAAGCCAATACGGTTAACTTCTTTGTATTTGTGTATAAATACATACATACAGAAGAAAGAAATGAAATAACAGAGGGAAGAAAACATTTTTAAGGTGTTTTAAAGATACTGCTTCTCTTATAAAAAACTACTGACAAACTCATTTTTGCCTCTGTATATGCACCTTTACAGACCCGTTTTGATCAAATGACAGAATGAAAAATTATACACATATAGTCTCAGAAGCCACACAAAAGAAAAGGTGAACTGAACTGTAAAAAAAATCTTAAGAAACCTAATGACTCATTTTAGCAGGACATGAAGGAACATTGACACATCTTCTGAGAAAGCATGGCTCTACCGCATGAAAATAAAACGAGCAGTTTAAACAATAAGGTTTGCCACTGGGTCATTTTTTCAAAAACAGTGTTAAATCAAGACATTAGAGATGAAGGGTGTGCTAAGAATTTGGTATAAGGTGTTCTCTCCACAAAAATAATGAGAAATTAAGTTTAAAAAATGTAATTGCTTGCATTCTTCTCTAAGAAACTTTGTAAATAGCTGATCAGATCCTCCAAGATGCTCAATATAGTTCCCTTACATATTAATGGACAGTGTACCTATCGGAACTACTACCTGCACTACAAATCTGTAGCCTGTCAAAAACTGAAGGAAGTCTCAGGGGATACACATCCTGCTGTGTTTGTAAGATGAGTTATTCACTGTCTCTGTAAGTTGAAAGAAAAAGAAATTCAAAACACCTTAGTACTTAGAATGTTAGCACCAGACCTGAGAGATGCTACTGTGAAATTAGCCTTTTAAAATAGCAACTAAGGAGACTTAGTTTCCCAAAGCTGTCCGCTGGACAAGTCACTCACACTGTTACCCCAGTCTACCTCATTCGTCCCCTGGCTTCAGAAAAAGAGAGCAGATTGAAATAGCTGGCTTCCCGTTTCCACACTATTCCATTCTTCCACGTTCAGACTTGTTTTCACTTACAGTTCAGAGAATCACAGAATGATATAGCTTGGAAGGGACCCCTGGAAGTCATCCAGTCCACCTACATTGAGTTGGTCTAGTCAGAGCAGATTGCTCAGGAATAGTCTTATCAACTTTTAAACATCTCCAAGAACTGAGATTCCTTCCAACCACCCAGAGAACATGTTCCAGCTTTTGACCACTTTTAGGATAAAAATGTTTTCTTTATATATGTATATATTTATATATTTCTATATGGAGTTTTCCATATTCCAGCTTCTGTCCTTGGACTACCAATCTGCCATGCCTAACCCTGGTAGTAAAATCACAGCATCATTAGCAAGTTGCCCAAGTACACATGCAATATTTCAACAAGTTTATATAGTACTGGACTGAAGTGCAGGTCACCACATCTTTACTATAGTTGGTACTACCCTGCATGCAAATACACATGAAGCAGCTCTGCACTGTGCTATGTTAAAATCAGTCTCCAGGTAGATATATGATGATCTGTCTACAACCAAACAGTGGTAGCTAAACTGTCAGTACCACCCATTTTCCAGTGACGAAATCCCAAATCCATCCCTGGCATATACTGCTGTTGTGTTGTCAAACAGACAGCGGAAAGAACTAACCACCTCTTTCCCCAACACTTCATCCCATAGGGGTGAATCAGCAAGGACCACTTGACTTAACATGTTTACACCAGGTTTTAAAATAGCAAATACAATGAAACCAAAGAACTCCTGACAGAGAAATGTAGTAGAGACATAGCTAAATCCTATTATCTGCACCAAAGACTGTCAGAATGATGAACCAAATAAGAAAATTATATCCGGTAAATGCCACTAGGTTTTCAAACTTCTTTGAATTTGAGCCACTGTAAATATAAATTGCTTCTGTACATGCATATCAAACACCTGTATTTATAATAGTAGATACCTAATCACTTGTATTTATTGTTTTCACTGTAGACAGGCATTGATATGGCTCCCTGTTAAGCCCATGCAGAAATTCACTGAGCTTCCCAGTCACCACCGAGAACAGCCAAAGGATTTCCCATACCTTTCACAAATTACAACAGAAGTAAATCCAAGCCTTAGTTAAGAAGCAGCTTCATATGGAAAGTCTGCACCTCCAGCGCAGGCAAAGGGTCTGTGGAACCTTTTTGAGGAGTACTTAGTTAGGAACTAAGAATAGGGTCTGTCTTCTTCCATGAAATACCATTTTGGCCTCTATCTCTAACGTTCCACAAAACAGTACACTATCCTAAATTTTAAAGAGATAATTTTAAGCATGAACCTGATGTACTTCTTGCAGGCTGGGACAGAGGACACCTCTGGTAGGTCCTTAAATTCCATAATCTCTGAAGATGCTTCCTGCATAAGTAGGTAGACTGCTGAAATGATAATCTAAGTAAAATTCCTGTCATGCTGTTCTTTCCAATGGATGAAACAAATCCACAACAAAGCCCAGCGGAACTGCCTGCTTATACAAACACAGCTAACCCTACAGACTGTGCTCAACCCTCCTCATTGCAGTCAAAAAACAGAGAAGCTTGCCTTTCCCATGAGGGTCTCATCTGAAAGACAGCATACTCCCAAAACAGGTGAGTTCAAGAAGGCATTTCCTTGCAATTATTGAGTGCAATTGGTTCTGAACACGAGCCAGATAATTACCAAACGTTAACAGAAGCTGTTATCTTCTGTTACCCGAGTTCATATGTGGCCACAGACAAATAAAATCTTTCCTGAGAAGTCTTCCCACCTCAACCCTCCCTCACAAATACAAATTCTTCTCTTTGCTGCTTGTGTCCAGATTTATACTGACTTCAGTAGGGATTCTATCATACCTCAGAACACCCATCAGAGACTAAAATTAGACAGAAGGCTTGCAGGAGAAAAGATAATCCAGTACAAATATTTGCCAGATGACATGCATATAAAGGGGGGTGTCTATATATGGGCACTCAAAGTTTTAGAAATATAAATAATGGAAACATCAGTAACTTAATGACAAGACAAAATACTGATAATTAAATGAATTTAATAGTATGTCAAGATGAGGAATAACAGTCTTGGGAAACGAGACTGGTAAATTATTATCCCTCAGGCCTGTTCTACACATTGTTGTTCAAGTGTGAAAAAGACAATATGCAAACTCCTTAGCCATATATTTCACTTTAACACAGTATTAGTGCCTGAAACTTCAAAGCTACCACCTTCAGGAAAATATTGTCATTCTCACCCTTCTGGATCAAGTAGACTTCTGAGAAAGATTTAAAAACAAGACAGTACCAAACTTGATGGGTATGTGGATTTTTTTTAAGCCCCCAAAATACACAAGCAGGATAAGAAGGTTGCCTCTCTAGAGAAATACTTCTTTCCTTGTCATTTCCCAATACACATATGAATATCATCTTCAATATTACTGTAGAATAGACAATGAATGATGTGAATACCATAACAAATATACAATGCATAGCTTTTGAAAAACACATTGTTACAGATTTTGTGTCAGGCAACATTGTAATTTGTAACCCCCAGAGATCTATGAGGAACCTACAATAGTCAGCCCTCTGTCTATTTTACTAGCAAAACATCCAATAGGATCTACCTTTGCAATAAAACATAACACATATACTAGTTCCGCAATTAGTTACAGTATTCAGTTCAACCAATATCCTCATCTAAGAGGGAAATATAATCTAGCGTAAACTTCCATGTCTTTTAGATAAAGACAAACCTTTGGATTAAAGATTCAGTTTCCTAAATATCAGGACTACACCATAGTGTAATACAAACTCTGTGTTACAGTCAATTCCAATAGCCGCAAACTTGACTGTTGATGCACTATACATTTTTTTAATTTTAGATTTACAAAATATTTTCCTCAAAAAATATTTAAAAAAAAATTGCAGATAGTGGTCCAGATCTAGCAAACACTTAGTTCTGGTAGCTATTTTTATGAAGACAAGACAGAAGCATATATGGGCTTGCAGACCAAGATTTGTGTAGTTATGCGATTACAGAAAATCAAATCTTTGCAAGTTTAGGAGACAACTCAATGAATAAGAGACAGAATCAACAGCGGGAGTGACACAATGGCCAAAAGGAGCAATCCCTCTTCCCATATAAACATTCATGCTATCTTTGACATCCCTATAAAATAGCCTGGGGTTTTTTAAAGTATTATTTTATTTTCCGAGAAACATATTTTAGTAAGTATTAACTGTCTGCATTTCAATAATATTTAGCCTACCCAAAGAAAGCTACCCTTATCTGCAGGTGCTTCAAGTGTTCCAATTTAAAGCACAATTTACACAAGCAATAATATTTTTGGGGGCTTCGTTGCTGTTCCTGGGGTATTTTTGAAATATCCTCAAAATTCACATGCTTTATCAAGTCTAATACTCTCATAATATGAAGGCAAGAGAAAGATATTTATCCATTATCTATCCTTTTTGAAATCTGCCTTGTAACAAATGGGAGAGTATTTAGAACAACGTATGTCATCACTGTTAACATACTAATCCAAGCCAATGTAGAGCTAAACACAACTGCCATCTCTGTAATGGATTTTCTGCACTCTCTTGGATATCTCCTTTCAGTAAATTTTTCAAAAATACTTTCAATAGTTTCTAAAATCCAACCAGAATTGAGTTTTGAACCTCCTAGTTTCCTAAAATCTTGACAATATCATTCAAACCAGATTATTTTCTCTTTACCTTTCTTTAAATTTCTGTCCCAATACTTGACATTATGGAGGAGGATTTGTCTCTTATTATGCAGACAGATACACATGTATTCTTAATGTGTATCTATATGTATACACACACATTCATGTATCTATACCTAGATAACACATCTGATACTGTAAGGCCCTGCTTCCAAATGGAACAATCTGGATTAGACAATTAAGATCTATTTATTTAACCCTGTAAATCTAGAAGTAGCTGCCACATATTCTTTTTCTATAAATATTTAAGGCCAAATCCCAAGGTCTTTCAGGAACTCAGATATCTCTATGTGATTTACAGAGTTTTTTCAATTAAAACTGCAGTATATGTGTCTGACAGACATGAAATCTATTTTAAATATAAATGAACGTAACAGAGCTCAAATATGCAAATCACTCACACAAATATATTAAAATGCTAGAAGTATAACAATTAATTTGTTGTGTACAGTAATTGGATTCTCTTTGCACAGATTATTTATTGCACATTTGTCAACAGAACATGCACATTAATATTTTGAATATTTCCACTTGTGCTTCATACTCTCACAAAAGCTATTTTGCTATTCCTCACTTCTGTGGAGGTTCTTTATCCTTTTTTTAATTGTCAAAACTCTCAATAAGTGCACTGAATTCCTCACAATTATTTTTAACTAGTTTTTCATGTCCTGTTGAATCTAACAGCTTAAAAGCTTTGGCTTCAACCGCACTTTTTGAACCTCCTGTCCTTATAAATATAGACACTTTTTCTTAATAGGATTTCCAATTTGATGTGCCCTGAGCTGCAAGGCCAGAAGGATTACTTAAATTGTTGAAATTTAATTCTAAATCATTGTGGGTTTGATCACGTAATTGAAGAGGCTTTACTGCATATTGTACAGGGACATGCCACACAAGCCTCTTTCACATCAGAAAGTTTAGAAAAACAGCGTTTGCAGGGCAAGCTGATTATAGTTTAATTTCTTGGGCTATGGGTCATAATACCATGGTTTCTAATATCACAGTTTCCCGTATTTCACGTTAAGTTGATATTCTCAGGGTCAAGATCAAGCCATTTCTAGGTCTCTAAATCTGGAAGTAAGAATGAGGATGAATGACAAAACAGTTTATCAGATTTATCACATTGCTGGCATCTATTCCACCAAAGAATTGAATCCCCTGGCAAGAACACTTATAGCTTTGGGCAAGGACTTTCTTCCTTTTGCAGTAGACGCAAGAAGAAAAAAAACCTGAGTGTGAGAAGGCAAAATCCTTGAAGTAACTCTATTGTATTTGTCTTCTTGGATACCACACCAAGTACTGTACCCAATCTTCCCTGTACTAAGCATGTAGTCCAGAGAAGGGCCACCAAGATGCTACAGGGCACAGCACAAGACAGAAGAGACTGCCAGAATTGGGTTTAGTCAGACTGAATTTAGAAAATTAAAGGGGCTGGCCTTGCCTTAGCTGTGGTTATGTAGAAGGAAGAACTAGATTCTCCTCAAACGTGCACAGAAAATGGCCAAGAGGCAACAGACACAAGCTGCAAGAAAGTAAGTTTCTTATCAGGAAAAATTTTCCATATAATTAGGAATATGTTGCCCAGAAAGTCTGTGGAATACCTATTCATTGGAGACAATCCAAGCTCAACAGGACACAATCCTGAGGAACATGGTCTAATTCTAAAGTTTGAGAAGGATGCTGAACTACATACTCCCTTCCAAGCTAAATAAGTCTAAGAAATAATCAAGTAAAACTTATTCCTTGGTCAAAAAAGACTCCCTGGAGTCCAACTCATTTTTAAACATACTTTAAAAACATGATCCATATATTCACTTTATTTTTTAAATCCTTAAGGCTCAAGTTCACCCACTTTCCCCCATTTAGCAGCTGCCTTTTTATTTCACAGTGGGCAAAGGGTAAGGAAGCACTAATAATCACACTTCTGTGCAGGCTCAGGATATTTCACCCTTCGTCTGTGAAGATCATCTTGCAAAATTTTCCATGGTAAGTATAATGTCAGTTCCTTTGGTAATCACCAGCTGTAAGTACAAACATAGATGACAGCAGCATTTCTAGTGCGCTCCCAGATCTATACAAGGGCTTTAGCAAATCATCATTTGTACTTAATGCAAAGTTACTACTGGCAATACTGGAAGTTATATATTTGATTTTTCTCTGATCTCGTCAGGACACTTTCTATATTTAGCCTTGTCTACCATAGCACTAGCTCTTCTGACAGTAACATGCTTGTCTTTTGAAATGTGAGTCACCAGAAGGGTTTTACCGACATATGAAGCAGCTTGAGTGGGAGTCACTAGCATGGAAACTCACTGTGCTGGAAAGTTACCAGCTGTTACTACCTAGGGAACAGTGAAATAAATATTTTCAACTCAGAATGAAAACAAATTTTGAAATATAGACACTTCTCGTGCAATAGAAATTCTGAGTTTTGACCGGCTCTAAAGGCAGTGTTTTTCTTTGAGATAAAAAGAGACAAAGCGAAAGAAGTCAGAACCTTCAGGAATCATCACTAACAATATCCCTCAAATCTGCTCTGTCTTACCTTTTCTCTGAAATTATACTACTGTTAGAAAACCAAATATCTAAGATCTGAGCCTTTTATCAACTTATCTTAAGCTCCTTAGCAGGTGATGTCCAAACTTCTACTCTCAATGTACCCTTTCTTTCTGTGCAATATTCATTATTGCAGTTTCCTTAGGTTCCCTGTGGATCACACCTCTTAGGTGTCTATGTGTCTTGAAGTTTTCTACTTTGACTCTAGTGTCTCTTGGATCCCTTAAATTAAATATGAAGTAAAAAACTGTACGATTATCTGAAAAAAATAAACCCAACATTTTCCCCCTAAGCAATTACCTGAAATTTGCATGATTTCTGAATTTTATTTCTAAGGTCAAAAACAAACCAGAAGTTTTAAAATAGGAGTTTTTAAAATAACTAAGTTGGAAGATAATTTTTGATCTAAAAAAAACCCCAACCTTCCAGTGAAGTCTGTCAACTGGATAGATCCACAACTGTGTGAAAAACCTGTGCTCCTCATTTTCATGACATGTTTTTCTATACCAGCATTTCCTCATCCTAAGCAGACACTCTCTCTCTCTCTGATCTTTATGTGCCAACAGGACAAGAAGATAAGTGATTTGATAAAACCCTAGCAAAAAATGGGAAAATTGCAGAAAATTGCACTTTAAGAACTGGTCATTTGGGAATCTTTTTGCCCACAGCGAGCTTCAAAACTTAATGGACACAAATATGTGTGTAGACAGACAAGAAGAAATCTCTCCAGTGGCACCAAATGCGGTCAGGAGTATTCTAAAGTCTTTAAGAGTGGTGGCATAAACAAGGCCAGGCTAATTCCTTAGCTATGATTAAGCCAAGAGTATATGACCTATGTAATCTGCATTGGGTGTAGGTGGTAAGGTTTTGGCAGTGGGGAGCTGCAGGGCCAGCTTCTGCCAGAAGGGATCAGGGGCTTCCCCATGTCAGGGACAACCACCACTGCCTGTACTGCCGCCCTGCTTCCCAGGAAGTGCCTGGACACTACCTGCTGATGGGAAGTTGAGAATAAATCTCCTTCGGTTTTGCTTTGCTTCTGCATGTGGCCTTTGCTTTTTTTTTCATTAAACTGCTTTTATCTCAAGCCAAGAGTTTTTCTTATTTTCTCCCCTGTCCTGCTCAGAAGGGGGAGAGAGCAGTTTGGTGGGCACCTGGTGGGCAGCTAAGGTCAACCCACCACAAATGGTAACCTAGTGATTAATATATAATGAGCTATTAAATATTTTGAAAGCTATTAAAGCTGCTGTGTGTTTCTTAAAGGATGGCTGGCCATAATTGACAATTTCAATTTCTCTGATTTTCTCTAGATGTGCCCAGCCATTAATTTTAAAACTGGTAAATGGGACATATCTCACTAAGTGCATCATACCGTAAGAACAAATATTCCCTAGTCCCATATGAAATGTTTTCATAACAGCAGCAATACCTATAAACAGCAATTAGGCACCTGTTCTTACAGACAAAAGGAATTTATGAGCCTACTTCCCAAAAATAAGTTCAATTTTGGTTTTTTTACAGTTGTAATCACCAGTTGTGGTATTTCTTAAAACCAATGATGGATCAAGCATTGCCCTTTGCGATAATTCAAGATATTAAGCACAAACCCATCAGAAAATTATCTCAATGAATAGTATGTCAAAATAATGCAATGCACTTGAGCTCATATTCTGATGACGGATTTAAAACCAATCTTTAGGAAATGATAATGTTGTTTTGAAGATGAATCTACTTACACCAGACACACTATGACAAACGATTTCTTTCCAGACCAGCAATTTATAACAGTCAGGTGGAAGACAATATAAACTTAATGAAGGTTTGAAAACATAACAGGACTGAAGGCAGTGCATCAATTTCTGAATCTCCAATCAAGAAGGTAATGTCCTTAATGGTTTTTTAGAGGTCTGCCTCTCAGAGCTGTACTGTTAAGATATCCAGTCTCATGCAGCTCCAATCTTTTCCAGTCTCACTTTTCTCCCCAGTGAGAGATTATGAAATCCATTTATCTTCACCCAGTAGAATACTGCACTATAGACACAAAACATGCTGCTATCAAGGAAACAAAGTACACTGGAAAGCCTTCCCATATATTAACTGTTTAGTGTTTTATTATTAGAGGAATAATATAGACTCAGCTTCCACAAAATCCCCAAAGATTAACATATAATTGACTGAAGCGTGTTATTGCATTGAACACTGTAAAAATGAAGTTTACTTTCACCTTTTTATCTAAGAAAGAGCAATACAAACCAAATCCTGATTCTCTGAGAAAGTACTCCACATCCACCACCTACAGGTGTTACATACACCCTGAGAAATAATAATGATTATTATAACCATAACATTAACTTAATCCAACTTCTTCCAGGGACACAAAGCTCTACCCACACAGACTACTTGAAGCAATGGGGCAGAAGTCTTAGGAAAAATTACTGCTGCTATTGCAACACCAACGTGTTCAACTAATACTAAGATTTCCATCAACATTACCATCTTAGTTAACTAGGCCTGCTCCTCCCTGCTTCTAACACTTCATTCAGTTGCAGATCAAAACCAAATAATGTCCAACTGGTAGCAAGCAGATAGAATGAGCAGGAAACAAGGAACTTGCTTAAACATCATATTGTGAAATATATGCTAACATTTCATCGAGTAATTTAAGAAAACTGTCTCAAAATAATTACCATGCAGAAAGAGATTAATTCCATGAACACATGTATGCCTGTACACAGTTCAGCCACCCTGCTGTGAGATAAGATTCAAACATTTAAAAACCCAGATGACCAGAATTGTTCTGACACATGGCTGTCAGATATGCTTTGTGAAAAATGAAATCTTTCCCAGAACCTAGCATCAGTTTCAATTTTTGCTCTCAATTTTTATTCTTAGACTGTCAACTCAAAAACCAACAGAAACAAAACCCCTGAATTTCACATTAGAGTTCAATTTAATTAATGATAGACTAAAAAGCTGTTAGACTGAAGTCAACAAGTTACTTTAGTTTTAAGGACCTCTGAACACAGTCTTAATATTTATTTGCATTACTGTAACACACAAGATCTCCAGTTTTAGCTTAAAATGCCTTTGTCCTACCCATAATACAAATGACACAGTGGACCCTGATCACTATTTACTAAAATTCTAAAGGAAAAGACAAAAGATATAAAGACCAGAGGAAAGAAACAATCAGTAATGACAGCATTTTCTCTATTGACAACATTTCAATGCTCTCAGGAAAGCAGATGAATCCTAAAAAATAATCAGATGGCTTTGCAGGTGTGTACTGTCAGAATTTCAGTACTGATTTACTGAATACAAGATGATAGGCAAGACAGAGCCATGCTTGCCTATCAGTCTTAAAAGTGAAGATATGCAGAGCACTTGATCACTGGACAAGAGTAATCAGCAGAGTGATGCAGAAGAGGATAGATAGGAAATTTGAGAAGAAGGGTTGTTTGGGTTTTTTTCTTCCTCCCTCCCTCTTCCTTTCTCAGGAGTCCTTGGATGAGAAGACAGAGGTACAGCACTGAAGAAAAAGAGTAAACAAGATCAGCAGAAATGCTAGGATGAATCCAGAGAAAAAAATCACATGATCCAGGTGAGGGGATCAAGTTCAACCCAGTAAATTTGAAGAATAACATCAAGTTGGGTGGGAGTGGTGATCTGCTGGAGGGTAGGAAGGCTCTACAGAGGGATCTAGACAGGCTGGATGGATGGGCCAAGGCCAATAGGATGAGGTTCTACCTCTACAGTGAGGTTCTACACTGACCAAGTGCCAGGTCCTTCACTTGGGTCACAACAACCCAATGCAGAGCTACAGGCTCAGGGAAGAGTGGCTGGAGAGCTTCCCAGTGAAAAAGGATTTGGGGGTGTTGGTCGACAGCCAGGTGAGTATGAGCCAGCAGTGTGCCCAGGTGGTCAAGAAGGCCACCAGCATCCTAGCCTGTATCAGGAATAGTGTGGCCAGCAGGACCAGGGCAGTGACCATTCCTCTGCTCTCAGCACTGGTGAGGCCTCACCTCGAGTGCTGTGTCCAGTTGTGGGCCACTCATTACAAAAAAAAGGCATTGAAGTGCTGGAGCATGACCAGAGGAGGGCATGGAGCTGGTGAGGGGTCTGGAGAACAAGTGTTCTGAGGAACGGCTGAGGGAGCTGGGGGTGTTCAGCCTGGAGAAAAGGAGGCTGAGGGGAGACCTTATTGCTCTCTACAACTCCCTGATAGGAGGCTGTAGCCATGGGAGGATCAGTCTCTTCTCCCAAGTAACAAGGGATGGGACAAGAAAAAATAACCTCAAGTTGTGCAAGGGGAGGTTTAGATTAGATATTAAGAAAAATTTCTTCACAGAAAGGGTTGTCAAGCCTTGGAACAGGCTGCTCAGGCAAGTGGTGGAGTCATCATCCCTGGAGGTATCTAAAAGACAGATAGACACGGTGCTGAGGGACATGGTTTAGTGGTGGACTTGGCAGTGCTAGGACAACAGCTGCATTTGATGATTTTAAAGGTCCCATGAAACCTAGGTAAGCGTATAAACTTTTCACCTACAAAAATGACTGAAAAAACTAGGTTAGAAAGCCGTCCATGTGTTTGCTCTAACGGTACTACAAATGGGAAAAAAAATTACATTAAGTAATCTTCAGTAAAGTGTGAAATACAGTTTTTAACATTTTTGTTTTCCTTTTTGAATTCTATGAGATGGGAAATCAGCAAGAGACTATCATTATCAACAATGAGACAATTATGACAATCCCTGGAGGCTATAACCTTTTATAAACATCGAGACACCTTCAAGAATCCTGTTCTCATACACAGAGGACTTGAGTAATAATGACAGATGCTGCAGTCATCCAGAAATTCAGCATCTGTTTCAAAACTCCCATGGATGTGATCTTCCTAAGCAACATCAAAATTAATACATTTCTGTGGTCACATTTAAAGAGACACATAGTACAGAAACTTAAGTGGAGGGTAGGAAAGCCACAAACACAGAGTTCATAAAATATTTGGCCTAAGTTCTCTTAATCCTTCTCCCTAGGTTGTGCTAATGCATGAGGGGACGACGTTATGTGGACACAACTGTCTAGAACAGTCAAAAACCTGTGCAGCAACTAAAAGACCTGGCCAATAATACTTCAGGGCCCTTACTCTTTTGTTGTAATAATGAAAGAGTTTACCATTACAGAATCACAGAACCTTCTAGGTTGGAAGGGACCTTAAAGATCATCTTGTCCAACCGTCAACCTAACTG
>JAOXJM010000071.1:15253852-15266396 GCA_026413425.1 Tringa solitaria
CTAATAGGTGTCAAGATAAAATCAATGGTCTGTCTGGAAACTAAGTAATTTCAAAACTGCAGGTTTTCTACCACGAATAAATTTACACAAAAATGTGGGGGAAAAAATGAGAGAAAGTAAGTAAGAAGGATAATGTGAAAAAGCAATGGAATATTAGACATCATCTGAAAAATATTTTATTTATAAATACTATATTGATTTGGCCTCTCAAACTGGCCAAAACCCGTTACATTTAAGTTAAGCATCGTGTAAATCTATGATGTCTCGGTTTGCCTGTCCTTGAGGCCAGATAAACCAGAATCACTTTGCTAATATTTGGTTGTGGAAAACTATCTTAACTTAACGTGGCCAAGATCAGGTGGAAATTAGCAAAAGTTAGGTTCAATCTCCCACACAGACTTCTAAGCAGGCCAGATACTAACATCTCTAAGTTTTAGATCCAAAATTTAGATTAGTTTCTGACAGACTTAAACTGAAATAAAACAAAAAGCAACAAAGTGGTGACTGTATTGTACATATTCTGTACATTGATCAAAAATATTTGAAGCAGAATACTTTGCATATAAATTACACTGACAGCCACTATCAACATATAGTAACATGGAGATGATACATTTAACCACATGTATTTCTTTTCTAAATTGCAATATTCTTCAGTACTAGATCCATGGTCACAGATCTCCTAGTAAAAGAAATTTGATAAAACTTTTATGTCTGTCTCTTTGAACTCATGACCTAAAGAGTTAAATAGATTTCTAGCTACAGTGAACTGGAAAGGACTGTAAAGCATTTAAATAGAGACTTAGAGACTTTAGTTTAAATGTTGGATGATAGAAGCGCGTGTGGAAATTTCACTGTGTCTTCTAACTCTGTAGACTTCTTTCAGACTTACCACTTCCCTGAGAACCAACAGAACCAAAAATAGAATAGCATGGCTTGGAAATGACAATCAAAAATGGATGCAACTGTTTGAGTCTGTTCTACAGGAGTATTCAGTGAAACTAATGTATGCATGATTGATTGCAAAATCTGTTCTTTTGTAGATTGGGCAGAAAATGGTGGGTTGTTGGGTGTTTTTTTTCAAGCCATGAAAACGTTAAAGATATCAAAATGTGTTTGCCTACTAAATCTCAGTAAAACGTCAAAATTTTCCATGCACCAAAGCTGTCAGTTTAAGTTGATCAGTATGCTTTGTTAAATAGTTTCTATATGCTTTTGACTTATATTTCACTTTTCATTTTTTTAAAATGTGTTTCTAAATTGAATTGAAATTTCAAAATAGAATAATTACATCAACTTGGGGTGAGAACGAGAGGGAGTGAAAGGGCCAGTTTGAAAATATATAGAATAGAGTGGATCCTTTCATAACTTAAAACTTTTCTTTACAGTGTTCTGAGATGGGAGCATTACTGTAGCAAGCTCTCTTGGTTCTGGTTTCAAGTCCTGCAAATTGTTATTTTTGGTTAAAATGGCTTTACAAAAATTTCTAAAAATGTCTTTTTGCTTCACTTTCAAATCATATAAGGAAGTAGAAAAGTGCCATAGGCACTTAATCCTAGTAAATGCTTTATCCATAACCTTGTAAATATCAAGCCGAACGTCCATCTACAGATTTTGTTTTGAACACTTTCCTTTTATCACAAGGTCAGTCAGTCAGTACAACATTCAAAGACCAAAAGCCTGGGTGTGTCAGAAATCTTTTTTTTTTTTTTTTCTCCTTTTTTTGTCTGCAATGTCATCTTCATCAAAGTCTGCAAAGAACTTGGAAGAGGCTACAGTCCCTTGGTAGCTCTGTGTTTTGTGGTGTGTAGTTTGAGAAATTCTTTTATCAGGAAAAGTGTCACAAAAATTTCTTTTGAACCCCATCAAGTTCTGTGCTTTGGTGTCAATATATTCCTAGAAACATTGGCACTGCTCGAATATTTCTCATAAAACTTTGACAGGCTTGAGCATGTGGCAGTTCTAATGATCTTTGTCTTATCCCTTTCACCTCATGACACGTTTTACCCTTATACTTCTCTCTTGATATTGCCACATCCACAGTCCCTTTTCTGCAAATTTCTCTGAAAAAATGCAGCTGACAGCAGCCTCTCTCTTTCCTTATTCTTTTCGATGTGCTATGGGAGATGTACTTCTACATGGCAGAGACAGACTGTCCCTTAAGACCTCTTTGGTGGCTAGATCACAACAAGAGTGACAGACGTGACACTAGGGACAAGAACATATTTTCACTGGGTTCTGTAGAAAATATTTATAATTCAAAAACATTTTTTTCTTATTTGGTTGTGAGACAGAGACCATACTCTGCACCCCAGGATTTACTGGCTAAAAGACTTCAAGACAGTGAAATGCCAAATTTAAAAAAAAAAAAATAATTGAATTTACAGCGCAAAACCATTAAAAACAAAAAGAATGAACCATCACTGTTTAAGCATCTGTTCCTTTTGCTTTTTCTGCTTTTCTCTGCTCTTCTGTTTTTGTTTTCTCCTTGCCTCCAATGGTTCTAACATTATTCCTTTCACTTATTCCAGCAAGATTTTTAATGTATTTTCCAAAAGTATATGAAGTACAAGGTTTTTTTACTTTTTGTCTTATTTTAACAACATGGACTGTAACTGTATATATGAAAAATACCTGTAGTTGAACACACAATGTTTTCAGCATTGGTTGGGAAATGCCCTTAGCCAACAGAAGTGATGCCATTACAAGATGTCCTGGCTGCCTGGGGAAAAGCTGCAAAACTAAGGGAAAGGATATAACGTGGAAGGACATGAAATTGTTACCTAGACAAATGTTTTACAAGAGAAAAGAGATTCAGTAAAATAAGGAACTATTCTGAGAACACAACAATTCTTCAGGAGAATGTTTCACTGTTAGATGAAAATAAATGAGAGGAATAAGAGAAGGCTACAATTTCCAGAGAAAACTATTGTTTCTCAGTATTACAGTGCCAGTTATACAGAGATGTTGGAAATTCACAGGCCACCAAGATTCTTAACATGATAAGGAGGCTGTTTGGAGAAGACTGGACTACAGGTAAACCTGTTGTAACTCCAGGGAGAAGACATAAAGTTACAGGGAGATGGCAGGGTTTTTTTCACTTAAATAATGTAATAAGCCTCCACCAGATGAACTGATATTGGAGAAGAAACACAGAAAAGAAACAAAAGGATAAAAAGCAATACTTCTGTTTCAAGTATCTATGAGAACTAAAAGAAGAAGGAATATATGGACCTGCAGGAGATAACCAAGACAGACCAAAATCATCAAAGACAGTCCTACCAGGTAACACAAAAGGATTCCAGTAAAGATCCATGCGTATCTGAGCTTATTCTTAACCTTTCTTGCTTCATGGAAGAAAACAAGTATAAAATCATGCTAGATTAGAAATCGGGATTTAGATAGCCAAATTTATTTATTTTTTCAGTAAATGGATATAAATCTGTAGTTAATCTGACTGCTAGGCAGACTTCTAAACAGAAGACTTCCCAAAATTGTAATCACGGCACAGTAACTAGCACTTTTGCTCAGGGACACTGCAAACAACCTTACAAATCACCAGCAGAAAGCAAGGAAGCATGAAAAATATGACCATCCAGATGAACAAGGCCCTACCTCAAAGTCTCCTCTGTAAGCTAAAAATGTACCATAATACATTTACTTACATATAAGCTAACATTTAGAATGCTAATACAAATAGCATGCAGAGAGACATGTACTTTTACCACACAGTAGCATTCAAGAAAGGCAGGGAAGTTACTTACAGTTCTTCAGGTAGGATGTTGAACCTGATATATGTGTTAAAACCAGTATCTGTTGCACAAAGTCATGTTCAGGGTGCAGCTTTGCTCAGCTTTGACTAAATCCTCCAATTTCTTCCCTACTGTTCTTAATGCATTTGCAGATCATGTATTAAACCGCTTCTTCCCTTTCACAATGCTAGTTGCGTTTCTGTTTTCATTTGCCTGTGCTTCAGGCACAGCAATACGTCTGATCAGCTTGGCATCTTTCCTACTGTATGTTATTACTCTGTATCATCATCTTTCTAGATACACCCTGTTCATCTCAGTCTCACCCTTGCTGGCCACTGTGTTTATCTTCAATAGATAATTTATGAAAATTTAAAGATGCTTGCTTTATCAGTTTAGCTTTAAATAGTTATTCTGAACATGTTCTCTGCATTGTGTATGCAAAAAGTCATGAACCATAGTAAGAAATGCGTTAGTTCTAAATACAAGTTCACTCCACAGTCTAACAGAAAAAAAAAAAAGGGAAAAAAAAATCAAAATACTACAAAAATTATGTAATGACAAAAAATACTTAGAAAAACCTAAGTAATAACTACAAAATTGTGTAAGTATACATTACTGTGCACTTAAGGACAAATATGCCTCTTAGATATGGGAGTCGTTACTTCATTTTTATTTCAGATCCAATGTTTTTATGCAAGTGTCAGTTATGATAATACAGGCTGATGGTCAGGTCTGAACTGTCACCACATTCAACAGTGTTTCCTTCAGAAAGTTCCATTGTGTGATATGACAGTTAAACACCCTCTGCTCTCATAACAACTGTACTTTGGGCAAGAATTGGGCTTTTAAAAATTATCCACTTAATATAACCCTTTGAAAGTATCTATTTCTAAAAAACCTAGAGAAGCAATTGTGTTGATAGGGATCATTTCTTCTGTGCTCAATGCTATTGAAATCTCTGCTGCCATGGGAATGATGGTTCTCTCTGGTTAATCACAAGGGAGCATGTAGCATGGCGCTCTCTATTCATGACAAGAAACTCTTAATCCTGAAGCGTTCACTGGCTTAACTACCTTGAGAGCCAGCAAGAAATGCATTCATGAGTTCAGTAGCACAACTGGGAGACAAATTACCAATAGGCTTCTAATTTCCACTTGCAACAGATAAAACTATAGGAAACCCCTAATTAAGATTCTCCCCCTAATTGAATAAGTTCAACATCAAATAAAATAAGAAGGACCGCAACCATTAGTAAGTAGAGATCACAGCCTCTACTGTCTGGTTGTAAGTGACTCACTTCAACAGGTTCCAATCCACAAAGACTATAGAGGGGCTTCAGCCAACTGCCTGAACTGATGCACTGCTGTTAACCAGCACTTCAAAAGAGCACCACATTTAGTTTTCACCTACAGACATTAAAACAAGATTTTTAAATGGAATTTGAAGCATCACTACTGGAATGTAGGCCACGTATATCAGGCAATCTAAATGCAGGTCTCTTCCCTTTCAGGAGCCAAGTTTAAAAATTTTACACTTTGCTTTTTTCCATATCTTTCATAGTACATCATAAAAATACACCATAAGATGGTAGAACTGCTTTAGAATTAAAGACCAAAATTTCTGCTGACTTGCTCATGCGTTGCCCAAAAAATAATCAGAAATGGTTGTTACTCTATTCATTTTATTAATGGGATCATGCCCAGTTCAGGAAAACATTGCAAATAATTATAACTCAATTCATCACCCCACTCGTCCTCATCTTTTCTCAGCCTCTTCTTTTGCTTTTTTTTTTCCCTGCTGACTGCCAGCTGCTGGTACAGATGTCACTTCCTGCCAGATGTTTTCATAAAAACCTCAATTAGTATCTACCCACAGATGAGACAGCTAGAGTTTTCTTTGAAAGTACAAGAGGCTAAATGAGATTCTGTTGTTCCCTATGCATCAGTTTATCCAAGGATTATTTCTTGCAGGTGAAGATTTCGTCTGCATTATTCTTTCTAAAATAAAAGAATAAGCCAAACAACTACTTTTAAAACAGACAATGTGTAATAACATATTAAAGAGGGATACAGAACTCATCCCAACTGCAAAGAGAGATCCTTCAAGAATAGAGGGTTGTGGTCAGTCCAGAACAGCTCCTCTCTGCCTTTCCTCCTCCCTCCCACTTCTCCCTGCTCCAGTCTGGGTCCTTCCACAGGCTGCAGTCCTTTGGGATAAACCTACTTCTTGCATGGGCCACTCCACAGGGAGCCATTCCTGTCAGGAAGACCTGCTCCCTCATGGGCTTTCCATGGGCTGCAGTTTTCTTCAGGTAATACCACCTGCTCTGGCATGAGGCCCTCCGTGGACTCCCATGCGAATGTCTGCTCCACCATGCTTTCCCCATGCATCAGAAGAATCTCTGCTCCAGCACCAGCAGCCCATCCTGCTCTCACTGGGGGCTCACAGGGCTGGGTCTCACATGTTTTTCCCCTCACTCCTCACTCCCTGGGCAGGGTTTGGGCCTTTCTTAAATACAGAACTGACTAGACCCATCTGTCTGGCATGGAGCATCCTGGCCTCTCTTCACAGAGGCCTCCACTCACCTCCTCTGCTACGAAAACTGTACCATGGAAACCCACTACAGAGCCCACACATCCTGGAAGGCCACCTCTTTAAATTGCATGGTAGTAATAATAATGATATAAACCACCTAGGAGTAAAGTCTTTTGCTTTGAGGAGTGTTTGGGAAAGTAGTGTAACTGAAATTAAATAAGAGATGAGAGGTGAATACAGAATCTGCAATATTCTATTATGCAAGAAGATGCTGTGCTTAGGTTCTGTTCTTGCTCCGTTTTAAACTATCATACTCCTTGAACTTCTACACTAGTGTAAGACACTACAATAGCAACAAACCTTGTATTATTACAATAATAGCTTCAATAAAGGAATGAGGTTTAAAGCATTAGCTTTCTCAGCATTTGAAAATACGGAGATAATTAAGCCTGATTTTCTTCAAAGCTTTCCACCCTCCTAATGAGGTCTAATGAATTCAGCACTAAAGATTTAACAACAGGTGCCTTTACGTTAGGATGTCACACTGTACAGGCATAAACAGCACCTGCAGGCTTTTCCTCAGGAATACTAAAAAAGGCCTCAGAACTGCTCCCCCCAGCAACAGCTGCCTTGCCAAATAAATAAGTGGCATTGTCTGATATTCATAACTTGCCCCGGCCCTGGCCTTGACCCCAGCACTGCACTGTTTACATCTATCACAAGTATTGATTTATTCTCATAACACATGCACAGGTCCCAGTTGTTAAGTTCAATTTAGGCTGCTTGACACAGGTTGGTAGGATTGTTTTTAGCCCTTTGGTTGAGAGTCTGCAAGAAAACTTTTATAAGAGAGACTCTCAGCTGCTGTTCTGCTGAGGAAGAATCTCTTCCCAGATCATCACATCACTGTGAGGCTCTGAGAGGTCATGTTACTTTCTCAGTATTACACAGGAAGTCTGAGAAAGAATCAGAAATTGTACTGCATCTCAGTCCAGTCCTTAATCCATGAGGCTGCCCTACTTTGTTCAAAGTGAATATGCGAGCTCCTTTTTCTACAGTTCAAGCGTTAATTTTTCACCCTAGTGTTTTCCTCTTTGAGCTGGCAGATGTTCCATGAAATAAGACTCAGATTCAACTCACAGAATGGGGTGAGTTAAGAGAGAAGGCTCTCAGAGTAAGATCTCCCCACTGTTGCGTAGGAGATAAAGAACAGACATTGCATAGGTCACTTCACAGACCCCCAGTGACAGCTGAACAGACAATGAAGGAAGAAACTTTCAAGTGATCCTAAAAATTCAGACCAGAGCCTCTGTGAGTAATTCAGTGGCTGTTGGTGCTCACCTCTATTTTGCCTGAATTCCAAGGCGTTTCCTTTCCTGCCTAGAAGATGATCCTCAATGTCCAAGGGCTCTTATCCTCTTGTCTCTTACTGTTTTATTCTAGGGAAGGCAATTTCTCAGCATTTGTTTCTTCCTCTTAGCAAGCAAATGAGCAAGTGATAACTTGCAGCAAAACAGCTGTTAAAAATTGGTGCTGATACTTGCAAACTATTTTGTTACCCATGACAGCAACACAAAGGCCTCTCTCCTCAATATCTCCTGGGGAACTTCCAGAAAAAACAGATACGCAGATACGGCTGGTCTCACTTCTGATTAGGAAAAGAATTATGGTCCTGCATTTTGGTCCCTGTCTCTGGGCATAAGATCCTATAAGCTACAACCTTCTCAAATGACAGCAACTCAAACACCAAAGCCAAGCAACTTAAAAGGTCTTTTTCATTATTCAAATTATCCTACAATCTCTCAGTTTCCAACTTATGTACCTTTCATGCTTTGTTTGTCTGCATGAGAGCTATGTGCTCTCCTGCTGCAAACTCATGACACAAGGAAGAGAACTCCTCACTGAAATCTGTTACCCAGGCTCCTGTGTGTCTTTTCACACAGCCATTTGTGATTAATGCTCATCCCTAAGCAGTCCAGCTATTTAACTGCCATATTCCCATGTGAGCATTTTACTCAGAGAAGGTCTGCAGCTGTGCCTCCATCTAAAGGTTTTTAGTTCTTCTCCACAGAGCACTGAACACATTTCCTCCCAGCCATGTCTGACTTCTTGTCTTGATCTGCAGAGAGGTAAACGCATATTTATCTAAGGTGGTCAAGGGGCAGAGAGAGGGAAATTAATAGTTAGAATCTCAATTTAGTGATTGTTATCACTAACCAACACTGCTTATTTTTGTACACTTAAACTGGAAACATCTACATGGTGAGTTACCTGATCCGAAAACTCTTAATGTATGATCCAATAAACCATATTATGTTTAACACATTCTTTGATTTAATTAATATGCTTTAAATCATAGATAAAACTCATATAAATCCTTTTATAAAAATTTTTGGTCGTTTTAATCATAAATGACACCCACATAAAAATAAGACATTAAATATACCCAACTTTCCTAAGGAGAGAGACATCCAAAACACCCAAAAGACAGTAGACTGTACAAACACTATGAGCAGCATTAGCATTACAGTCATTGTTCAATTGTTGTGGCCCATTCCATTTGCAGCTTCAGTTCTGGAAGGTACAATGGCTGAGTATGATTAATCAGAGTCTATTTGTTGCAGAAGCTAATAGAAGGAACAGTGCTAAGCATTTTTCAAAAATGAATAATAACCCAGGTACCTGGCACCTGCATGTGAAGTGAAGCATTACAAACAAATGAGGAGTAATAGAGCTTACTGGGCATAAAATGTTATTGTTTTATTAAAAAAAAGTGCAGAATAAGCAAACTAGAAGTAATCACCCTGAGCACCTCCACCAACTAAATAACCTTTAAACTTTCCGAGGCCCTACAAAATAACATGATTGATTAGCATCTGCATGAGTCTATAAAGGGGAATGGGACATACGCTCTTTGAAATTATACTAGAATTTTAGTCCTACCTTAGCTCTGCTACTCTTCAAATACGATATCATTGAGTTAACTATGTTAATGGTTCAGATACTGCTATTGTGCTTCCTGGGCTTTTAAAGTTCTTGGACAAATACTATTTAGACTTTAGGTATTTGACAAATTAATGTCTTGAGACCACCAGAAATTTTAAAAAGAAATGCCAATGAATTGTTTCCTTATATTGCATATTAACTAATATACTTTGCTAGAGATCCATCTTGCTAACAGCCCCCCAGTTTGGATTTTTAAATAAAGAGCAAAATAGAATTTTTAAAGAAAACCAAAGCTGATACATATGTGGATGTGAGCTTTATGGCTGGACAATGCACTGTTTAGAAAGTTTAGCAGTTACTGCATTTGCTGGGTAAAATGTTGCCAGTTTGCTGATAGCTTATTTCCAGAAAGTTGGAAATCATATTTTGCCATGCAACTGTATTAATCCTATCCTAGAAATCAAAATTGAACTTGGAAAGACTTTAGGGTCTCTTAAATTGAAATACTTTCAATTTACAATAAGAACAAAAAGGAAATTTATTGGTCACTAAATCCAGCCACTACAATAATAAATTCCACTCAAAAAGAAGAATGAAATCCCACTATACATAGACTAGCATCTGACAAAAAGGATCACTAAGTATTTAGATTGCCTAACTATAGCACCTTTAAGTTAAATCCAAGGATTTTATTATTTTTTGTGAATTAATATTCCATACATGTACTTAGAAGAGAGGCAGAGTACAGAGACTTGAGAGACTAGTATTTTCTGGTCTTCAGAATGCTGAAAACCTAGAATTTTTGGGAGATAGCTATTGTCAAATCCTTTTGCTTTTATAAATCATATGCTGCAGGGAAAGAAACAAAGTGAAGAAAATCTTATCTTACTTTTTTGTCATGAGAAAGTTAAGAGAACAAAACTATTAACACACCTGGAGCACAATTAAATATAGAGAATTCTAGGCAAGTACACAAGAGCATAACAGAGTGAAATGTTTGTTGTAAAACTGACTAGTATGCAAATTTTAGCTATCTTATTTCCTCTGAAAATAAAGTCTATTTTTAAAGGCTTTTTAGAAAACAATACAGTACCATTCTACTCTGAAAGAAGTTAGATATTTAGTAGGCTGACTGACATTAGGGGCTGAATTTGCATTTGGCATACTTTAAATGTTCAAACTGAAAGGAGTGAAAGCCTTTGTTCTGAAACACAAAAATATCACACTGTGGAAAAAGAGACAATGAAAACAACTCAATGATGGATTGAGTGATAAACATTGTACATTATTGTTTATTCAAGCAGCTAGCAGCACTAAATAAGGTTTTCCTAATATCATTACTGTGGTGATTAACATCCTTTTTCACACTTAAAAATCATTCCTGAAACTCAAAAGTGAATTGATTTCTCCCTACTATAATTAATTACTCCATATATAATTGCAGGAAGCTGCTTATTTTTTCAACTCCGCACTTGCAAAATAGTGGCTTAATTCTACTCCCTTTCAGCTCTGTTCTGTGTGGGACCAGTGAACGCTGGGGTGTCAGGATGATGAAGTACCAGCTCGTAGCCTTCTCTCTCTATAAAGCAGGCAACTCAGACATACCATACTCCAGCTCTGCCTCGGGGCAAAGAAAGCAGCTAGTTTTGAGTTTTAAATAAGGAGCCAGAGACAGAAGACAGGATTGTAAAAAATATTCACCGTGGTTTAAGAAGCACAGCCAAGTGTTCTGCTGGTTGTAATGAAAATGGTGTCTTGAGAGGTTCTGTGTGGTTATAAGATAGCAGAGGTCATCTGGGCTACAGTCCATCAAATCAGTATTTGAGGGAAAATTCCTATAAAAAGCAAATAAGGAAAATGGAGACTAAAGATTGCTGAGGAGATAGCAAGAATACCGTATTTTGTTTCCAGATACATTTTTATTGTTGTTTTTGTCAAGCTGCTTCTTGACAGGGAGAGAACAGAGGAATGACTCCAATATTTCCTGTTTAGCAGCTACAAGCTGCTGGCACGAGTTTGCAAATAACGTAATCAACTGAATTCTGCCATTCAGCCTTTTTCTTTTATTGTTTTGATGCACTGCACTTTAACATCAGCAACAGTGGAGTAACCTGTGACGCTACTTACATGCTATGTATGTAAACAGTGATAAACTACAGGTGGTGCAATGAAAAAAAATAAATGAAATAGCTCATAACTCCTATATTTATAACTAAAACCAGTTTTGCCATTATTTATTCAGACTTTAACCAGCTTGGAATATTTCTGTATTTCCTACAGCAATTTGGCACTTACCAAAATCGATAATATAAATTAGGATTTTGTTAAAAACAGAGCACCTCTATATACTGCTAGTGGTATCAATGCATTTTTCTCATCTAGTAAGTATTCATTTAACACAACTTCATCAAAAAGAATCAAACGCAGAATGTTATCATTGCATCACATCAAATCAGCTTTTTAAGTCTCTAAGGATGACTTCCCTTCACTAGCTTTGTTCTTCTACTGCAAAAGATAGACAATAGGGCCTACAGCCCGTATTAACGCATTGCTGAAATGTTTTCTTTGCCACTAGAACAATTCTTGGAAGAACACAAAGCTGTCTTTCAGATTCTAAGAGTACTGGTTTCAGCTAGGAAAGAGTAAATTTTCTTTCTAGTGATTGCTGTGAAAGGAATGTCAATAATACCTACCAGTTTTAATTTTTGCTAAGTGATGTTTACACTATTCAAGTACTTTTTTCAGCTTCCCATAGGAGCATAGGAAAAATGATGGAACGGCCAATGAATATTCCATAACATAGAAGTCATGCTCAGAATATAAATAGGGGTTAGCCGGGGGGCGGGAATCTGCAATCACTGCTCAGGAGAGTCCCAATTCACAGGGTGGTGAGAGTGACCCATGTCACTATTATTATTGGTTTTATTATTCTTATTTTTCCTTTTCTGTTATTGTCTTTACTAAACTGTGTTTATCTCAACCCACCAGGTTTTTTTCCTCCCTTTTCCTCTCTCCCCCCCCGCCCTCTTCTCGGGGGATGTGGGGGAAGAAAAGGGTGGGGGGTTGAGTGAGCAGCCAAGTGGTTCTAGTTGCTGGCCAGCATTAAACCGTGACACCAACCCACATCCAATTCTCCATGCACAAGATAATAATATGAAACTAGTTTATATATCTACATGTACACTTTCCAGAAATAGTAACTTCTTTTTTGTGTTGATGAGATACTGAAAGAGCCCTTGGGCCACAGAGCACTGAACTGGTTACTACTTATTATTTACCTTCCTACTTTAGCTTATTTGAACATCCTAACC
>JAOXJM010000071.1:15276701-15299265 GCA_026413425.1 Tringa solitaria
GTCAGAGTTAGGTTGATGGTTGGACAAGATGATCTTGAAGGTTCCTTCCAACCTAAAAGATTCTGTGATGGCAATGAATTTTCCAGCAGTATTAGATTCCAAACTGGCAGTTTAAGCTTTCTCAGAGATACTGAAATAGAACTTCACCCTTCATTGCTGCTATTAGGGTGTTTATGGATCTGATTTCAGCCTCTTGAGTCCTAGTTTCTTGCATTCATTCCAGTGACTCACATTTGGTTGCCACACTCATGAAGTGTTTTGTTAATGGAGATTGAATAACAAACATCCACACTCTGGCACATCCATTTCAGGCCTCACAGTTTTACTTTTTTCTTTATTGGTACTTTTGCACATTTGTTTTCCGTATTTCAGATGCTTGAGGCCTTGATAACATCATTATAGAAATATTTAATCAAACCCACAGTTTACTGTGACAATATTTGGCATTAGTAACAGCTATAACTCACTATAAACATTAAACTGGCAAGCTTACTCATGTGAGATTTGTCAGTGCCTTTTAAATAATCAAAAAACGTGGCATAAAACATATATTTAGATACACACTGTAATTCTGAATTATTGTACCATGACTTTTTGTATATAAATGTATACAAATAAAAAGAATCAGCAGATTTCTTCCAATGATATATGTAAATTTAAAATAAAACAGTAGCAACATAGAAAACTTCTATATTCCTCAACTAGGTAGAAGGCCAATTCAACTTAATGATCAAAAGACAGAATTAAAGATACTGCAGATACCAAAAAGATTTGCAGGTTCAAAACCTGTTCAGAGAAAAATCTTTGGAAATGTTTATTACCGATTATTAAATACTAAAATAGAGACTTCCTTAACAAGCCATTATATCTCAGTTGTAACTTGGAGAAATTTAGGAATATATTAAAAATTATGGCACATCTGTTTGTTCTTATAGGTTTAAAATTATAGGTCATACTAGAACAAAATACCATGCAGGATAGTCTCGCCAAGTATAACCATTGCCATGCTCTTAACAGCACTTTTTATCTTACTTAAGCAGAAAGTTACTGGTAGTTTTCTTAGGACACAAATTGGAAAACACTGACGAGCAATATGCAGAATTTACAGTTGCTTCAATTGCTGTCATAACCCCGTTTTTAAAAAATGTCAAAACTACAAGATTGCTTTTGGAAGCTTAATTCTTTCAGTCTTCTTTTTAATACTATTCTGCATTGAATGGATATTTAGCTATTTCCTTAGAAGCAAATCTTTGTCTCAACATATACACTGCCTTCATAGCTCCTGTAGAACTCCATGAACAGTCAAGCGAAGAGAGGATCATTTTTTAAAAAGGAAATCAAAAAGCCAAGTGTCTTCCCCCACAAATAATAAAATTAACACGGTCCTTTTTTAGCCATTTGGTCTTTAACCTAAAGACATTCAGACTGCCAGAGTCCCCAAATATGGTAAGTGCAAAGTAAATTGTTTTTATTTTTGCACATAATTTGTATTTGTCATAAACTCATTTACATGCAAAACCAAATTATATGTGTCTATTCAAACAGGTACACCACAAATCCTTATTCTGGGTCTGATGGATTACTTGCTGCTAAAATATTAAACTATTATGAAACGCTTTGATCTTTCTCAAATGGACTGTTCACACACTTCAGGTTAAGAATATCTTCAGGGTCTGTACAATATGAGGGCATTTATGAAATCACTTTTTCAGTAATCTCACCTTTTGTAAACAGTCACTCTTTTTGAGAGGTAGCATAAGAACATTCTATTTTCTGTCAAGTACAAAAGATAGGAATACAGACAGTTTCACAGCGCAGTAGAGGATGTGTTCTGGAACTTGTTGACTTGAACTCTAAGACATCAAAATTATGTCCTGTAAAACTTGGTAGCATTTGACATTGATAAAAACGTGGAAATTTTCCTTGCACACTCACGCTAATACAGCTGAGAGGAGAGTGGTCACTGCGCACTCTCAGGTAACCTGCTATAAAGGTTACTTCTGGAACAAAATGAAACCATATCCGACATGGTTTTTCCCTGGATGCAGTAAGAAGGCACTCTCCCAAACTAGATTTGTCTCTCCCTAGGGAAACTAGAAGTCTATTACCAGAAAAAGGCATTTACCATTCAACATAGTGTTTTACTTAAAGAGCACACAACTAATTTCAATCTCTGTCAAATTGTTGTTTTCCCAGTACGGAAAATAAGTGTTTTGACAAATGATAAAGCAGTCATTTTATGTATCTAATATTTCTAAGCAGCAACTGAGTAAAAAACTGTTCTTCCAATAAGGAACATAAAAAATATGCAAATACTCACAAGTTTAATTTAATCTGTTTTTTGAAGAAAAAAATAAAATAGTCTATATTCAAAATAGCTTCTCTTCTACCATTATTATATACATTTTATGGCAGGTAAGAGTATAACCACTGAAATACTACTTCACCAAATTCACCAAGAAACACATTTTATGTTTACCAGAGAGACTAAATCATTTGGAAGAGGCAGCAGTGGCAGAATTTGCTTTTGCAAAGCAAAACCAGAGATAAGTATAGAAAGCAAATGAATTGATCATCTGTGTCCTGCATTTAATATAGCAGAAGTTGAATCCAGCGTAAAATAATTTTCCAGAAAAACAACTTCTGGGTGATAGAACGATGGTGGAATTTCTGGTCTGAAATTACAATCTCAGAGAGGAGAAAACATTTCTATAAACACAGACTCTGAACTACAATTTCCTACAAATTGTCACTAGATGGCATCTTGTCATCACACTTTAAATCTCAGAGTTCATCACCACTGTCATTCCCCTCTGACAGAAAATCCTAAACAGAAAGTCTCCTGATGAGATTTCAGTTTACTGTCAGTCCTAAAATCCTGGCTTCACCAGTATGCAATACATACTGTCCTACTGGCAGTCATATTAAAAATGGCAGAAAATTCATACGCATAAGCTGGCTCTTACCACACATTGTAATGCATATATAAAAGTGATAGCGATATTATTAAGGGGAGTTAAAAGGGGCCTTCATGGGGAAGGGCGGTTAGGGTTGGTTTGGTTTTTTTTTCAAATTCTTCATCCATAGGTATTCTCAAAGGTTTTTATTGCGACCTTTCAAGGCCCGTTTTCTGGCTTTGTTTTTAAAAATTTATGGATTTTGATAATTTATGAACATTGTTAATATGAAGAGAACATGAAAGAAAACCAGGGAAAATATTAACTGAAGTATAAATGTTTTTAATATTCATGATGCATTGATTTATCTGCCTCTAAGATAATGATAAAATCATCAAAATGAATAGTATGGTATTCTGGTAACACAACTAAAGAGAATTTGTTTGCTGGGCAAATAGTTTTATTCCTCTGTTTTCCAGTAGCACATTTTTGCAACTCCTGACTGAAAACTAAGCAAAAGAGTCAAAGGAAAAGGTGAGCAAAATTATCACATTTACTTTAGTTTCACTCGAATTATGTAAGTAGAGCTTTAGAGAAGCGCTATATGAAATGTGTATTTATATCCTATTTATTACTGTCTCTTGGTTTCCATCTACAGGAGCACACTCCACTCTACAAACAACGTAGTGCTGCTAGCAGTGAAAAACAGTAACTTCTATACAGCTTTTATACAACTTTCATGCAGACACAGCCTTTTCCTTCTTTTTCTTAATCTCTGTTTGCTTATTCGTAGATTGTGAGTATGCTCAAACTCCCTCCTGAAAATGTATTAAATTCCAATATGTAGAATTACCAAAACATGAATATTATGAACAGCAGCAAAAGCATTTGTTTTTCTCCTTTGCTTATTCTGCAATTCCTTTTAAAATAACCTTGTTTCAGTTCATTTAGCCCATAGAGTGGCTTCCTTAATCTTCCAATGGGAAGAAGAGATGTGCAACCAAACTTGATTAGGAGCTTCCAAACATCATTTTAGCGTATCTTTCATGAGTAACAAAGCAAAGAAAAAACTTACATTGATACTCAGTCTATTCATAAATGTCCTCTGCGCTAGATATCTCTTCCCTCTATGTACTGAGCTACTGTCCAACCCCAGCTATTTTTTCCACACCAGAACCAATGTTCAAAAATGTTCTAGCAAACTTTACCTGGCATTTCAGCAGCTCTCTCAGTTCACATGCTTGTTAGCATTTGAATTTCCAGCTATTGGAAATTGCTTATTTTATTTGGACTGACTTTTAACTCCTTGGCTAAAGCACAGAAAACAAAGAACTTCTGACAGTGAAAGGAAGGCAGGCTGCTAAGAGAACAAGGCATCGCTTAGTATCATCTCTACTGCTAGCCCAGATGACACCAAGCTTTGTTTTAATACAATGAAAAAATCAAAATGTCAACCTCTGCCCACTTACCCTAAAGATCTGCTTTTCTAAGAATAATAAAATAGCTACAACCTTGTAGACTCCCACATCACTACCACTCTAGGCAAGGCTAACTCCTGATAACAAGAATCCAGCAAGGTATGCACCTACTTCAGTGATAGCACACCAGTCATAACCTGATGGAAGAGGAAAAGGGTATCAATATCTTTGAATATGTATTTTTTAATATATACTCTATATTTTAGAATTTTTTAAAAGTATATATATCAGGATTTCCCCCAATTTATTTCTTTTAATTCTCTTAAATTAGAACAGTTCTACAGCATCATGAGATAGAGGCACCCTTCTCCCCTGCAAAAGGCTCTCCCGTCCCACCCAACATGTTATCCAAATGCTCTGGGATGATGCTTAGGGAAGAGTTGCTTTTTCTTTCAATTCTAGTCTTGTCCCTGATAGTGACAGATTTATTTATTTATTAAAAATGCTGGTGCTATGATACATTCCATTCAACGCAAATCTGAAATTTAAAGAAATCCACTTTTTTGTGCAAGCCATTATCTCCAGCTATTAGATCTCTCTCCTGAAGCAGCAGAAGAGATAAGGTAATTTCAGGTAGCTAGCACATTTCTATTCAGATCACAGGCAGCAATTCTTGCAGCAATTTTATTTCTCAGCAAAAATCATTATTGTCCCTACTGAATTACCCTGAAGAGTCCTATTTTACTCCCAGTACCTTTTCTCAACATCTCTTGATTAAAAACAGTACATGATATTTGTTATCAAATATCAATATATAGACAAGAATTTGAGAAATGGAGAATGGGGAAAAGGCAAAGACATTTTAGAAAATGTAAACCTTTAAATAAGCAGGAATGAGGGTTTAAGGTAGCCTAGAGAAGAGTATGAAACCGCAGATAAGAGAAGAATACAGCACTTCCAGGAAGCTATAAGAAAAGGGACAGAAATGGCAGAATCCTAGCCCAAGTACAGCCCTCCAGATTCTGGCAGCCAGCAACTTCCTAAAGCTTCCCAACAGCCATTTCTTCAGTTAGTTTTTCTTGGCTCCACAGGTATAACTGATCGCCTGATCAGATTTAAGAACAAAAGAACGGGTTTAAAAGGCACAATCACTCAGCTTAATGAAAACATATTGAATTATTTAACAAACAATCTATTAAGCAGCTACACCTATCAAGAAACATGAAATTTGATAGATCTGATTCACCACTGAGTTGCTTCTGTAGTTTTATATACCGTAACTCCAGCCATTTCAATAAAGTCTCAATTATATAAGACAGAAGTAAATTCAGTTTATGAGTTTCAGCTGCATTAGACTTTCATATAGGAATCTGTCACTAAGAGCAGGAAAAGCAGCCAACAATTCTTAAAATAACCCAACACTGGAAATAAGCCTTTCAGGCTCTGGAACTGGGGCATTATTCAATAATTCATTATCAGATCCATTTGAATTCTTATCTGTCAACTCTCCTTTTATTACCAGATTGTTCCATAAGCAATGATCTGGCAACACATTTGAAAAATCTATGTATTCCTTCTCATCCATCACAACAAACAATTTTCCAAGCAACAACAGAGACAGTGTAATTTCAAGAGAAATAAGCTCAACTCTTAACTCATTTTTTATGCCATGATTGTGTGGCATCAGAAGTATCATAGAAAACATTAAACCCTTTTCTCTTCCCATCACAACCCTCTTCAGCAGGCAATACTTTGAAGTTTGAGGACACTTTCTTACAGGCAACACCAATGAAAGAATTCAATGATAAAGTAAAAAAAAATCAATCATAATAAAATAAATCAGAACTTTCAAGTTAAGTTTTGCCAACAAATTCTGTAGAGCCCCCATCCCTTTCCTTCCTCTTTTTTCAAAGGGAAGAGGGGGCTTTTCAATATAAAATGACAGGTGTTTATAAAACCATGTTCTGCACTTGTAGCAGACCATCTTCCATTTTAGAAAATACATTCAGCCAGAAAAACACTACATCATTCTTCAAAACATTCATTTTTAAGCAATACAAATCTAATTTCAATGCAAATATAAGAAGCACAAAAACAAGTTTCTAAAAATAAGCCTTCACCTCTCACAACATTATTTTTTGAGTTAACTTTTGACAAACTAACAGAAAGGCTGCAACCTTTCAGCAACTATTAAAGCTTTTTAAAGCTGTTCTAGTGGGAAGGAAATATCAGTGTCAGTACAGAAAGAATTAATAACAAAAGATATCCTTCCAAAAATTAGTATATGGAGTAAAAAAGGGTTCTGTAAAGTCATCACCATATAAATTAAATATATTTGTACATATTTTGATCTTTCAAGATATTTTTATATTGAAAGCAGTTTTAAAAGGCAGTGATTTCAAACTGAAGGACAGTGTTCGTTTGGAAAAAGTCCAATCACCCCTTCCTTTCAAGGAACTTGTACTGTTTAGGGTTCATGTTTAAAATTGCATTAATCATGCCTGCAAACAGAAGAGGGTTTGCCAAATCCTTGAAATATTGTTTATTTCCTTATTCTGACATAAATCCACATTCCTACCACCTCAGGTCTGTGGGGATACAATTTAGGTAATCAGAAGAAAATTAAAATAACCACAAAAAACAAAAACCCCAAATGTGCACAGAATGAAGTAATGTCAATTACCGGCATCATCCAACCACAGGCACTTGAAAAGGCCCAATGGCATGAAATTAGTGTTTTAGAGAGACAAAAAAAGATTAAAGGGAATTGATTGCAACAAATTTTGAACTCTCAGTGACATCATATGGAGTCGAATTATCATCAGCACCTTTGAAATACAGGTCTATAATAAATTAGAGTAAACTTATTTTATGGTACACCTATTTCCTGCCACATGATAGTATTATATGGAAAATGAGGAAGGATAGGTGCAGGACAGGATGGAGGCAGACGAGATTATTTCAATCCTTTAAGCCAATATAAGGTCCAGTCCGGCTCAGTGTCCAAGCAAACAGTGGCATTATTCTCGTGAACGCTTTGCTCTTGCATGTCACTGAACTTCTCCAAACCTTTGTTTTCTTCTTCTCTATCTGCCCTCACCTGGGGACATAGTTACACTAGGGAATTGCAGCAGGGCCTGCAGCTGTACCCTCCCCTACAATGTGCTCCTCTGCATCGCAGTAAGACACAATCTGAAGCCAAGGCCGTGTGTTGATGTGATATGGGTAGCAGCACACAAGACAGATTCACTAGGCTGTTAATGAACTTACACTGCAGGGACACTAATCAGATTTATTCGGTTTGGTAAGACAGATCTTTGCTATACTATATATTCAAGTATTAAAGAGCATTTAAGCAAATTCAAGTACAGTCACTTCAAAAGCAGTAAGGTGTCACAGGTGAAAATTGGTTCCAGTGATTGATGACTGAAGCAATTTAAAAGAAGATCTAAACTCAGTTACAGAATCTAATCTATTCAGCAAAATGCTCCTACTTACTGGACCTTGAGGACAGTTCTTGGCCCTGGAAAGCAGAGTCATACCATCAGATTTATAGTCCTGAAAAGAGAGAGAAAGGAAAAAAATAATCACATTAAACAGAATAGTTTGCACTTTATATGACAAGAATAAAGATCAACATTGAGCACTGCTATAATTAGGCTCAGAGGAGCCATTAGTAAAACATTTGATGATGGGGATTTTCATTGCCATTCATCGTATGCATTAGACCCTCTTTACTAAATTACACATTTTTTTGGTTTTACTATAATGAACCCCAAGAAGGATAGTATCCTTATCCATCTTTTAGAAGGGTGCGAGTGGGAAGGGCAGGATGACAACACAGCCACTGCCTTTCAGAAGCTCAGGGAGGAAGTCCAGTACACTTCTCTTGGTATTTTATGAAAAACGACTCATATTCTATTAGAAGGACTGGTTTATTTGCCTGCTTGGCAACAGCCATATAACGTTGTTGCAAACCACTGTAGCATGGGCTGCTCGGGCAGGCAGGTTCAAGGCTATGCTGGCTCATTGTCCTTGCAGACAGTTCTACATTTGGGTCCACCCTAAAGCAATGTAAAATTCCTAGTTTTTTATCTCTCCTGAAGCTTCTCCTACATCCAAACTGGCATTTCACAAATGTGGACACAAAGCCGTTTGGGACTTGGGCATATCTGATGGCTTTGCAGTTGCAGCTGAAAAGACCAGAATGCAGGCAGGGAAAAGAAAAAAAAAAAAAAAAAGGAATATAACCATAGTACAGATAGCGTGAGAATAAACTGACTACAATGCTGTTAATACAATATAAAAACAAAGACTTAGAGAGGTTTTTAAATAGGTGATAGAAGTGCAACAGTATCTAAACACGGACACCGTAAGTACAAGTGCAAGCCTCAAGTCAGTAATTAAAACAGAACTACTTTTAAAAGGTTATGTTAGAAATTAGTTGGCATGTTAGATTTCTATCTCTTCCCTAATGAAAGCAGCCATTACATTCATATTTATATTTTGAAAAGGTCTCCCAGGGCTAACCTCCTGTTGTCTTGCCTTTCCTGTCAATGAGATCAGATTTGCATGTTGAAGAGAAGCTACGCAGTTCCTTCGAATGCTTGGGAATGACAGTCTGATAAACTGAAATTGAGGCATGCCTGGCAAAGACAGCAGAGAGTAACAGCCGTGAACTTCTTTTAATTATTATTATTATTTTCAAGTATGTCTCCACGTATTAAGCTTCTAGGTCTTTTATTTATAGATGTGCTATCATCCAGTAGATAGAATATATTTCAGGGAGTTGATAGTAATTCTCTGGTACTTCACTGCTTGACCTTTCAGCATTCCACTCCTCTGCATCCCATTTTACCCATTAATATATGGAGGACCATAGCACTCTCACCTAAAAAGAAGCTTAATGTCTGTAAACTGTCTCAAAAGACAGCTGCTGCAGAAACACAGCAGCTTGAAACATATTACAATTGCCATTGATAAATGAAAAGAATTTACAGGCTACAAAAATTAACATCTCTAATAATATCACAAATATTCTCATTATTTTTAAACTTTTCTTCCACATGTTACAACTGAAGTCACAAAAGTGCCTTCTTATGCAGCAAGCATCCACTTAGTGTACTAGTTCCTGAAAAGTGAAAAAAGGAGTATCGGTTGCTCTCTGTCCAACTTAGCCATTGTATACATTGACTTCTTCAGAGGAAATGCCAAGGAAGAGACATTACAAGACTTACATATATCTCAAACTACCATCAAAATCGGCCCACAAATTCCTACAGTCCAATTGTATCTGTTTTCCACAAAGGAAAGCAGTCGCTTTTGTCCACTGGGAGAAGCTGCAACCTCTCTCAGATTGGCATCAAACAAAACCACCACCTAATCATCTGGTCTGTTTTCTAGCCTCTACATAATCTAATAGCATTTCCACATCTTTACTCACTGCTGTATCACTGATAAAGCTGTGCATTTTCTACCTTTTCAGGTTTTATTCATGTTTACTCATTTCACTCTCCTGCTTTCATCTTTTCCTTCACCTTGGCTCCTCTACCTTACTGCCACCGCCCACGGTGCAGCCACCCCATACCCATGTTAGTATTTCAGCTTTATTAGGAACATCATACAAACAGAATGTACATAAGAGACATGGTAGAATGTATGTTCAACTATTTGTATTCAATGCCCACTACCTCTCACTCTTCTACTTAGCATGCTCTGTCTTGTTAGGGAGCTATCATGCGGTAGGTTGCCGGGCTGAGCTCAGTTCATAGTTTCACAGCGCGTGTGAAGGGCACCGTAAGAATTCCAACCCCCAAGCTAAGCGTTTTGCAGGGGTGCTGCTCTCGGGAAGCTCTCTAGGCGAGGCAGGCTTGCAGGCATACAAAGAGACAGCAGATTTTATTCTACACAACTTTCTCTCTACCAGAAGGCAATACCCTGAGCTCCAAATAAACGTGCCATTTTAAACAGGTATTTTGCAAATATACTTCCCACACACAGCTTCTTTCCAAGCATTGCACAGCTCTGTGAACCAGTTAATAGACAGCTTCGGACCAGTATTGCCTATGGGACACACACTTGGAAAGCTGGTGATATGCTCTATATTAATACCACGCTTGTCATCTGTGGTAACACAGGGCATATTGAGGCAGAAAATAAAAAAAAAAAAATTAGCAAAACTCCTCAGACAAAGGTTATTTTTAGGGGGACAGAGAATTCCAACAATAGTCCAAACTAATCTAAGCCTGTTAGCAGGAGCATGAGGCCCTTCTCCAGTAGTGCTGGAAGCTTGGCCGGACAGACTGGTATCTGCCAAACACCAATCTCCTCCTCTTGTATCACAAAGACTGAAATAATCATTCATTCAGTACAGCTTCAATAACAGCATTCAGATGCAGCTTTCTGACAGACAAAAGAGATAAATTCTCTACTCCCAGCCCCAGGATAATCATCATGATTTTCATAAGACATTTTCCTATACACTATTTCTGTATTTAAAACAAACAAAAAATTGTTTTGTGGAGTTGCATTCACACTCATTTTCAGGTAATATGGCCTAATAGCATCTCATATATGTTCAGGCTCTGCAGAATATTATGCCACTGATAAATCATTTAATTATGCACTTGTCTTGCTGTCTACAGGAAATGGAAATAACGTCACTTCAGCATTGCAGCAACGGTGACAGCACAAAGAAAAGCTCTTTCCCTCTCCTATAAGAACTATACTTCACATTGCTATCAGTGCCTCCTCCAGGTAATTTATTTTAGGTCTCTTGTTTCCAAATGCTTATTGTATTTTCAGATGATTTCTGCTTGCTACTCAAAGGTGGAACTGCAACAACCATTTGCAGGCTATTACCAAGGTCTGCTCTGTTAGAGGGCAGCTGTGTGTCTCCGCATCAGGCTTTCCAGAAGTTTCATATGATTTCCTCTCCTACCTATCTGCCCTAACAGAAATAGTGAAATAGCATTAAAACACTTCCTCAATTTTATATGGGGTACACCCTTCTCCCCACCCCTCCAACTGAAAGTTTAGAGTAAATGTCAGCTTACAGACATTACTATCCATTCTTCTGCCTTTAATGGGAAAAATAAATTTTGGCAGTCTTTCCCCAGTGTTAAAAGTCTTAGCTACTCCCTGGGGATAGAAAGAATCAATGCAAGTAAGATCCATATTTTCTTTCTTGGAACACTACTACTTCCAGCAATTTATTTGACTGACTATGCCTTCTATTACCATGTAAATTGTTTCAGGCTGCAGGAAAAAAAAGTATTAATCTCCCCTCAGTAAGTCATAAAATAAAGAAATCAATTTCAAGGTCAATTTAGTCTAAATAACACCTGCTGCCCTTTTTGTAACATGCACACTCCTCTGAAACACTAAGTTGCTGTCTATAAAGACATCAATATGTGATGTTTCACATAAATCAAGGTAACATATAGTATAGTACAACCTATTTTCAGTGTACCATCTGCAGCTTAAAAGAAGATTCAAAACAAGTCCCTTGTCATCATACATTTTCAGCATAAGCATGAGGCTTTATAACACAAAACTAAAGCTAAGGAACTCGTGTGTATAAGACTGATTCTGCTAGAAGCTTGTATCTCCTAAGGTTTGGGGGATATCAAGGGATTCTCAGCTCCATGCATAAAGTCCTCAGATCCACAAAGGGTGGGCCTCAGAGCAAGAACTTGGTGGGTGTGAGTGCAGTTCTTTCCCATAAATCTAATACAAGTGTTTTTTCCTTTCCCATGTAAAATTCACAGCAGCACTGGTGCCTCTCTAAATACCAAGCGCCTGACAGTAATTCTAAGCTGCCAGGTAGTCAGGAAGGTTAAAGTTTATCTGGGATAAAACAGGAGTTCAGGGAGCGGATTCTTTCACAAACAGTCAAGACATCCCAAGTCTTCGTAGCACCCAGTAGGTTGGAAGTTGAGGAACACACCGAGTCTGCCACATATAAAAAGATGGAGGTTATTTTTTGTTGCAGCCTTTTTATTTTCTTCCTTGGGTCCCTCAGCAGAAGAAAATCTAAACAATCACCACCCAAGCAGCAAAAGTTCCTGAATCACAAAATGGATTAGGTTGGAAGGGACCTTAAAGATCACCCAGTTCCAACCCCCTGCCCTGGGCAGGGACACCTCCCACCAGACCAGGTTGCTCAAAGCCCCGTCCCACACCTCCAGGGATGGGGCATCCACAGCTTCTGTGGGCAACCTGGGTCAGGCTCTCACCATCCTCATAGTAAAAAATTTCTTCCTGAGATCTCATCTCAATCTCCCCTCTTCTAGCTTGAAGCCATTACCCCATGTCCTATCACTATATGCCCTTTTATATAAATTCCCTCTCCAGCTTCCTTGTAGGCACTGTTCAGATACTGAAACACCACCAAAAAAGGGCTTCAAAGCAAATATTTAGATATTCTGAAAAGGGAATTCCATATTCCTGTAGGACTTCTCTAGTGAAAATAAAACAAACGTCTTGAAGGGTTTTGAAAAGGGCTGAAAAGGATGCATAAAGGATGCAGCCTTGTGCATATGCAGCCTTGTGCATAAGGATGCACAAGGCTGAGCAGAAAGCAAATTGAAATCAGTTCATAGAAGATTTTGACTTCCCTACCAGAGACATATGTTACAGTTCTTCTCTAAGAGAAGGAATCTCCCCAAGGTTTTTGTCAGGCATACAAAGAATGACCTTCCTATGCAAAGTGGTACAACAGCAGAATTCTCCCTCTTGCAGCTGGCTGGGAAGTAGTGTCTGAGGTCTTTCACGTTTTATTCCGTAGGTGAATCTGGCTATTATTGAAGAGTTCTTCCCTTCCTATTCTACACAGCAGAAACACATTCCTATTGTACATAGGAAAAAAAATAAATTCCCACAACTATGCTATTTAGAGCAGAATCTAAGTTAAAAGTCACGCAATATAACGCCTATTTCACAATCCGTAATTACCAATGGAATGTGGATCAATTTTTTATATATAGCTTTATATGTATTCAGCTTTATATTTAAGATATCTTAAATAATTTCGCTTAAGATAACTGAAATATCATTTAAACAACTCTAATATTTGAATGTATTTATAGAGTATAATGATTTCCCAGTGATACTGTATCAGTGAAAGTCATCTTTAAAGAAAATGATAAGAAATGTTTCCCTTTCCAACAGATGGCACCCAGTGAATCAAATCAAAGGTTACTTAGAAATAAATTTGAAAATATAAATTCACAGAACAATGTCATTTACTAGATATTGGGAAAAAAATTATTTATTGGATAAGAATATTTTTCATCATTGAAATCCATGGTCCTGGATCATATTTAATGTATCCACTTTCTGAAATCTTACTATCACAAGCCATCAAAGATGATGGTTGTGTGTCAGGAGCTGCCAATGTACTAACAGATTTAGTCAGTCAAGAAACAAATATGAGACTCACTAGAGGTGATAAGTACATTAATGTTGTATCATGTAAAATTATACAAATATTCATTTTGCAGTTCAATGTGTCTAATAGCATGAGATTGCACAGTATAAAATGAAAAGTCTGGAATGGCTAATCAAGAGCCTACAAGATTAGAAAATTAAGGAAAGAGTAACTTTTCTAAAAATGGTGTATTTCTTGAAGTTCGAAGAAACAGATGCAACACTAACATCAGAGATGCACAGAAGGAAAGAACAATACAAGAAACAAGAGGAACTTTTTTTCAATGGGAAATTATCTTTTCAGTATGCCATGCAGAACAAATGCTGAACAATGAACCCCTGGAAAGAATATGGAGAGGTGTTTCCTGAAAATGAAGAATGCAAGCAATGCAAGAAGAAACCTAGACTACTCCTAACTACATTGGCTCAACTGAATTGTTAAATATTTCCTAATCCTCAGTCAGTCAGTGAAGTGGGTAGATTATTGTAGGATCTGCTGTGAAATCAATTTGAAGGAAAATACAAAACAACTCAAGAGTTAAATAAGTACTTTCAAAATGTAATCACAGAGAAAAGTGCTAAGATGACCATGTCTGACATTGCCTATTTATCTCCTGAGTAGAATTACTTAAAGTTTACTGAGGCAGAAGCTTTCAGTAACCTACAAGTCTCTCAGGGACGTTTATCTAGGAGCGTTACAAGACAATCGGGAACAGAATCTGTAGAGTAATGATAATCATCACTGAGGTCTCACAGTTTGAAGAGTTCATCCTTGCACTGTAACACCCAGTAAACATCCCCACATATCTTGGAAAATCAGTGCTGCCCTCGGTACAGGTAGTACAGATTGGTAGACCTCAAAGCACAACATTTCAGCTGAGTTCAGATAAGAAATAAAAAGTTTTTGTCTTTATTGGAAGCTCACAGAAACCCAGCTAGGCTGTAGTTCTACTCAAAACAGCCTCATATAACGTCTCCAATGATTCCTGGTTTGCACCATCTGAAGCAAAAAGCGTTGTGCTAGAAACCTCACAGAACCATACTCCCATCGCACTTCATCATTGGAACATACCATCAGGAAATATTAAATTCCTGGACTCTCCAACATTTTCTTTAACTGAATTGAAAGACAAAAGTTCAGACACAGGAATACATCCTGGTTTATTATGTTTTTTTCCCCCAGGCACAGAAAGATTTCTTATACAACATCATCTTTGATCAATGATTGTTTTCAGAATTATTTCTCCAGAGTGGTCTACCTGCCTTATCACAGAAACAGAAAATACTGTTTGTAGAAGATACTTCTAACGTGATTCTATGGGCTCAATTAGAAAGGAGCTATGCACAAATCTAATTTAATATCTGACATCAAGATCTGTTAATGGCAGGGCATTAACATTACCCTAGTAGCAATGCAATTTAACTACCTTACATTCTCCTCCCCCAAACTGCTTAGACCAGTTATGTCCAAGTTACTAGAACTAAAACTGCAGAAAATAATCAAATATAAGCATCGTTATCATCTTACTATGAAAAATTACGTGAATCTCTGAAGTTTATTAATTTAGAATTAAACATGTATGTCTTACACTTATTATAAAATTAACAGTTATGTACATGTATGTAGCATAGGCACATGTAGTCTTTATTATTAAAAGACCAGAATATGCTTATTCCCATCTTTGATATATTATATACAGGCCTGTATATATTTAGTATTTCTGCTTATAAATGCTTAGGCAGAAATACTAAAAAGGTGTATGTTGGGCCAACATTATAAAATCTCCTTTGTATGTCCTGCTGTTACTCTAACATCACAGTCTTGACTCAGAAAATAAGTACTTCACTGTTGTGGAAAATGAGAAGTTTATGCAGGCTAAAAGATGGCTGCACACCCCTCTCTGCTTTAAATGGCCTTAGGAAACACTGTTGACTACTTCCCAGCCCCGTATCGCATCCTTCCAGATTTTATTTTTCCTAAGAACAATATAATGCCATGGATTCTACATCCCTGACTTAAATGATCAGGACTGATAAAGATACATATGCTAAATATTCATATGCTACACCCTGTGCTGTGGTATTTGATATGTAACCTTCCCTCATCCCCATTAGAACAGTATGCTGTGCACCGCCCAGGACTTGGGTAGTTCCTCCTAAGCGCATTTTAACTCTAAGTTTACTTATTCAGAGCAAATTGTGATGTATGTACCACCTGTTATTTGTTAATATGTTATAACTACAATATAACTGTTCTCTGAACGCGGTGTCAATGAACAGCTGCAATTACAAGCCACCTTCTGCTCTGAACACTTGCTGTTTTAGGAGAGGTTTCTTGTAGGACTGACAGAAAACTACAGTTATGTGTTTCAATTTTTGTTACACTACTATTATTCATGTTATTTTTCAGAAAGGTTGATGAGGCCTGAAATAACAGGAGATTTCTTCTTTTTATTGAAGAAATACATATAAATGCAAACAAAAGTGAGGAATCAATTCAAAATCCTAGACTGGGCTCTCCAGTAAATAAAAATAAAATGAAAATTCAGTTGCATGCAGCTATTACAAGTTCATATAATTCTGTGGCAAGATAGCACTTATAGCTCTGTGTTTATTTCTGTCAGAATAATATGAGGAATGCTCTATCAGTTGGAACTGGATTACAAAAAATAAGATTCAATTTAAGAATAAATGGCATGAGTCCTGAGAGCAATTTAAAATTTGTATATTTAAGAAGAATAAATCCATACAGTTTGGAAGAAATAATACTTTGCACAGTAAGTTTATGAAGGTACACAAGCTATGAAATTATGTAGATAGTGCTAACATGCTACAGTACATGGCAGTTGAAGAGAACCAGCAGTAAAAATAAAGTAACAATAGAAAAGGAAGGCAATAAAGCAGATGCTCTGAGCAAGTATTGTAACGTGCAGAGAATTAGATGCACAAAGAGTAGAATTTAAGGCAAAATACTTCTACCACTTCCCCACCACTTACTCCCTCCTCTCTGCCATTGGGTTAAGCCTGTTTCTACATCACCTTATGGAAACCAGAACAGCAGCAGTCAAATGAGTTCTGCAAAAATTTCCAATGTCTCTGTAGTGCTTTAAGATTTTACAAAATCAAGTGACCTCATTAGGAACTGAATGAGAACATCTTGATACCACGCTGTGCTGTTCCTGTGCCCTCTTCCTGGTTTCCTCCCCAAAGATGGCAGTAGGGAAATAAAACCCCAGCTGGTGCAAAGAAATGATTGCACTGAAATCTATGACCTAAAGAAACAGTTTGAATTTTGTTACTATTTCAAGACCAAGTTGAATTTTCAAATAAAAGCTTCCTCTTGCTAAAGACTTGCTTAAAAGCATCCATCTTTTCTAAGCTATTTAACTGAAAAATCAAATATGTATTAAAATGTGCCAACATCAGCAAACTTTCAAGTTTCAGGGAACAAGAAATTCAGGTCAACAAAACCACAATGGGCCTAAATCAAAACTCTGGAAAAACAGAGAAACCTTCCATTGATGGCCTCCACAGACACAAAGCCAACTCAGAAGCATTGTGATTCTGCTTAGCTTCTGTATTAATTCCAGATTTTTATAAGTGAAACAGTTCAAAACCAAATGGATTGTCTTTTATTAAAAAAAAAATTATTATTCCTTTCACAGGCACCAGACCTTGGAAAACAGCAGTACCATGACATAGATGCAGATATTTCTAACTGACAGTGACTTTTGCTATTTGTCTCTAGTATTTCTTGCCACTGTCGAGAATGAATTCCTCAAGCCAAAGGTGTGAGCAGAGCATATACCTGCATTGATACTGGAAATGACAGGACACGTGCGTACAGAATGGTGGCTTGGCTTCCTTGTGGCCAGACAGAGAAACTTCAAGTAATATCACCTCCAGCATCTTGTCTCTCGCACAGACCTTTATTTCACGTGCTCCTGAGAGTGTACTTAGCACAAATCAGGCAACGTAAGGATAGATAATCGATTCCACTTACAGAACTCAGGCTGTCCTTTACAAACTGAATGTGTCCATTTAAAATAAGGGAAGAAAGCCCATATTTAGGCTTTCTGAAAGTAATCTATATTCCTTGGGCTGCAGTAAAAGGAGCTGTTTGTAATGATTACTGTCTTACTATAGAGTAGTTCAGTACCCACAAAAACCTCTAAGCAAAGCAGAGAGAGTAGATGTACTCTCCTGAGAGACAGGCAAACGTACCCAAACACCACAAAAATCCCAGAGAAATTAAGGCACAGGCCTTTCCTTGAAGACACAGAGAAAAGCAGCAGCCGCCCTCAGAAAGACGGGAGAACGTGTGAACACCGTGGGCCAAAGAGACCCTCAGCTGCCTGTGTGGCAGCCCAAGCCAGCTCATGACCAGGCCCTCTGCAGGGAACCCTCTTAATATTAACACTATTGGCCCTTTGAAGTCATAGCACTGAGTCACATCCTAAATAAGCCACTGAAAACAAACTTCTCCACAAGCTAAAACTTACTGCTTAAAGTAACCAAAATTCTTTCATCTATTCATGAGGAAGCTTTCATCTCTCTTGTTGCTCTCTGACTAGAGCTGAGCATCAAAAGGATTTGTGGCTGTTTTAGTTTCAAGGCAAGAAGATGTGCCGTCACAGCATACGGCTGTTAGCCAGCCCAAAATTGCATTTGACAGGTGAGAACTCACTTCTGAAACGGACATCAAATTCCAAGGCAGGAAGATCTTTAATACTTTCAAAGCGCAGACCAAATTTCCCTAAAAATAAGCTTTTAGGAAGATTAAACAATTTATGAAGAAAGCTTACAGGATAAAAGAAATATTTAAAATCAGAAATATTTAAAATCGTTGCTCCTGATTTTATTTCACCTCAGTGATAGACTCGGCACCGATACCTAGCTATAACCAGACATGGTTTCTGACTCAGAGTTGCAGTCTGATTACTCCATCTCCTTTCTCTCTTTTGCCAGAAGTGAACTGTGTGAAGCCTCAGTTCTCCATGCCCTTGTGTCAGCTGTCTATAACCCATCTATTGCCCGCTCGGTTTTATCACAGTTTGATGAATGATTTCGCAGCGGCAGCTCTGTTCCCTGTGTGACTATGCCGTAAGAGAAGGAGCTCATGCAGATGTGTAGAGGAGCTAGTACCCACCTGCCTCTTAGAGGCACATGGCAGGACTTAAACGTCCTGTCCACTGACTGCCTGTGGCTCAGTGAAGGACTCTTTTATCGGGATTCAATGGCTCAACAAGCAAAACCTTACACACGTAAAACAGAGTACTGAGAAGGTGGTGCAGAAGAGGTACAAAAGGCTTAGGAGCAGAAGAAGAAAGCTCTTCTACTGACAGATATTTTTGTTTCATAAACTTACTTCAACTAAAGATTGCTACTGTGTGGCAGAGGAATGCCAGCCCTTTATAACTTCCAATCTTCCATTTAGGATACAGGAATCCTGACCCAGCAAATTTGAACAGAAGGTTTGTTTGCTGGGTTGTTAGAACCGGTTGCATCATTTTCCACACAACTATTATGAGCTGCCCTTTTTGTCCTTCTCCAGTTGGTTTTGTGTGTTTTGTTTGTTTGGTGGGTTTTCTTTGTTTGTTGGTGTTCTGGGCGGGTTTTTTGTTTGTTTGTTTGTTGTTTTTTTTTAAATAGAAGGAATAAAACTGAACCCAGTCTTCAAGATACAGACACAGTAAGGACTCCACAGCGCCTCAATAATATGCTTGCTTTTGTTTTCTAGTCTTTCCATAAGAAAGACTTTCTTGTCCGTGTAAGATACTACACAGCTTTCCAGTAAGAGATTTATCATACTTTGCTACAAAGCATCCAGCAGCAGACTCTGCAAACCCACGCTGCTCACTGGTCTATTTGATTACAGGAGTTTCAGTGTTCCTGTTGCTTAAAGGAAAAAATTAAACTACCAGTCGCATGACAGGTTCCACCTTGTGTACCATGACACAAGTCACACAAGCTCTACCTGGGGCTCCCAGCACTGAAACCCTCACAGCACAGACAACTCTCCAGCAATTCCCGACGCTGCAGTGCACATTGACATCCCAGGCTCTAGACACAAACTAGTCCTGACTTCAGAGTACTGTTAACTTTTGTATGTTAGGAAGAGCCACTGCTACAAGACAAAAATGTTTAGAATTTGTGTTCATCATTATACGTTTCTCTAACATAACAGGACTGCCTACTTTATGTATATATATTTTTAGAGAAAATATTGATTTCACCATAGATGGATTTGCAAATGAAATGATACTGAGATGCAAATGTCAACATTTGCTTGGCTTTAATAAAGCAAACTGAATATAATGCCAAGGCATTACTGCCAACACATGGAATGTAGAAGGAAAGGGAAAGAAACACCAACCCACAATTTACACCAGTCAATCTGCACAGAGGAGTGTTAACTGAACAGTCATATCTGAGTGTTTCACACACACATCATGGCACGTTCACGAACACAAGTTGAGCTGCAGAATCTGCTCTTACACTTATTTCAGGATAAGTATAAGCCTTAGCATGTTTATTTGGTGTGCTGTGTCCTGGGGCAGGAGCAGAACTTTTCTTAGGGTTGAAACTCGCTGTTAGCCTGGATGGCACCACAGCTTCCAGCTGTTGCTGGTATCTCTGCTTCTGCAGACCCACAGGAAACAAATTCAAACACAACTGCAGTTCCAGATGAACTATATTTTACACCTTGTCTTGGGTGTTCAAATGTCACTCCACCAACAGGAGGTACATTTGAGCAGCCAATATCGACTCCTGGTGTTTTGATCTTTTCCCAATACAGAACCGGCTCCCTGGTTACTCACTAAGCTGAATTTACCTGGGAAGTTACTCTACCTGGGAACTGTCCTTTTATCTGAGGCTTATTAATTCTTACATTAGAGTCACTGGGCTATAAATCAAATGACATGTAGTTAAATAAAATCCTAGCAATATTAGAGTTCATAGTTTGGCAGAAGTACCGACTATACCCCGAGGAAAACATACTGATTAAAATGTATGTAGAGCCAAAAAAATTAATGTCCCAAAGAAAAAGAAAACCTTTCTTTACATGTAATATAGTTTCCATCAATTCAGTAACAACAGTCAGCTTGTTAAATAACTTATCTCTGTAATAAAGGTTGGCTTTTCCTTGCTGCACATCCAGCTCTCTACAGAGAAATGATGGATTTTGGCATGTTTCATATTTCGGGCTTTACCTCTTTCGCTCCTCGGCCATTTGAGCATAGGAAGCAACAGAAAAGAGATTATTGTCTTAAAGGAAAAGAATCCTGCATGCAGATTGCAAGACTCGATAATAGAAACCGTAATACTGCTTTCTATTCAGCAAGAAGTACTGATAAGCACTGAGACTGTCCTATATCCAGTGTTCACAGCAGAGTTGCCTGAAGGTGTAAACATGAATTTAATGCTAAGTCTACATTAGACTTTTTACCAGCATAGCTACACAGCTGGATCACCCAGGGCTGTGCAGAGACTGGCTTTATCATCCCAGCTATAGCTTTACTGGAGGGAAGGCTGAGCTGTGAAATCAGACACTAATCCTCACCTTTTATTATGCACTGATCTGCCTGCATGGCTGGGGGAGGGAGTGGGAACAAGGAAGGGTTAAAACCTGCTTAACTGAGTCCCTAGCAAAACATGAAAACCGCTAGTGAAATACTGGTACACCAGTAATGGCTGCCCTCTGTTCTCCCAGGTTCAAACAGTATATAGTACATTGGTCACAACTGCTCCATCCATAAAGTCCTCCTCTCAAATGAGACTACCAAAATCTCAAACAAGGCTCAGTTCAGCAATTTCAAAGGGTCAAATGTTGGCTTCACTGTCATTTCATTCTTCCCCTAGATATTTTTTTTTCCTTAAAAAGCAGCTATGTTTACACTCAGAAATAGCAAGAATTGAATCTTCCTCCCAGAGCATTTTGTGCTTTCTTGCCAAGTCATACTGTGAATCTGCTTAACTCGAATTTACAAGTCGATTGATGCAGTGGTTACATCTGACACACATCAGTCAGCCTGTCCTGCTGATGGACGAGACAAGTTGACTGCGAAATGCGTTGTCAGTTTTTAAGGCATTGCCTTAACCAAACAGAAATGGGCTAACAGCAACGCCAAGTTGTCACTCCATATTTATCAACAAGAGGGAATAATTTTAAGGAAAATAATAATCAGCCCTCCTTGCAATACTAATACTAAATGACCTGAAAAACTTTCCTAAGGGACTGAAGCCACAGAACAAAGTTTCATTTTATCTTCATAGACCTGACAGCTCAATTTCCCAAGTTCCCGGGGACTTTCAGCAGTGCTGAACAGAGGCAGTAACAAATGTCAGTGTTTACTTTGAGATCTCTTTGTTACAGCTCTCTGTACTCAGCAGTCTCTTTAATAACACTCTTTAGGCACAAATAAAGCATGTTCTGCATAAAGCAAGAGGCAGTGACTCAGCAGAGTGTGTCTATTACGTTTAAACAAGATGGAATTGCTGTATTTAACTAACATATGTTGAAGGTTTTCTAATGTGAATTCAAACTCCTCAGCTCAATGTGACCATAAATCATAATTTGAAAAACATCATAAAACGGCTCAGATTCAGTCATTTCCCACAAGCTTCCCCTAATTCCACACATTGATTCTAGAAGCAAAGGATGCTTCCTTCTGTGCAAGAGTTTGCAGTAAATAATATTCAAAGCCACACCTAATGTCCCCAGGATTATTCTTTAAAGAAATCTCTTCTTCAGTTTCAAGAAGGCTGGTCTTACTTCAAGGAGGCACTCTTAAAAGCACAGGAAAGAGCCATACCTAA
>JAOXJM010000071.1:15317613-15354479 GCA_026413425.1 Tringa solitaria
TTTTTTTTTTTAAAAAAAAAAAAAAGCAGTAATGTTTTATTAATAGAGCTGAAATCTGTACGCTAAAAAATACATGCAGTAAATCTACCAGAACTAGTCATATTTTGATCTGTTTGCCTACTTTTTGCCTCTGCATGTTTTAGGGCCAAGTATGTATTTAAGAGCCCCATCATTAAAACATCACATGAACTATGAAAAAACTTCAGACCTAAATAAAGTATATTTATACTGTACCACACCTATTATATATCAGTTTATCTATGAAAACAGTGGTAAGAGAGCTTCAACAAATTATATTTGAAAAATATGAATCATTTTGAAAACCAGTGAGTATATCTGCACTTAAAAGAACAAGCAAAGCTCTGTCCAAAGCACATTTCTAAAAGCTTTCAGCAGACTGGGAAACTATTTCCCAATAAAAAAGTGATTAGTAAATACAAAGTGAAAGAGTGACAAGAATGAAAAATGCAATTACAATTTTAATAAGAATTTTTGTTGTTTTTTAAGAAAATGTAATACTATTATAGATCTCTATAGACATAAGAGTCACTTTGCTCACAACGAGTACCAGATATCAAACACAGCAACTGCTGATAGACAATCAAGTGTAGGAAATTATAAAATCTGTGGGCCACAGTTTTTACTGCAGGAAAAAGTAATATAGGATTTTGCCATTTGGGTTTGTTGTAATTAAAGCCATCATTATAAATTTCTGACAGACCCAAGGGCTGCAAACTACCAACGTGTTCACAAACAACAAAATTCATGACATAAACAGAAATTTCTATTGAAACGACTATTTTACTTATTGGAAACATACTTGAAAATGTGCAAATAAAGAAGGTGGTGAGAAAGAAGATCCTGTGGCTGAAGTGATTCTCTGGTACATAGAAAGTGAATTAGTTACTAATTCTGACATCAATTGCCAGCACAGTGTTGCTTAAGTAAGTTCACCATTTCAGTTTCAATTTGTAGAACAGGAATAATGCTTTATCCTACTTTTTCCTTGAGCATCCACTGTATGATGAACTTGCTTGAAGACTACTTTTTTTTAAATTCCCTTTTTAGAGCATGTACTGCACCAGACTTGCTGCTGCCATAAATTAAGACCACGACAAGGATGCCTACTGCATGTGGGTTTGCTTCAGAAGAAGCTTGTGGAGCTATTCTGCTTCACGAGAAGCTGACAAAAGGCCTCATAGTTGGATGCCTCAAAGAACTCTACAAAGTCCTGCAGATACCAGACTTTTAAGAAGATGAATATTTTCATGTAGGTACTCAGTGAAGAAAAGTGATACTAAGAAAAAAAAATTACTTCTCCGAGGGATACGTTACTTGCAAATCTGTTTGTGATTCCAGATCAAATTAAAGATCATATTAAAATTAAGAATATATTAAAACTGTGCTAAGAATAAATCACAAGAAATGGCCTACATTCTACAGAAACATCTGATAAATTTTCCAATCTGATGTCAGTCAGACACCCACCGAGCTTCAGGAAAGCGAGCAGCTCTGCCAGGCTATGGCAGCTGGGGGCCTGGCAGGCACAGCCGCACACACCGAGCGGACAGAGAAAAAGGGGGCTTGTGTGCTTTGTCAGTAAATACATTTAAGATGCACCAAGAAAAAAAGTCACCATAACAATCCTGAATGGGTTGAAACCCAACCAAAGAAGCAGAATCACAGACCTCTTGTAACAGTGATTCTCCCCTCTGTTTCAAATGGCTGATGCTGAAACTCAATCATGAGTAAACAGCAAGTAGCTGTACCAAATTGGTACATTTTGGGGAAAACGATTTATTTCAGACAAAGCATGCTGAATTATCCATACAGCATGCATCAAGTTTTCATAACAAATTTCAAAAGATGTTTCTGATGAATTAAGTTAAAGTGATATAAGATATGAAACCATACTTTGCCCATGTCACCATGTTCAAACACCCCTCTCTTTTCTAGAGCACACTCCAGACAACAAGCAGAGCCTTCACAGGGGCTGGGGCCTGGGTCAAGTCAGTGAGCAAACTAGTGTTTCCTAAGGACCAGAGGAAAAATAAACTAACCCTAAAGGTAGAACATACCAGCTATCAGAATGTGCTGAAACAGCACAGCTGGAGTCAGCACAGAAAAGCTTTGGGGGAGAATGATCTATGGATCATAAAATTAGGTAAATAAGTATGTAAATCATGGAAGTAAATAGGTGAGAGTGTACCTGATGGTTCAGAGAAAGGAGATTCTTCCAGACAAATAAGACAATGAGAGGTGACCAAAGACCTTACTAGTCTGAGGGTGATTTTTTCATTTACTCCAGTGGCCACAGGGCTGGGCCAACAATGAACCCCAAGCAAGTGCAGGTATGACCAAAATTAATAGAAGCCATTACAGAGACATTGCTGTTTCTGCAAACAGCCAAAAATTTCTGTCAAATTCCTTGACAGAAGTAGCTTGCAGACCACATTGGGATATATCCCTATAAGAGTCTGTAATCGGCCTCCTGTCTTTGCAGCTGCTGGTGCTGTCATTAGGTGACAAATGCAGTCCTAACGGCACTCCGTAATAACAAACAGGACAGATACTTATTAAACCATGGACAGATCAGAGACTCTTAATTTCTGACTCAAACTTAAGAATAACTTCTGGGAGAGTAAAACCTCACATGTATTTGTCAGTTATGAAAAAGAGATAAAATGACTAGTCAAAGGGAAAAGCCCAGCTTGCAGCTTGCGCTGTTGAGCAGGTTGCAAGACGGCTACAATTGAAAGTGATACGTCACCCATTTGCATTGTGAGTTGGGACCATCCCTGAACAGAGCTATCCATCAAACCTAACCAAGCTCCAAGGATGTTTGATCTGTAGATTATTTTTTTTTATTACAGGAATATTTTTTTATTACAAGATGACCACTAAAGATCTGACTTAGACCCAAACAAGAAGGCGCTGATGGATGCTATATTCTCTATTTTTTTTAATCAGGATTTCAAACAATTAAATGATCATCTCTAATGTAACATATCAAATGTCTACTTTGTTTGAAAAAGAAGGTGCATAACAGGTCTATGATTAACTTTTGTTTTAGATGTAACATCTTGAGTCAGAAAGCTTGCCTAATACAGTTGAGAGCAGAGGGCTAGAGACAGCCATTTGCCATTCTATATCACACCCTGACAGCAAGCTGACACTCTAGTTTAGAAGTACTGAGCAATTTAAAAGGTTTCCAGATAGCAGGGATTTAAATGTACTTTTTGAGCTGAGATTTGCTCATCTTTTCCAACTCCATTGGAAAAAAAAAAAAAATCCAGAAAAATCATTACTCCCTTTATAATTACAAATGTTCTCATTTGTGGAAGGGTTAAGGCCATATATTGGCAGCTGCAGAAAGAAACGTGCAAGTGTCAGTCAGAGAGCATTCAAGAATTCGATTGGTGGAGTAAGTTTTTGGGGGTATTTTTTGCACGTAAATCTAGCTACAAAGAAAGTACACAAGTAGGAAATGTCTTAGTCATCCCCAGCTGCAATGTGGGGAGCAGTGGGGAATCACTCCAGTGATTCTTTACACCGAAGTTCTTAACAAGCAAAAGCCAAAACAAGCAGTTAATAAAAGATTAGAAACATTTACAAGGACATTCCACAAGAAATAAGAAGTCATATTATAGCTATAGCTGCCTTATCACACTAGCCCAAATCCGCTTCATAGACTGCTTTCCTATGTACTTTTTACTCCCTGCAGCTTCAAACGAGGCTTGGTGATTAATTTCATTTTTGTAGCAGTAGCAAAAATACAAGTTCAACAAGAACGGGAGGAGAGGCAAACAGGGGACAGAGGGGGAAAAATAGCAAAGATACTGTAACTGCGCTTTCCAGTACAGTGACATCTTTTGTTAGAAAGGATCTCAGATGGGAAGAAAAAAGTTTTGAAACATTAAACTTTAATGCCTAGATCAAACATACTGCTGTATCAACGGTAATCTAAGCCTCACAGGAAAGAAAGACAAGTTGTATCATCAATCTCAGATAGGTATTGTCCTTCACATTCTGAACTTATTACATTTATCTGTTGTGTGTGTACATGAAAAATATCCCAGTAATATCAATCAATGCCAAGACAAAAACTGAGGTAAAAATCTTCCAAAGTTCCTTTCATCTGAAAAGCTGGTTTTTGCAACATATTTTTATGGACTCTGCTTCTGTGTCCTTCCTACACAAGACTCAGGCCCTGCCGTATGTCCAGGAGCTCGTGCTACTGCGGGAATAGTCTTCAGAAGAAAAGGGCACAAGTCACCTGTTCTGCATTGCAGGTGGAAACTTGTGTTTAACCTGTAATGCTCAGATGAGAAGTCAGTAAGTTCCATTCACCTGAGCTACACCACCGAGCCTAAGAACTGTCAGAAGAAAAGTCTGCTGCACGCTGCCATCCTCTCCCCAATATCCATACTGCCACCCAGATGGGTGGCCAGAGACACAGGAAGTCCAAGACACATCATTTTGTTATTGTTAAAATTGTTGTTTGTTTGTTTTTTCCTACAATTGATTGTGACTTAAGCAAAGCAGTTCAGTCGTTTCTGCTTAAAATTTAGATTAAGCTCAGTTTGGTGTTTTGGACACCACCACACTGGGAGTATTAGCTGCTACACCAGAGAGCAGATACATATTTTTGCATTTGGCCATACCTGAAGGACTTTGGAAAAGTCAAATGAAATTAGCAAGAATATATCAAATATAAAGACACACACCTCTAGTGTTAACATGGTCTTTATAATGCATGTTTTTCCTAAAATAATCTGATGGCCAAGTATCCAAAATCATTGCTTCTTGAGAGATTCTGGTGTTCTGCTGCCTTTGAATCCTTCAGATACCACAATTAGAATGGCAACTCCTCTTGAGGACAGCCCCATTGTCCCAATTGGATTAGGAAGCAAGCATCACATTAGCAATCAGTCAGCATCCCACATTACTGCTGCTCCCAAGGGTGCAGGAGAAGGGTGGGAGGCATGCAGTACAGAAACAGCTACTTGTATTTTTAGGAAAAGAGAGGTGTTTACTTAGTGTCCCAGTTTGAGCCACAAGCCAGAAGTTAAAGCACCTTTGAGTGGTGCCTTTTCAAGAAACTGGAAACTAATGAGGAGTTGTGGTAATGCTGTCTGGCTACCAAATCCCACTCCTCAGTCTCATCCAGTCATCCCGGGCAGGCAGGTGCTGGTACACTTTGGGCCTGTATCATCGCACTGGCAGGGTCTTCACAGTTGGGCCATTCCCACCAGCAGGGGTGGGACCCAGAGGGACACCAGCTGAAAGATCCCAGTGATGCCAACATTACGATTAGTCCCGCAACTTTTTATAAAGCTCTTATTTTGTTAAAGAATGTTCTAAAAATTTTCCTATTGTAACTAAACAGGTGCAATTCTGTCCTGGAATTCCATTATCATGTAGAAACTATAGTATTTTAAATCATATATTAATTGACTATTTAAGGAATAAAATGCTTCTCTTGCAGCGATCTGTCATTGTGACACAGGCAATTATCTTCGTGGATGGAAATCTATAGCTCCCAGAACTGCTGGACAATTAGTGAGAATTAATAAAAATCCACGCATGACTTGCTATTGCGGTCATAGATCATATGGTAAACTAACACTGACTACATCTCCTCAGAGAATAAGGTCTCAAGTTTCTTTTTAAAATAAGTCTGCTAGTAAAGTGGTTTTGGAACTTATATTTCATCATCACAAATGGCTCCTGCGTGTCATGCTGGAAATCATTTCACCAACATTCCCCCTTACTTAAATCAGTATATTTGTTTCTTTTGGAGGCTGCCTGTAGATATTTGTCCTTGTGCATGGTACACAGATGTGCTTCCTGAGATCTGCCTTCTGAACCTTTTAGGATTTCATCTTCAAATTCAAATCTCCAGAAGCATCTGAGCAGCCCTAGAATAACTAACTCGATGCTTAATTTATGCTCCCATATTATATCACTAATATCATTAGTGATCATTAATCATTAATTACTTCGGTCAAACCTTTAATTCATCTAAATGTGCTCAGGCATAATGGGATCTGCCCACACACTTCCATTTCAAACAGTGGACAACAGTAGAACTGTCTAAAATAGCTAAATTACAAAGAAAAAAATTTACTAATAACTTGGCCTCATCCTATAGTCCCCACACACTAAAATTCCCATTAAAATTCAATGCAAACTGTACAAAAGATCACAGAACAAAGTTTTTACATAAAAGAATGGTCCCAGAATTATTCCACAGCACAAAGAGCCAGGAGAGGAATAACAGAAATCTGATACAGACTGAGGTGGAACCTTGGACACATCATGTAGCTCTTCTGTGTTTCAGCATGGAAGCCTGTATCTGTTTAATGCTGTTTATCTGTAAACACTCCCTTTCTGGTCTCCTTTTTCTTAGCCCCCATTTCCCACTCTGCAAGTTCTGTTCTACACACCGCTCCCCACAAGCACAGTATCTGTAAACTTTCAGACTGCTTCTTGCCACAATCAAGCAATCTTTAATCAGTGTGAAAAGAAAATGCGGAGGTATGAAATAGATTTGGAAGTGCCACTTTGCAGACTTACCAATTTCAAAATGTGTCACTGGCGAATTTCATGGCCTGAACTGGAAATAAGAGTCAGTAAAGAGCGCAGCAGGACAGAGAAAGTCTATTTCTGTCCTAGCTTTAATTAATTGCAGTGGTATAACTCTTCGTTAAGAACATTAATAGGAGAGCACTTTACTGTGTATATGTAAAGAACTAGTTAATAAATGTGCTAAGCACACGGTGATGAAGATTATTCCACTTTAGGTTTCTGGCACTCATAAAACTTACTTTTTGAACACTCAAAATTGGTTTCTACTGGCCATTTTTTACATCAGTTGTTAGCACTTAAATGCCACAAGAGCTTTCAGCATGAGTAAACAACGCCATTTAGAAAATCCATTTACTTTGGCTGTACCAGCAATCGTCCTTCATTATTTTCTATGAACATTTTAGGAAACAAATTTTACTTATATGGGAACAACCACAGAGAGCAAATAGTAAGTTAATACCCTCAAGCCTGCTAAAAAGAATATACTTTAGATGAGTGGGATAAGACTCAACTGAATAGCCAGAGCTGTGGCACAGATGTATTTACCCAGAGATGGATCTAACCACCGCCTCCACCATATCAAGCATGCACATCTGATCTGTGCAAATATGAGCATAAAAAATGCAATGATTTAACCAACACATTTAGATCAACTTTTTTTCAGGAGTGTTGCTTTTGACATTCTAATCCTGCCCGCTTTCCCCTAATCTGACACTTACTCCCAAGTCAAAATTCACTCAAGCAGCTTTGAGGCTTTCTCTCAATAGTGACTTTAATTGAGAAGGCAAATACTTTTTAGCTTCCAGTTTTATGGACATCCATGGAGACTAAAGTCTCATTAAACTGAGTTTTATTAATTTTCTATAGCTTGATGGCAGAATATAACATGGATGCTACTCTCAGTAAACTTACTCTAATCAACCTATAAATAAAAAAGTGATAATATTCTTAAATATATCAATGATAACTACAACAATAACAAAAAAAAAAATCTTTGATTGGTCTGTGTTATTTCTTAGAGAAAGAGATGCTGTTTTTTTCCGTTCCAGTGACTGTGTTTGAGATGTCACATTCATAATCAACTTCAAAAAGTGATTTACCAGCCCCTTTCTTTCATTTCAATATTTTGTTTCTATAATTTCCTTGTTTCTAATTCCTATCTGAACTCTCAGTTGTCCATTTTTTGTGTTTTCCTTCTCTACTACTGCACTGTTCTCCTTTGTATTCCACATTCCATAGACCAGGAGAGCAAAATCTTACCACAGAGCATTGCAGTACCCGAAAGACAAGGAAGCGAGTGCAAAGAATTTAGAAGCCATTTAGAATATGGACACTTGCTACTCATGATAGCTCAGGCCAGTAAAACTCATTTATTCAGAAGACACAAAAAAACCCCCAAATTTCAAAAGAGAGGCAAACATTCTAAAGCAAAACCAGCAACCAGAAAATGGAGGAGGTGAGAGTGGAAGGCAGAACCCTGTGGCACTGTGTGTCTGGCTGTCATACCTGCTTTCTCTCTGCTCTAATTTACATCTCAGGGAGTCAATTATTTACCGTGCATTACAGGAGACAGAGATGACTGGATTTGCCCCTCCCGGGCAGGCTGTTTAAGGATGCGCATCTCCCCGCAGTGCCCTGCAGAGGGCATGTGTGCTTTGTGAACGGCACCGCGCTCCCTGCCAACAGCCATTTCTCTCAGGTAGCATCATAGCAAGTGTCACACTGAAATTCAGAGACAGATTTATCGATTACTCCAGCTCCAGTCTCAAAAAAGACAAATACTATAACAATTTCTGCCAGATCTATTTGTGCCAGCATTCATAGCCACATTTTCTGGAGGCAACTGCCTGCCATAAACCTATTTTGCTCAGTGCCACCTTGCAGTTTTATGAGACAATCATTTAAAAACTGACAGATTTGTTCTACAGACTGTGAAATCCCAAGCTTTTCCCTTCCTGTCACTGTTCCTAAAGAGCCGACAGCTCACTAGAAAACCATTTAGAGACAATTCTGTGAACATATTATTACTACTTTCTTCTCCACATGGAGATTTCACTTCCATTTTCTCAGGACTTTTACATGACTTTTTTTTTGAAGGAGTGCACAAGGTCTTGGTTCTTTACTTACCCATAAAGCTGCTCTGTGATGACAGTTTCTTCCACAGCCTTCACTGTATTGCAGGTGGAACAGTTTGCCCCCAGTATGTCAGAGGGGAAATTTAACTCTTCATCTCAAAGGGCTTAACTCCAAGATCAATGCTTTCTGGACCAAAACTTTTGGGAAACATTTTCTTAGTAGTGCCAGCAACACCTTTAGAGGCTTAATAGACCTGAAGATACCCTAAATTCTAGTCTTAAGATGGTTCAAGAATACAGGACAGTGCATGAGGAAGAAATAGTTAGGAGAGAGGAAGGGACATGTAGGGGGAAAAGGGATTAAACTGAACAAGGTGTTTGGAAGGGAAATCATTAGGAGAGATCACCAGACATAACACAATTGAGAGTTAAGCTTCAGGATGCACGTATTCCACAAGGATTTTGTATTCCAGACACAATCTTCTAGACCTGCATATTTGAATTCTACGCTAGTCTAATATAAATAGCAAGGTTCTGCTGCATTCCAGGGCGAATTAAAGATTGTCCTAGTATGTTAACAAACTCATGACATCATACACTGCTGTCATCTGTTTAGCAGATATATACAGCCGTCCAGAGCCACTTGCTGTTAATTCCAAAGAGGCCAGCCAGCCCCCAGTCTGCGAGGCACAGAATCAGGTTGAGCAGCTCAGTTACCTGCCAGTGAAGTTCCTTTAGCTGATGAGGGTCTATTCTCCCCCTTCAGAGAGCACTACTGCACACGGACAACTCATCCTTTTGTCGGGGCCTTTTTGGTACATCCATCATACAGCAGATTTCAGGCGCTTGAAGAACACGTTTGTATTCTAAGAAGCTATTTCTTGCATTTCTATGGATGCCAGCTACACTATGCTCCATCCATCACATTTGTAACCATCTACTGCCAAGAAGGAAATACTTCATTGAGTATTTTATAGCTATTGCATTTTGCAGAGACAAACTGTGACTACCTCGATCAGAATAAATAATAGCAATAAAGACTTCAGTGATCTGATTTTCTTAAGCACACCCAAACCCTTTCACTTTGGAAATAAGACAAGACATGAATACAAGGCACACACCTGTCATTTACACCACAAAAATCTACCTTATGTAGCCTACTTACTTTCTTCAATATAAACTAATACTGGTCCCCAAGGTGGCACTGTTCATCTCCATCATTTAAGTTCTTTTCTCTTATTGTAACAAAGTCAGAAAAATAAATGGGTTGGATAATTAATAGAATTCCACTGTGAAAACAAATAATTGCTCTATTCATTAAGCGCTACGCTGGGTCAAAAGGTCTGGAATAGACTAGGGATGGCTATATTAGAAACAGAGTGAAGAAAACTCAGACTGAAAGTGGCATTTCACAGACTATCTGCAATTCTTTGGCTGGTTACTTATAAGCAGTACATTTACTGCACGCGAGTAGAAGAGTAAACGGATTAGTGTTGAAATAAGTAGGGATTGATTAAAAATTGTGAAATAATCCAGAATCCTATGCCACTACAGTAACGTGAAATCCATTAACTTCAAGTTTTTGGAAGGGTTACAAAAGTAATTAGAACAAACTAGGGAAAATATAATATCAGAACACTGGCTTATTTCCTTTCTCCAACTTCCACGCACTGACTTATTTATCTGCAGGGTTAAAAAAAACATTACAAGGGAATCTCAACACCTTCACCCTTCGATGGTCACTTCTCACAGCCTTATAACGAACTGTTCAAACATGTTAGATCAAATAACCATCACTACAACCCAATGAAAGGAGCAGCAGCCACAACACTGTTCTTTAACTATTTCAGTAATTTAGTGGACTCAAAGTAATCCTTACACACAAAAAAAAGCCCCACGAAGACCAAAATAACACTCATTGCTTCAAGAAGCCTGCAGTAATATCAGTTCTTGATCACATACCCTTCAAAAAAATTAAATACAGCTATATCCATAAAACTCCTACATATTTATGTCTACCTAAATGCAGCAACAATCAGGGAATCAAAACTGGAATCACTAGCCCCAGCAGCATTACATCAATGCATCTAATGTGACTTCAGAATTAGCACCTCTTATTACTGGGACACAGCACAGGAACCACGATCACACTTGCTAAAATATTGGAAGCATTGGATGAAATAGTTGGGCATTGTGTCAAAAAAATTACTTAGCAGTTTTTCAAGTTTCAGCAAGGATAAAAGGTAACAAGGAAAAACAGTAAAATCTTTACTCTAGTCCTGATATGGATCCAGATTTTTATTTAGAAATGCTAAAATATTTTCATTCCAGACATACTGTCGGCATTACTAATTCTAACAGCTCATAAAAGGAACATTCATAATGAATTATTACAGAGTTAGAGCTGCATTTTAGCAATAAAATGTGTAACAGGAAATATTTTCTTCATAACGGCAAGAATGTAATCTTTTATAGCCCTTATCCCACCCATAACAAAGTACTTTGATCTCCAAAATTAGAGGAAGGACAAGCAAGGTTTTAAGAATGAAATTGTTCTGTGCAAGAATTCTTCTTCACTTAAATTGTTCAATTTAAGTGAACAATTAAAAGCCCCACAATACAGGCAATGTTGTTCTTTCAACCCTTTAAGTATTTGGAGTCAGATAAGGGAACCAATGACTTCATTTTCTCAGTCCCCAAGATGGAAAATGATCTTAAAGCATAAGCCACAGATACCTGGCTTCTATTTCAGGACACTGACATCTTATGTGGCCCAGAGAAAGCACCTATCACCTCTATGCCTCAGTTTCTCATTATGGAAAAAAGTAAGTTTCATGCAGGTATATTAACAGTTACATAATGCTTGACTGTTGTACAAGTATTGCAGAAGCCTTATGTTAGAATTTGAAAACAAATATTTACTGTAGTATGCTAAAGTACAATGGTACATCAATGAGTGAGATTGGAGTAAACAGTATTCAACAATCTGCAGCATTATTTGTGGTGTTTGTAGGATAATAAAACAATTTCTTACCACATATTTTAATAAGTTTCTCATGTGTAATGCTTCCAAAATTTCTCCTTTTTTTTTTTTAAATACACATATTGTGTAGTGCTTTTCATCCAACATGACACTTCCAAAACCTTCCCAGACTTTGGTGTCAAACAATTCACATAGATATGTCCAAGCTTAAATATTTCAAAAAGTACTAGCAAAAACGTAACATTTAAAGTATACTTTTGCAGTACAACTTCTCACATCTCAGCTAATACAGGTACTGTTCCGTAACCCAGCTCCCATGGCCAGTACCCATCCTTTCACATATCATCAGTGCAAAGCAATTGGAACAGCAATATCAGAGCAACATTATTCTAAGCGCTTATCAGGTGTTAAACTGGAGAAAGTCTAAATGAGGGCCACTAAGATGGTTGGAATGCTGAAGAACCTGACATATGAGAGGCTGAGGGAGATAGGTTTGTTTATCCTGAAGAAGGGAAGGTTAAGGGAGGGATCTATGCTACCCAAAGGGAGAAGCTCAGGTCAGACTTCTGAGGTGCATGGGAAAAGAGCAAGAGGCAGCAGTCACCTGGAAAATTTCAACTGGACACAATAGGGAAAAAATGCTTTTCAATGAGAGGGCTTAGCACTGAAACAGGATTCCCAGAGGGGTTTTGGAATCTACATCACTGGATGTTCATTGGATCAAAACTTGAGCCAACAAGGCCCTAACAACTTCTTCTGACTTTGAAGTTAGCCCTGCTTTCAACAGCACTTGTACCTGATGACAATCACACGTTTCTTAAAATCTGAATCTGTGATTCCATTCTACCTTAAACAGCCATGGCCCTCACTCTAAAAAACAAGAAAAAAAATAATCAAGACACCATGGAAAAACAACCAATACTGAATATGAAAATAAATCTTAAAAACAAACAAAAGACCCCACAGTAGACACCTATACAAATCCAAAGAGTGCCATATTACACAGAATTCTGGAAAACAATCTTGAGCAAATCCAGGTGGCAATACTAAAGAGCGCAGGTTAATGTCCATAATTGTAAACACACAGGAATTTAGTCTGGCACTTAATATGACAGTCTGCCGTACTGTAATGACCAGGCTAGGCAAGCTCAGTGCAGCCTGGAAGTGTAGTTCCAGTCAAATAAGAATCCTAAACATTTGAACTGTCTACTGAATCCTCTTGCATAATACATCAACTTCCCTCTCAATGCATTCTGGCATTCCCCTCTCTTGATCTGCTATGGAATCAGGAAGTACCAAGGCATAACAAATAACTGGATGAATAATAATTTTTAAAAAGCGTTTCCAGCTTCCCTGCCTGTTTCCTCCCTTAAATAGGGAAGAAAAACCCCAGCCTTAAACCTCATGACTGTTTTGAGCAGAGCTTTTGCAAATTTTGATGGGGCTCAGAAGAGATTTACCCATACACAGTTATGATATACAGTACTTCAGCTCATCCAGTAAGATGTTCCAGGTTCTTCTGAATTCAGTTTTAGCCTTTGCATATTTGTTAAAGGTTAACAAGCTTCTACAAGTAAAATAGAGAAAAACAGAGTCAACTTATACTGTTAGGGCTTTAATATAGTAGGAAAACTCCACAAACAAACTTATTTTAAAATGGCTTCTCTGCATTATAAAGACCTCTGATGGCTACAGACAAACCTTCTATAGTGTCCACTTGGCACTGGACAGCCCTTGGGGCTTGTAGAGACCCACTTGGTGCTGGGCAACCCTTGGACTCGAGGGCATCTGCCAGCTCTGCACACAATTGCAATCCAAATCTTCCAATGCCAGAATTCTCCAAGTCAGTAATATTCAAAACTGACTCTCTGTTGAATAAAAGTAGTCTCTTTCAGGCAGATATGAGTGATTATGTCCAAGTGGATGTTAAAAAAAAAAATTCTAATTATTGCTAGCGGAATAATTTAAAATATATTGTCATTCATCTGTTAAAAACTTGAATGTACACTGTATCCTAGCAAGGCAGATTGTTACCCGGTCAGCTTTGCCTTTCCTTCCCTTAGATAATCTCTAGCCTTTGGCACACTCCCCCAGCTGTGGCTTCAGTAAAATAATGACTCTTTTAGCAGGACTTCTTTTCTTTTTCCAGTGATTCATTTCCCCAGAGAAATCGTAAGGTGTTCTAAGAATGAGAACACAGTATTAATTATGAGATATTAAAAGCCCAAGGAGGAAATTCAGACTTTATACCCTAATACAGCACCTTCAGGTTCTGCATTCTGTTGCATTGCAAACACAGGAATCTGGTGAGAAACGCAGGACAGTTTTCTTTGTGGAATTCACACAGGGCTGATGGTTGTATCCCCACATGTAACATTTACCAACAACTAGAATTGCACATATTGCTGTTTAACTTTGAAAATATCTAACCTAGTCTTTGGCTCCTATTAGTCTCAATGCAAATTGTGTGGTTAATTTAAGTGGTCAAGGATTTCTGAAATAGCATTCTTCCATTAGAATTTCCACATATAAATAGGAATTGAACTGCTTCAAAAGCTTGGGGCTTTGAGCTACCTGGTCTGGTGGGAGGTGTCCCTGCCCATGGCAGGGGGGTTGGAACTCAATGATCTTTAAGGTACCTTCCAACCCAAACCATTGTATGATTCTATGATTCAAGGTGACCCAAAGGCAGCTATGCTAAGACATATTCCACAGCATTTTTCATGCCTTTCCGGCCTGCAGAGTTTATAATACAGAAACAAGAAGTAAACTGCTCAACAAAAATTTACTCTCTTGAAAGATTTGTTCTCTGATTAACATTTTAAAGCCTTAATTTTAAAATGTTAACACAAACATACCAGTGGGCAGCGTTGTCTCTCCATTCCAAAGTGCTCCAATGCAAATGTTAAACACTGCTTCCACATCTGCTCCGCACAGCTGCCCTGCTGTCCCACTCCATGCTTTCCAATGTTGTCACCTGAGTTCAGCCAGCGAGGACCTCAGCTGCATCATCCAGTGTTTGCCCACTTGCATTAAGCTGTGTTTGTGCTGCCAACGACTACAGAATGATTTGTACTCTGACAACAGACACATCTGGTCTCCAGTTTGCACCTGCAACTGCACAGGAGACTTATTCTATTACAGGCTCGTGAAAGATGTTACCCATCTTTGAAGTCTTCTGTGAGAGAACAGTTTACATCAGTGTAAACCCATCAGTGCACCACGGACTTAAAGCCTGGGCTGTGGGGTGCGTGTGGAAGCAGGACAACCATGCAAGCAGCTGTCTCTGCCACACATCCAAATGCTTCCTATGTCTGGAAGCCAGTCTGGTGCTGCTGCCGCTGGTACCAGGGAGGGGCAAGAGGGGAGAGAGGCAGATGAAAACTGCTCGGACAGAGGAGCTCTCACAGCCTAGATCTCCTGACAACACCGGAAAATTTCAAATCCTTTGTTAATTCCAGGTATGATTGCTCAGGCTTAGGGAAAAGGCAAAGCCTGACATTTGATGTAATTTCCTAGGCAAAAGCACAGCCTGGCACTAAAATAAAATCAATGCCAAACTCGCAACAATAAGGCAGAATGGATAGCACAACAGGCTTGGGATCCAACTTCTACAAATGACCCGTAACCGCAATTCAGCGCGATGAGAAACACTTTGAAATGTCTGTGAAAGAGGCTCCAAGGCTAACCATAGGTTATGGACAAGAGAGAGGGAAACACGCAGTGGGGGGGAACCCACTGAAAAAATAAAAATTACCTTCTACAGTGAGAAAAACTGGAGGAATCTACCTCCGTGAACAATTCCTGTACTTCCACATTTTATTTTAGTTATCCATTTTTCAAAGCTGTATGTGAGAAACAATAATAGCCCAAAGACCTCTCTCATGTAAAGAAGGTCAAAAGCAGTCATTTGCTTTAAGTAAACGATATATCTAGTTTATTAAGGTGCTCTGCTTCTGAAAAAGTGTTTGCTTAATTAGGCAAAGTGGGTAAAACCATGCTGACCACTGTGTTACTCATGGCTACACTCAGTGTGTTGAATGGGGCTTTCTTCTAGCTAGTACTGTATAAATTTCTCTTTCCTGTGATTAAGTTGATAAGTTGCTAGTGAGAACAGTGTCATGTTATCACTCAAAAAAAGCAACAGAAGGAAAGACGGACTGCAATCTCCTCAGGCATGCAAGTAACACAGAGTGGTAACTCATCAAATGCACACATGTATTTTAGCTGAGACTACTGTTACACAAGTAAATACAGCAATAATATATGGCATCTTTAGGCTACAACTACACAACTACACCTGCTATACTTACAGCATGTTACTTAAAAAAAAAAAGAAGATAAGAAAAGATGAGACTAGAAATTAAGATGGGAGGCTGGAACAATAACCAAAGAGCAAAAGAAGTATCAAAAGGTTTTCAGACCCAGTGGTCTGCTGAATGCCAGGCTTAAAAGTGAGAGAAGCACTTCCAGAAAGCACTGCATGGCACAGGTATTAGAGTTCCAAACAATGGAAAACCAAAAAACTCAAAGGAATCTGGAGTTGTGACCAAGTAAACTCACAATGACCATCCTCAGTGGGTAGAGAGAAGAGTCTAAGATTGTACCAGTCACCCTGAACCCCTGGCATGGAAACTGTGGCATTAGGTTCTCATAGCACCATTGTCACTCAAAATCACAGCACCTGTGAATTACTAGAGGGTAAAGTAACTTTACTGTTCTTTTCCACCACCATCCTCCTTTCCAAGCCATTTATTAAGACTTGAGCTACCTAATCGCCATCCTAATTTACATCTACTTTGAAAATTGCTTTATAGTACTTTGTACTGCATTTAATAATTTGTCATCGCAACTTTAATTACCAGTTTTAATACAGAAAATTTCTCGCAGATGTGATAATTTAGGCAGAAGAAACAGTAGCCACATCTGTTAGCACAGTCATGCTGTGCAGAGTATCAGCTGGAGGGCCTGTGAAGGCTGGTACATCTCCAGTCAGCTCCTGATGTGGCGGACTGACAGAGTTATGTGCTGGGTATACGTATTTTCTGCTATTAGTCTCAGAGCCAAGTAAATTAACTAGATGATTTGTCAGGCTCTTAACTATTTGGGTTGTTGACAAGAAACTAGCATTGATCAGTAAATAACAAGGTGCTCTAGTTACTTTTTGAGGAAGAAAAGATATCCGAGAAACTGAAAGGTAGAAGCACGATTGGCAGCATTTTTATACACAAGATCTTTATTTTAAACTCTTTTTGTAGTATTCCAAGCAAAGCTCAAAGATTTCCATTTTGGCCCTTGGGCATTTTTTCTAGTAACTACAATTATTTTGGATTTAAGAATATCAAAAAGCAAAAAATACCAATCACAGCCAGCCATCTCAAATTTGCTGTGTGCTTTGTTTTTTTTTTTTTTCCCCGATTAGCACTACCCTTTGTTGAGGGTTGCAATTCATTTAGATAGCACTTGGGACCCTTTTCATAAAGGAGTAATTATCATTACATTGCAGAAATTTAAATTGGTATACAATAAAGCACTTCACACTATCTATGAGTCATCACATTTTCTCACAAGTGATCCACAATGGGCATCTGCCATTATGCAGGAAAGGAGTGTGCCACTCCAAAATATCATGCAGTCAGCAGGAAAATGAGCATGAGCTATACTGAACACATTAAGTATACAAATAAAAGAGAAAAAAAATTAGAAAATGAGAGCATGGCAGCATATGCTGTAATTGATTCTTGCAAGCCCTGCAGTTTTCTTAGGTGCTCACTAAAACAGTACTGCAGAGCAGTTAATGCATTAAATAAAAACAAACAAAACTGTTTTCACGTCTAGCTCACCTCTGAACTTCAGCAACCTTTTAACTAAGCTCTAAATTCAGGGTGAAGACTAGAGTAATCATTTTTTAAATATTTTTAAGGTTTGGGGTTTTTTTTTGCTGAGACAGAAGATATCTTGCAATTATCATTATACACCAGGTTTCTGTGAAAGCGGCCAAAAGGAGCAATAGTTGTCGCAAAATTGCTGTTTGAGGTGTGTCACTTCTGCCCAGAGTTTCAAAACCAGGACAGCTTGATTGGAAATACGAACTCCCTCTGATATTTGCATATCTTGATTTTAATTGAAAAGATGTCTTCTTACAAAATCAGCAAATCATATCAAAATAAACAAGCCATAATAAAGCAGCCACAGAAAGACTGCATTACGTTTCGCCAGTTTTGGAAAGAACAATAGCTACATGATCAATTTTGCAAGAAAATGCACAGTTTCCATGAATAAAATTTTTGTACAAGATTTCCAGAGCTTCCCAGGGGACCTGGGATACCCAATTTCACTGCTGTATATAATTTATTCATTCTACTATTGGGAAAAATATTATTCCAGCACAAAAGCAGAGGGGAATCCATATTACTGAGAGAAGTGACAGACATGGAAAAATAGAGCATTCTTTTAGTGCTTATTTTAGACTGTGGCTGGGACAACACTCATTCCAATTAGCTCAAGGAGTCCTTCAGGTTAAATGGCTTTAACCAGGGAAATTTATGTAGGTATTTATTCTCACCCCACACAACTTTAAGAACAGACTCCCACTGAATATCTTGGTAATTAGATGGATAAATGACCGGCTTGAAAGTACAGGACCACATAACAATACTGCTCGTGCTAACAATAATCCTTCACACTGCCAGCCATTCGAAATTCCTGATCCAAGTTGTCTCTACTGCTTTATAAAAAGCCATTCTACTTTGCATGATAAGTAAATGCTCCCACACTAGAAGGGGATGAGAAAACAATTCCGTGACCAAATTACTGAAGCACTGAGAGGAATGAGAGCACTGCCATTGCTACTGCATTTGATAAAGTTAGTAGTTTATATTACATAATTATTGGATCAGGTACTTACCTTTTGTCTGGTTTAGTAAGTGTTTCGTTACCTCACAGTGTTTAATTTTTCACTCTGAGTAGCCACAGGTGGAAACTGGTCAGATTGAGGTCCCCTTGTTACTCTTCCATGGCACACAATGTGAGAGCAGTAGCCCAGCAGCCTCCCCCACCCCAGCAGCACACCCCATAGCACCCAGCCTTGATGCCAATATGACTTGACAGGTAGAGAATTCTCCTGCAGTAGGATACAAGCTCATACCTGGTCTCCACCTGATTTATGTCAGATCACTAAGCAGAGTGTGTGCAAGCAAGGCATTATCCACAGTAGATGAAGGCAGGGAGCACTACAGTAAATTATTCACACAAGCCTATGGTATCAGATGGGATGAACGAGAGCATTGCGGGAGCAGACCAAAATCATTCTGAGGTTGCTGTCTATCAACTCTGAAAGTTCACAGCTACCAGGGGAGGATCCTGATTACTGGAAAAAAGGCAGATGAGCTACATGTCCTCAAAAAGGGATAGTATAGAGGCTTTCAGAGGTTGTTCCTAACCAAAATTATTCTCTGATTTCAACTGCAGTCCTCACCTCTTATATTTGTTTTCTAAATATGAGATAAATGGGATCTACTTTAGCACTGTCAAAGACTCCTTCCTCCCACTTGCAATTCTGTAATGAACAAGTACTTGAAATGGATGTCTTATTTTCATAATTTTCAATCAGTAAGACAGAGTATTTGAGCTTAATTTTTGACCTGAGCTGTTTCTTCCTGTGAAAATCTTCCTATTCTCATGTTATTCCTTTCTGCTGTGGGTCTGCTCAATTGCTGGTGGGTGCAGCCCTAAATTTAAGAGGTAGTATTTACTTGTTCCATTCCTGAAAAACAGCCCTAATGTTATCTTTAGAAGGCTACAAGAGAAGTGGCAGAAGAACAAGCCAGCAGAGGACCGTTTCCTAAGTAGGAACCACTCCTGTATAAGAACTGAAAAGTGGGCTGCAGGGCTAAAGCAGAAATCACTGTGGTGGTCCCTTCATCCAGACAAACGGGTTAATCCAAGCTTGTGTTTGAGCTGAAAAGAGCATGCTGCAGGAATAGGTCACTGCAAACCCACATCACAGCCAGTCATATCTGCCTTTTAAGTTCAAAACAGACTTTTTTAAGTGCAAAACACTCTTGTCCTAGTTTATGCAAATTTTCTGCTAAACAGATCCTCTAGAGTTTGGCACTCAGGCCATGTACTTAGTAGTAACTAGATGGAAAAGGACCTCTCAGGTAAATGTGTTAAGAAGAGATCCCATTCTTTCTGCCGCCTCTATATATTTCACTGTTTAAGTGGTCTCCATTGAGTTCATGGATTGCCCAGGCACTCCAATAGCATGCTTTCAATCTCATTATCCAAGTAATTTATATATATAATAAAATGCTTCAGTCTTGACACTAATTCTTGCAAAATTTTACATTGGTATTAATTTTACTTCCTAGATTTTAATTGAAGGGAGCATATTTTGTCACAAGGGAAATAAAACATTGGTTCTTCTATCCAACAGCCACGTAGCTTCATTAGAAGTTACATTAGTTCCTCATTAAGCAACAATAATAGTGTAGAGTTGAGATCAATAAAAAAATACATTGCCCTAAGGTGTTGAATAGTTTGGTTCAATTATACTCTCATGGGTCAAATACTTCAAGATTCAGTACTAAAAACCTCAAAGATTTGTGAAATGCTTAAGAAATGTCTTTTTATATTCAAGTAATGTAGATTCTGGTTGTAATGAAATAAAGGCACATGCTCTGGGTCCACAGCTCTGCATTCTCCAAGCAAAAATTTGAGAACGAAGAACTCGCACCATTTTAGAACTCGTCCCACAAACTACAATATGGGTACATTCTGTAACATCTTATGAACTGACAGAATTAACTGAGATTCACACCTGTAGAATTAAAGCACTGAACATGGTAAGCACCATGTTTGCTGTATCATTTAACAATACACTAGCACTTATCCAAAGGTCAGCTGGTACACACGGTAAATCCATAGTACCACATATCAGGGAAAAAGGCAGAAAGAATTAGTCAAGTTCATCCCTGGGAAGAGTTATGTTCTACACACCATTATACCCCAGGACTGGACAACAGCCTGCTGATACTTTTTGAAGGCATAAGATGTTTAAAGCATGGAAATGACAAGTACAACAACAGAAAAATAAAATTGCAGAGATGAAGCTCATAATTGCAGAGATGAACTAAGGATCATGATTTTATTCACACTCAGTGGTACTTCTCAGACATACAACCAATTCAAATCAGAAGGGTTCTGCAAGGAATGCAGCAAAATGTCTCAGGCAACTCCCCTCTGTTTTCCAATGACCATTTCTTTTCCATCTGTATTGCCAGATAGAAAACCACAGGGAAATATTGATCTCTGTTCTCTTTATGCTTTCTGTAACCCAGTAGCCCATTCTGTCTGTAAACCTCTCCCCTTACACTTCACAGTTCTTGCCCACGTGTGGTATTTTCAGCCAGAGTAGCTGGATCTTGATATTTGGGCTTGGAAGATAACTTGAAACAAGGGATGCTGTTTAGTGAATAATGGTATTAATATGGCTAGGCCTATTATTATGGCTAAAATTCCCAATTTGAATGAGAATACATGTTACTTTCATGTTCTTATTAAAGGTACATGAACTTACTTCACAGTAACTCCATAACAACATAACACAATTTTCAGTACAAGGATATTCACAAGAATAAGACTTCACTTCTGGCATAAGCTGACAGCAGGTGTGAAGTGGTTCACTAAAGAGCTGGGAGAAAAAAATCACAATGGCATGTATTTCAAAGACACAAGAGTATCACCAGCTGGAGATTCTGGGTACACCAAATGTCCTCCCCTTCCCTCCCCCCAGTTGATAGTACTTATCTATAGTTTCAGCTATTTTTTGTTTTGAAATACGTGGTATGATCAACAATTCTAAGTATCAATACTTTGGTTTAGGAGTCTGTAGCCCATGAAATTTGAGAAATCACACACACTATCATGTTCAAAGTCATACCTTGTGGCAAAATTATATATCAGACTAAGGATTAAGTTTTGACCTGGAACAACCAATAGTAATGATACCACTCTGTGTTCTGTATGTTCTTGTGTAAAGTGTCTAAATTTGAAATAGATCTTCATAAATAAAATAATAAACCAAACAGAAAACACAATTTTATCTATAAAGAATTTTACACATTCTTTACTGTAATTTTAAATCTCCTCTTTTTTTGTGGTCAAAGCTTCCTATTTACTATTCTTCAGATATCTACACTCTGAACTAATAGCAAAGTAAGATTTCCAGCTATCCTCCCATTGGTGCCCACCTAGTCCTGGGCGCATCCAACTCTGGACGTATATACCTCTGGTACACAAGTTTCTTAAGAGTCCCTGCTGATATACAACAGAGTTCAGTCCTTAACTATGAAATGGACATTTGCATAAAACGAAGCAAACCTTCCAATCACTTCTGTCAAGTGAATGAAAAGCTTCCAAAATATGATGTAACTTTCCCTCTTTGAATACATGCATTTAGGGAAGCAATTGCCCAAGAATAACACATCCAGGCACTGGACTCCTTCCCCTCCAGAAGTCACTGTTTGGATTTAGTGTTCACTTTAATAACAACAGGCTTGTAACCATGTGTAAGCCTACCTCCAAGAAAGACAGGAATCATCCCTGAAGCCCTAGAATTCACAATGTCATAGAAAGTGACAGTTATTGGGACTGTGATCTAGAAGGGGGGGAAAATACGATGCAAGAAAGAAGAAAGACCATCAACTAAAAAGGACAGACAGAAGCAGAGAGCAAAGGGATCCCTTCCCATAGGGTCTTACCACACCACGTGTCATTAAATGCAGTCCTACATGAGTTTTCTCGCTTAGAGTAATAGAGAAAATTTACATGATTCTTATTTCAAATTCATAGGGCTTAAAAAGAGCTTTAATTATTAAAATAATATTACATTTATGATCTTTGCATAATAATTAATGAGCTTTTTATCTCTTCCTTTTCTCCCCACCCCAAACCAAAGTAACTGGAAAATGTAAAAGAAAAATGTTTTTCCAAATGACCATTTAATCTCTGAACTCTAATTACCAGTCTTTGATTAAAAGGACAAAACAAACCATGTCCCGGGATTCTTCAAAACCTATACTCATTAATACAGTAATCCCCATTGCTTGTATCTAAAGGTTCTAGATATATTGAGATCTCTTTCAAAAAACAGCAGAATAAAGTTTTCAGATACCTTAAAAGCTGACTGAGCAGACCTACAGACCAAGCATCTGTTTATCTCTCACTTAACTAACAATTCAAGTATTAAAAAATGAAATACTGTTACCAAAATGCCATTGATTTCCTTGCTTTCAGTGAAGCTAATCCTTAAATATTTTTAGAGATGCAGGGTATATGAAGCATACTAAATTGTCATGCTTCCAACAAGCAAGCTACCTAGTATTTTCCCTGACTTCACTCAGCATCATTATGTTACACTGTGGCAGCTTCAATACATTATTTGAAAAAGTGTAAACATGCATTATGAAGATTCTTGTGCTCAGAAACCCTGACCGAGAACATGGTGTCATCACCGTTCTAGCTACTGTTCAAACACATGGCAAGAGACAGCCTATGGTCTGATGAGTTTATAATCTAACTAGACAAGACAAACCAAGCGTGAGGAAGCGACTTGCTCAAGGACAGAGGGCAGATCATCAGCAGAAGAGCAAAGAGAATCCAGGTCTGCCAGCTCAGTGCCCTACTCAGCAAATTGTATTGCATTATGAATCTGCAATTGTAATAATTCCTTCCTTTTTAATCGGTTTCTACTGAGAAATTGCCTGTACAATCTTCCCGATGCACCCAGAAGTTCATTTACTTAAAACAACAAGACAACCCAAAGGGAAATACTCCAGAGAGGTCTGATTCCCAAGAACAAACTGTTAAGCAGGTCTTAATACATGAGCAAACAAAAATGTGTTGAAATTTGGAGTGCTGAGCAAAAACCCCTATCCTTATAGTAAAACTCAACTGAAAAGCAGGGAAAAAAAATATTTCTTCCATATTAAAATAGGCACACTCTTCCACTCAAATCTGTGCTTTGTATGTACAAGCTGAATCTTGCTAACATATATTTTTATTAACGATTCTTGGGACTAGTTGTTTCCAATAATTTTTTTGGTGGGTCTCAGTCATTTAGGTTTCCTTGCAAACCAAACAACCTATGCTTATTACTGAAGCACTTAATCTGCATTTAAAACTTGACTGTTCTGTGTTTGGCCAGGTGTCAAAATATCCCTCTGGATGTGCGTGAGGCAACAGAAATCCACCCGTGCCAGCAGAAAGCTCTTGCTGCCCTTTTATTTTTGTTCAGATGATTTGGGGATTTGTTTCGACATTGGTTTGTAATTATTTTGCACCTTCTGTCTCCTAAATGCTGTAAACTGTCTCACAGGTGGATTGCTCAACAGCTTCCCTTGTTAAGAGGTCAAAACTAGCTTATACCTATGGCCTAGATATGGACCCCTTTCTATCCCAAACCACACAAGCCTTGGACATTTCAAATGATGCAGCATCATTGTTCTATGTAATCACAGGTTGTAAGCCTGTCTGCTGACTTCAATTACAGTAGCTTGAAATCTGCCTTTCCTATTCACAGGCACTAGGAGTCTATGCCAGCACCGTGAGACTTTACACTGGAAAGAGATAAACTCCAAAAGAGTCCAAGCCAAGTTCAGCTCAGTCCATCAAGATAGGATTCGTGGGCTCAGAAGGCCAGAGGAGAAGGACCCAAAATATAGCCCTGTCTGGTCTATTAAGAGCTACACATGAGATTGGCTTGACCAAGGTTCTAGGTCTCGACCAAAAGGTTGATTATAGACATAATGTGAAGTACACCAAAATACAAACATTGTTCCTGCCCAACTTTCCTTTCAGCGATCAGTTTACTGAGGTGAAGCTTGAACTTTGCAAAACAAGATGATCTGCAGACAGAGATACACTTTGAATTGGAAAAACCCTAGGAAGCAAGTTGGCTTTCTTCATTATTTTTCTTAGTGCTGCAGGAACAAGGATTAGTATTATGCAAAGGTGTAACAAAGGCATAAACCTTGCCCCACGCAAACACCACTGACTTCAGGAGAGAAAAATGCAGTTCTTACTACTCACTCTATACTAGAGAGTAAAATATATGCTTACAGACTGTCTTCAATGCTGAGGAACAGTTAAAGGTCACAGCTGTTTGCACAGCACTGCTCATAATGGACCACTTCTAAGATGAAAAGATAATGCAGCTTGTCAACTTAGTCTTTTTTCCTATTGTCAGTAACAACAGCAAAGACAGCAGTCAGTCTGCCAGCTTTTCTGAGGAAGAAAACAGGCAAAATATTCTTTAAAATACTACTTTCATATCATTACACAAGATTCAAATACTGTGTGTTCTCTGCACATTTGACACAAGTTTTTAAGTTAGGTGAATTCAAAATTTTAAGTACAAAAATTAATGATTGTAGTCACATGTGTTTTTCCCCCACTTCACTTTAAATTTAATGGAGTTACACACAGGAGCCTTGTTTTGTCCCCACTGCACACAGATGCAGAATGAGTAAGTCCTTTGGATGCAGACAAATGACTACTGAACAGTATTTTGAAAATTAAACAGTATTAGGGCTCTAAGATGTCAAATAAATGGAATCTAGGACACCAAATTAGTTCCAAGAGTGGACTAGAAAACTTAGACAATTGGGCTCTCAATCTGACAAAGTATTAAGCTCCACTGAAGTCAATGGAATTTAAAAACATGACTAGAATTCAGGTTTAAGTGGTCTCTTGTATGGATTTCTGAGTACAGGACTTCATTAAATAAACACATCCATTAAACTTATTTTGAATACCATGAAGTGCTATGCTAAAAGGTCCCAATAACGAATCTATACGATTGGTTCTCTTCTTATATGATTTTTGCCTTGTATCAAGAATGCTGCTGCTTTTATTTTCCATTAATTTCTGCTAACAGTTCAGACCATCCATTAATACATCCTAACAACCTTGCATCGTGCCTGTTATGATTTGACTTTCGCAAAGCTTGCACTAATTTTACTGATGGAGCGTTATTATTAAAAATGCCTTCATTTTATTAGAACAATAAAGAATCCTCAAATTAAATGCCTATTTTACTACTCACCCATCAGCCCCCTAATTGTTGTAAAATACTTTTTAGTGGGGGGAAAAAAAAGTGTTCTTTTAGCATACTGGCAAGAAGATTCTGCATTAAATAGGAGATCAGAAATACCAAGTGGAAATATGCTGTAAATTGACCAAATTAAGCGAGGCCTAACTTTACTATTTTAACTATACCTCTTAAACACAATAAACTGAAAATGTTACAGAAACACTGCTTACATGCAGCTCGAGAGGCAAATAGAGAAAATGAACAATTAATATTCTACAATTACCATCAGCCTCTTATTCTGCTGTGCCAAATACTGCCCATGAAGTCAGTGAATTTATTAACTACAGTAAAGTAAATTGGGATTAATATCATGCCTGGGAGGCAGCAACTCCTTACCACACTGAAACAGTGATAAAAAAAAAATTCTTCAAGAGAAATATATTTGGATATGGTTTCTTTAAAAATCTGGATTACAGTTAAGAGGCTTAAATCATCAGGAGGGAGTCCGTAGACAAGTTTACAATTTTGCTTAGAAACTACTTAGAGACTTGGATTAAAAAGAACAACTGCAGCTAAGAAGCATCCAACTTCCAAAAATTGTTATAAATTTTAGGACTTATCAGTATCTGACAGTCAAAACATAAGTGGGGAATGAGACTAGCCTAAGCTACATCACTCCATTCATATAATCACACAAAAATTAATAGAGCAGGGATTCATGACTATTTCTAATAACTTCTAAAGATAAAAATCATTCAGGTCAGAGGGGATGTCTGAATCTCAAGGCAGGGTCAGACCAGGTAGATCTTTGAAACCACCAAGCACGGAGATTCCAAAACCTCTCTGGGCAACTTGTTCCAAGATTTAAATATACTTACAGTGGTATTTTTTTTATGTTTTCCTTATACCCAATTGGAACATCCTCCTCTTCAACTTTTGGTTAGTCTCTCATTCTCCCACCATACACTTCAAAAAAAGCCCAGCTCCACCTTCTTGTTAACTCCTTCCATACAGTTCAACAGCTATTAGGCTATGAGGTCTTTGCTCAGGCTTCTCCAGAAAAATCAAACCAAATTTTCTCAATCTCATAGTTCCTATGCTTCAACCCCAGCCACCCTGGTGGCCCTCTTCTGGACTCACCCAAGTTTACCTACACTTACCCCATACTGAGACAACTGAAAACTGGGCACAGTATTCTAATGAGTGGCAGGTAAAGGGGAATACCAGTTTCCCTAGCTCCATTGGCTGTGCTTGAATTGATGCAGCAGGATACTGTTTAGCCTTCATCACTGCCAGTTCACACAGCTGACTCATGTTCATCCTTCTGCCCACCAGAATCCCCTATCTTCTTCAGTAGAGCTGCTGCCCAGCCAGTACCATTGCAGGGTTTAGCCCATTTCAGCTGCAGGAATTTGTATTTGCCAGTTAATCTCCATGAGATTCCTGTTCCTCCAGCCTTTCTAGGTCCCTTTGAAAGACTACCCTAAAGTTCATTAACTGCACCTCAATTTGCTGTCATGGAAACTCGATGAAGGTGCACTCCATCACCTCCTCCAGATCACTGACAAAGATACTAAACTGAACAGTTCCATGATAGACCTCTAAGGGCAACATTTATAACCATCTTCCAGGTAGAGTATGAAGCTTGAGTAATGGAAAGTCAGAGCAGTTTTACTTTCCTCTCCCTTCAATTTTGGTTAATGAGACTATCACTAACATGCATTTTTTTTTCTTAACGTTAAATAAAGCCCTTTTAATTCAATTAATAAATACACTGTCTAGAGTCAGTCCAATATAAGTAGACACAAAATAAATTTTAGCAGTGGGAGGTGGAACATACCTGGCTCTGTTCAACAGCACAAAATGCAAACACAGAGACAGTGACATGAACAGGTTCTACAATCATTTCAAGACAGATTACAGTACTGGGGAACATGCTGTCCCCTGTAAATAATGGCTGCCACTATCACAACCCTTACTCAAATGTGCTAATTACATCTTCTTATCAAATGATGATGCAATTAACCAGGATCACCATCTCTGTTATGCTGCATGCTCTTTTGGTAACATAAAAGAATAAATTTAGATACATTCCTGCTTCTTAAATTTCTAAAGTAATGAAATACAAAGGTTCCTCCATGCACTGACATGACTTCTGGCTTCTTCTTGCCTATCTGAGAAACTGCAGATCATCTAGGCCTGTAAATTACAGGACTTAAGGTTAAATAAATGAAGCGATTTATCAGAGACCTCATACACATCTTGAAATCTTTTTTCTCATATTCAGAAGATGACATAATTTGGAGGATGCAATCTTCTTTCAGGGATCAAGTCATACTGGTACATTTTCCTAGGGTATCAATTGCTATAAATCATAGCAGCTTCCTTAATTTGATAAGATTTTACGTGACAATTTTGCCTTGCACATTAAGAATGGTCTATTTGTGAACTTGTCACAGGTAACTGCTACTGTTTCTGACTTTTTTTTTTTCCCCAGGAAGTCTGCCTGGCTTTCATACTCATTAATTCTGCAGTCTCCCAGAGCTTTGTGATACTCGAGATAATTAATTCCCAAAAGAGCTTCCTTTATGCCTTAAGATGTAAGCCTTGAGCTCATAAAACAGAGACGCCTGTGGCCCTCACACCTCCACCTCCTGAAATAAGTAAGTCAACAAAAAACCCTAAGACATCCCCCCTCAGCCTTCCTTTCCGTTAGCACTACTTAGGGCAATGACTACTAAACAGTTCCTCAACATTAGGCAGCCAGACCAAAACAGTGGCTCAACACACACAAATATTTGTGGTAGAAACATGTAGGACCAAATATCCACAGGCACTTTGGTAGATACCAAACATACTGCAAATGCATGGAGTGACAAAAGCACATATATCATTACCGGGCATTTTCAAACTCTTGAATATGCTCCCAAGCTTACCAAATTCAAGTAAAGCATCCTGATCCTTGGCATCAGGAACTCCACTGAGCAGAAATGAATTTTAAAACCTCTGTAGAGATTAGGATCTGATCCCCAGCACCTCCATTCACAATTTACAACTAGCTCTTAATCTTACACTTTCAAAATTAGAAATGAAGTAACATACCGAATGTCATGGACTAAGGCAAGTCATCTCATATCAACATGGGCAACCAGGGGAATGCATTAAAAATATCAAGTATCTGTCTAGATAAAATGCAAGCTCTTTCTTCAGCAGTTCAACACGTAATAATATTAGGGCAAAACCCTTAAATCCCAACTTGTCACCACTGCTTGAAAAGACAAGGCCTCCAAAGAAGCAAAGAGTCACAAACCTAAGAAATCAACTGATATCCACCTGCTTGTCTTGGACAAGCCACATTGTATCTCTGTCCTGCAGGTTGCTTGCTAGTCCATAATAGCAGAGGCGCTCACATTAACCTTGGGACAATATTTTCAGCTGTTTTAACAAGCTGGATGGTGTCACAGTAACATTAGCACACTTGCAAGACGCAGGTCCTCTGCTCATTCAGTGCTAGACTTTCAAAACAAAAGAAGCAGGTCCTGCCCTGAAGAGCTTTAACTTCAAGAGAAACGACAGGCAAAGGAAAAGAGAATGCTATGATCACAAGTTTACAAATAGAGCATTAAAGCCCAAGAGAATTTTGCCGAAGATGAGACAGACATTTAGTGGGAGTAGCCTAGTATTTCCTGCATCCAGTCTGGTCCCAGAACACAAAGCATCTTTGCTTTCTACTTCATTTAATTGAGTTGGGGTTTGTTGGTTGGTTTTGGGTTTGTTTTTTTTTTTTTTCATGCAGAGCTAACATATTCTGTATATTTCCTTAAAAGAAACAACGAGAACAACACTTACTACCCTGAGTCCTGCTACTGAGGGATACACATGGGCCTCAACTACTGCAACTACCATGTAGCTGTTACACTCCTAAGGAAAACTAGGGCTACCAATAGCCACACGTTAAGGAGCATTTTATCTCAGTTCCCAAACACAGTTACCACATACCATTCCAGTTTTACAGTGTTGTTCATGTATGGAAAATAATAAGATTAATTTTATCCATTACATAATTTTTCTGAAGTAAAGAAAAGCAACACCAAGGACAAACCTGCTCTAGCAAAACAACTGAAGTGGAACCCTGTAGCTAAGCTGTATCTTAGAGCAGTCAGATGCTCCAAGGTATTCTTCCTCCTACTGTTGGACTCAGTTGAGCAAGTTCCAACCTCCAGACAGTAACTGCTTCCAGGAGGAGGTTTAACTAGGGAAGAAGGGAAATAGAACACACTTGTGGTGAAGGAGATATAGTATCTCAGAAGCCACCGGACTTAACAAAGAGCACACAATGGATACTAACCCAGTAACTTCCCATATATTGATAAGATTTCTATATACAAATACCTTGCTTACTTGAGCCAGCATCACATAACTCAGTCTGGCGGTTGCTGAAGGGTTCACAAAAGCCACCCAGGCAGGCTCCCTGCTCTGCAGCTCTCTGAGGCAGGCCAAAACCTGAGGCGCACCTGCAATGGCCTCTCTGCCACCCTCCTCTCCCAGCCTGAGGGAACTGGGAGCTAATAATTTCTGAATGGAAGCACCTGAGGACTTATTCCCCAAACTGTGCAGCTGTTAAGAGTTTGTGCCCTGGGGTAGGAGGCCAGCCCAGCTGTGAGGAAGGCAGTGAGGCTGGCCAGCCCTGGCCACCTGGGGCAGGAGGGGGCTTGTAGACTGGCAGCACCTGTGAGTGGTCAGAGCAGCCATCGGGAAGCAGCTTCCCCACAGGAAGCAGCTCCTCAGCTCCGCTTCTGGGGTCCTGGGACAAGGCCAAACCCCATTGGGAGCACCAGTCTCCCTCAGCCAGCAGTGACGGGCACCATGCATCTGAACTGAGTACCTCAGTGCAGCAGGACCAGCAGACCAGCCTGGTGACTGCACACTAGGCACACCTCGGGCTTGGACATGGAGATGGCAGTTGATCAGGAACAGCCTGCCTGGGGCTGACCCAGGCTAAACGGTGCCTGATCAACCCAACTGATTTCTACAATGAAATGACAGAATTTGTGGATGAGAGGAGAGTAGCCAACTGTCATTTACCTCAACTGTAGAAATGCATTTAACACCACCTCCCAAAGTGTCCTTGTATCCAAGTGAGGACATTATAGCTGGGGTAGGTGAGTGTATGACTAGCTGGATTAAAAAGTAAATGAACTCCGAGTTGGGTGATCAGGCCCAGGTGGTAGGGGTTATTGGGTTGTTCTGCATCTGGAAGCTGGTAGCAAGGGGAGTACCACCAGGTCTGTACTGGGACCTGTCCTGTTTAACATCCTTGTGGATGACCTGGAGAAGGTGATGGGGTGCCTTCTCTCATGACACCAAACTAGGGTAGAGGTTAGTACACTCAAGGGCAAGGCCACCACCCAGAGGGACGTAAGCAGGCTGACGGTATGGGACAACAGGAGATTCCTGAAATTCAACAGGGCAAAAATGCAAACATGTACCTGGAAAGGAAAAACTCCCCGTAGTTATGCTAGCTAGAGAGCGGCTCTGCTGCTCAGTCTGAAAGTCTTGCTGGACAGTAAGCTGAAGATAAGCCAGCAGCGTGTCTTGGCAGCAAAGACAACCAACTCTATCCCAAATTTCCCCTGTTGGCTGCTCCCAGGCCCATCTTCTCATTGGCAAAGTTATGTGTGTATCAGAAGCAAGCTGACTTCCAGACTTCCTTTAAGATGTGCACCACCTCTCCCTCATCCTATTAAAATGTTACACTTTCACAGAGCTTAGCCTGCAGTATCATGTTACTGCACAGAGAACTGATTTCCTTTTCAATCAAGCTAAACTTTACATAGTAGAGTTTTAAGAAACACAACATGGTACAAAGCAGTAGATTTACTGTAATACATTTTATCTGAGCAAAACAATGATGACAAACAGCTCCAAACGATTTACATGTTCCCAAGAAAGCACAGAGAATTTATAGAAACATAATTCAATCTTATTACCTTTCTTGAATAAATAAGAGATCAGTTGATGTCTAAATTGGTATATGAAGTGTTTTCATAATAATAAACCCATCTCCTACCAGAAAGGCTTTGAAATGCACTCAATCAAGATTCTGTTCAGATTATAAGAACAGATTACATAAAAGCTTCATAGCACATAAATACATAAAGCAATAAAGCAAGAAATCAGTCATACTGGTCTGAACAAACAACACCCAAAGAAGTGGCCTAAAGATGATAATGGAAAAAATTAAGGGGGTTGATTATAACCTGTCGTTTTTAAGTTGTTCAGAGAGTATGAAAACCTGTTCAGTGAAGTAAGTACACTAAGACAATTAAATCCATTTGAGGAAAGATTATATACGATTATGGAGAAGTATCTTTAGCATGTAGTATCTTTAGCATTACNNNAGGAATCTAGACAAGGATTTTAAGGTTGGTCTTACCATGTATGTAGTCCTGCAGGTAAATAATTTTCTTACTATTTCTATATTGCTTGTATTACTACTACGTTCAAAACATGTATTTCAGGGTATGAGGATTATGTAATGGGCAACATGTTCACTAAGGTAATATTGCAGTTAGACTGCTTCAAAAACAACCACCATGCCCCAAACCCAAGCAAGTAGCAAATCACTGAGACATTGAATAGGGTGTTCGCAGTTTAATCCTGGAGTAGATCAGGGAACATTAAATAGTCCTTTCCCCCCAGTGATAGTTTTTACAGTATTTGTGGTAGTTATTACAGTATTTGTTAATTAAACAGCAGAAAAGGATCCAATGAGATGATCAAAACTCCAAAGGCTTCCAGGAAGCATCTTGATTTTTTCTAATAGTAAAATGGGAAAAGTAAGACTTATCTAGTTTAATGTAAGTTAAAGACGTAAATCATTTCAGTTGGAGTTGTCGGATATGGATTGCATGTTTAGGCGTAACTTTTGACAAGTGCCTCTGCAGCACTGAACTATCACTACAAAGCCACCAGTCCAGGACTACCACATATCATGGCCAGCCATCTGTGGCATGATTGCTAGACACTGTAATATGGAGAATTTTGAATTATACACATTATGGCTAATGCAAGGCCAGAAGCTGTGATTCTTTCAAAGAGAAGCTCAGCAGAAGGCAGGATGCCTTCCCTTGCTCAGAGGCAAGATGTCATTCATCAGAAGTCCAGCCATATTTTGTAACTTTGAAAGGCAGAATTGTTTGGCTTCTGAGCATATTCAAGCTCTAATCTGAGAGGAAAAATACAACCCAGCGTACTCCCATGGTTGCCAAATTTAAATAACTTCATAAGCAAAAATCTCTCTAGAGAACTTGTGGTTTAAAGAATACACACCAGAAGCAAAGCTGAAAAAGCAGCAGTGTGTCTTAAAGGCATGACTTACTGTGCCTGTTGAGTGGCAGTCACGCCCCAGCAGTACAGAACTTGTCTGGAAAACAGGGTACATTAACTCTCATCCAACTCCATGCTAAGCACAGACAGCAGTATTGATTTTAGTCCCCTGGTAAGGTTGGATATATGAACACTAGACTTCACATTCAGCATTGAATGCGGGATACATACAATATTCTAGAAAAATACACATAATATTCTAGAAAGAAAATAACAATTTACAACAGGCAAGTGATGTGAGCAGCCAGAAAGGTTGTCTGGTTATAAGGGATAAATTACTGAACAAAAATGCCTGCCAGCCTGGGAGCCAGGAACATCCCTGTAAAGCGCGGCTGGCCTCTTTGAATACAACTGGTTGTACCTACACCTGGAGACATCCTCAGATACCACTGACAAGCCCAAAAGCCCCCAAGAAACTGTAACACCAACTTATTGTCTAAAGAAGTGGAAACAGTCTGGGAAAACAAAATTGGTCTGAAAGAACAGAAACGTCACCAGCACTACGTGTTACAGGTGAAGAACAGAAATTAACAGCATCTATTGGCTGCTCAAAGTGGTGCAGTCCTATGCCCTCTTATGTCTTTATGATATAGAAAGCACTTAATTTTTATCCAAAATGAAAGAAAGCAAAATATTTACCAAACTAAGTGAACTACAAAGTAGATGGGACCTCTTAGGAGCTTATTTTTCCACTGCAGCTAGACCCACAGGCATAAGCTAGACTTCTGAAGGACAACTATAAAATTTTATACATATATATACACACACCACAATTATTTAAAATTCAGAGCTTTCTGTAATCTCCTAGATAGGGTAAGCACTCTTGAGGTGGAAGAAATCAAATCTGAAAGCCCTTCACATAGATAAAAAGTTCTATATATTATTTCAAGCCTACTCTGAATAGCTCTTACTCTTCTTGAACAAGGACAATTTAACTACTTTAACAGGGTGAAAGAGACTGGAGAGTACTTCAGCAGAATTAGAACAATTATGTGCATTAGGCCACTATAGGAGCTTAAAGCCCTTTAATGGGATAAAGAAGAATTTAAGTGCTATGCACTATAGGACAGTTTAAAAAATGGCTCATTTGATAAAGATTTAAACTAAGTTAATGGATACAGCAGCAATTATCTACAGACTGAATTGCTAGAAACAGATTTCAAGAATAATCTTCTTTGCATGAATTCATTGGAAAAGATTTTATTGCTATAGAGTACTGTCCACCTTTAACAATTTAGTGAACTCTTTTCTTTCTTCCAAAACCGGAAAGAAATTAGCATAGATCCACCTAACACATCTAAGGTAGCCTAGGTGGTTTCTTGTTTTCTGATACTTTCTACAATGGCAGCATTTTTTAAGTGGCATCATTAGCAGGAATCTGCCAATGTTCTTCCTCAGCCAAATTTCCATGCACAAATCACTTCAGCATGAACAAAGAACAGATGAGAGGAGAAAATTAATTAGTTCAATGGCTTATTCTCTCTCCTGCATACACATAGTTGATATAACTGGCACACAGTTATGAGGCTATACAGGAAGAGGATCTCTCTTCAGAATTTAATCTTTAAACTACACAGGTCCTTCTCCTAGCTTCTGAACAGAGCTATCACCTCTTTGTGTCTATTTTCACTGCTATGACTGCGTGAATAAGGAAGCATACTACAAAATTTAGGAAAGAGTTACAAGTTCCTTAGAGCTAAGACGTTGATCAAAAGAGAGAGCAAGTGAGGAGACAGACTATTTGCTGCTAAAGATTCTTTGGCACCAGGTAACAGGCTTTCCACAGAATAATATCTCTCTGTTACCCTCTTCACAGATCTAGAGATTAATCTGCTCCTCAATTTTCACCCTTAGTGCTCTCAAAGCCTGATAGGGAAAAGTGGTCTTTCTTACAGGTCAAGGCAGACAAAGGGCCTACTGTCTTCACAGAGGGAAAATGACCTGGAAGTACACACAGTGGTGGTGAAGTAGCTGGTGAAAGAGAGCTTTGTAAAGCATAGGATTTTACACATATTTTGGAGCACATGTCCAGACGTTTTAAGGATCTTTGATTTCAGAAGACACTGAACTCTCCCATCTGAAAATGGCACCTCTATTGCATCTGAAATCAGATATCGAAAAAGTTGGGCAACCAAAATAAAAAAAATTAAATAAAATCAGTCTTTTAGTAAATTCTTGGTTTAGAATTTCAAGTATTTGAATCTTCCAAGTTAGATTTCCAGCCAACATCAAACAACTCAAAAAATGAGTAACATTTAATAGAAAAATATGGTTTATAAATATATTATTGTTAATGTTAAGTCGTACATAAACCACATCATTACTGTTTCACAAACACTAAACAGAATGCTACTAAAGCCTCTAATCACCTTCTGAAAGAGCAGTATCAATATATTCATCCTGTAAGTATCTACTTCAAGTAAATTTTTTGAGAGAAATTTTTAAAGAAGAAATATATTGACTTTCATAGGCTGAACTCACTTAGTGAAAGCCACATAGGTATATTTAAATCCAAATCTGTGTTATTTGCTTAACATTACCTATTTTTTCACAGAGTTTCTAGCTGCATTTAGTTTTGTGGTATAGAACTGAGGTTTGAATCCTGTAGTTGAGTGTAATGAGGTAAGCACAAAACCAATTAGTGCTTCATGAAACGAAGAGGTTGGGGAAAGACCTTTACATTTATTTCTACATTAACAACCATAGGATAGTTCTAACGTATAACAACTTTACACATACTTGCATAATATATTGTAAAATTTAGAGAGAAAGCACTAACTTCATTTGTCACTTGTCCCATCTGAATCACACTTGCTGTATTACACAAAATGCCAAGTTAGTGTCTCTCTAGTCTGTTTTTATTACCACATCAGGCTATGAGCACTAAATTACGTTCAGATACATTGGCTTCCTTCAATAGGGAGTAGGGAAACACCACAAGAAATTAACACTAATCTTCTAATTCAACAAGAATAAAATATGTAACTGATTAAATCTTAATTAACAGTTCACAAAAAGCTGTTTAATGTCATGTAGCATATGCATCTTAATTATCTGACTGCCCTATCTCTGTTTGCATGAGGGAAAGAGTCTCCAAATTTTCAACTGCTTTTCATTTCTGCTTCCTTTGATTTCTGTCTTCCATTTTTAAAGTAACAGAAACTACTTTCAATTACTAATGGTTAACACAGCTGCATTTCATCTCTTTCAAAATGTTGTTTTCTTCCTGTTCATACTGGTCTTGGCTCTTGCAACTGCTCAGATCTACACATATCAAACCCACCTACACATACAGACATACTCTTCCCAAACTGTTACAAGATCAGGCAAGCCCAAAAGAATTCGTCACTTTGAGGCCACCTGAATACATGTTGCTAAAGTTGCAGAAACGCTAACAATCTGTGCAAACTTCCTTAATATTGCACAGAAGTTCACAACAGGTATGTTTATGCTATATTCATTTTCGTACTCTATCAACAACTGTTGAGTTTTATTAGGCGACTGATCACCTAATAAGCTAATTTAAGAGTCATAATTTTCCACAAACAGCAGCAGAAATTCAATAAATACATTATTTACCTAGCTTTACTTGGCATGCCTAAATTTTTGAAGTATAGAATTTATTCTTCCCTGATTTTACTTACAACAAGAAGTTTATGCAGGTACTCTGAGATAAGTAATTGCTTTATCCTCAGACATGTTGCTGTAACTGCGTAATTCAGGAACTCATGTC
>JAOXJM010000071.1:15398812-15413896 GCA_026413425.1 Tringa solitaria
CTGTAGTTCCCTGGATCATCCTTTCGCCCCTTCTTGTGGATGGGCGTCACATTTGTAAGGCGCCAGTCAGCCGGGACCTCCCCAGTTTGCCACGACTGTTGGTAGAACAGTCGTGGCAAACTGGGGAATAGTATTGGTAATAAGTGGGCAGTTGCAATGGCATCTTGGTACGATTATATTGAGGAAAAAAACCCAAACCAGTCTGATTACCTTTGAGTTAAAGTGCCTATATACACAACTGCTTTCCTTCCATTCCCCAGAACACCACCTCCCTATACAAAGGTTACTCCGTTTGTCCTATGGTAAACAAATTAGGAAAGTAGGAAAAAAATCCATCTTCTATTCTCTTTACTTTGCAGGCTCACATAATATGTCAATGAAGATTACATCTACAAATAGAAAATCTCCCCCGAGACATTATTTTTCCCTTCATACTCTTGTATTCATTCAGATTGGTTGAATATGTGCCTGGTATCAAATTAAGACTATAGGGCTGAGAAACAGATTATGCTAATTTTAAATCATAAGTCTTAGAAAAAGACACTTCAAGGTATCAGAAGCATCTGCTACTCTTCATACAGGAGTGTAACAACTTTAAACCTTAAGTGACAGCATTACATATCATTTGTACTGGCATTTTCATTCACCCTCCCTTGTTAATATTACTGCCTGTATGATTGGCCGAAACTGCATGTTTTATGTTTTTTGAAAAGCTAGAAAAACGGAGATGGTAGCCTGCAGGATAAGTGAGATACCAAATTCCCCATCCAAAAGCACAGATGCTGACAGGCAGGAGAATAGGAAAAAAAAAACACTTCACAATCAACAGTGATAAGCTAAAATTTCACCTCCCTTCTCATATACCAGAGTTATCCTTGAGTAGTTTTCAGTTGTCTTCTCAATAATAAAGTATTGCCAGGGCAACATTTATCATAGTATCTTCTTGGCATTTCTTATCTTGAAAGTCAAAAAACCCTCACTAATACTATCTAGACACAAAGAAAAATTTGAACATGTTAAAGATGATCTGCTGCACCTGTTGGCAAAGCCTTCTCAAATGCTTTGTTTTTAATCCTGAAGAGATTAACAAACAGGTTCAGAAAAAATAAGAACAATAGCTTCTTTTTACTTCCTTAACTTTCAGGGTCAAGAAACTGAATTATTTCTTCCTTAGTTTTACAGATTCTTGTTTCTCAAACATCTAACAAAAAACAAATATCCAGGTTGTGATTCAAATACAACACATATTTTTTCAGCAGTTTACCTATGTTAACATTTTCCCCAAAGCTAAATAGTTAAGAGGACTCAACTTTAAAAATAAAAACAGAAAAAACCTGCAAGCAGCACTGACAGAAAATCTTCTACCAGCTAACCATTCACAAGCACCACCTCCCATAAAATACCACTCACATCAATGATTATTCCACATATGTTCTTTGACTTCTCATTTTTCAGTATTTTTTTTTGCTTTAATCATACAGCATGTCAATACAGTGGGTCTTGCCTTTCTCCTTTACACAATTATTAATCTTTAGCATGCACAGAATCACTGAATAGTTGGAGTTGTAAGGGACCTTCTAGAGATCATCCAGTCCAACTCCCCTGCCAAAGCAGGGTTGCCCAGAGCACATCACTCAGGACGGCATCCAGGCAGGGCTTGAAAATCTCCAGAGAAGGGGACTCAACACCCTCCCTGGGCAGCCTGTTCCAGGGCTGTCACCCTCACCATAAAGAAGTTCTTCCTCATATTTGAGTGGGACTTCCCATGTTCCAGCTTGTGCCCGTTGCCTTTCATCCTGTCACTGGGAACCACTGAAAGGTTCTCAAGTGCAAGAACTTTTAGGAGCTACACGTTTCTTTAAGGTACAGCTGTGCTAGATCAGTTCTACAAGCCTCCATAGCATTGGGCAAAATATTTAGCCTTTCTTTTTCAGTTTCTCTCCAATTATATTCTATATGGTTGTTTTCATAGGTGTTTTGAGAAAGATAACTTGCACTCAAGTCTTGAGAAATAAATGAGGTACTACAGGCTTGACAAAACAGACTAGTACATACAAAAAGGAGCTAAAGATATGTCATTTGAAAGAAACATTGTAAATGACTCTGAAGAGGTTTTACTGGTTTGATCAAAATAAGTGATCTAGCGCACAGAAGAAAACAGATCATTACTTTTCTCCCCCCCTTCAAGATTCACAACATAGTATTAGCTATCGTCTCTGTAACTAAAAGAAGGAATATGCAACAGAGATTTAAGGTTACTAACGTTGTACAAAACTTCCTGTTTCTGTTTTAAGACTCTGAATAAAAGCTTTCCTACAACTGAGGGTCCTTCTTATCAAGCATGTGGTAAGCCTTACAAGCAACATTTTTACAAATGACTTGTGGAAGTGCAACCTCATTGTTGGTCCAGAGAATCAGGAACTCAGTTCTCATTAAATCCAATGGCCTACTGACGATGACAAAGAATTGCGACTTTGTCTTACACAAGTATTTATCCTGAATTCACTGTAGAGGGTTTGCCATGTATAACTCAGTCATTGGCTGCATGTTTTCTCCGGTTCCTTTATCTTGTTTCTTTTGCTTTCTTGTCTAAATCCCATCCACTGAAAGAAAAAAAAAATCTTATCTATTTACAATTTTTTGTTTAGTCATTCCATTGTGCAGACAAGTTCTAAATTAGTCTGATGATTTAGATGGAAAAACTTGACAGTTTTTACCTGCGTGTACCACAGAGAATATTTTTGATCAGGGTTTATAAGCAAAGACCTCTTCCCAGGGATGCATGCCAGCTTCTTAAAGAAAAATCATTAAGTTCTGGGAGGAAGAATCTGGAGGATTAACATTTTGATTTAACAAAGCATCCCTCACTCAGTGATTTAGGTCTGTTTGAAGCTTGCAGATCTTAAATTACACTTGAAAATTAAGAGTGAGTTTAACTGTTTCCAAATACGAGTCCTAGGAAAGCAGTTTTGCATTTGTAACCCAGGAAACATCGTCACATGAGTTTATACCTTTCAGATTTTCTGTTTTATTACATTCAGATGCAGCAGAATTATTTCGTCTTTCCATACATCATTGAATTATTTCACAGTAAAAAACCATCATGGAATCAAAATATTTACCTGCACTAATAGAATTAATGTAATTTGTTAACAGAAGGTTGTTAATATTGAACTAGCCAGTGCTTTCTTTCCAGTTGTTTGAGTGCCTCCTTGTGCATTATCATACTTTTCAAAGGCATCTGCAAAAGAAGCATTTGATCCTTTTCTTTCCAGAAGGGCACCAACTTGATGTAGTGCTGAGGAAGTATAAAAAGGAACAAAATTATGTACCATCTATTGAAACCTTAAGAGTTTAAATTCCCTTCCACCAGGGCTGTCAAAGAAAGCAATTTTTATTGAGCTATGAAATCCAATAAAACTTTAACATTGCAAAAGCTCTGGGACTGTCTTAAGTAATAATGTATGTACAACTAGGAAGTCAGTTTTTACACTATACGGGCTAAGTTTTCTTTCTTTTCAATCCAGATTTTAATTTATCTTTTCTTCAGGTGAGAAGTTCATAGAAAGATTGTTACCTAATTAGAAATCAAAATCTTGTTTTGCTGTCAACAGTAATCAGGCACTCAAATACATTTGAAGAACTGGAGAGAATTTACTTGGGAGTACAAAGTCAGCTACCTTCCACTGAGATGTTAAGCCTTACATATGAAGATCACTTTTGAAAAGGTAGCTGAAGTTTACAAATAATTTATATTTCATGTATTCGTTTTATAAGTGAAACGCAAAATACATTATTGCTAACTGTTGGCTTAAAGCCCAACTATTTTATTTCCTCTCATCAAATACAAAAAACCTACATACTGGTTTTGAATACTCCTTTTATAGAGGGTCTAATTTATGGAGATGACTGAATGGCTTACAACTACTTTTGTCATATTATATCTGATGAAACCTGGCAACTCACTCACGCTCTGTGGCAAGAAGGTTGTAATAATCAGGCTTTTTCCTGCTAACCCATGTAATACTTTTTCTACAAATATTATGTAATCAAATTTTATAGTAATGAGTTCTACTCTAAAAAGAGGCTTGATTTCAGCTGCCATTCCTAGCAAACAGCCATGAAACAACGTTGTGGTACGAATTTATTAAAAAGACAAAAAAGTTCATCCTAGTTTCTCAGCATCAACATTTTCTAAAAGAAAAAAAGTGAAAAAAACATTGACAGCTTTTTGAGCAATTCCCAAATAAGAATATTTTGGTATCTTCTCCTGATATCTAGGAAGTATAAAATAGGGAACTGTCCCCCACTGAACTGTTACCAAAGTTTAGAGTTCTTCTCAGGGAAAAAAACCTTCCCCTTCAGAAAGGCACAGCCTGTAACACCATCCCTAGTCTCTTGCACTGTCCGTGACCACGATCTATTAACTGGGTCTGGTGGCTACAAGCAACTTCTGCAGCTGCACTCTACAGGACATTTTTGCTTTATCTCTTTACAGTGCCTCGCCATTGCAGCATTTCAGAAATTTTGTCCATAAGGTCATTCAAATTCTGTGCTGACTCCAAATTGCTTTTTCTTTCAAAATGTACAGCAAAGAAAACCCTAGGTTATGGAATAAAAGCAAAGAGGCCAAGGAGTGACTATCAGATGTTCATAGCCTTGACACATCAGCTTCCCTGCTCTAGACTTGGAAATGGGGTACTTGAATTTTTCTTCTTTAACAAAAAACTACATGAGTATCGCTCACACTCTTGAAGAAGTGTCTGTGCAAAGTAGGAAGACTCCTCTCTCAAAAGCCATCATGGGTAAATGAGCCTTAGGGGCAGCAGCAAGTAAGGATCTATAGAAAAACAGGAAGAAAAATCAATGCTGGCCTCCATAAGAGCAAAGGGGAGATAAGGAGCAGAGAGAGTCTTTAGCCTCCTTGCAGATGAACAAAAAGCAGAAAAACACATTTCCAAGCCTTTACATTTGAGCAGTGTGTGCTGAGCACTATTCTCATACACTCTTTTCTCAGTGTAATGAGTATTTGCCTCAGCTTGTGTAAGTGGCAGTTTAGGAAAATATTGTGCTGAGGGTGCTTTTGCTCACATCAGCCTCATCCATGGATGTCTAATAGAGAATTCTTGCATTCAGTAAAAGGGTACAACTTAAAATCTTGAGTACTCATTTATGACGTTTAGTTGTTATTTCATTCTGCTTTTAGTCTTTTTTTTTTTTTTTTTCTTCCCTGAGGCATGGGCTTCTTTGACTTTTACAGAGAAACAATCCACCAAGAACAACACAGGCTGTGACAAGGTAAGGTAAGGCACAGCACAGCACTTGTGTTTCATGCCTACCCCTTGACTACATTCTACTAGAATTTTTCCCGTACCATGCGGAACAAAAAGCAATTTCAGATACCGTAAATTCAGGAGGGAATAATGAGAAGCAGCATGCAGTACTAGGAAAATTAAAAGGGACATTAACTGTGATCTTAGCAAGCCCAGTCTTATAACAGAGTTTTGACTTCTGGATGAGTATGCAGGTGTGCTGCTTTCTGAGCCTTTAGCTTGGTGATTACCGAATACATCTTAATAAAACAAGAGTGCCAGAGGCAAACACTACCTCTCTCTTCGCTGAGCTAATTGGGAGGTGATAAACTCAGCTATTATCACAATGTTTGAGCTTTTGCTAATTACATCCAAACTAAGCAAGTTGTAACAGGAAAGCCAAAGAAGTGCTGCTTAAGAACACCCTCTTGGGCTGAGAATGCAATTTCAAGACTGAACAAGAGCCTCCAGTGCCTCTTTCTTGGCCAGGATAGGGGAGAGCCAGATTTGGACATTTTTCCAGCCTGCCACAAGTTCAATTATTTATATGATCTGTGACAATTTCAGCACAAAGAAGAATTGACTTGCAATAGCTAACTTTTGGCAGTGCTTGGCTTCAAGATATGTTCAAGTACCTGATAGGAATTACATAAAGCACACATCAAACTTGGACTTCCTACTCTGCAAACACAAATTCAAATTACTGACTACTCTGAAGCACATCTCTGTCAGACTTTTATTTAGGAGAAACACTGGAAAAAAGATTCCACTGTATTTCAAAAATAATCCGAAAACTTAGAATTCACTAATAATTGTATTCTAGCCAGCCTTGCTACGTACTCTACAGCCTTCAATCAGAAGACTTGGGGGAACTGGGATGCAAACAGGCAGTGATTTCTTTCAGATGTTGAAGTTTTTCATTGGTATAACTAAGATTCTTCAGTAAATTTTTAATCAGAGAGTAGGATATGTTACATCACAAGCAGCCTCATGGCTACATCAGCAGCATCACCTTAGTTTAAGTTCAAGCAGACTTCAAGGAAATAAATTTAATTCCCCCCTCCCAAGAGAAACCTACTTCCCATCTAACTTTAATGTCAAATTTGACATTCAGAAATCAGTAGACACTCTAGCATAGTTAATCCAAAGTGACTTGGACGGATATGATAGCTCTTTTGATCACCACTCCAAAATTGTTTTAAGATCTCAAGATGTACACTGACAGATCTTGTCAGTGTACTGCCCATGTATTTTAACAGAAGCAGCAGAATACAGTTAAAGCAATCAGAGCAGGAAAAGGCAACAACATAGAAAAGTTACGCTTTAAATAGCAAAACAAACTTTAAAGCACACTTTTGCAACACAAGAAAGATTAGTTTTCTTTAAAAGGCAATTTATGCACCATGATAAAATCAAGTAAAATCCACACCCTTTTCAGCACACTGTATTCAAAAGCCACCCTCCCACGTGTATTTCTAACTACAAATGTTATTTCCTCTGGATATACTAATTCTGTGTTATTTGGATCGCAGCTAAAATACAGCTGAAGTTTCAGTATTTACAGGCTGGGAAAAAAGTTCTGAGGGCAAGACTTGATTTTTTCCTTTCCATATATTTTTAAGAGTCATCATTACAATCACCTAACTTCTCAGAAAAATACAACATAGCGATCATTATTTTGACAGTACTGTAAGTATTTGCTCAGCATCAGATATGTGGCCAAGAGTAAGCTATCAATCAAGCAAATAAGCATTAACCAGAATACCTTGAAAAGGGAGTTTATGCAGATGTTAAGGCTGCTGAAGCTTCAGGCACGAACAAATTAGATTTGCAATCACACCTTCCATTTCCATGAGGCAATGAACCATTTGTGACTTCTTGTAATTAAACCCCTTTCAAGCCACCACGTCTTTGGATTCCTTTTACAACAAGTTGCAGTGAGTCATCTCCAAAACATAACAGATACACATTAAAGCACACTCCATACCAGTTAACAAGAGGTTACTGCTTAAAGCAAAAATTCCTGAAATATTCTTGAAATACAGATCATAATTCAAGCCTGTTCTCTATTCCCATTACCCACTATTAGCCAAGAGAAAAATCACGCTACTTCTTGTTTCCTTTCACCCTGTGTCCTTTGCTTTCTTTGCTGCAAAGCCATGCAGATTAAACCAGAGGAGATGTTGCTAACTCATACCCTCCTCACCCAAATCAGAGCCTTGCCTATGGCCTGCTGATTAGGTGATCCTGGTTAGGTGAGCAATAATTTCTGTCTTGCTAAAACTGCTTCAGCAAAACCCTTCAGAATGTTATTTTGCCTCAAGTCTTCATCTGGACCAAGACTTAGCTTCTCTCCCCTCCTCTAGCTAAAAAAACCACTCTAAAAATAAGCTACTGTTTAGAAAGCTGTGAACTCTGATACAGACTGGCAAATGACCCTGACTTTTTTTTCCTTTTTTTTTTTTTTCATATACAAGCTCATTACCAAGAGCATCATGACTACAGGGTGCTCTTATTGTACTTGAAAGACTTTTTTCATCCAAGGAAAATGCTACCTTTGGTGTAAGTTGAATGCAACTCAAAAAAATACTTAAGTGCTTTGGTGTCCATAAGGAAAGGCAGTGCTATCAGTGGAACATTAGCACTAACGGTTTTACTCTAAAGATCCAGTCTAGCTGGGCCTTGCTATTTGCTAACAAAGACATAGCCAAAGATAGTAAGTTTTCTCTATTTCTAATTGTTCTAGGATTTATTGCAGCAGGACTATTTTTTCCACTTGCATAGGCTCAAATGCAGCACAAGCAAGAATGTGTGATTTAATGAATTAACAAACTGAGATGGTCTTAACAAACGTAAGCCACAAGAAATGTGCAGAGGATATAGAGCACCTCACTTATAGATTATTTGGTTAGATCCAGCAGCATTTCCACAGAAAAATGAAATTCAGAGATGTTTCCTGTCACTGAAAGACCACATATGGAAACCTTGAAAGCTCTTAGTTATAAAATAAGATGAAAAAACGGTTTGCCAGTAGTATATGCTGGTATGACACATTCGGTACAACTTAACATTCACTTAAATATAGTTAGTAGTACCTACTGCTGTTTCGTTATTAGTTTAATATTGACTAATTAAGTAGCATTTAAAATGCAGGTGTAATAAGATTGTAGTTGCTATTCATTTTGTGCAGGTCAAATACACAATTAAGTTCAGATTCTGGATCATACTACAGAGCATTAAATGAATAGCAATTACTTTTAGATCACACATCCTCTGGCATAGCACTTCAATTACATTTAATTAGTTGAATACCAATGAGTTGAGGCAAGATTTATGATGACAAAAACGTATTTCTATACATACTTAAACATTTTGCAGGTCTTATGTATTAGAAATGCAGGATTCAGGCTTTTTGCAGCACTTACTGAAACGTTTACACTTATTTCTGTTTAGATATCTGTAGTCCCAAAAATACCCTTAATTCAGTCTCCGCATTCAATAAATTCACCATTGGTCATAATTTATAATGACCCATAACTAAAAGAACACTAGGTATTTAAGACATATCTAATTTTGTACAGAAAGATGACACAAGAACCAACACCTAGAATCTGAAGTGAAATAAAACCAAACAAAAACCAGGCATACCATATGCATATTTTTGAACAGTCTGGGTGATTCACCACGAGAAAAGCTTCTCAAAAAAGTGAAGGATTCTCTATCCAGTCTGAGTCTCCTGACACAAAGATAAACACCGAGAGCCTTCAGACTGGAAGCAGCACACTTCTGTCAAAGTCATCTCACCAGACTCAGCAGAGTGGTGAGTACAAGTTAAAGGCTTGTAATATTCAGAAACTAGTTTTAAATGACTAATGTTCCCAGTTTTACATCACACAAAAAAAATCTAGAATCTTTAACTCCATGAAGACATGTTCATACCAGGATCTCCTCACATCATTGCAAAGAAGCAATAGTAAGTACAAGTAAATGCTTATATTGAGAAGTGCAGAGCCTAATTCTAAGAAGAGAAAAAACACTTTTAAATATTCACTCAAACAAGCAATAATGGATGTATAAAAGCAACAGGAATCTTGCTACTAACTACTTTTGATTTTACATTAGATACAAAGTGCATGTTATTATATTTAAATTCTAAGGAGGGGATATAACAAGGAGCTAAAATGACTTCCCTATTAAATAGCAGAGAAAAAAAATCCCAAAGACTACTAAATCCAGAGATTTTATTTGCACTGACTTTTAAAAGGAAATATGCTCATGCCACTCAAAGGAAAAATATTTGCTCAATAACAGTGAATGTCAGCTAAAGATTTCTGATGCAATATTAAACCTGAGAAAATGAACAGTAAATCTCTAAGCATTATTATTCTGTGATAAAACTATACACATTGAAAACCAAAAAATTCTAAAAGTAAAGCTAATTCACCATATGGCAAACTCTAGTAATATTATACACAACCTAATTGCATGGCCTTCCACTTCGCAGTGGATGGTCTTAACATTCAAAGACAACAGAATACCTTTAACATATATATTGTTAATGAAAACTGTAGATTTTCTGCACAATGCATGATACTATTATTTAGAATTTCTCTGGTAATTCATTAGAAATTGTTAAAATACACACTGCCATAACTAGTTTGGTGCCAGAGTCACAACTGTAAGCATTGGTATATGTGCTTTTGAAGTTGGTTTTTTTTCTGGAATTCTTGTCTTCATCTACAGAGTAGACAATAAAACAATAGCTCATATTCTGCTATGAGCCTCAAGGGAGTACCAGCATTTATCAACTACTGTATTTTCTTGCGACATGAAGAGAGGAATTATTTTCCATAGATTCTACTATAACGATATTGCTGGCTGCTTATAACAACTCTTTATTTCTTCCTTCCTAGCTTTGTAATACAGAAGAGGTGCCTTGGAGGCAAGTAGCCAAAAACCAGTATGAGACCTCCATTAGCATAGCTAGTAGCATGCACTCCACTCATATTGCAAACAAAGCTAAAATAATATGATATTCTTTCATACTGTATTTTATTTCTGTCTCCAATAAATTGATCTCCTTCCAAGGAGAAAAACAGTAAAATTTCTAAATCTGAAAATTTGATAGAAACCCAGAGAAAAGTAAATACGAAAACAAAACACACAGAAAAATGCAAACCTCTCAAAACTCTTCGCTAAGTTCTATCCCAAAGGAAGAAATTACTTTATATCTATTTTCTTAACATAGTAATTATTTATAAAATTGCTTTTTTGATAAAACGATTACTGTTCTGCCAGGGAGAACTTGAAGTTATGAAAGGTAATTTTTAAAAGTATAGAAGGATAACTTAAGAGGTTAATGGAATAAGTTTGAAAATGCAGTAAGTCATTTTAGGCTGCCATACAGACGAGGACATAAGTTATAAAAGAAATGCTTTAGTATCAGAAGTGATTTCATTAGCAGTTCATCTTCATCTAAAATACAATTAATAGAAGCAGCATTGTACAAATGCAGTTAAGTAGCTTGCAATATAAGCAACAGAAGTAACAGAATAGGCTAAAAACTGTATACTAGAGACAAAAATTTGTGCTAGAAAGCAAATAGGGATACAGTTTTGCTGTTCAATTAAATAGAATGCAACTGTGACAACTCAGTGCCTCTATACTCCTAGCAATAATTAAAATCTCTTTTCATTGGCTGGGTAAAATTCCAGACACAGTCCAACACATTTTGCTCATAGCAAAAAAATAAAAAGCATCACGTCTTGATCCTATTCTAACTTTAGTTAGATTTTGAGGGATTTCATTAAAAGCAAATTCCATTAAAATGTTGGTATCTGGAGTTCATTATATAAGAATTCTTTAACACCTCAGTTTTTCTTAAAACAATATTTGCTCTTTTTTTGTGCACACTCATGCTTTATTTTAATTTGGTTCTTCTCTTTACAGGGATTTATGATGGAGGTCCCCGAACATTTTCTTGTCTTAGTTCCATTTCCGAATTAATAATCTCACTCAACCTGAAATATTAGCATGTATGGCAATAAAAAAAAACCCAAAACGTTTAGCTAAATTAATTTAGGATTACAATCCTTAGTTTAGAAAGGTGTATGTAAGCTTTATAGACCTACATTTTATAAGTTTTAACTAGAGGCTATGGAGGATAATTGCAGGGACTAATCTAATTATCAACATTCAATGGCTATAGATATATAGTGTGCATTAAACTATACTACCTTTTTTAATCTACTTCTCAAAACACATTTTATAACAGAAATGTAAAAGCTTTCATGCTTTTAGCTGGATTCAAAGTCATGCTTTACCACCACCAATAATAAATGTATGCATCCTATACACGAGTCATCCTAACTAGTCTCAAACTACAAAACAGTATCTTTTTAAATGTGGAAATTACAGCTAAATCAGCTTTTCTAGACACCTGTTGCCAAAAGGAGTCTACTCTTTAACATACTTTGCAGCTACTGCCACTTTCTCAAACATCAGCTTTCACTCTCATTGCCCTTGACTGCATCAACCTCACACCAAGACAAAAATAGAAGTTAATGTTTAGAAGACCAAAATTGTAAACATCAAACCTATTGACACAGATCTGTAGTACGACCTACAAGCAGCTTGCTCTGAAGTTTCCCGTTACAAAGAAAGTATTTAGTACATGCACAGCTGCTTCTTAGAAGAACTCGCCTGAACTGCTAACAATGCACCAGCTTGGGTAGATCAAGCAAGTTTCACTTGGAATGAAGAAGTATCTGTACCATATTCTTCAATTCGGAAAGTGTCATGTTATTAGTGTGCTGTTCAGAAGGCAAGAAAATACAGAAACTAATGGCTAACACATAAGCCTTATTCCAAAATCACTTTGCTGTTCTTTATCTTAATCATCAAAACTTTTTGTGAATACAGAAGGCTATCAGTGCCAAACTGGCTACTGGGCCAATTTAATAATATCGAGGGGTAAAGTTTACATGTTGATGCATAGGAAATCGATACGAACTGCTTGATAGCCTCTCCATTACTCGTCTCTCCACTTAATAATCTTAATTATTCTCTTCAGTGCTCCTAGCCCATTTTCCGTTTATCCCAAGGCCACTTATTCAGTAGTCATACATCAAACAACACAGAATACAGACTCCTTTTTACCCCCTCATTTGCTCCCGAAGACCATCAGACTACTCAGGCCACACCACAACTCATTTCTTAAGCTATCACTGCAAAACTTTTTAGTGTATATACAAAGAAAGAAGGAAACCAAAAGCTCTTGTAGTGAACGTCAGACTCCAGCAATGTTCACAAAGGCCAGATTTAGTCTAGTGGGATATACCATCTCTTTGGCAGACAGAAGGAAGCTCCTCTGAAGTGGGTGGAGAAGAGATGAGCCGCACGCATAAGTGCAGATTTCTGAAAAAGCTGTTCTCCCTCCACTTAATAGCAGGGAAATAAAGAAAATTAGCTCTCCTGATTTAAATTGATTCTTTGGTAAATTTTTCTGTCAGAATATGAAATGGCAAAGTTTCATTTTAAATTATTTGAAATTTTTATAGAATCAACAAAATTGTTTAAAAAAGAGGGAAATATTACACTGTATCCTGAATTCTTCAGAAATTCAGCTCATCTTGCCCTGAATTTTTACAAATACCCTTATGTTGCAATTAATATTTGCAAGAAATAAATTACTACTAAAGACAGCATAAGAGTATATGACACTTGCAATTTTTATCTCTGCATAGGGAAGACAATTTCTAAAGATAATGAAGCAGACATTTTGCATAAACACACACCCAATTTTTATGTGGATGCATCAATATTAGTGTGAATATATATATATAAACTGTATTACTAGTCAGCAACTTTCATGTAGGATTATCCCTTGAACACTCAGGTCTGCTCAAAATAATGAAGGCACTCAAAATTCTCTTCAAAAATTCAGTAAAACCTTTTGTAACGAGAAGTGTTAATTTAGTCTGTATTCTATTTTTATTGCCATGGTTTTTGTGTATTCCAATCCATCTGGCACAAAAGAAAGAACAGACTTCAACATCAGCATCAACAGAAATTATATCAATGAGATACAGTGTATCAAAGTTCATTATACTGTTAGACTGCTTAAAGAAACTTGATGTATTTTATATTAAAACCACAAGAGTACATGCAAAACACCTCAGCAATAAGTCCAAAATCTGAATGTGTACAGCAACACATTTATTGAAATTTGGAATCCACAAGTCCATGTCTGACTGCTGAGTTGATACACTATTCTGTTCGTCTTATCTAGTAAGCACAAAATAATCAAGAAGATGCAAAAGCAAATGTACAGCTTGGAATATCACCACTATGCAAAGTCACACAAATAGCAATGCCCCTTTGTTTCAGTTGAGTAATACATCATTATTAAGCTGTTCTTAAAAACTTTCACAATTTTGTTCAGAATGTGAAAACTAAACCTGTAACTTTCATTTCCAGTATATTTGCACAATGCATATAACCCTTTCCCTGCAATACCAATGATCCCAGACAAAAGCACTGTGATGTTCTTCCTTGGATGCACCCAATGCCACTGTTCCTACAGATGCAGCAGGGTTAAATGACATTTCCATTAGAGATCTCCTTGGTTGGTTCATTGTGTCAGTCTTCAAGACAGACAGAAACATGTAGTCTATACTTGGCCTGAAGTTCAGGCCTACCTAAAGCTTTGGGGGTCTCATTCCAAGCCTTTTATAAACATCACCTCTAAAGAAGAATTTCAATTCAACATGTCTGTTACACAGAAACTCTGGATACATTTCTACCCCAAGAACATTTAGTTATCTCATGAAAAACAAGCTGCTATTCCAAAGAAGTCTTTAAGTACAGGAAAAAAAGTAAGCATTTTTGCTGTTCACCAAAGTTCCTTAAAAACTGAGCAGTAGGCAAGTGAGCAGAATACTCTTTTAAAGACCTTAAAACCCCTTACTTCTGCAGAGAAGCATTTAAATACTTGGAGCTGTAGAAAGCATAGATACTATGGCAAAGGAGCTTTCTTCTGCAATGCATTACAAAACCAAAAAACTCCCTTTTCCATTTTCACCAAAGGAAGTGCAGCCCTTCTGTCCTTAAGGAAAAGCTGAAGCTTGGACTACAGCAACTTCCACCTCCTCATCTGAAAAAATCTCAGTTGCCAGTTTGCTTGATGAAAATATTAGAAGTACACTTGTAACCCCTACCAGATACAATTCTTTCTTGAGATCTTCAGGTACAAAGAAGTTGTCATAGGCTAAAGTATGAATTTTTAATACGAATTGCTGAAATATACACTGTTATTTCTCTACTAACCCTTACAAGAAAGATGTCATTCTTTCTGCAAAAACTTCATCCAGACTTAGAAGAAAGAAAATAAGTATCTGGAAATTGCCTAGATAAAGCTATCTGACATCCATTTGGTCAGTAAGATAGATAAGAATAATAGTTCATGGAGGTTGATCTCTTCTGTCCTACAGGATGCAATTTATAAACTTCTGTAAAAATCAGAATTTGTATACTTTTGCAGGAAGTTTTATAGTAGAAAATGGTAATACAGAACTTCCCCATAAGTTTCCCCCCATTCTTCAAATGAAAAAGATAATTTGAAATTAAGGATACTCATATCAAAACATTTTCTATGATTTTTTATCCTGTTATGCATCACTACTTGTTGATTCCTAGTCATATTAAATCAAATTGAAATAAAGTAAATAAAAGAGTTGCACAGTTAATGCAGAACCAATGTTTAAAAAAAAAC
>JAOXJM010000071.1:15424174-15443470 GCA_026413425.1 Tringa solitaria
GGGGAAGCAGCATGGTCATTCCAATTAAGATGTCTCTTCAGCTATGACCCACAAGGGTCTGTTTTATTATTCAGTGATTTTATTTTTTATTTTTACAATGAATTGGGGAAAGTGGGTAGGTATAAATCAAGTCACTGGTGATCTTCAGACAACTTAAACCAAACCAAATAGCCGTGATAAATTCTGGGCTTGTCTGACAGAAATGCACTTCCATATGGACAAACTCAGAATCATTTGTGACAAAAGCAGGATGAGGGTATAGTTCTGCTCAGCAGCAACATACCAACAAGTTCCTATCTTTCACTATCTCATCGCAGTCATTGGTAAATGAACCCGAAATCCACAGCCAAGCAGTTACTTAAACCACTGAAATATTAACATGGGACCATCCAACAGAATCAGCGTTCTTCAAAACAGTGAATGTGCAGAGAGCCAGACAGGGCTCAGAATTCATTTCAGATGGGGAACACACACTTTCAAGGCAGAAAACAAAGTATGTGGATACCGTTACAAGAGAAGGAGATAACTTTATTCCTTGAATGGGAGTCAGTAAGATCTGGTGCAACAAATCTATACAGGTCGGGATGCGCAGTTGAGCAAATTCCAACTGCGGGAAAGAATATATATTTTTCTACAGTGCAAAGAATTAGCTATTGCAAGAAATTTACCTGGGGATTTGATGAATTGTCCATGACCTAAAGCCTTTAATCAACAACGGTCGTTGCTTAAAAATTATTATGGGGTTAGTGTTAACTTTTAACAGAAACCAGGGTCTAGCAGTCAATTCTAGCCTCAAACTCTAAGTGTCTGTATGTTAGTGGCCAAGAGTATCTTGCCTTTGTGTAACATACTTATATAGAATATTACAAGAAAATATTGTCACGTAACCAAAAACTACTGTGCCTGTAAGATTTGGAAACAAACCTGTACTGAGGAGGAAAAAAATTTGTTCTGCTGCTTTTCCAAGAACCAGTCTTTTTTTAAATCTAATACAACATGTCATGATTTTAAATTAAGTAAAAAGTTATTAATTGCTCAAGCAGCATTCTTTCCATTTTATATAGACTCTTAATTCATAGACAGTTTATAACATGACAGTCAATGATTTTGCCCTCTGGAGACAGTGAAACGATTGGATTTTTTAGTTGAAATATATATTTTAGTTAAAGGAAAAAACCTCTCAGCATCTCAGAATAGGGGTTACTTCACCAGTGTATTATTGATAAGAATGCTTATTTTCCATTTAACTATGGCCCAACTCAAGGAGCTAACATAATCTCAGTGTGGTGACAGTTGGGACTTTTACATACTAAATCAGTTTATATTTTTTGTGATTAGCCTTCAGTTTTTGGAAAGTAACATTCACCAAAAAATATTATGTGTTGAATACACAGTACATCTCAACTAGTAAAACAAACATTTGAACTATGACAGAAATTTATATACATTATATCAATTACATTAAAAAAACTCTTAACCTTTAAAAAGCACATATGTAATTAAATAATAAGGTTGCCAAAGCCTGCATAGCATAACTGGAATATACCCTTAAGTGAGACTGACAGATTTAAATACAAGATAGAGCTATGCAGCCTGTCTCATTATCTCTTTCTTCTACCCTTTTTCCAGTGTACCTCAGTTAAGACCTATTTCTCCTGCATTGTTCTAATTCTGTGCTAGAGAAAAGCCTGTCAGTGTACAGGTGCAGCTGTTCTTCCTATAAGAATATTCTTTACTCAGCTCCAGCATAACTTCATGTCCTGATCAAACACAAAAATACAGTTATGGTACCTTACTAGAAACTGCCAAACACCTCTTATTCTTCCCAGGACTCTAAACGGAGCTGGCCTATCACCCCAATCACAGAGTAGTAGCTTTGGATATTGAAACATGGAGACTAGAATAATGAATATAAAAATATTTTTATACTTTTGACCAACACAAAGCATGTAATTAGTGCTTACTAAACAGGATGCCAGAATAAAGCTACTCTGATCCACTTTGTTACAGATTAATACAAATTTACTGGATTATATTCAATCCTTGCTGTTTGTACAAATTTTGTGCCATGAGTTCACTTAAGGCTACGCATATTTATTTGGCATTTGCACTAATAAGACTAAGTCCCAGTTAAAAGAAAGAAATGTTCAATAGAAGGCACTAAATCAGATTCAGGTATCAACAGGAACATCAATAAGTAAATTGCAACCAGCATTTAAAAAACAGAGCTCATTACCAGGGTAGTATTTGACAATACATCACATCTTTGACCTTCAGATCTTGCAGAAACGGTCCATGCTATGCAGCCTTCCAACACATGCAGTCATTCTGACTTACAGCAAATGCAGAAGAAAGAATTTTAAATGGCTATGACCTTAGAAATGTTATTTGAAATTCTCATCTTAAAGAAACCTTGCAAATACAATTTTACTAAAATCTCTAATCATTAAGTTCAGAACAAGGAGACTGAAGAGATAACACTGCTTCCGTAAAACAGTAATTTACCACACTATTCGTGTACATTAACAATAATATAAACTTTGTGAGTACTTTAATTTTTTTCATCATCTCCTTACTATCAAAGGTAACCAAAATCATAAAAATCATTACAGGAGCTGCATAAATATAGAGTTCTCTAAGCATATGCCATTAATGATTGATCCTATATACTCTCTCTGCTCAACTATTCAGGGTCATTATGACCTTGGGAAATCATAGAGCCCTTTAAGTTTATGCCAGTGATGGCTGATCCTATGGTGTCCCTGCTCAATTATTAAAGGCCATTAGAACCCTGTACAATCCCTGCTAGCCTTCAGGAAACACCACTGGGCAAGTAATACACCACAGATATTCAACTTTGTTCTCCTTTAGCAGCCTTTACTTTTAACAATGAAGAATAATGAAAGGTTATTACCTCCCAGTCTCAAGTTGGGGATCACCGGTGTTAACAGCTGAGGCTGGAACTTGAGCAGCTAGAGCATTTCAGATAACAACCTGCTGTACAATCTTGGGACAAATACATGCTTCTCTTTCCCATCATCTTTTGACTTGTCTGTCCAGTTACCAACTAGTTAAAGAATTTTTTTTTATTAAATGAAGGATCAGAGTTGTGTTGTTTCCTAGGGATCCTAAACAATCTGTAATACACATTTGAGACAGAATGATCCACAACAATCAACATTTCCTCGCAAGTACCTGAGACAGCAGAACAGAAACATTAGCATCCTATAGCATTATCGTCAGATATAACTCCACATCATGGCTACTGTAATATGGCTGAAATGCATTATATTGTAAACATGCAGAAAGAAAATAGCAGGTAAAATAAAGATAGATTTATTTTAGATATTTATTTTAGATTATTTAATATTAGATATTTAAGAATTAGATTTATTATTTAAATATAGATATTTATTTTAGATTTATTTTAGATAGATAGAATTATTGTGCTAAGAAATCTTTTACACTTTAAACAAGTTTTGCTTTTAGGACAAGAATGAGAGTATCCTTTCCAAAGACTGCAGCTACCATCATGACCTCTCCTGCCACTTCTCACTGATTAGTGAATCTCAGATGGACCTTTATTTCAGTACAACTAATTGAGAATTACTTCATTATCTACCACTTACAGTCAATGACCTTAGGGTAAGTTACTCAACTGTTGTATTTTCCTACACCAAGCTATTGGAAGGTCCCTGTTAGTAACCAGCTTGCTTCACAACTACTGAAAAAGTTAAGTCCATTTTAATAGCTTAAGATGCCATAATAAAAGAGTTCAAGACACAAGACAACTATCAAATGTAAATGTTCTGTATTCTCAACTTAAAGGATAAGTTCCTTTTTAGTGTAAACAAGACTATTTATAACTCCTTGGGCTGTTTAAGAACTGCTCAGTGGACTAAGCATTAGAACACATTAAGTGCATTCTCTAGGAAAAAATTACATGTGTGGCAGTGCATCAGAAACTACAGTCTAATACTAAATTGTTGAGACAAAACGGGCAACTCTAGTAATAACGCACTCACAAATGAGTCTGAAGAATGAGTACTCCACAAGAACAGGAAAGCTAGTGAAGCACCACCTTGCTTCCATTTTCAATTTTTGCAGAGCTTCTATGGCATATTCCCCATTGTTTCCATTCAGGCTAATGACTAAGACTGTGAACATTCAAAAAACCCAAAACACCCAGAATGTAAATAATTTTATTAATTTCAAACCATAAAGACCTGAACTAAGAATAGTTTTCATAACAGGCTTCATAGGGATTTATTCAATGCACACTAACCTATAGTGGGTTACAAAAGGAGAAAGACATTAGCAAATAAGAGCATTATCTTAATTTCATATCACCATTAATTCAACTCCGTAGACCAGAAATGTCATCTTTTGCACTTCAGAAGATTTTAATACATTTTGGTTGTAACTTCAATCAAAACTAATATCCCAGTTACTCTACAAAAATTATAGTATTAGGTAATTGATTATTCAAATTGAGACAGAAATGCTCCATGAATGTTCCTTACCAGTGAAATTAAACTTCCAATGGGTAAAAACTAAAGGCTTATCATATTATTGGTTGCAACTGCGTGTTAAACATAGCCAGTCATCCACTCAATAAAATGAAGTTTCTCCCATGTCAAAACAATCAGTCCATATGAAGCCTTTAGGTTTGTACACTTACCCCCTGCCATCTAGTGATCTGTCCTAATAACTACAGTAATGATGTTAAAATGAGGTCATCCTTAACCATCTATTTCTGCTGCCTTTAGTTGTCTTAGTCAATTCCTTACTGCATTTATTCCTGCTCAGGTAACAGTGACGTTTACCAACATAACTATTAACCAGCAGAAAGTTAACAGAAGGATGAATCAGTTTCAGGGAGAACATTTTCCAACAACTTGTTCTTAGACTTGTAATCAAGTCCAAAAAAATTTTTGAAGATCATTTATCAACATCTTTCTATAAAAGACTCCCTTACTAGCATTTTCCAAATATTCCTGTGGAAGCAACACCAAGAGCTTATATCAATATCATCACTCACTTCTAAAGAATTATTATCTCATTTCTTTCCATTTCTAAAGACAAATAATTATGCCTCTGTCCTGGATCACAGAATTTGATTGTGTTCAAAATCAAAACAACAAAATTATTAATTCCAGCATATATCACAGTTAGCCTAACAAATCTATGGACTAAATGCTCAAGTTATCCTCTAAATTAGGCAACTAGACCCTAAAATAAGCAAGAGAATAATGGCAGATGTAGACTGCATTACAACACATGTTCCAAATGTCATGCTATTCAAAATGTTTCAAACCTAAACCACATCCTTGACAGTAGAGTGCTTTAATCTGCTTAGGACACAAAGTCAAAAATTAGCCACTTTAAATTGGACTCTCAATACAGTATGGATCCACCATCCCAGGCTCTGCCTCTCTAAACATGAATCCTCTTCAAAGCAATATGCACAAATATAATCAAGAGCACAAAGCCATGCAGACTTAGAGTTACTTTACTAAGAAAACTTGCTCAAGGAGCATATAAATTTTCTAAAGTAAAAAAATCTATGAGCAACTGCATTAACACAACATAAAGTTGTGTGGTATTGCAAAGAAATGTCAAACTGTCAGACTTCAAATCCACTTCTTAGACTTTACACTGATGCATCTATTTCATGAAAAAGACTTGAGTTATTGAGTCAAAAACTGCTTTTTGCACAACCTGAGCTAAACATAAAAGATAATAAATGTGCATTTCATTTGTGTAGATTAACATAATTCTCATATTCAATGCCATTTTATATCTTTGCTATTTACATCAGGTACTTGCATGACAGCAGCTCATGCTGCTAAAGGCACATACTAAAGTTTCTGCAGTGAAACCAGTTGCAGGGTTCAGTTCCTATATCCTCACGTGGTCTTTATAGAGCTTTTAACTTGGTACCAGACCTGTCCCTCACATGAGAGAATTTTATCTTGAACTGAACATAAGGCCTTTTAAGTCCCAAGCTCATATCCTAATTCCAAGGAAATCCTTCCTCTCCTCCTGAGAAATAACCTTTTAAATTATCAGCTTTCCATTGTATGGTGTTCAGCTTTCCAAGGTATGTTCTTCTACAGTTTGGGAACACTGGTACAGGAGCAAAGAGCTGAAGCAAAGTTCTTCTATCAAATAGGCCCAGTACAAGTTTAACATGAAGCAGCAGCCAGATGTTATAGAACAAGGCAAGAGGGAAAGCTTCTCTTAACCATAGCCTGGTCAGACCAGCCATCCAGGATCTAAGTACTACATGATAGTGCTGCTGCGGAAAGCAGAGGGAAAGGCCACAGGGACTGGAGTGAATCTTCATTCCAAATGTCTCATGCAGGCAGGGAGGAGCATGGGAAAAGCATGCTAAAAATTTAATCTGACATGAAAGGTAGTTTCCCCAAAATTCCCAACAAATTACTATCTATTAACATCTGAGATTTAGACAGCTGGATTTGTTACATGCTACAAGTTTAGCATAGACAATTCTTCAGAGCTTATCAGCAAAACCAGTCTTCTCCTCCTACAAAAGTATCAAAGAACAAGTTTTCATATACTTTTCTCAGATTTTCTTTTACAACATGACAGTCCCAAAACTGCAATGGAAACATTACTTTTGATGTTAACAATGAAAAGTTGCAATTTTTCTTTACTGTACTTCTCTTTTCAAAGGCAAAGGCAGTTTTTGTAAAAGTTTGAAACAGTGCTTTAATTCCCAAATGCATTAAGTCTTTCTGGAAGTTGTTTAAAGGGATAAAAGTTCAAGCTCTCTCCTACACATTCCTGCACAGGTGACACAACAAATGAAAACACAGTTAAGGTTGCTGGATGCTGTATGAGCACTAGAGAAGTCAAACCAAACCCAGGAATTTGGTCTTGTTCTATAAATTTTGCACAAACATTTAAGGGAAAAACAGTTTGGTTTGTAACAAAGCAGACATTATGAATACAGAAGTATCTTTGTACCAAAATCCAAACAACCCTCACCGGGCCATATGGAGTAACAGTTGGTTAAAGAGAGACCAAACAAGACTGTATCTTTTAAGTACAAGGATACATGGACAAACACTCTTAATGGTCATAATTCCCAGATAACCCATAACTTGTATAAGCTAGTCGGGGGAAGAACATCTGTATTAGCCTAGGAAAAAAAAAAGTCATGACTTCCATGCTTACTTCTTCACAGGTTTTTTATTTCAGTAAATACTATTTTACACTAAATTAATAATTTCCAGTATGCACTGATGCACTGGAGCATGGGTAGGGTGACAATCAACCATAGGACATGTAGCTGACAGTTATGGTCATCCTCCAGGCGTACAAGATGTAGACTGAATTCTACAGAGATCCTGGTTAAACACTTTTACCCAAACTTTTGATGAAAAGGGGTGACTCACCAGCTCTTCCAAATGCTAGTTCTGCACCATCTGTACCAGATGTGAAATTTTTCAGTTGAACCTTACCACAAAGATTGCATTCCATATCGTTTGAACCAAATACTTCATTTTGATGCTATGCCAAAAAGAAACATTACAGAGGAAAAAATTACAAGGCCTTAGACTATGTGATTCATACCTGCTGTGCGCAGTTTTCTGACTATAAATGAAAATACTAAAAAGAGAAGGCAAGAAGCAAATTATTTTAATACATGTCTAAATGAACAATTACAGTTTTACCCCAGGTAACCAGCAACTAGTACTAAGTGAAGGAATCATTCCAGATACCACTGCAAATTGGTATGCAAATTGGTTGGCAAATGCAGCCCTTCATTCCCATGGCAAACAAACGAGCTCTGTCCAGTGAAGCTAGTGGCAGAAATGTCCTTCTGCAACCAACTTTTGCACAGCAGCAGCTACTGTTACAAATAAACAATGCCAAGTAAATGCCCAGAAGTACTATACATCATTTCACAAGCATAAAATATAGATGGTGTTTGCATTCTGTTGTAATACAAGATTTCATAATAAGCAGAGTAATGAGTTAGAGCAGATGACCTAGGTAGATTTTTTTTCTAAAGAATGGATGTTGAATCAGGCAAATAGTTGTGGAATAAATAAAGAAGCAGCACACTTACTGTGCTGATTTTTTTTATTACTAGTCCAAAAATGAGTCAAAGCCTATAATTTTTTTTAATGTCCTTTTTAAAAATAGAAGACATAATGGGCTATTAGGAAATGTTCTTCCAATGCATGCATTGATTACCCATACCACTACACCTATTAAAATAAAGATTCTTCTAAGCACAGAAATTAAGTCATTCCAGTATTTCCTAAGGGCACACAGTCCATCTTTTCCAACAGCTTGCTCTCTACAAGGTGACAGACAATTTACGTGATTGTTGAACAAGTTTTTATTGTTTTTAGAAAGAGTTTTATGTTAACAGAATTTCAAGTGTCAGACAATTTATGTCTAATAATAATGTCTCCAAGCTCAGACATACTGCTTTAAACAGGAATGCAGAAAAAAGTACTGGAAGTTTATACAAAATGTAGTGCAACATCCCAAGCAAGAGTTCATTGAAGTGAGTGGAAAGAATAGCTTCATTGAGCTTTACTGAATTTTGAATGAAATTCAGTTTAATTTAAGAATTATTATAAGAACTTTCATTATAAAAACTATTTAAGAATAGGGATTTTTGGGAGTGACAAACAGTGAAATAATTGCTCATTATCACATTTGCTGATGCAAAGTCAGAATACAGTGTTGGAGCAGATATACACAGGTCCTTGACAGCTTAAAAAAAAAAAAACCACCCAAAAATGGACAGATACCCAGCACCACAGAACTTTCCTCTAGTAGTGGAACATTAACAGGGGAGTAAATCAAACCTCACAATCAGGACAGAACCCAGTGATTTAGGTACACATCATTCTAGTATTATAGTGAGATGAACTATCAAAAAGACTTCTACCCCAACCCATAGTGGTATTCAGCTATGAATATTTACCATTAAGAGCAATACCTTTGAAGCCTTTACTTTCAGAGAAAAACAGACAAAAACAAGGGTTATGATTTAACCAGTTAACTTGCTTGTATATTGTGTATCTCTGGGGGTAGAAAAAAAGTCATTACCAGAACCAGTATCAGAACAAGAGTGCTCCTTTGATATCGCAGACTTAAAAAGAGCATGCCTTCATAAGCATTGGAAACCCAAAACCTAGACCTATACTGAAGTGCAACTATGTGCAGTTACATGGACTGATAAAAGATACTTTTGCCTGTATAAGCTGACACTCTAGACACATTTTACATAATTTTGTGGGTCAGGAAAACTGTTGCATTTAAAGATGACCTTCCGCCAGAATGAACTGAGTAAACTACCTTTAAAATTATTTAAAAAGGTAAATCCTACCAAGATGTGGAACACCTACTTAACATCTCATTTGAAGAGGAGATGTTCCTCATTTAATTCAGGAAATCAATCCCAGGAGAAAACAAATACATTTCAGAAAACTTCTAGATAAAACCCGTATAGTAAAATTTCCAGCGAATTTAAGTGAATTCTAGAAGCTATACTCTCATTGTATGACGACTTCAAAGGAAACATCTACACGCAAGATATTATTCCCACCCACCCCTCTACTTCTGATTGAGAAGGAGCTAGTATGCATCCAGGAAAAGTACCTGACCATGAGAGGAAAAGCTTCAGCTGGCTGAGAATCCATATGTTCGCCCCCTCTCCCTAGTTTTCTGCTATGCCTCAGAAACTGGCTGACAGGCACAGCAGCCAAGCTAAATAACCAGTCAGAAAACATTGACAAAGTTAACCTCATATAAAGACGTGGTAACAGTGATCTTTATATAGACAACGGTTCAGCAGCTCTATTTTGCTCAAACCATCAACTCTCCTCTTCCCCTGAAGGCTCTATCCTCACTCCCAGCTGCAAAATAGTATTCCACAACATAAATGCAGCTGAAAGTGTGAATGGATAGACTGATAAACAACCCAAAAAGTTCAATTCAATGTACCGTTACCCAATTTGTAAACAGATATAGGGGGCAGAAAAACAAGCCTTAGCAGTTAATATTCCTTGTCCCCTCATCCCCCCAAAGCATCACTTCTCCAACATACAGATTTTGCAAGCACCTAACAGCAAGAGACAGATTAAAACACACACCCCTGCACTAAAAAGCACATAACCAAGATAAGAAACTAAAAAGTAACATTCTTATCTCAGTGAGATGGGACACTTGATCACATTCATCCTACCCTACTTGATGCCCAATTACCAACTTCAGGATGACAAATAATTTCAAAGGCAACCTCATGGCCCTTCCCCCTTTCCCATCTCAGAGCCACTAAAGATCCTCACTTACACTTTTGCCTTCACCACCTCCTTCAGGCACAGGCTCTTCTGTGCCTATATAAGGCATTATTTCTTCTTCTTCTGGTGCTGCTGCTCCTCTGTCCTTCCCAATGTTTCCTCCTTCATTCCCCAGCTTCAACCTCTTCCCCTCAGGTTGGGAATCATCCACCTCCTCCCTTCTCGTCTTGCCATCTCTGCCTCGCTGCTTCAATGTATCTTCTGGGCTGCCACAGGAATGTGACATTTTTTAAGTGTTATGGACTTTGTTTAAGCACCGATGAAGCTGCCTTCTTGGAGGGGATTTGGCTTCTGAGAGCTCCGATGTGCTCTCGCTCCTCTTAAAAATTTAAGTGGTGTTTCGAAGCCTTTGCAGGAACGGCACATAGCACTTCTGTTTCTCTGCCGCCCTCTCCTGCTCACAGGGTAGCACTGTGCCCGAGGACAGTTGCCAGTGCCTGCTACTAGCAAGCTTCTTCCTACACTCCACCCCCTGCACCCAATAAAAAGTAATAACCTTTCCTATATTGATTGTATGCACAATTCTGCTGCTTACGTTGCCAAAATCCTTGTACTTCTGTACTACCTGATCCACAGGAATTGCCTCTCCTGAAAGCACAAAATATTTGCTGCACCTTCTTGAAATCTGAATTTACCTCTGTCCCTCAGGGATGTTGTGTTTTTTGGTTATATACTGTTATTGATGCCAAGAATGATTACTCATTAAAAGCTGAAGATTACTATAATTCCAAACAGCTTCTTTCAAAATTATTTCATTATAGCTTTTTTTAAATAAAAAAAAAAAAGAAAAGATGCCCTTGCTTTGCAAAAGACTTTTGAATCTTCTAAATTCATATTCCACATTGTCACATCAATTTTGCACAATGTTTTCTGGTCCTACAGCTGTAGGAATGAGATTATGACAACCCCAAATGACAGTCTGGATATGCTTTTTACACTCTCAACCAGTTTATGAAAAACATCAATACATATAATCAAAGGATTGGTGTAATATCTGGACTTTTTTAAAAAAAATAAATAGTAGCAGTAACATATACACTAAAATATTCTGCTTCACCTTATTCTTCCAATACAGGAGGTAATATGAAGGAGAGGGGTTTTTTTTAAAAAAAAAAAAACCAACAAAACACGAACACATAATCTGAGTTGTTTTCTCCTGCTTAAGTGCCTGTAGATTTACGTGAGGTTCCTTATATCTTGCAGAGTGAAGTAAATCCCTAAGAAGCCCCCTGCAAATATCTAGATATGGCCCGGTCGGGAGTTTAAGGACTAAGCTTCCGAAGCGGTGACCAAACAGTCAGTTGTGGATGAATGCATCTAATCAAACTGTCCAGTATTTCCAGTGTTCAACAAGGTAGACCTTCCAAGAATTTGACAGAGTTAGAGGAAGTTAATCTGTATCCCAACACTGATTTCACTGACATTACCCAAAAATGAATACAGAGAGAAGGAATCTTAACAGCCATCAGTCATTCCAGACACCACAACCAGGCCTGCAGAAGTGTAAAGGAACAGTTCCTCTAGTTAGATCTGAGATGTGTAAGGCTGCACACCCAGAGCTAGAGCCATTAATCACCTACCAATACAACTACTTGTCATAAAGGTGTGGGCATTTGCCTTGGTCTAGCTTGCAGCAGTAAATACTTTCAGAGCTGGATGAACACAAGCCAAGTGGGCTCAGCAGATGGGAAAAAAAACCCAAACCTGCTATGCTTTTTAAATGGTGCTAGATAAACACATGCCTTGTAATCTGCAGTGGTCTAGTTCCACAGCTTGACCTTTTCTTTTCAATCATGTCCACTTGTGATTAACCATCTACAGAAGTAACCTGCTTGGCTGATAATTTTGATCCTCTTCAATAAACAAGAGGTTGTCAGCAAGAGCACAGCCAGGCAGCTACTGCAGGCAGAGTTTCACTTTAGATGAGCACAGGAGAGAGCTCAAGCCCCACTTCTCAGATGCATAAATTCCTACACACATATTGCTCGGAAAAAAGGAAAGCTTTAAAACACTACTCAGTATCCCCAGCAGCAGCAGAATTAGCAAGAAAAGACTGGGATTTTGTACAAAAGTTACATCCCCTATGCAGAACTCTTGCTTTACAAAAATCCTTTACCCTACCCTCCCTCCCTGCTTATTAACAAGGTGATCCAACACTTTCCCAAGCCCTTCTCTCCAACGTTTCCCACCTTTCCCTGTGGCTTGGGCCTCTTGAAAGAGTTCTGCAACTGTTCAGATCATCTCCCCAACACTGGAAGGTGCAGCTCTAAGCAGCAAGAGCAGTCAGACTGCAAAAGCCTGAAGCTTTCTTCTTTCTAGTGCTCATTCACCACTCGTACCTGCTTTTTCCATCACACTTGTCCCATCATGTCCTTTTATCCTGTGTTCTATTTCTGCTTAGTTTATCCTTTCTATACAGTCCCCAATCTTATCTAAAATACTAAAAGATGGAAATAATCCTGATATTAAAATATTGTTTTAGCTATTATACTGTTCAGTCAGATATTTTATTTGTATAGTAAACTGCATCCATTTCAGTTTGAACAGTTCTCCATCCAAAAGCTTTGATTTCATAGAATCCAATTGCTTTACAAGAATTCATCTGTTCTACCAGTATTTTATTTGTGTTTGAAGTGGAACCAGGCAGCCACACAGGCTGCCTCAATGACCAGTCCCACCACGTTCCTGTCAGTGTGCTTGCCAGGCAGTGGCCTGGCTCCCTGCACACTTGTGTCTCCAGGCTGTCTCAATCATAGGCATAGTCTGCTTCTTCCAAATTAAAAAAATGAAATATCCAAGTTCTTGTTTTTGAGGCATAGCTTCTGTTTTTTAAGAAATGAAAATTTATAGAGACAGATACTATGGTTTTGTTTCTAATTAAAATAAACATTTTTGAAATGTCAACATTTTCATGCAAAGAAAAGGAGAAATGGCAAGACAAGAAATAAATTCTGTGTTGGTATTCAGGGAGAGAAGGTTGTCGAGCCTTTGCTTCCTGTTACTTAGCATTTAAATACTGTGTGGCAAGAACAGTTTGTCATTACATTTTATGTTTCTACAGTATGTTGCACTAAAAGGATCCCTGATGTCAGGCAGTTCCCCAGTACATTAGCCTACACTGTAAGTTTAAGTTGGAGCACCAGGCTTTATACATTGAGCTCACTTCAGGAACAGGGTCCAAATTATTACATATTTCAGAAGAGGATAAAGTGATCCACCTGGGAGAAGAGCAGTGCTAGACGTATGTAGCTGCCTTCATTACCTGTATCACCACATCCCTTGCTTAATGTCAGCCTGGTTTACTGTTTCACCTTCTGACTAGATAGTTAGCTTAACTACTACGGTCTTGGCCATAGTCACTTTATATCTAATGAGCAATTTTTAGATTTCAAGACTCATGTTGATTCCTCGCAGAACCCTTCACAAAACATCATGAGTCAAATAGAGCAATTAGCACAACTCCCTAAAATCTAAAAGGTCACGAACCAGGAATGCATGCCAAACTAAGTAACAAAGTGCTTTAAGTCCTTAGGAATTCTAACACAACCTGCTTTCAAGACGTATCTACTTGGAATCTTTGCTAAAAAATGCAGTATCAACAACAAAACAATACTGCCAGACTTCCACAGGTATCATATGCAACACCATTATCAGCAGTCAGCCCAACTCGAGGCAACATCTCTTCTTGGACTGTAAGGTACGCTAAGTATAATACAATATGCATGTTGAGCATCCTAGGGCACTGTATTGAGACACCAGTGCTCAAACACATCCTGGGATATGGATTACCAAAAAACACACTCCAAAATTATCTCTAATCTTTGTCTCTCCCTTGTTTACCTTCTCACAGAGGTGTCCTCTCTAATAACAAAGAAAACATAACACTGGTGCTTACCTGGAACTAAATGGGAAGCAGTAGCGGGGAGGAACATGGGTGGCCTACAATCTCAGCAAAGAAACTTGCACTTCTCCATTTTCACCTGCTGTGCAGCAGCAAAACACACTGAGCCATGATGCAGTTAGAGGCATGATGAGAACTGTGCTGTCTCCTGCTGGGAAGATTGGCCTCCACCAAGTCTGCCTGAGAGCCATGAGATTTGGATGCAAGGAACCAGGGTGTAGACAGGGGTTTGGGCAGAGGTGGAAAATTAAGAAAAAAAACCCTGCTGACTGAGTCTCATAACACTCAGATGTAAAGAAAGTTTATTTTATTTTATTGTATCCACTTTACAAATAAGCACTGAAATACTGAGGAATATTGAGGACAGTTGTTTCAATTCAGAGGGTGAACTTCATTTCCTGTAGAATGCCAGGGTGCTGCATATTCATTATTTGCATCCTATTTAATCACTCAGAGTCTAAACTTGGCAATGATCCCTTTGTTAGACTCCTCTAGGGAAACAACAGTCCCAACAAGTTTCAAGGACAGATTGGCCAAGAGATTATATCTAACTGCGCTCCCATTGAAAGCGGGCAGGTTCAGTGTAAGCGGCTTTAGACAATTCCCAAGTGATTTTGGAATTCACGGATTTGACAGATTTGGAAGAGAGCTCTAGAGATCATCTAGTCCAACTCCCCTGCGAAGCAGAATTGCCTAGAGCACATTACTCAGGACTGCATCAAGGTGGGTCTTGAAAATCTCCAGAGAAGGGGACTCCACAACCTCTCTCAACCAGTCCACAATTCAGCTCAACCAGTTCACAACAACCACAACACAGGAGATCGGTACATTCATAGATTTCAGCATCTTATAGAGTAAAATGATAGGAATTACCTCAGAATGACATTTATATCAGAACACTACGATGTTTAATTTAATGGAATACTTGTTGCACTGCCTTAGCTCACCTCAGTTCACAAGTCAATGTAAGACTAATCTTCTGATTTAAAGCCCTGTAATGTATATCTTCTCTGCAGTGAAAACCCAGGCTCTGTAAGCCTATTCGTGCTGCATAAAATGCCAGTCCTGCCAATGAAAGGCAATATAATCAACAGTAAAAGCTCAGATCTCTTTTCATACGTGCTCTGATAAAAAAAGAAAAGAAACAACAGACAACTTACTCACTTGTAAAATTACTTTAATGGGAGGAAAATGGAATTGTAAATTTATGTTAATTTGGCACATCTCATTGCTACAAAGAGGACAAGTTATTTTTTAATAAGTATGAAAATGAATCAATAAGTATAGGAAATAAATTTTTCATTTATTTTGCTATTGCTTCCAAATTAAACTCTGCATCTCATCATTGTAATTAGCTCTAAAAGCTTATAAATATTTCATTATTCCTTATTATTGTTTTATGTTCACTGACAAACATCGGAGGCACTGACTCCATTGTTTATAGCACATTGTTTATAGCTTCAGGTTTCCTTATAAACTTACTCTGCTCTGTACTAGAAGCAGAGAGAAAAATAATCTCTTTACATGGTGGCTTCTGCATTGCCTATATTTCCAACTATAATTGCAAGCCACGCGTCATCATATAAACCAAAGTGAAATCTTCATCTAGAACTGCTGAGACATTTGGGTTTCTGGGGGTGTGATCCCAAACCTTCACAAAGTTCTTCAGAAGGTACTGAAACAGGCTGTAGGTACTTGCAAAGGTCTCTGGTAGCTTTCATGACCACTGTGGGACTAGACACATGCCATAACATGGCAGCTTCAAAATAGCCCCTTGCAGATGACATGAAATAAGTACAATTTGGCAAAAGGGAGAACTATAGAAATCCTCCTTCCCAATAACGGCTTTGTGATACATCTTCCCTGCATGCTATTTGCGCATAACAGGAGGACTACAACTTGGGAAGAACACTTGGATGCAACAGTTACATCTGCTATGATGGTCATAAAAAAAAATTGCAGGATATGCTGCTGATTATTAAATCCTTCAGAACCAATCAGACATCAAATTATCCCCATGAAACTCTATCAGAAGCACACCAGGACTTCAGTAAGTATGAAGGATTCATGGTTGTGCACAGACAATGGAAAGGCTTGCTTCTCCAGTCAGGGATCAAATGGTATGGTTTGTTTCTACCAACCGGAAGAGCCCAATGTTTACGTCCTCAAGTTCCTCTCCAAAGCTACAAGTTGCATTCTGTACAGAATAACATATCAATTTCCATTCCCACTGCCACCATGCCTGGATGGATCACAGGACAATCCCACCTTCAGGATTATTATGCAAGACATCCATAACTATGGCAGATATATACATGCATGTTTTTAATTCACTCTCCAAATATCCTTTCTTAAGTCAAAGAGGATTAGAAACAAAGACACTTTCAAATCTACAATCCCATAAATTTAAGTGAAAACAAAAAAAATGTATTTATTATTAAATACATTTACAAAGACAATTCTTCCCTTTGCTGACCCAGTACTTTTCTTGCTATAAAAGCATTGTATGGGTGAGAGTTCTTTGTCCACTATCGTTACCATGCCATGAACTCCAAAATGTAGACAGTAGACATGAAATCCCTCAGAAAAAAAGCAGATTGTTCCCACATAATTTTCTGTAGCACTTTGAAATCTTTCTTAACTAATCTTACCTACCACCAGTTAGCACTACGGACTTCTGATTAAACAATGTTTAACATCCAAGTCCTCAGAGTCCCATTATTGATAATCTTGAGCCTTAATAATGTTAAATCCAGAGTAGAGAAAGTAAGCATTTAACTGGATGAGCTGATTTGCTTTAACTAATATGCCTATAGGACAGAATATGTTAGTTAATTGAACAATGGGATTAATTTTTAATCAAAGCAATTGCCATTTTCTCTGTGGCCTGTGTGAAGCATATGAGATACATTATATGATCCACCACATTAGTCTCAGCACACCTAATCTTATTCACCCTTTGAATAAGCTTGTCAAACATCCATTCAAGTGAGCAGCTATTGGTAGGAAATATACATGTAACCACTGCCTTGCCTGAGTTTTTCAGATCAAATTTCAGTCTTCCATTTAATGGCTAAGGACACCTGAAACGTTTTGAAGAATTTGAGCATCCAGTTCTCAAGCTGCTGCACTAAACAGGTACTCTTTGGACAGCAGAGTAATAGCATTGTCACTTAAGTGGCTCATGTTAAAACATAGGCCAGAAAACAGTTTCAACTTTTACAAGAAGCCATGTGAAATTATATAGTTGCATCAGGAAAGCTAATCTGGATTCATACCTGCTGAGTACAAAGCAGACAATGCCATTATCAGCATTACCCTGCCTACCATCACTTTCCATCTGTGTAACCCATACAAAGTTCTAAGTTTATAAAGACAACCTATTAAAAGAAAGCCCATTACTATAGCCTTTATAAACAGCCTATCACATTTAAAAATCATACAGAAAGCATCAAAATAACAGGTCTTTAAGTTTTCTTTAAAGAGAATCTTAAATGGCCAGAGAGTAATAAACCACTACTGAAAGACTTGAAGCACTATGGGGGAGAGAAATTTTTTTAACTTTTTTTCTGAAAAAGATCTTTCCTACTCAAAAAATTATTGTATAGAAGAAAAGTTTAAAAATGGTTATACTAACTTACTGTTTCAAAAGCTCAGGATCTTAAAAGTCAGGTGAGAAAAATTCTATACAAAACACCATAGCTGACAGGACACAAAACCATATTCAAACTGCATCCCAGACTTCCACAGATCAGAGGGTCAGAATCCATTTTGGTACAACTATACCCTGTAAACCCACTGCATGGATTTAGTCTCCTAAGCGACAGACTGACAGGCAGGATTACACAGCACCACACAAGCATTGGTGGCACACGCACCAACTGCATCGTTTCTTCCCCTCAGCAAAGGCCTACACAATCCACAGGATGGGACTACAGACATAAAGCCTGAAAACACTGCCCCCAACTAATTTGAGCCCATACACAAACAGAAAACTCCTAGCAGATAATAAACAGCTTATGTTTTCTCTCACGCTGCTTTAAGTCCTCTGGAGGAAAGCTTTTCTCAGTCATTTGCACCAGCCTAAGTACTTTGATGTCAGCTTACTGAAAGGACCCTGGCTGGGATGGAATATTGCTTACATGGTCACATTAAACATACCAAAGCACAAAGTTAATTTTCCATTTCCATGCCCTTAAACTGTAGTCCAAATACCTCACAAAAGGAGTATTTTGAAGTATTTAGACTATTTATTTGAAAACAAAGAACAGTTTAAACAGTAAGAACCTGAGAAGCGTCTCAGCACTCTCACTTGGCATCCATTTGTGTTGGCTAGTCCTGTACTTCTGTTGTGCAATTAAGACTGGGCAAGGGCACAAAATATGCCGTTCATGGTTTGATAAAGACTTCCTAATTTGACAGGAGTTAGGATTTGAATTTATCAGAATGACAGCAGTTTAATACAAGCTTCAAAGCAATCTTTCTATTTCAGCTATAACAACATATTTGCTGAGAGTGAGTTTCATCATTTTTTTTGCAGATCAGCCAAAGGTATTCAAAACACTTTCATTTTGTTTTAGCCCTTGAAGGGAGCATAGGCGAGCACTAGGCTTTCTGAAGGGTGCTCAGGTTTAAGGTCAACTGTCGGCCATTGTCAAGACTGTAAGTTAAACACAACAGGATGAAGAACTTAGGATACTGATGACATACCAACTGCTTAAGCTGATAAGCGTAAGATATGATTTTCATATACAATGCATGTATATTTCAAAAAATGTGCTGTATGTTATCTCATATTATTACTGCACCCTCAGTAAGCTTGCAGACAACACCAAGTTAGGTGTTGATCTGCTGGAGGGTAGAGAGGCTTTGCAGAGGGATCGGGACAGGCTAGATCCATTGGCCGAGGCCAATGGGATGAGGTTCAAGAAGGCCAAGTGCCGGGTCCTCCACCTGGGTCATGATAACCCCATGCAACACTACAGGCTTGGGGAAGAGTGGCTGGAGCTGCCTGGCAGAAAAGGACCTGGGGGTATTGGTTGA
>JAOXJM010000071.1:15468606-15493641 GCA_026413425.1 Tringa solitaria
AAATATGCAATTCCCATGTTAGTGTTCTGAGAAATAATCAGATTCAAAAAAAGAGTATGAAAAGAAACATGATTTATAATAAGAATTTCCCCTTAGCTGAAGGCTTACATAGATTTTTCTGAACTCTTTATATACTTTTAATACTGCAATTTGGCTCCTACACCTGCATAAATATTTCAAAGCATGCTTACTTCTTTCCTGTTAACTCATTTTTTCTTAAAAATCCTTCTAGATTCCATTTCTTCTAACCTACACTCTCTTTCCTTATTTCCTTACTTCTGGAAAATCTAAGATGGAATTTATGAAAAGCAGCTGCTACATATGCAGCAAAACTCTCAAAAATATCTCACCCTATAGAAAGGAGGTATCTTCTTTGTTAATTGTAGCTCCGTCGCATCTTTCACAAGTCTCTCTTGTTCACTGTGCTTGCAATTCTTGCACCAGTTTAAATTATTTAAACATCCATCCAACCTAGAGATACTTATTTCAAACAAGAACATATTAATCCTCACTAGAATATGCATTAAGCTTGTTCCCAAAATCAAGACTGCCAGATTATCTTTTGGCACTGAATTGCTGGATGTACCTCTTAGAGATTTCTATCAATTTTTTCTTACATAAAGGCGCCTTATTTTGCTTCTTTTACTTCTACTGTATTTTGGAAAAAAATAAAAATTTTAGTACATTAGGTTTGCTCTAATTATGATTCTAGAAAACGTACTAGAAATCAAAGTTTTTTAAGAAAAAAAAGGCTCCCTTTTTTTTCAACTTATGGACAGTGTTAACAAAGTGCTTGTTTTTCTAAAATTAATACTCACTCTTAGCTGGATTAGTTGTGGACAGGTCTCATCCGGAAGTAACAGAAATACATTCACAAGTGTGTATTATAGCTTCCAAAGGTTTTTGTCTTCAGAATTCAAGTAATATTTGACAAAATAAGGTCCCTATAGCCATTTTGTGGAGCAACAGTGACATTCAGTGGCCACTGAAGCAATTCCTAAATCCTCTTGACCCTTTATTGTCTTGACATGTCTTGATCATTTAGGATATGCCGTCACCTTCTCTGTGAATCACACTTAAATTCTGTGTCCTTCTATGCCCATCCTTTTGTATATTGTAATATAATATTTACAAAGGGGTAAAAAGTTATTTTCTATAATAGATTACCACAGGCATTTTAACAACATGAGGGGTTTTTTTGAGGTTCTTCCTTGAAAGTCAGCTCTTCTGCATATCATAATAAAACACTTCATACTCAAATAAATTCCAATGTTTTTGGGAATCAGACCAAAGCAGTGCATGTACAAATCAAATTCCAAGGATTAGATCGAACCATTTTCTCCCTTAATTTTTCACTGTTATCTCGACAATCTAGTATTAAGCTCAAATCATTAATTTGTGGTTTTTCTTTGAACCATGAGTAAGATGTACTTGCTCCTACAAAGTCCCTGTTTCCTATTTCACTTCATAGGAACTCCCTTTTCCCAGATGGCTGTATCCCTATAGGTACAATTTTAAATTATGTCTGCAGAACTCTGCAAACAAAATGGGAAGAAGAGCAGAGCTAAAGCTCTCCTAGATGCCATGCTGTAACACCACAAGCAGCTCCCTTCCTTCCTTTGGAGCCACAGGCTCAGGAACATTAGGCATCACTTACTTATTCTGCAGCACAATCCAAGCCATGATCTATCTTTCAGCACAGAGTGAACAACCAGGTCTAAAACCCAATACAATAGTTCAAAGTTCTTCTGTTTTTAAATAGACATAGGTTCCTTCTGGTACAGGTTTTAGGAATACTTCTGAAGAGAGCCAAGAGAAGAAATGGTCAACACATGCAGCAGAATACTTCAATACCATAACACTGAGGTACATTCTTGAACCTACATTTGATTCCTCACATTTCTTATGGAAACTACAGCCTGTCCAAATTCAGCATCCACCTGACGTTTCACTCTCTCATACATAATCCTGTGTACATTGCTTTATTGTTAGATACCATCTAGACCACTACATATAGAAGCAGCCTCAGTGAAGGGTTGATAGACCTTTGCATGTGAAATTAAGCATATGAGTTCCTATGGGATTACAAGCATTAACTAGAGATGAGTCATTGTTCTCCTTTGTCTCACTATGATTTCAGAATTCCATGTATTTTAACAAAGGACATCAGGTGTTTGATAATGATCATATGAACATTAAAATGACATTTAGAGCTTTTGGCCTTGTTTTTAAACAGAATTATTTAACTTAGCCCATCAACAGTATCCATGTATCTACTGGTGTGTAAACTCCTGAGAGTCCATCCTGTGTCGCATACTGGGTCTCTAATACTCATAGAGAAAATGGTCCTTGAAAGACCAAAGGAGAAAATCAGACATTCAGCTAATGTCATTTTGAGTACCACAGCAGCAGCTCTCATACTCCTCTTGTCTGTATTATACATCGCCATTCAATGGAAGGAGTAAATTAACACCTACCTAATAGGAAGCATTGAAAGAATAGAGATGAGAGTCTTCGGACAGAGCTGGATGAATAAAACACATAGTTTTGCTATTTGCCAAATTATCAGAAAACAGGACATGACTATATTTTCCTGAGTGCATTCATTTCATTGAGCTCTTAATTCCTTGTTTTCCTACTTAAGGCAGTATTTGCTATTAGTGTCCCAGTTTGGAGAAAGCTTCATATTGCCTGGATACCCAAGCCCATAAGCAGCTGTGAAAACACAGCTGCAGTTTTTCCAGTCATGTACTAAAGTTATCCTTCAAGACTCCTGAATTTAAAGGGCTATTTCAGGGATGTATTTTCTGTCCTGACCAAACTTCTTCCCTATAAAGAGCTTTGAAAATGTTTTATAGATTTAACCACAGCCAGGAGTCACTTTCAGGTAGTGCTATAATTTCTCTTTGAAGAATTTTGCTTTAATATAGTACTTCTCCCTGTAGTCATTTATTTTCTTCTGTCAGCCTTGTTCCCAACTCATAAACAACAGCAGTAGCTGGTATGCCACTGAGGTGCAGTGAGGAGACACCTGGCTCAGCCAGACCAACATGGCTTATTTACCAGCAGCAGAAAGCTCAGCAGCTAATAATCCAGTTTCCTACAAGGTCAGTGTTGCACGTTGCCAGGGCAGTGTGACCTGTTCTCTGAAGGAGAACAGCTTCCTACCCAGACCACTCTGCCTCCCTACATTGCAGCAACTTGAGTTTTCAGTTCCGTGTTGCAACAAACCCAGAGAGCACTCTGGAAGCACATATTCGTCCATTTTCCCCTTAAACTTATTTTATTTGGTGAGTTTTAACAAGGCCATCCAGTTCACATTTTGTAACTATGCCTTTTTATTTTTACATCTCATCTGAAAAAGCCAAGTAAAGAGAACAGGTCTCTGTCATCATTGCTCTAGGTACAGAAAAGATCTGCCTGAGACTCCAAGGTATATATAAGGTATCTTTTGCTGGAACATTATTCTTGGCTACCACAGTGGCAATAGCCCCAAAAGTCTGTCCCCAGATTCAGGACTGTTCATCACTGAAAACAGTCTGTCAACTTCTTGTTTCACCTGATGCACATCTTTAAAAGGATTTTCCTCAGACAGAATTTATAAGATACCAACTGGGTATGTTTGTTGTTATAAGGAAATCCAAGCAAGTATTCTTAGCTTTTATCTCTTTGACTATCAGTAATTCCCTCTCAAGTTCTAGCAGCACGCATTTCAAACCCATTTCTGAGTGCCTATTTCATATAAATTCTCTCCTCCTGCAACTAATTGCATAGGTCAACTTGGTAACTACTTCCTCGCCAGCACACTTGGTTTTTCTCAAGCTTTCTTAACCAATTGTGCGATTTCCACTCACCTAGCAAATCTGTTACACATAATAGCTAGCCTCACAGCTAAACTTGCTCTGATTTACTAAGAATGCAAACAAACCAATCAGATTTACATATTTTGCTTTGATATCCTTCTAAATTGGGTATTCCCTTAGGAAATGCTAACATATCTATTAGCAAGCCTTATGTATGTAAACATCCTTTTGTGTTTCAAGCAATATTTTTTTTTCAGAATAGTAGAAAATAATTGAACTGTTTTTCTTACCTTTTGCATTACTGCTTATTTCCTCTCTTTTACAAATTAAATGATCATTGTTGCAAATATATTTGGCAAATGTCATCGCCCTAGTGCAGACAATTTTTCCTTTTCCTGGTAGTGGCAGCATTTTTTTCCTCATGAGCTGCTACAAACATTGTTAAAACTCTATGGCAAATTCCACAGTTTCTCAGTATGTCTTTGTCTTTCTTTTGCTGATCTTCCTTTGCAAAGCCAAGTCCACTCAAGTATAAATAAATCAATTTATTGCTGGTGTATTTTAGGAGTCCTCATTTGTATCAAACATGCCAAAAGCTTGAGTCTGTTTGCACATTCTGCCAATTTCCTCTCTATTCAAGCTCTCCACTATTTCTTGGCAAGATTAAGCTAGTGGCTGACTTGAAACAGCATGGCAAAGGCTGTACAGTCTCTTTTTTCTGGATGTGGATTTTGAGTATCATCAAAATTATATTAGTCAAATTTGATGCAACAGAAGCCCATTTATGTCCATCTCCTGAGCCAAGATTGTGATGCTGATGGTAAACTGTGGTAAACTGACCATCTGAATAGTTTTGCAACATTTTGCCTTGATTTATATGAGAAAAAATAATCCAGAATACTTCCAAAGTAGGCAACTGTTGGAAATTACCAGTAGTTTCTTACTGATCTGGTTCCAGTTCTAACTGACTTCTATTGATCTGTTAATTTTTAATCTTTTTCTCAATATTTTTTCTTTGCACCTCAAGCAGTTTTTTAAAGTCCAGTGCTCTGTTTTATGATGAAAAATCAGATTGCTTATCCAAGATCACAAATCTGTGAGTGAGAAAATAACTGAATCAGCTCTCTGCATCCAGGCTTACTGGAGTAACTAGTGACCTGAATTACTTGAAATACAAGGCAAGCATTACAAAGCAAAGTTGATCAGACAGATGTTTATCTCAAAAAATACATGCTTAATAATGTAAAAAATTGTCACCAAAACATTAATGTAACCATAATTGTGAAGGAAAAGCTATCAAAACGTTTCTTTCTTCAAGTTCAAGATGACTTGTAAAACTGATAAAATTCGGAAAGCAAAACAGTAAAATTGAAAGACTACTTCTATCTCTGTCAAGCCAAATATTTCCATACAGCATTTCAAAATAAGTGAGAATCTCAGAAGGTGTTTTGTCACTTATTCTATTGTTGCTGTAATCTGAATAATCACTTCTATTCCAAGCCTCCTGTGTTGCACAATTTAGCCCTATGTGTGCACTACCTTCAGCTTCCACCTCAAGTTTTCTTTAGATGCTCTACAAATCCATTTCTATGCTTATGTTGTGCCTCAGGTGGCTATAATCAAGGAAGGAAATACAGTATAATATTACTATAATTTTCATTTTAGAGGCTTGCTGATAACTCAAGACAGCTGCAATCCTTATTATTATGGCAGACTCACTCTACCTCTTTTATTGCTCATAACTGTGATATGGGGGTGTATTCCTTTTCCCCACCTCTGAAACGGAGACTGACTGACTCACAGACAATGAGAAATCTTTGGAAAGGAAAACTTCTAGCTGTGTATCTGATCCCAGTATATTTCTTGCAGGCTGTATGCAAACTCTTTCCTGTGCATCTGTTTCAGTAATAAAGTGAATGGTATGAGGCATAATTTTATACAGATCATGTGGGTTTTGAGATACTTCTCACGTTTGAATATTTACTCAGTGTATACATCCCCATGTTTATGGCACCACCAGATATAAACCAATGAAGAATCAGATATGCTGCCCAGACCAGACTGAATGATACCTTTAACCTCAGTATTGCCTTATTTATACCTTCTTGGTAAAACAAAAGAAGAGATTTTTTTCAACTGATGATTCAATTTTGCCTTTCTTCTGCATAAATGGCCCTTTGCAGAACATTAAAAGCTTCCACCTAAACTTTGGCTTGCCCTTGACCTCTGAAGAAAGCAGCCTCACAAGCACAAAGGTACCTGGTGCTGCAGCCTTGGAGCCAGCATCCAGCTGAAGAGCCTGCCTTTGCTCAAGAGGTAAGGTGGAGAGCAATGGACCTTGAAAGATGGAAAAAAACTTGGGATACATCTGCCTGCATCAAATCAGATCTGAAAACAGAATATCCTCCTCAGTACACACCCAAAATAACTGGCATAAAAATAGTATTTGAAGGTAAATTGGAGCGCACAATTACCTTCTTCCAGCCCAGAGGCACGCAATCCTTCAGCAGTCCTTTGTGCAAGGTCTGCGGTTACAGGCCTACCTTAGTAATACCGAGGAACTTTCCTAGTGCTTGGAAGCGTCCGGGATTTATCTAGTTTGGGGGATGAGCAGAAAAATGAGCATTTTCAGTTGTATAAACTACATGGAAATAGCCAATGTATCCTGTTTCTTCCTTATAATGTCTTTGTTTAATACATATAATTGCTAAACTAAGTGAAACAGAGTTATGCCATCTAGTTTAGCAGTTGCACAGACCTGTAAAGAAATGCTGGCATCGGATTATCCAGGCACTCCCTATAACTACACCCTTACAAACAATGTATCTACGCCTTTGGCACTGGTGCAGAGAAGCGGCGTCTGCGATATTCCCCTGGAGTCTCCACGTTGCTCGCATCATGGCTGGCTCAGATAGGGCTCCCTGTCTAGGAAGGGAAATTTCTGAGCTGCGCAACAGAGTATGAATGTGAGAAAAGGCGACAAGCGTGAGCAAAATGTCACTTAAGCTCATCTGCTTCTTCCTCTGCAGTCTGATTGCACCAAATCTCACAGGTAAATGGCTAAAATATCTTCAGTTGACTTAAGTCAGAAGACAAAGGGGTTGTGAGAAACAGAAAGTCTTCTGTCCTTTTGTTAGAAATGTGCCTACAAAACTTAAGCCAAATACTATGGTCGGGTGATCTTGAATTTTAATTCTTTGTCTAAAAGTAAGACTAGAATAAGATAATGAAATAGACTATCCATAAATCCTATGTTCTGCAAGTCAATTCGGAATCTAAAGGGGAGTTTCAGTTTGAAGGAAATTAACTTAATAATACTGTGTTTGTCTCTGCTCTTTTTCTGTCAGAAGCTAAACTTTCAAGTCCTCTTTTAATGCTGATCTCTTTGAGCCCAGGGTATGCCCTGCCTGTGGAATGGATTCATGGTCAGAGAGGAAGGGTATAAAGTCTTAATAGCTCAAAAATGTTCACTGAGGGTCTCCTTTACCCTGGGAGGAGGTTGTGCAATCTGTAATCTGCTTCTTCGAGTAAATGCTAGGCTCCAAACATGTCTCCTAGAGACTCTCTGGCCAGTTGTCTCCTGCACTTTGTACTACTGTTCTTTCTTTTCCCTTCAAAATGCATAGACCTGAGTTAATGGAATATTTTAGTACTAAACCAACATACTTCACTGTTTATACTTGGTGCTTTCCCTGTTTATACAACCCAGAAGTGTCTTTCCTTTGTGTTTGCTTACAATTGTTTTGTGGGCTGTTGCAACAGATGGATTGGAGAAACCATGAATATAATTTGTTTGGATATGACACAGTAACAGTATTTTGGAAGAGTAAGAAACTCTCTTCCAAACTACAGCTTTCAGCCTGGGCCTGGGTCCCAGGCAGAAAGCATGCAAGTGCATTGTTGCTTTTATTGCTCAGGGACCCCATTTAATTTGTGTACTGGATTAAAAGATCTCAAGTTTTAGCTTTACATTTTTAATTTGGTCTGGAGGGCTATACAGTGTGTTTGCAGTAGGGCATGGTTATGCAGTTACAAACACCTCTGTAAGTACAATCACATCAGACATATTAAAGCTAATAAAGCTGAATCATAAGTTTCATTTATGATTATTTAGTTATTTAACCTTACAAACACAAAATCTTAAATTTTTTCTATATCACGAACTACACACGCACACACACACATATATATATACACTTATGCCCACACAGATATCTGTTTCTATATTTTATGATTATGAAAGGTAAAGAATATCTTTCTCTAAGGATACAGTTCCCTTCATCTGAAGGCAGATGCACAAACTAGTGTAATGTTCATGTGAACTATATGTCCATAACACTATATCCCACCACCACTGTCTTACCTGCAGTGCTGGAGACTTCATTTTCTGACCCTAAAGTGCACTCCATGGCACAGAATGAATAGCTGCTGCATGCTATAGCTTTGCCCCAGAAGGTATGTGGCTCTGTAAAAATCAACAAATGTGTTCTATAGATAGCACACAGAAATATTAGGTTTTTATGTATCTTATTTTTCTTGGAGGAGAGTTATTATGAGTAGCAGAATTTGTGCCAATCCTGAATCTGTTAATACCAAAAAGAAAGCTAAATCAGTGAACTTTTTTAATAGAGACACATTACACTGTCATTAGGCCCAGAGTTTTTCCTAATGAAAGGAAGAAAGAAACCTTAGGGTCTGGATATAAACTTTTGTGGTTCAGGTGAAGTGAGGTGACAGGTCTCACTGTGCCAATAGAGGAGTCACTGGTTTTGCCAGTGAACTGGGAAAACTGTACTAAGCTAAGCATAGCTGGGAAGTGAATATTGGTCTCAACCAGATACAAAATAATATTTGGGCTATTAAAAGGTAGATAGTCCAATCCAGAACTATCTTCTTATAAAATTGGTTTCTGGACAGTTTAATAAGATAGGGCTCAGTACATACAAAAAATACATATCCAAAAAGTCCTAAAGCCAAGGACTTAAAAACTTGGGCAACAGTCCAGTGCAGTTCACCCCTGTTCAGACGTGGAACATCATTGTGTGCTTGAGTCATGTGGAAAAATGAGTGTCTGATATGTGACTGAAGTCTGTTGTGGAATTCACACACTTAGGTATGCCAGCTCCCAAAATCAACATGGGAATAACGAGTACAAGGAAAAGTAGTAGCAAACAATCTAAATGTTGAGAAGCACAGAGAATACAAGAGCCCAGATGGGTGGTTGAGCTGCAGAGTGAAGGTCAATAAAGAGTTGGGGTTTTTTTAAAGACAAAAAATGTCTTGACAGTGGAATGGACCCCAACTGGCCAGAAGTGATAGAACTGCTGATATGGAAGACAGTGACTCTTCTGCTGCCTAAATGGCAAGGAGGAAAGCTTCTCATCCCAGAGATACCTGACTTTTAGTTTAAAGAATGGCTCAGCATTGTGTCAACAGAACCATACTATCAAACAGAACCATTAGAACCAAAGAATCATAAAACAGTTGGCATCAAGGTTCTCCAAATTGTTAATGATTTTCTAAAGATAAGAATACAGGGAATATTCTAATGGCAGAAAGCAGACTGACCCTGCCTTCTGTGCTCTGGCCCAAACACTGCTGAAGATTTTACATTAGGATGCCATAGGATAAATTTAACTACACTGTAGGTACCATCCCATTCTTACGCTTTGATGATCTGAGTGATGTAATAATTTCATTTATAGACCATTGAATAAGTTTATTCTATTAAGAAGTACTTTGATTACAGCCTACAAGCACTTACATTATTAGAATCCTGCAACTTGAAAAAAAACTGTACCAGAGCTAGAATCTTCTACAGTGTCCAGTCCAGTCAAGCCTGGAAAGAAATAGCACATTTTGAACCAGGGATCCATTGGAACAGTCTATAGAGTGCAATAGAGTATCTGTAATTTGACTTCATTAAATCGAATTGGATGGCTTTATAAAAGCTTGACCTTTTCTCAATGTTTTACTGATACATGAAGAGCTCTGAAGTAATGAAAGGCATGCTTTGCCTCTCTGTAAGCAGCACCAGCCTAATTGCCCTGTCACTTGCTCTTTGGTTGTCATTTCATCTTCTCTGTAAAATACTTTCAAACACTGAAGTGACAGTAGTGAAATGAAGCGTGTGTTTCTTTGATGCAAAACAGTTTTGAACTATTCTTCTACAGTTTTTTCTAGTACATTCATATACCTTCTTTCTTTCTTTTTTTTTTTTTCTTTTGCTGGGAATTTTAGGTGAAGATGCTTTGTTGCCAGCACCTCAGAATATCTCTATTCTTTCTACCAACATGAAACACTTCTTAACTTGGAGTCCTGTGATTGTCCAGGGAGAAACTGTGAGATACTCTGTTGAGTTTCAGGGGTAACTGGGTTTTTTCTTCTTATTTGCCCTTTGAACACTGTTTACTTAGACTTAAAATGCTGCACTGTTTGGATGTCTTGAGTGCTATTCAGTTCACAGGCATGAAGTTTCATACTCCAGCACTGTTGATCACAAGTAAGGGGGAAAAAAAACCTTTTGCTCTGATTCTGAGACTGTTTACAGGTTAATAGAAACCCGAGTAATCCAAGGTGTTCATTAAGCCCGCCATATGAAAACTGCCTCTGTCCAAAGTATTAAAAAGTTAGGAAAACTAGCTGTTGCTAGTTTATTTAGAAGAAGAAAGAGAAAACATTTGAGATTTATTCAGTGTTAATCTTTTAAACATTTAACACACATTGCAGGAGGTTTCTGATGCATCTTGAGCTATGACTTGTATCACAGTATGTCTTTGGAATTCTGTTTTACCAGGGATGATCAAGTCAAGTGAGTGGGCAGGATTTGATGTATCAACACTGTGTTGCTATCCCCACCTCCTACAGTGTCAGTGCTGCATTTGGCTCATAAACAAGCTGGCTCTGGCAGGTTTTCTCTAGATAAGATCTAAAACACACCCATGCTGTTTTCATACACTCCTGGTATTCCAGTCCCAAATGTATCCCAGTACTGGTTTTACCTGCAAAGAACTAGCAAGCAGTCTTAGCCCATGTTACAGATATATCTCATATCAGACTGTTGCCGATCTGCTTTCTTTCACTCTCCTCAGGGAGTATGAACGAGAGTATGCCAATGAGAGCTGGATTCCCATCTGTGAATGTTCACTCATCACAGCCACTGTGTGTAACATTACAGAGGACATCTCAGCCACTGTGGCTTATAACCTCCGTGTAAGGGCAGATGTTGGTGCTGGAAGATCAGAGTGGGGCACCCTGAAAGGTTTCTTCAATCGCATCACAAGTGAGTCCTGCTATTTGGCTTAAGCTGTATTAGTCATGTTAATTTCTCAGAGTTCAGTGGTGAGGGATTGCTCAAGGGCATGTTTGTGTACTGTGCATGTCACACAAAGCCCACAAATGCAGAGAGCGCATGCTACTTATCAGCTCCTCTCTTGCTAGGTTGGGATGTTTCACTCTTAGACAGCCATGCTGTGTTCTTGGACATGAGTTCCTCCTGAGGCAGGGCCGAATTTACCTTGAATTTCAAGAGCTTCAAAGATAGGCAAGAAGACTCCAGACATTATTTTTTTTTTTGGCAAATTGGCCGCTCTTGCCCCTGATTTGGAAAAGTTCTGATTATTCAGATTTGCTGTCAATGCTCCATCTAATCCATATCATCTAGTCAGTTCTGAGGGTCCAGAACCTGATCCTATGGAACCACTTATTCTAGAAATCAGCCATGTCACCCTATCTGCCTTATGCTGTCCTGGGGGTTCCACTCTCTTCCAGACAGGACTCCCTCCTCCCATGTTGTCAGATGTACAAAGTAACCTCGGAAGAGGAAAGAAAAATGGAACCAGTAGCATTGCTGCAGTTCTAGCCATTCAGGATATTTTCTCTATATCCTTCCAACTCCTGCAAAGCTTGAGGCCCAGCTCAACCCAAGTATCATGTTGCAGCCTAAAGTCAGCATACTAGTTCCAGTGTTTCGCTGGAATCATTACCTGTTCTCTGCCATGTAGTCAACTGCTTTCAGCAAAAGCAAACTGGTGGAAAACCTCTGCCGAGATCACTATTAGAGTGCAACTCTCAGTCTGGGATGGGCAGCAGCCATCAGTTTTAGCCAGGGAAGAAATTGCTTGTCTGAGATCAGAGTTGGCCTGATCTTAAACCTTCATCAGTCATTGCAAGTTATCTACTACTACTTCATGAGTGAGCAGCCCTCACTTAGTCAAAGCAGCACCATCAGAAGTGCCACCTAAGTCGGTGAGTGTGTCTCTTGGTGTAGAAATGTTTTCTGGATAGTGATTTAGATGAAAAATCCTTACCTTTTCCGGGACCTATGGTGGCACAGAGTTGAGCCACAGATCACACTGTCAGGCAGAGATTGGGGAAGGATATTCCTTAATTTAACCATATTCATGAAGAAAAGCAGCAACTTTCTCATGGTACAGTGAAGTATTTGACAGCTTAGTCCTGTGCCTTAGAGACCTCAAGAGAATCCTCTAAGCTGTGAAAATTCAGAGGATACAGCTTGCAATGGGCTGCAATGTGAATATGCATATACAGACAAATGTTTAAAGGAGAAATAAAAGTAACTGTAAGTTCTTGTCCTTATATGTTTTTACTGCTCACTTTCCCTTGTCCCTGCTTTCACATCTCTTGGGAAACCTGGCATTGAGTCTGAGAGGAACTAAAGAATTCAAAGCACATCCCACAGGTTCTGTACGTGGTTCATAGACAGTCAGGGCATCAACACAGCCCACATTACTTCTAGAGTAGATAGCTCCAGTATCAAAGCCTTAGGTGTAGATACACATAAATTATGATACCACATGGAAAACACTTTTAAAAGATCTTCCTAAAACTAACAATTTAGTCAGTCTTACCTCTTCATTTGTCAAAATTCAGGTAGTTGGTATCCAGGGTGCCAGTGCAGAGATAAATATAAATGCTTCTGATTGTTTAGTAGTTGCATCTTGCAATGTCCATTTGTTAATGCATTAGCCCCATATTTGTTTTTAGCCTCCAAATTATATAATTTTTTTTATTTTTTTTGAGACATAGTGTGAAGCAGATTCTCAGCTTTTGATTTAAAAATATGAAGTACTTTTCCAGGCCTCCCATTTGTGGCACACTCATCATGAACATACTCAGATTTTATGTTTTCCTGCTGCTCAGTAATAATGGCAATTCACCAGATGTAAGAGCAAATTCTATTAAGAACATCTTTTCTGTATGTGGCTATACATTGCTCTCATTCCTTTCTTGAAAGCAAGGAGGTTGAAACCAGTTTCAGCTACAGAATGTAAAGAACGGCATAGATAAATAGTGCAGATATAATCACTGTACTGCCTTGATTCCCAGTTCACAAATGTACAGTGTATAGTTTCATCCATGCTTGACTGATTCAGATTGTTTTACTAATACTCCTCACAGCAGAATCCCAGATGGAACCAAGCTTTGAATATCAAAGCAAGCATAAAGCAAGTCACCTACAGATTTACTTGCATACATTTACAAAAACTTCAGTCACAGCAGGTCATCAGCCCAAGTCTATCTAAAACCATGTAGATACTAAAAGAAAATCAGGATTTATGTGAACTGCCAGAGTTATCCTGAGGCTCAGATTGCTTTTTCCTTCACCTTTGAATAACTGCCAAAATTTCCATGAAGAAGCAATGGTTTCACAGCTCCTGTTCTGTATGTTAGTGCTAAGCTAATGCCCAGGAGCAGAAGAACTGGCCTGATCTGGTGTCTCAACTTCTGGTTGCCCAGCTGGTTCTGCTGCTGTTGATCACATGGGACCTTCAGGCCAGACACGTCATCCACTGGAGAAAATTCAAAACCTTTGAAGATTTGTGCACCTTAGCTATTGCCAGACTCCTGTTTGCTATGCCAGCCACGGACCTCCTCCTGCTCCAAGTCTGCTACTGTATCTAGACATAGCGGGAAGCAGAGCAGAGAGAAGTTTCTGCCCCACTGAAGCAACCAGCTATTATTCCAGATTAACGTTATAGTGGTCATGATGGCAACTTCTCTTCCTCTCCTAGCTGTGAAGACAGTTTTTAAAGGTTGCTTCTGATGTGATAATGGTGCTCTCTCTGTGTTGGCAGCTTCCCTGACCCCACCTCTGATGAAGGTCATAGCAGATGGGTATCATTTACTAGTGGAGTTGGAAGACATGGGGCCTGCGTTTCAGTTCTGTGTTCTCTATTGGAAGAAGGGCCAGGAGAGAAGGGTGAGTTTTACCTTCGGATTCTTGGGCAATATCAGAGAGCCCACATACATAAGAGTGAAAGCATACAGACATTGTCCAGGAACTGTTTGCCAGTCCAAGCTCCTGCTATGAGGCTGGAGGACCTCCTCTGCATGTACTCGTGGGTTGCTCTTATGCCCATGGAGAAGTTTATTCTTTCCATGTTTCCTTCTCTTGGAAGAGGAATACCAACAGGGACCTCAACTATTGCAAGAAACCAGAAGTCAGGAACTGAAGGTGTTTATGCTGACTTTCTTCTCTGAATATCATTTAGTTTACTCAGACCAAGATTAAGGTGTCACACTGAGATGCTGACTGTTTTCAGAGCTTTTTGTAAAACAGCTTGCCTGTGACAGTGAGCTGTAACTTGCTTAGCTGAGGGCACTGCTTACACCTGGGTAATACTGAAGCAGTGACAATTTATGTTCCATTCAGGTCCTTCTCTTTTCACTAGACATCTCATCTTTTTTTTTTTTTTTGTCTTCTGAGCATCTAAAAACATAAAAGCATGAAAGCAGTCAGATCATGAGACCATCAAACCCAGTATCTTCTCTATGCCAGTGGGCAATGGAGATGACCAAGGAAGATAATAAGGAGAGAGCCTGCGTGTAATTACATTTACATTATTTTTTGAGATTTCAGAAACACAGCTCTGGGAGATTCCTGAGCCAAAAATGGTATCATTAATAGCCCTTCATGAATTTTTTTTTCCATTTATCTGTTCTGGTTTTCAAGCTATGTAAACTTTTAGCATGTACAACTTCCTGTAGTCAGTAGTTTTGCAGCTTAATCGTTGTGCAGTCTCAATCTTGGTTTAGGGGAGAGAGAGAACAGTTATTCCCTATTCCCTTTCCCCACCACTCTAATACTTTTACATTGTGTATCTTTTTCCAGGCCAAGGACTCCCAGAACTAGTAGTTCCCTGTGGAAGTGCTTGCAGATATTTTTGCCTTTACCAAGGTGGGCAGGGAGTAAACCTGAATAGGTCAAGGTGCAAGAGCACTATGGGTTACCACAACAGAACAAAACAAGTCTTCACACTCTTATTTTCCCAGCAATTGTTAACATGGGTGACTACCACAGAGCTGATTATTCCATGAAACCTGAACATCAAGTTCCTGTTTCTAATGGGGGATGATCAACCAAAAGTCCAGTCGCTAACTGTATAAACAAAGGGGAAAAATTCTTATGAGCGCTATTTCACATTTATCTGTTTTGAATTTCATTTGTCATTTTATTACTACTCCTGCAGTTCTTCACAGTTGGCTGTCATCTTTATTATTCTGAAGTGGTTTTTTATTATCATTAGCATCTGTCAGTTTTCATTTTTCTTCCTGATCATATGTAGTAATATCGTGGTGAGCACAGATCTGCATCAGTCTCCCCCATGACATCCTTCCACTCTGAGAAAGGATTAGCAATTTAGCTATACAAAACTCTTTCTTTTATCAGCAGGAGCAGGGCTGCACTCTATGAGCCAGGAACCAAGGATGATCCCAGTGCAAGCAGTGCCCTCCCAAATGACGTACAGTCCCACAGGGTCTGACCACAGTGGGCAGAACCAGTTACTGGTAACAGAGTCCATCACCAGCTCCAGATAAGGCAAGAAATGAACCAGGCCCAGGGTCTGTCCAGGGACCCTGGCCAGGAGCAAAAAGGAGACAGGACCAGAGACAGGGCTGGAGGACAAGGATGCAGTGTACTTAACAAGGGTCCATTCTGGAGACAGGTACACCTCCAGCATAGCTCAGACTGGGACTGAAGGTCCTGGGCTGAGCTTAAACAGGGCTCCTGGGCCATGGTCAGGAGGATGAAGACAGGGGGGACCAGGCAGGGCTGGTCAAGGCCATTGCAGCTTGATTAGTGCACTCAGAGCTCCAATGCCTTTTTATCCCATGGCTGTTAGCTTAATAGGCTTTTGAAATAAATCTTGACTACCTTTTGGAAATCCAAGTAAAGAAGATAAAACTTGTCCATGAGCTTTATGACACCTTAGAAAGAGTCATACAGGTTTGTATCTGATTGCTTTTTATGAATAAAATGTTAGCTCTTCTTCAGTATATGTTATTAATCACCTAAACACTAATTCCAAACTTCAGAATAGTTTTTACCAACTGTACTATCACAAGCATCAGGTTTACTGGTCAGTACATGTCCAGTTCTCTACTGGGACTCTTAATTTTTTTTTTAAATAATTGTCACATTTGACATGTCTGATTTGATATTTTTGCAGGAAGTAACACACCCTGGGTAGTCATTGACCTGATTTTGTCCATGAAATCTTTTTGAACTAATGCATTTTTGTGGAGAAGGATCTTACATTGGAGAGAAGGACTTGCCCTGCCAGGAGAGCCCTACTGGCCTGTTGGATGTGTCTGTATGTGTGTGATGTTGGAGGCTAATCAGGCTTTCTGCGAGTGCAGGCTTTGCATCTGCAACACAGCAAGAATTAGGAGCAACTAGCTAATTGTTACCTGTCCTCTCATGACTGGGGAGATTGGGAATAGCAGCGTCATTTTGCTAGCAGTTAATGGAGTCCTATTTATTGCAAGAAAATGATGTACTTGTGTTCATATGCTGTTTAAGGGTTGCTGAAGCATATTCCAGTTGCACACATCAAATTCACTTGCTCCTTTGTAGCCCAGTCCAGCCCCTCTCTGTGCTCTAGAGTCACAACACAGCTCTCACACCCTTAACACAGCATGGTTCCGGCATTCCTGTCATATCATGCTAGCACAGGCATGGTTTTGGTATCCCAGCAACAAGTCAGATCAGTCAAGACCTTAGTCATTAAACCTTACCCCAGGGGAGTAGGTCATGGTCTAGTGTTGTGGCCCAGCATCATTATACCTCTTTGGCTTACAGCTCTTTCTTTCTATCCCCTCTTACCCTTTCAGATGTGTGTGGTTTCATTCTGCAGTCCACTGTGCTTTCTTGTTTGCTGCTTTTCTCCCTCTCTCCTCATACGCATACAGTCCTCTCTGACATCTGCTGCTGTTTCCTTTTCTCCCAGCAAAGTCTGGGCTAGCATCATGTTAGGACTCCTGTTCTTAACTAGGTCCTTGCCTGTTGTTCTGATGTTCTCTCTCCTGGGCCTGTGGCAGATGCAGCAGAAGGTGGTGAAAGAGGTCAGCTCCGTGATTCACCTGGACACCATGGAGGCAGGACCTGATTATTGTGTAAAAGCTCAGACATACGTCGAGGCAATCAACAGAAGCAGCAGCTTCAGCCAGACACAGTGCGTGAGGGCACAAGGTAACAGCCATCCTTCCTTCTTATTCCCTCAGTGTAGTCATGCCCAAGGATACCCCAGCACCTCACTCTTCCTTTGGTTTCCACCCAATATCTCCTGTCTTGTTTGCAAGTGTGCTGCCCATTTGTTCCTTGGGAAGGTAAGAAAGGAAGACTTAGGAGTGCAGCCCCATTGCAGTGGTATCCTTTCCTGGAGTATGCTGACAAAGGGTGGGTGCTGACAAGGTGGGTGGGAAGAGCAGCCACAAAGGGGGCAGGCCGACTGCATTGTGGGTTGTCCTCACAGTCTCTCAGAGAAATTTCACTGCTTCTGTTATTTCTAGGTAGCACGTCCATGTGGCTGGTTACTGCCCTCATCTCCTCTGCTGGCTTTGCTGTGGCTGCCTTGACCCTGCCTTTCCTTACCTGGAAAACAAGTCAAGTCTTTCAGTATTCCTGCTGCCCCGTTGCTGTCCTGCCAGACACACTGGTAACATTTTTTACTGTGCTTTCTTGGTTTTTAGGGTGCTGGGTATTCACAGGAGCATGGGGCAGACAGAAAAAGCAAACACTTGCACAGGGAGCCTTGCTTATTCCAGGGTGATGAGCTGAGCCACAGGGGTCAAGCAGCCACATGAGGTGGCTGCACGGCTGTCACTGCCTTTGGCTTAGAGCCCTGAGCAGGGACGATGCTCCTGGTTTCTTGAGGAGAAGCAGCTTGGGAGGCATGGGCTGACTGTCCAGCTGCTCCCCGAAAAAAACAGCTGTGTCATTGGCAACACTGCTCAATGTCCCCTGGTACCAGCACTGAGCTTCTCAGCTCCTTGGTGAGGAGCAAAAGCAACCTCTTTTCTCGCTCACTCAGGAGGAGTATGTTTAAGTCAGTAGCTTAAATATTGTGTCAAGTTCAAGTGAGAATGCAGGCAGCAGCTTTTGTGGCTGTGGGTTCCTGAACACTAGATCTCTGGGCAGTTATGGCAGGAAGGATGAGAGGAATTAATGTTTTTTGTAGGGAAAAGTAGCAGACAGACAGGCTTGCTCATCAGCCAGGGAGTGTTTGAGTGAATGCATTTGTTTTACAGAAAGTATCAGAGCCCCCCGCACAGCTGATACTGCGTTGCAGTGAAGAAGCTGAGCAATGTGATCTGATGGTGTGTGTGATGCCCTCAGAAGAAGTTCTCCGACTGTGGATTCAAGAAACACTTTAGAGCACCCTAGATAGAAAAAAACAGCCTGCGGAAACAAATCTTCTAAGCAGGGATGCCAGAGCCACTTTCCTCAGACTGCTGATAAGTAACATTGTTTTCTGTGCGTCTAGAAGCTGCCCCAAACCAAAGGTGTTGTGTATGATGAGCGTGTGGCCTGCTCTGGTCCCCTTTGTAGCATCTATATCCCTCTACATAAAAAACACAGGTGACAACTGCCAGTTTCTATACTTTCCCTTCATATCCATACCCATGACCAGACATGAGTTAACTCATGCTCCCTTTACTTCTGTCAGCCACATTGATGGTCCCAAGGCAGAAGCCACCCTTCAGCCACCAGGATTGGACCAGAGCAGTAAACGTAGAGCCCAGTCCCTTAGTTCCAAAACATTTCAGCCTCAGTATTTTTGCCACAGTATTTTTAAAAGAAATTAACCACCCAGTAAGAGCTTACTTGGCTAAACCAGCTGGAATGAGCAGGGAAAAAATTGCTTTTAGGGCTGCAGACCCTGGCCTGAGGTTACACTCATTGAAAAGGATGGTGACAGTGATGGGACACAATGTAACAATTTGCTGCATGTGACAGAGAACAATATACAGTGCCAACAAAACTTACAGACGGTGCCATGAAGCATAGCTGGGTTTCACCAGTGCTTAGGGAGGAGTGATGTGAGAAAGAGCCAAACTGCAGAGATGGCTGGAGGGAGCACTAAAAACCTTTTGCGGAACAGAGCTTTGCAAGACCAGAAGCATTGCTAATACTATATAGGTCCAAGATCACCTAGGCAAGGATGTCAAAAATATGAAAGCTGGATATGCACAAAGGAAAACTAAAACCTTTAGGAAAAAGATAATTAAGGGTGAATTGTTTAAATGAGAAGGGTTTGGAGTGGAGAAAGGTAAGGAAAGGACAGAGAAATGCAGGCTCAAGAAATGGGAAAAGGGGCAATAAGATGTTCAAATCATGAGGTAAGCATTTTCCAGGGTGCCTGCTGGCATCCCTGTCGTTCAACCCCACACCTGAACCAGGACATTGACTATGTTACACAAGGCAAACCTGTTTTTGTAATCAGGAGAGCCAGGTGAGGGGCAACTTATGGCTAGTGGGGTAATATCAGGATGGATGGATCAAGCATCCCAACATTACCATGTTAGTAGCCATTCCAGGCCTGAGGACATCTTTATCTTCCACATATCTTGTAATCTTAAAGAAGGAAACTGCAGAAGACAAAGAGAAATTCCTTTTAAATACAAATAAAATACAGTCATTGTGTATATTGTAATTATTGCTGTCATTTCAAAGAAAAGTAATTTATTACCAGTGAAGCAGAGACCTGTGTTAGCAGGGCATGAAAAGACTTTGAGCTAAAAAGCATTTTTTAAAGCTATCTGTGGATCTGATGAAATACAAGACATCTCTGTCTTAAAAAGGGATGTGTCTTTTTATATTTCATTCTTGTAATCTTGCATCAGGCCGTCAGGTGGCAACAAAGCACTGTGAAATGAGTAAAAGTGACTCAGGACTGTTCCTGCCTCTGTGTTGTCCTGTAGAGGCAGTTCACACCGAGGTCTCTGGCTAGCACCTCACTTTTATATTGCAGCCCATTTGCTTGTTTTATTCTTGTCTCGCTGAGTTCTGTCTGGTCAATATTAGGACATAGAGCTTTGGTGTGAAATAGTAGGATTGGTACTGCTGAACCTGTAGCAAATTACAGAGAGAGACAATCTGGGCAAGCCTGAGCACTGAACACTCAGGGTTGATTATCATGGTTGTTGATAATTAATTAAGACATGCGTATTGCAAAACCCCAGACAAGGAGGAGATTTGTGAGCGAAGAGGAGAAGGTCTTGTGCCCTCCCTGAATGAAGCTGGGGTGGCTGCAATGAGAGGCAACCAGTGACTGGCTTATTCTGGAAGCAGGCAGTGGAGAGCAGTGGTTTGTTGAGGACAGTCAGCACAGAAGTGCACTCCCTTGCAGGGCTATGGGCTCTTCGTCAAACTTTTCCTTTCCCCAGTGCTTGAATTTTCAAGGTATAGCTCCCTATTATAGAGGCCTTGATGGTAAAGCTGGTCTGAGGAGCTCCCGTGCCTTGCATTTATCTTTATTTTGTTTCCTGTTGATTTGGATGAATTTGGTGTCTTGGCTTCTAGTGTGCCCCACAGAGGTGTTGCCATTCAGGAAACTGTCCTGTTGCTTGTCCATCCCATGGCTATAGGTCTGAAAAGCCTTAGCAGTTCCTCCTCGCTCTTCCCTCTGACATTGTTGCCTTATGGCAGTACCAGCAATTGTTTAGGGAAATGGAGGAAAGCAGAGAAAGAAAAGGCCCTTGAATCCGAAGAGCTTTTAAAAATATTTGAATGCATATTTTCTAGCTGCATATTAAGGATATGCTTCTTTCTTACTTGCAATAACTGATTTTATGCCCTTCCTCATTGCCAATAGTGCAGTTAAACAGTTGTACAAAACTGCTCAGACAATGTTAAACAAAAAAAACACCTGAAAAAAATTCTTCCAATAGGGAGATGGAAGGGAATTGTTAAAGTGCCACTGACATCTTAGCAAAACCATATGCAATTTGCATCAGGATATTCCAGTCTGTGTCTGTGGAGACTTGAAGCCACATTTGAGATACTGATTGAAAGTCCCTGGAAAGCTTCTCACTTTCAAGTGTGTGCTGCATTTTGTTAAGCCTAAAAATCATGATACAGAACAAGAGTGATTCCTTTGCCATCCATGCACACGGTGGCATTGGCAGCTGCCATCAGTCACTCCCTTTAGTTCATTTCTGTGCATTGCAAGAGTTAATCGTGGCTCAGCAGTCATGGCAACGGCTGCCTTTGATAACTGATTTTGCTCCCACAACCATGATACTACATTTCAAAGGACCAGACAAGTAACTGCAGGAAAAAGCAATGTGTACTGGTGAACTTTGCTCTGTTTCTTTCCATTGATGTGGTAGAAAGAGGCTCCATTTCTTTCAAAATATACTTCTTTTTCACTTTCCTCAAAAAATATTACATGAAAATGAAGCACAAACCTGCATCACCTTTCCAGCAAATTTTGTTTCTCTGGTGCATGTAAACTGTGAGATGTCATTCCAAAAAACAACTTTTTCCTGCACACTTTGCAAGAACAGAAGAAATGCTGATAAGACTATATTTTAAAGAAAAAATGATTTAGTCTATTACATGCAGACCAGCATAAAATCGTTAATTACATAAACATTTAAAAAAGAGTTACTTGCTTTCTTGTCAACCCAGTAATGCCAAGGAATTAAATTACCTGTTCCATGACACTGTCTGAAATATAGCCTAGTTTTTCTGTGAAGTGTATTTCCTTGGAAGTGTATTATTTTGGCAATTTTTAAGGACTGATATTAATATACAGCCCAACATTTCACTGTCCAATCAATTCGAAATCTTTAGTTTGATAAATTACCATTTTAAACTACTTTCTACATTATTACAGTATCGTTTTGTCTCTTTAAAAGTTATCTTTTTTTTCTTACAAAATCAAAAAGTAACCAAAATCACTACTTTGACTAGAAATCGATTCAATTTCTTGTGAAGGTGCTAGTGTGTCCTGCAAATGAAGTACTACAAGGATAATAAAGGTCTAAACCACTGCAGATAAAGATGTTTATGGTTTAAAGAGCTTATGTACAGATGATTCTGTTGCTATTGAAGTACAAAGCTGCAGAAACAGAAAGTTACTCAGTTTGTGTCTCTTGTGGTCTTCTGAATAAATGGAACTAAAAAAAATTTCAGGAATTACTAAATCAAGGTATAAGAGGAATTAAAAGATGGCAAGGTTAAGCGAAATTGCCCAAATAAGTACTGCACATGGAGCCCTAATTTGGCTTCATTCAGCATATGGGCTATAACTTACCTATTGCTACAGAAATGGCCACTTCTAATGAGTTTTAATGTTCGTGATTTGCTCAGGATCAAACACAGACCTTCGTTAACAGCCAAGGACATGCTCTCCTGGTGCAGGCCAGCAGGCAGTGGTCCTACCCTGAAGACATCCTGTTCACTTCTACAGCCTTTAGTCCCAGAGCAAGGTTTGACAGGAGCTTGCAATTGCTTTGCAGATCTTCAGCACTGGAATAAAATAGAGAAACGAGGACACTGTGTCATGGTTTGGGCTGGGCTGGCCACTAAAGGAATGACAGATGCTCTCTTTACCTTGCTCTCTCCCTCTTCCCAGAAGAGAAAATAAGGGAGAAACTTATGGGTTGAAAAGAAAACTAAAACTATGTTAATGAAATATTAAGAATAAAAAAGAAAGAATAATATCAATAAGAAAATAATGAAATATATACAATACATACAAAAAATTATCAAGCTCCCAGGATGACGATCCCATCAGCAGCAGGCACTGGTACAAGTCCCACACTGGACTCAGCAATGGACAGGAGTTGAACTTGGGAGCTGGACTCAGGAACGCACAGATCAGGATCAAACACGGACAGAGAGACAGTCCTCCTTGGATGCCAGTCATTGAAGAAAGAGGCTGACCCCTTTGATCCTTCAGCTTTATACTAAGCATGATGCAGATGGGATGGAATATCCTGTTGGTCAGTTTTGGGTCACCTGTCCTGTTTGATCCTCCCCGCAGGTGTGACCCCTCTACACTCTTCTGCCTCCGACCCTCCAATGTGGCACACAAGAAAGTGAGCTGGCCTTGGTTGTTATAGAAGTAAGTATAAGCAGGAGCCTCTCTGCATACTGTTCCTTGGTATTCACTATAAACATCAGGCGTTATCACTCTGGAAGCAGACCCTCTCTGAAGAACATGCTGTCAATTTCAGAAAGTGCAGGTAGAAGAGACTTAGCTGAAAAGTAACGTTACTGAAAAGAAAATTGGTTCTGTTCTATCTCAGATCAGGACAAACTGCCTGAACTTTCCAGGTGCAGGTGTGTTTAACAATGTTAATGGCTAACTTTGCCCACACCAGGGGCTGCTGTGCCGCCTGAGTTTGTCCCTCCTCACTGCAGACCCAGGAGGAGAGTGATCGCTCTGCAAGGTGAGCTGGCTCCAAGGTGGGAAAGGCTGCCATCTCCCAACAGACCCTCCAGCCACTGACCCCAGGAGGTTTAGCAACCTCCTCTACAAGCAAGCTGAGGATCTCTTCATTTTCTCTTGGGACGTTAACAGCATTTGATTTTTTTTTTTAAATTTTTACATTATCTTTTTTTTTTTTTTTATAAAAAATCTCAATCAATACCACAAGGCCTATTTAAAGATATAGCAAAGGCTTAAAGTAAATACATTCCACCTGTTAAAAAAGACTACAGAGAGCAGAGAAGCGGTGGCATAGTGAAATAGCAAGGTGAGGGATGATAATACAAGCAATAAGGCATCCTTCAAAAACCTGAAGTCATGTCCAAATGAGAAAAAAAAGGAGGAATTACAATTTCTGTCTGATTAAATATAAACACACAATAAATCAGGACAAAAAGAACTTGAGATACAATTTCCTACAAACATCTAAACTAATAATAGATCATAGAAGTGGGATGCTTGCCAGGGAGTCTACAGGGTCAGCAGATGATCACATATCAAAGGAGCTCTTGGAGAAGTTAGAGCAATGCCAGAAAAACAAACTAAATTTATATAATAACTTTGCTTATTGTGAGGGCGTTTATGAAGGTTCCCATGCTGAATCTTTATTCCTGAAAGCACAAAATTACCTTTCATGAGAGGATGTGCTGGAATGTTTGTTCATTAGGAACAAAATGGATAAACTACTCCAATATTCAGCCTGGAGTTCTTGCATGTGGGTGGGAAATTTGAATACTAGCTGTGGTGCATAGCTCCTCATATGATCCCAAGATGATCCAGGCTGGAAGAGACCTCAGGAGGTCCCTACTCCAACCCCCTGTTCCAAGCAGGGTAAGCTCTCATGTCAGATCAGGCTACTCAGGGCTTTATCCAGTCTGGGCTTGGCAATCTCCAAAACTGGAAATCGCACAACCTCTCTCAGCAACCTGTTCACCTTCTTGGATGTCCTCACAGTGAAAAAGTGTCTCCTTAAGTTTGGACAGAAGCATTACTGGGCATAATACTGAATTTGTCAAGGCCCCCAAGAGTTTTGATCTGGGTTTGAAGTTCAATTGGAGTCAGCGGGTGGATCAAAAACCTCCAGACAGCCCTTCCAAACACAAATTTTCTACAATTCACATTTGGCAGAACTATTTTAACTGAGTGCTCCATGTCTATATCAAATTATGCAGTCCATTTTGTGTTATGGGTGTTACATTAACATATGCAGAATAATAGACTTCTGCGAAACCTGAATGATTTCCAGACTACCATTAGAGCATGTGGTGGAGAAAATGGGGACCTCTTCAAAGATGCACACAACCAAGGCCAAGTGGAGAGCTGAACTGTTCCCTACTTGAGACCTTGCAGGAAACTGAGAACAGAAAGGACTTTTCCCCATCCAAAACTCAGTCAATGAAAGAATTGGGAAGAGTAAATCATTGAACGGTTAGAGTTGGAAGGGACCTTAGAGATCATCAAGTTCCAACCCCCTGCCATGGGCAGGG
>JAOXJM010000071.1:15512809-15523006 GCA_026413425.1 Tringa solitaria
CAAGATGAAAAGCAGAGTTATAACAGAGATCCTTCTTTCAGTCAGAACTACCGGATTTATTTTAAGGTAAATTATTTAACTAGAATATTCTGAAACCGTGTAGTTGCAAGACACGCAAACTAGGATTTTTCAGAGTTGGGGCTTTTTTGCTGCCCTGGTTATTAATGAGGCATTTATCACTGGCTTGGAGACGAAAGAAGGAGCAACAAGCATGATCCAGGACATCAACTTCTGGTCCTTGCTATTGCAACAGCCATGTTATAAACTCAGAATATTTTCTTAAAGCCTATGCTTTTCTGTGTGTGTTTTCTACCCTCTCGGACTAGAAAACCAGTCCAGTTTAGTGAGGTGTACTCTGGACAAACCTCACTACTGTTGTGCAGTGTGGGGTCCTGGAGACGGGAGCAAACAAACCATACATTTCAGAGGAGGGATGGAAGAAACAGTAGAATACACATGGGTCTCCCAAAGGCTTACAGTCAGGCTGATTCCAGTGTGCACACTGAGCTTAGAAGTACATCTGTGTTATAGTTTAGCCCAAATTTATGTGCACCTAGACCTGCTTTTCCACTATATAGCTCTCTAATTGCTCCCTAGGGTCTTCCATAGACCCCTAGGAGAACTCCAGCCTGCATCCACCTTTGAAGCTGCAGCCAGGCAGAGCTGATCTCTTGCAGTGTACTTTCGCTGTGCCCATGAAAAAGCGTGCAGGGCATAATGCAGAAAGTAGCCCACAGCCCTGGATCCAGCACAGTGTGCACACCTGGTGGATCTACAGGACCTGTTTGTCTTAATTTTCTGGCAGAATTGAGTTTGGGGGATTTAAGAATGGAAAAAACACACACAAATTTTGGGGTTGCCAGTTCCCAGACCTACAGGACCTATGACCCATGCCCCCTTCTCGGGAAGGCCAGCAGAGACACAGCTGAGCCCATGCAGCAGCAGTCTGTATGAGGGAATGCGTTTGGCAAGGGCTTGCAGAGATGATGTTTCTGCCTCACCCTTGGGAAGCCATAGAAGCAGCTGGTACTAAGTACTTTGCTCTTACTGATGTAAGAGGTGGTCTCCTCTGCCTCCTCCCTGACACTACTGAGCTCCAGAGAGCTTCATGTGCACTGTGAAGCTTCCTCTTGCATGGACGTGGAGGACATTCAAGCCAGGTCACACTTCTTTCTACTTGAGTTATGTGCAGGAGAGACCACTCCTTGGCTTTCTCCTCTATCAGAACCACTGCCACAACAGTGGGAAGGCAGGACTATCAGGGGGATTTATCCTAGACACTATTCTTTTTGCATTTCTAAACAGCCTTTTCTGTATTCTCTAAAGACTCACCATGAGCCTGGTTATGAGGAGAAGATGCATCTGGAAAAGGGCAGCACAGCAGGATAAACTCTGCCAAGTCTAAAATTAAACTTAAGAGGGCTTAAGAGATCAGTTATACAAGATACCCAAAAATAACAGAATAAATCCTAAGAGGAACAGTGAAAGCACTGCTGACATCTTCAGTTCTCAGTGAGATGCATGTCTGCACGTTGAAGTATGAATATGCTCTATAAATACCACCAGTGGTTACCACTGAAAATGGAGGAGGGGTTTCCAGTTCTCAAGCAACAGGAACAATGAAGGGAAGTCTTCTTGATCAGGAGCTGCTTGCACAGTTCCTACCACAACCTTTAGCAATAAGCCAGGCAGAATCCAGGCATCAGCCACAGGAAGTGAAGTGATCTCCTTCCAGGCTTATTTTCTTTCTCCAATCTACAGTCATTCTTTGTGCTATGGCTCCAAAAGGACTTTTTCTGGATTGTCCACCATTTTCTGTCCATATTATTTAAACTGGTGGCCTCAACCACAGCCAGCTCTCTCGAACCATTGTGTTCTGGGCAAGCCAATTTGAGGGAGGATGAGGATGCACATTCCTTCAAATAGCCTGTGATCCCACTCTCTACATCCTGCCTGCAGACAAGGCATCTGCAGCTCAACACTATGGTACCATCAGCTTCCTCAGCACCCATGCGTGTCAGAAAGGCTTTGTACCTTGCTGGGTAAAAGATACAATCTGAAAGGCACCAGGTTATCTCCAGCTCTCAGAACAGCCTGTGCAGTTTCTGTAGCAGCCAGTGCCATTCCTCTTTGGCTGTCTTGGGATAACGTGCTAGAGTCACATATTTGTTAAGGTTCCCAGTAATACAACTTCAGATTCAATGCAAGCACAGGTGAGAGATGACTCAGTGCTAGCCAGATAGCTTGAAGTCAGGTTAAAATAAAACTGTGATAAAAGTAACAGCTTACATCTAAAAAAAACCAACCAAAACACAGATCCATATGACTAGAATGAAAAATCCTGCTTAATCTGCTTATATCAAGGCCAAATCTAAGGTCACTCTCCTTATATTCTCTTGATTTTATGTCAATGCATTCCTGACACACCTCCTGCCCTAAAACTCAGAGGCTCTGGATGAGAACAATACCTATTTACAACAGAGTATCTTTTATAGTCCACCTATTTTTCTGGATTTCTCGGTCAGAAGCCTGAAGTACACCATGTGTGAAAAGAAATTGAGAGTTTGGGTTTGTTCATGTCCCCCCAAATAGAGGAAGGATGACTACAGAGATGACAGGGCAGCTAGAGAAGTTCAGGTTGGGCATAAGGAAACACTTCTCCAGAAAAGTGGTGCAGCCCTGGGACCAGAGCAGAGGATAATCTCCATTCCTTGGAGTCAGTAAAGGATGGGTATCATCATTCTTGAAGTATTTAACGAGTTGGCTGTGCAAAGTCACACCTGAAATGATCAGGTGTTAGCAATAGTCCTGTTCTGAACAGGAGGCTGGACAAGAGACCTGCAGAGTCCCATCAACACAAAATTCTCAGGATGCTGTGATTTCTGTGATCCACCAGGTATCTTTCAGCCTGTCTGTCCCAAAACTTAACTTACTCATCTGACTTCCCTTCTGCTCAGATATGGACTGCCTTACCTACCTCTTTTGAAATAGAGATGGTCCTTGATAAGTCAAGTGTCCCTTCCTTTTCTTGCCTGTCCTCTTGACAGTGCCTGGATTCACAGAGCAGAAGTCCTTCCTATGCCATGGAGATATTGAAACATTCATTGCAGTGTCAAGTGAACTTTTTATAGCAATACATACAGAGGCAGACTACAGAATATGTACACAACACTTTTAAACATATTTAGCATAGGTTTAAAACTGCAAAAAATAAATCTGGTAACAATAGGGTCATAATAATATTGTTATTTTAGTACAGCTATCATTTGAAAAGTTACATTTATCTTAATCCCATCAACTAAGCCACCAGAAAGATTAACATTTTAAATCACTTTGTACATATAATTCATTAAAACAAAAAAATTGCACACTGAGTTCAACATATATACACAGTTATTTCTTTTTTAATGGCTCACATTTCCTAAATAATCTTTTCACTGTGCAATTAAAATTGAGCAAAACTAATAAAAAACCCCTCCTCCTGAAGCTGTCTTTGCATCAATTGAAATCTTACAGGGCAAAAATGGATTCTTCTCCATTACCTCTGGCAGGCACGCTGGGCTCTGACTCCTCCAGGCAGGCAGGCTTCTGGACACCTTGGAACATACTGTATTGAAGGAAACACAACACACACGGTGGATGCATACACCTAGAGCAGAGGAGCCATTTTATACTCTCTTTAATTGCCTAACGAAGTAAGAAGAGAAAGGCAAATACATCCACCTTTAAGATACATTTCCTGCTCAGAAGCAATAGGCTTCTCAAGAATACCTGCAAAAATGGAGGTGGAGTCGTAAAGACAGAAAATTTAATTTAGAATGATAAGTGGACGCAGTAGGCACAAAGCAGAAGGAGAGGCACAGGGCTGGGTGATGGTCATGGCAAGGCATTTCCCTGCTTTTTAAACTATTTTTTAAAAGTTCTATGCAATTGCTTAGCTTGCTTTGTGCTTCAGGTTTTGTTCTAGTCACATGTGTCATATCTGTCTATTGAGACATCTGTGCCCGTGGCAGTGCTTCCTGGCACCGGGAGGTTCAGTCAGACGCTGGTGAGGCCCAGGCATTGTCTTGACGATGAGAAAGAGGACAAAAGCGCTGGTGAAATAGGCCTGTGCCCTCCCAGTGCTACTCCATCTGGAGTGTGACACTATTACTGGCCTTGGGAAAGAGCAGCACTGACCCAACAGGGACCCAACTATCAGAGAGAACATTGTTCCTCACTAACTGCATTTCATACTTGTGAAAGTGGGGTTGTAGGCCTAAGGGAGAGTCCAGCCTTGTGAGCATAGTGTCTTGGGTCCAGGCCGGAGGTAAATGTCTGCTCTGTGTGGAACAACCTACTGGTTCTGAGGAGGCTCAGGTGGGAGCCATGGCAGAAACAGCACTCAGAAAGAGGACGTAGAGCAAAACCAATCAATTTCTGTCTTCTAAAATAATCCTTTTCTTTTAAAGGTGAAAAATGTCGAAGTTTTATTGACCTTGCCCCGGCTTCTGAAAAAGGTAAGACAATACAGTCAAGGTTTCTTCCCTTTTTACAAATTGCATTGGTATTGTTTCTTGTCGTACTTTAGTGCCAGGGGAAACATTACTACCTGAGCACACAAGGACCTACATGTCATCCAGATTACACACAGCCAATGGAACAAATGCCAAGGGTTTGAGAGAGCTGTTTACTCAGTTTATGCAGATCTGTCATTTTTCTGATGCATTTTCTCTTCATTCAGCTGTTTTTTTCCCAAGAAAATAAAGATTAATAATGTAATACAGACATTTCCCTTCTTCCTCTAGTGAGGAAGGACAGGCTACATGGTTTCCTCAGGCCAAGAGGACACTTGTGGTCAAAAAACTGCAGCCACAGTTCCAAATGGCCCATTGTGAGAGGGAACCTTGCAGATGCTTGTTTGTTTGATTTGCCCTTCGAAAAAAAGTATTCAAGTTCACAGAAAGAGGCAGGCTGCAAAGCTTTTCTTTACCCTGATATTGAAGTTGTAAATTCTCAATAGCAATTTAACCCACATTTTGAAACAGTATTTATCAGGAAAAAAAAATGAGTTCAATTAACAAACAGGGCAGCTGAACCCTTCCTGCTCCCTGCTCCTGGCAGAATGCTCTGCCCACAGCTGAAGAGGGGCACGAGCCCCACAGTGTCCTTCACACTGATAATGGGCTTGGATGATGAAAATTCATGTTTGTGCAAAGCAGCAGTCTATTTTGTTAGATCACTTGAGACAGTCACAAAACCTTTGGGGCATACGTTACCTTCATCAGGTCTGACAGAGAGGCAGTAAGTGGTGTAAGGAGCAATTGTTCTTAGTTTGTCTGAATCGCTGGTCAGCTGGACAGATTGAAAGAGAAGGGCAATTACCATTAATAAAGCAGCGGGGTATTTCAGTGAGAAAAAAAAGTAACAGAGACAGCCTTTGTGAAATTCATTCTGAGTAAACCTAAATAAATTATGCACGTAAGGGAAGAACAATCCTGGGATTACTGCCACTAATGGGCTCCGAGCTGAATTTACACACACAAATGGGACCTTGGGGTATAACCGCTCTTATGAAAGCACTAGGTCAACACTCAGCAGCGGTCAAAAACCAAACTAATCTGTTAGAAAGCATTAGGAAAGGACTTGAGAACAGAGCAGAGAGCATCCTGTCGCATGAGGACTGTATACATCTGAAAGCTTCACTTTTATATAAAACATAGTGTGGTATTTTGTCCTTTTTAGTCCAGCTCACAGAACAGCACCGAGGATAATCAGAGCTCTGGAAGGTGCTGTACAAGGATGAGGTTAAGACTCTTCAGCCTGAAGGAGAGACATGTGAGGAGAGATATCATGGACATGGATATAGATGTAAGAGGGACCAAAAAGGCAGCCTGGGGAATGGTAGTTCACTGCCTTTCCCAGTACAATGACTACTGGGCATTGATGACACCCTCAGGAGATAGACTCAAAAGAAGCATGATGTGTCTGTTATAAAGGCAATGGGATGTTTTGGGGCTTTATGCATTTTCTCTGCAAGTTCATTATGGTGCACAATGCTTGGTTGCATCACCCACACACTTCCCAAAACAGCATTAGTGCTTTACTTAAGTATTTCTTTTGGTTGTGTGAAATACTGTCAGCAATTTTTTTTAATTGAATTTTAGAGTTGCTGCACGATGTCAGTGTATATTTCTAGACTATTCTATTTTTCCTTTTTGAGGAAAAAATAGATCTTTTGGTGTAATGGTATAAAGAAACTTCAAACTACTTCTGAACTTCTGCCATGAAGTTGTAAGGCACATTGGCAGAAAGAGAGGGGAATGCTCAGTCAGAGATGGAAAGTGCTGACCTTCTGACTGATAAACAACTGTAGATCAAGTTTGGCAGTGCAACATAGTTAACCTGAATTTTTCACCATCAGCCTTGTACTGTCCAGAGATACTTTCATCACACACGAAGAGAAAATAGTGCGTCAACCGTGCTCAACTTACCTTCAGTGCAGAATTCAATTTCTTGACTACTTTTCTTCTCTTTCCAAATTAGAAAGAACTTCCTACTCCTTTAATTTCTTCATCCTCTCACTCAGCATTTACTTAATGGTCATAGGCTTGTCAACTACCCAGTTACACCCAGTGCTGGGACAGATTCTTGATTCTTCCAAGTAAATGAGATATGATAATATGCATTGAATATAAAGCACGGAGCTCAGTTACACAAACATACTGGGGGTTTCACTGTACATTATGTAACTGGGAATTTTTGGACTACACTCATCTGTGCAACGAGACTTCAGCTTATTCAGTTTCTGTACACATTCTCAGCATCACTGAACACTAAAATGTGATTGTTCAAGGCTTTAATTATCTAAAACGTCTTCATGCAGTTACTGCAACTGAACATTCAAGCTTTCTAAAGTTTTCTTTTCAGTTTAATTTCCCTGATCTAAAGAGGACCTCTACCTAACCAACTTCCAAGCTAAATACAGGCTGTTGAAGCCTGTGCCTGCTTCTGAGCACATCATCTTCCACTTTTAAGGCATGCTAAAGAAAGCCTAAGAACAAACTTTGTCTAGCTGTGTCGGCAGTCTCTCCTAGAGTCCCTCACCAATTAACAGTAAGTCAGTATCAAACCTCTGCATAATATTTAAAATCTTATTAGTATAGGAAAGCTAATCACTGGAACATTCACAGTAAAATAAAAACATCTATGGTGAGGCCTAGCTACATCCTTATCACAAATCTTGCATTCATAATTGAAAATGTTGCTTATTCTTACTGCAAAAATGTAATAGCTTATGCTTGAGCTTCCTATCTTTAATCCATTTGTGCTGATCTCTAGTGTAGCTGGATACTCTATTTCTGATCAGTTATTATACCCTTTGCATATATTGCACTGATGACATCTACTAAAAGGAGGCAGCAAAATTTGGGGCAAACAGACCCACAGCATGGTATAAATAAGCATTTCCAACCCACACTAGGAGAGCTCTTCCCTGTGTTTAAGGCAGCTGCCAACAATCTGTCAGAACCCTGTAAGCCTAACATTGAATTTATTAGCTATTGCTGGTTGTTAGTGCCAAATCTGCTTAACAAAATCAGCTTGGTGATGGTAGATAATAACAAAAAAAAAAAAACATTTTCTGTGTCCACAAATATTTCTTATGACAGTTTCCATTCACTATCGATAAAGGATGATAGGGCAATAGCTGGTTATGTTGGCCAGGACTTTGAATGGGCTCTCACAGAGGAGATGTTGGGTCCCACAACATGTGCTATTTCTGATTTTCATTACAGATGCGAGCAGAACATAGCAAATATTTCCAAAAGGAGTTGGAAGGGAACTGCTGCAATAGGGCTGGGCCTTACCTGTCAGTTCTGAATTGCTCCTGGGATCTTCTCCACAAAACTTAATCCAAGTTTTAACAAAATTTAATCCAAGTTTTGTTCCTACTGAGTATTTTGGTGTCCAAAGAAGAAAGGGGTAATCTGTTTAGTGAGGGACACTCATGCATTACCCTGGAAAGTACACTCAGTTTTCAGCTATTTGGTCCATTTTTGAATGCAGCTTTCAGCCTTTCCTCTCCCAGTGGGCTGTTAAAAACCTTGCTAAATCAGCTTTCTGTCAAGCTCCCTGATGCAGTGCCCACCCAGAACACTCTGCCTGGGACACACTCCACCACCCTCCTCCTTTCATCACACCTTTTGGGCGCACCTTCTAGCTCCCCTTCTCCATTGCTTCCTTCTCTGTGTCCGAGAGGACTTCCAAGAGGCCATGGAGGATACGTTTAAAAGGAAGAAACCAAGGCCAGATATTATGTCTGGAAACTATGGCACCACAATGGAAAGCAAAAGCAATACGTCCCATCAAATGATCTGATAAACGGCTTCACTGACTAGCATAACACCACAGCAAGATATATATATATATAGATAGATAGATATATACACACACAAAGGTCTGTTCCTCCCCCTGCCTAGAACTGTGTGGGGATTTGAACTCCCGCGTCCTTCTATAAATGCATAAATGTCAGCTGTCAACCACAGTGACAGAGCCAGAGGACAAGGAGTCATGACCAGCTCAACTCCGCGTGTAAGGGAAGGCTGATATATACAGTGGAAATCAATTGGAAGCAACATTTGTGCTGGAAGAACTTTTCTGGGGAAGAGTGAAGGCTTACAGGAAATGTGGTCACCCCAAGAGTTTTCAGGATGGTGTTCAGGGGGACTGTGACTCAGGCACTTTCTGAACACCTGCACGCCTGCAGCACATACTGAAATGAGGTGCTCTGGCCAGAGGAGTCCTGTTGGGAAGTTGCCTCAAGAACAGGCTCAAAGGTCAGTGCTGGCTCAAAATTCAGGGATGGGTACACCAACATAGGGCAGGATTCACAGGACAAACTCCTTACAGGTACAGTACAATCAGATCTAAGTGACACTAAAGCTCTGTAGGAACCTCAACTTGCTTCAGCTGTGATATCTATGGAATAATACCCACAATGAATGGCAAAGCAGCAGGTGATGAGCAACTGCTTATAATGCATTGCTTTCTACTTATTTATAGGGAAATTCACATGCATAAAATAAGACTTTTTAGAGACTGTGGAGGTTGAGGCAAGGCAAAGCCTTGCAGAAGAAAAATGCTCATCGCTAGTAAGCATTTAACAGTCAAAAATGTTACAAGGGACTTTTAAAAATTGGCGGCTCTACTATTAGAAGTAGGAGATGCCTTCTGCGTGTCCTCTACACAGCTCATGATGATGCATCCTGTAGAGATGAAGCAATAAAAATGCTGTATTGTCTAAAAAGTAGCTGGCAAAACTAAGATAGCACATGGCAAACAGCAACTAAAGAAATAAGGTCTCACCTAAACAGAGCACACAGAAAGAGAGAGCTCAGCCAAATCTATACATGCTTCTAAGCCAGCACTACAACAGCAATTAATGAGAAGAGAAACTAGATGCCTGATTTTAATGGATACTGACATAATAGGTGTACCAGAAATTTGATGGAAGAAAGATAATTAGTGGGACAATAACATCTTGGTACTGATTACACTGGAAGACAAAGCAGATGTCGTGTACTAAAGCTGAATCAGAAAAACAAGGTAATGTCATTAATGAGCAACACAATCTCTATGGATGGATTCCATGCTCAGATAAAAAATACAGAATTATATTAGCAATCATCCATTGGGATGGCTTAGAGTGGCAGGGTTAAACCTGATATCAGAAAAGGTATAAGGACAGAAAACAAAACAATAGGAGCAGACTTCAAAAGCCCATGCACGGACTGAGAAAATGTCACACTTGGGATGATGCAGAGACTAAAATTTGGACAAACTTTATGAACATGGAGAAATTAGTTCGGAAACTTGTAAGTCATGACTTACTCCTGAGTGGTACGGGGAACTTGGTTCAAAATCTTAATAAGAGATAACCTGTATCTCTGACTAACAAAGACAAATTCAGCATCCCTTCAGCATCCTTGCAGAAGCAATAAAAGTTCTGAAAAAGTTATAGAGAACTTAAGAAAAACAAGAGCTGATTAAAAGAAATTAAAATGTTCCGCTAAAAGGACAAATGCCATGTGAAAACTTTAGAAATACTAGATACATCACAGGCATCTAAACTATTCACAGAATCATGGAATTACAGAATGATATGGGGTTGGAAGGAACCTCTGGAGATCATCCAGTCCAACCCCCTGCCACAGCAGG
>JAOXJM010000071.1:15523106-15547351 GCA_026413425.1 Tringa solitaria
ACTGAAAAAAGACTGGCCCCATCCTCCTGACACCCACCCTTTAAGTATTTATAGGGTATTTATACAAAGTCTTTATACAAATCTTTCTCAGTCATGGAGCATGTGACAATGGCAGATAAAATTCAGTGTTGATAAACGCAAAGTGTTGAACATGAAGAGTAATCCTACCTTTACATACATAGTGATGGGTTCTGAATTAGCTTTCACCCTTCAGGATAGAGTTCTTGGAGTGATGACAGACACTTCTATGAAAACATTAATTCATTGCTCTGCAGAGATTAAGAAAAGATGAAAAGAAATATTAGGATCATTGTAGGAAATAAGGAACAAAACAAAAAAGTCACCATGCCACCACACGTATTCATGATGTACCTACCCGCAGCACTCTGAGTGCATCTCTCATTCCTCCCCGCCAGCCCCAGCTCAAAAAAGTTATGACAAAATTTAAAGAGGTAGTGGGGTTTGACAGTTATGGTCAAAGACAGGGAAAACTTCTTTGTATGGGGAGGGCAACAAAGAACAGATTTCAGGCTGGAAAAGAGACAAGTGAAACTCCTAACAGCCAGGTTTTGTGTACTAGATAGCTGTTCCTGAGAAGAAAAAAGGAGGATAGATTTTCTAAAAGGACCACTTAGAGACCTGCATCCAGGGAAAAGAAATGTAACTGGGTCTCCCACAAGAACTGTATGCTTTCCAAAGCAGTCCCCAATGTCTTCTTGAATATTTTGTATTCTGCTTACGTTATTCTTAATATATCTGCAACAAGTACCTGTGCACTTGTATTAGCAGAGTTATGATTAAGTATGCAGTGAAAAAAAAAAAGGCGTTACTAACATTTTATCTGTGTTTTCTAACACATCTATTATGAATCATTGAAATAATTTTTAAAAACTAATCAGATATACAAAGATGAAGCCATGCCTAACAGCAGAATTCCAGCAAAATTCCAAAAAGGAAGCAACAGTCATGCTTTTCACGCCAGTGATGCCAAAGGCATGGAAAACATGGTCTCTCCTGTGGGGATGACAGCCACAGGGTCTGAACAAAATTCATTTCTCAGCCCAGTGCTGAGGATGGAAGCACACCACAGATCCAGCACTGGAGCTCCATTTAGCCCAAATACTTGCTTTAGAATGTTTTTCATGGTCTTTTCCGCTATATTACTCTACTGTTTTCACACTAGGCACAAAGATATTCCATGGTCTGCTCAGTGCCAAACATGGGATAAAACTCAGAACCAAGCTCAACGTCAGGACCATAAAAACTCAGAAAACACCATCACATAGAAGAAAATCACTTTATTTAGCTCATGGCTCCACCTCACTTTTCAAAATAAAGAACCCAATGAAGAACTGGAGTGAAACAGAACCAGGGGAGCTGGCATTTCTTCTCTCACCTAAACAGCTTCTGGAGATTCTGTTTTTCTCTCCTTGTTTGGTCTCTCATATTAGGCAAACTGCACTCTCTCATCTGAGTGCTGGCTCTTTATCTATCTTGACTGTCTTAGTTGTTTTATGATACCAGATAGTTTTAGGTATCTCTGATGGCTTTTAGGATCATGGAACTTACTTTGTTTTGGAGGAACGTCTCTCATAGCTTTGTGGTCTACTTCTGTCCTCCCAGCTTCTTACACTGCAGCACAAGAGGAGCAGGCAGATGGTCTGATATTATGAGACTGCATTAACCAACAGATGGGCTGACTGCTCAGAGCCGCGTCCCTCCGCCAGCCACAACAGCATGCTCAATGTTTACTCCTTTCACCATTTTTTATTGATCACTCCAATATTTCTGGCTTGTAATTCCCAGTATTGGAGCAGCAGAGATAAGCAAATGACTAAAACCATCAAAATGCAACTGGAAGAGAAAGCGTGAAATTTACATGGCCCTTTCAAGCTTACTTTAATGCTTTTCCCAAACAAAATGCACAACATTTCTCAATGTGTACACATTTGTGTATCTTTTTCCTTTCTTCTCTCTTGCCCTGAACGTGAAGAGGAGAGATTAAAGTGAGATCCAGGTCTCAGTTCCAACGTAGTTGGTAGGTTTGGAAAAGCAGAGCAACGACAGCCAGTCAAGAAACACAGGGACAGCAAATATAGACCAGAAGGAACAAAGCAGACAGATAAAATGCCATTCTACACAGGCAAACAGAACACCTTAAAAACCAGTAATGCAAGAAAACCAAACACCCGTTAGGTCTACGGATCACTCACCATAAAACCAGCACCTATTACATGTTCTGCAGCTGCCAGTGTGCTCACAGCATCACGCTACCAGCTGTGGAACTGACTATTAAAGAAATAGATTTTCCCCAATGTGGCCGAGCATCGTGGGTGCCACAGACTGGATGGTCAGCATCTTTCTGAGAACTAGATCTCAGTAACGAACAGGGAAGTGCAAGAGGACCATTAGGGTCACTCTTTCCACAGCAATCTTCTCCTCTTCCCAGGTAGGGTGACAAGGGCCTGCCCCAAGTCTTTCAGCCACTACAAAATATTGAGTCCCTCACACACTGTTTAGGTATAACACAGTAACTTACGGAGAGGACTTAGAGTTTCACCATCAAAAAATAAACCAAGGAGAAGGATCCATTCCCATCTAGCACACAGGGGCTCTTTCCTCCACACCTCAGTGCAATTCTTATTTTCATAAAGCAGGACATACAGACCTGAGGCTGTCAAAGAGAAGTGAGCATAACTTGCTGCTGGTAACAAGGGGCACAAGTCTCCCATCTCCCCGGCTGCCAAAGCATGCACAGAGAGCAACAAGAGTGAATATTTATGCGCAAAGAAGGAACAAGACCTGCACCATGGCTTCCTCCAATGAAGTTCATACCACCCAAAACTCAGTTTTGCCCTCATACATGGTTCTTTTCCTCCCATGTTGGACGACATCTATCTAGTTGACTGTCACAGCCTCTTGTGGTTTTCCTGTGCTGTTCAGCAGTTCAGAGACCTCGGGGACAACCATGGTGAACCATGTGCTAACAGGACTACTCTCTTCCTCAAGTAACAGTGTCATCTAGCAGCAACGCCAATGAGGAGAGGAGAAGGATGCACACTCTCCAGGACAGTGTTGTTTGGACACTGATGTCTCTTTCAGCTGCTCAGCAAAGCAGCCCCAGCTTGTCCTTTGGGTGCAGTGCTCTGGATTCCATCTCAGTCAGGTCTGATAATCTCAATAGTTATTAAGGACCTCATTGTGCTCAGCTCCACTGTTTCTAGCACATAAAAGTTTTTTGTTATATTGTAAAGTGTGATGTAAAAAAAACAAACCCCAAAGCCTCCACCTTCTTGTATCAGGATTTCTAAGGCTGAATTGACAGAGGAGTGACTTGAGATGATGTCTCATCGTAGCTCAGAGACTGCTCTCACTATCAGAGCAGATGTGCAACACTGAGTTAGAAGGAACGTGACAAATATAAACCTTTTCAAGATCTCTGTGGTTGTCTGCACCACTGTCCAGTCTGATTACTTGCTTGAGGACATGATGGCACAGCATGACAGTTCAAACAAGGCTGCTTTGGTCAGATCCTTGACTTCATCGCCAGGAGGGCAGTTCTGCTATTAGAAGGGCTGGTGGGCACTAACCACAGACCATCTTCAGCAGGGAGCAGAGATGGAGGCAGTGGGTGCTTCTAAGGAGGATGAAATCCCACAGAGGCATTCTGCATGTGTGTTTACCCCAATTAGGAAGTTAATTTTTTGTCTGAGAAGGGCCTCAGCAATCAACACAGACCAGACTATTGCTCCTTGGGCATTGCTCAGGGAGCACTGGGGCTTTCAGCAGGCAGTGTCACATAGCTTGGCAGGTAATACTTTCATTTATGGGGTACTTTTGTGCTGGCATAATTTCTAAGCCACTAGCCAAAATGCATGACTAACATTTCCATGCACACAGTTCCTGCCTTTGCTGCATATAACATAGTTAACATGACTCAGCAATCTCCTTCAGGAATAGCACTATGATTTTCCCAGAAGAGATCCTTTATGAGCAAACAGGTCATGTTTATGGATTAAAAATGCTTTGAACTCTAACAGCAATTTCTCTGTTGGCCACCTCTTCAGTGTTGCCTTGAGAACATGTACTAATATTGGATCTTTGACAGTCATTTTCACAACCTGACCAGCCCAGAGAAGTAGCCAGAAGGGGATTTCAATATCATTATTTCATCTGGAGATAGGACCTCACATTCTGGCATCAGAAATTGTTGGCATACTGAGCTGGCACCAAAAAGAAACTTTTTCGATTTGCTGACAGGTTTGCAGTCATACATATGTAACATAAAACTCAGTGGCAGCATGTGAATGTAGGCGGTTGGGGGTATAGATGTGTATTTCAACTCTCTAGAACTGGTTTGTTGGCTGTATTAATCTCAGTAGCACAACAGTAATTGAAATTATGGTTCCAGAAACAGCAGCAAATGTTTCTTTATCATCCTGCACATAACCTCATTCAGATGGTATCCAAGTTCTTGATATTTCAGTCCAAATTGCTAATGAATCTGAAAAGGGATTTAATAATGCAGCAGAAGACAACTAAGAATCATCTTTCCATGATGTGGGGAAAGAGTACAGAAGAGCATGTCAGTAATTTCTTGACATTTTTGAGGTCAGAAGCTCTCTCACAGAAAAGTTGGACTCAGCAACTGCTACTTTTTTGTGCCAGGAAATTGCAGTGGATTTGAACAAAGCATACTTGATGTTTTGATGTGGATTTTTGCTCAGGGTATTGTGAATGGTCCTTAGTTTTTCTTACTCTGAAGAAAAAAGGCCAGATGAGTACCAACAGCATAACCTCTGACAACAGCAGCAGTTACCCCAGTTTCACATCTATACTCATTAACTTACATACCAAACAGTCAAAATCAGCTCAAAACTCCTGTAAGTCATTAATCACACTGTTCTTTGGATTCCTTAATCAGGAATTCACTGACATGTGGTACAATGCCTCGAGTCCTTCTAAGCGGAATTTCTATGGCTTCTTTCAGAATTCCTATTTCAAAGGAAAGTCAGCACTGGAGATTCCTGACTCAGAGTGCTCCCTGGTGAGAGGCAATAGCGTGTTCATTTAGAGTGCCTTCCCTGGTGAACATGGCTGCCGAAATAAATTCAAGTTTTGCAAAGAACTTTTGAGCCCTGAGACTCATTGCAGGCCGAGGTAAAGTTCCTTTACCTCACTGTCAGGGAGATACTCAGTTTGGTTCATTCATTCAGAACTGTCTGCAACATCCCTTTGTTAACATGCTGTCTCTGGCAGATGCACTTAACACGATCACCAGCTTTGCAGAATTGCACTCAGTAGCTATAAATCTTTCAAAATGTTGATGCTGCCCTCCACTGCCTGACAGCAACGTGAGGAACGCATCTTGTCAGATGGTTCATGATGTACGTGAGTTCCTGAAATTTCAGCAATCGGGTGGGTAACCGTTGCCTTTTCAGGCACAATGGAGAGTATGTTCACTTCACCTGGGGTTGTGGAAAATTAATTTCCTTGGCATGTAACAATGTTGATTGTCAATGGCTAAGTCCATGAGGAGGTGGCACTGATGCTTTCCACCATGAACTCCACAGAGAACACAATTTCTTAGTACATTGTTGAGGAAATAACAGTAGCTCAGAGACATGAAGAAGTTCAGTTATGTCCCAGCTAATTTACTGATCTCCTCTGAAATCCAAATCTCTGGACCATGACAGAAACACAGATGAAAAATACACTTTCAGCAGGGCTACGTTTTCACATTTTAGGCAAAGCTGGTGACATATAGAGTGCAGATGATATGAAGGTGATATGATTCCTTCTGAGGTAGGAGTTCTATGATGTCAGTTGATATATATGAAATTTTTCAGTGAGTCCCAGCTTTGCCATCTCAAGTTCCAGGTGAGCAGCTCAGCCCAGGTCCTGTACTTCCAGTGCTTTTGCTTCACAAGGAGGTTGTCCTGAAGATAGTGATGCCTTTACCTCCACGAACAGCTTCACAGTCTGTGGTGTTCAGCTTCAGAACAATCTCACCTGTCACATACAGTGTAGTATCTGCGGGGCAGGAGCAAAGACCCAAAGTGGCCCACAGTAAACAAAAGTAACTCTGTCATTGTCAGCCACACTGTCAAGGATGTGACAGACTGGTTGGTGTAGAAGCACCAGACTGAAAAATGGCAGGATAAGGTGTATTAAAATGTCAGGTGTTGATGGTACTGAAATTATTGGGTCACCAGGATCTGAGTACCCATCTACCTGCAGCTTCTCAGACATGAGGCTGGGAACTACAGGACAACAGGTAAATCATGATACGTAATGGAGACATGAGAGAGCAGCAAGACAGATCACAGTCAGCTTCCAGATGGGACAAAAAGAAACATGCAAACTTAGCACATCTTTGCTAACCTACGAAAAGCCCAGAAGACACGAGGAGGACTCGACAGCTGCCATCCTCTATTATTTCAGGGAATCCTGGAAAGATTGACTGAATACGTGCATCTCGGTGCTTGCATGCTGGATGGACTCCTTGCGCGTATTCGTGCCTGTGAGAATGCATGTATGGGATTGTAAGTGAAATCAGTTTTGATTTAGTTTTGTTTTAAAGTAAAAGACTCTCCTTTCCTAGGAGGTCTCACATTGCTGCTACAATGTCACAGCGTTATTTCCTACAAGGTGAGCAGGGATGACACACTGCCTGACAAATGCTGCCCAGAATGAGGAGAAGGCAGCTCAGAACCTGAATTTTTTCTGAATTAACAAGAAACATCCTTGACATCACAGGCACAGCCCAGCTGAGCTCTATACACAAACTCACAGCACCTTCCCTGCACACGTAACAGTCAGTTTAATGAACAGGCAAGGAAAAAGCATAAACAGGACGAAGACCAAAAAATGAGAGAAAGTGGGTGATTTATAAGAATACAGACAACTCAGGCTAGCCAGGTAGGAGTCTCCAAATGAATCAAGTGCTGACTCTTCTGAAGGAGAGATTTTTTCCCAAAAGCTGAGTTAGGGCACACAAATCCCCAGAGCAGAGGACACAGGCTGATGGGAAATAAGACAGACAGAACAGGTGACAGCAGAGAAGACAGGAAAAGAGGAAAGTCCTCTGGAGAGCTTCTTCCCTGTCACCTGGAATGACTGAGGTCTCCTGAAGAGAAGGAGCTCTCTTCTTTGCAGGAAGGAGGCTGTAAGAGATTGTAAGTGGAAGCAAGTGATGCCAAGTGACTGCCTCATGAATCTCATGTTGAGAGAAGAACAGTGGGAGATCACTTCACCATCAGCACAGAACAGAAAGACACTGTCTCCTGAATTAATAACCGGAATCAACTGCTCTGCTTCTGGAAGCCACAGGAAGATGCAAAATCCAGATATAGCTTGCATTTTCTGCATGTTATTAGTTCAGATGAAATTCAAAATCAAAGTAGGCAGGACAGGACATACTCTGAACTATGCAAACACTGCATGTGTGACTTACCTTCCTCAACATTAAACGCATTTCAAAAAGGCACAGAGCAGATTGTCAGTGTACACCATGAAATAAGACATGAGAGTTAGACAAAGAGTTCCTTTTCAGATAGGAACAGGGCTCAAAAAAGAAGAAAGCATTGCTTCTGCCTTCTACGGGAAACTCACCCAGTCTTTGTGTCTCACTGGAAAAAAGTTTCACAGGACAGCAAAACCTGGCCCCTCTTCCAGTGTTTGACCGCCTCTTTGCTTGGCTCAGTCTGGAATCTCTGATGTTGCAAACTTTGTCTTATCCTACCCCTGTTCAACATTAAGAGTCTGGCTTTGTCATCTATATCCTTCCATTAGGTAGCTGTAGACAACAAGACCTCCGCCTTCTCTTCTACAAGATAAGAAGGTGAAGCTCTCTCTGCCTTACCTTGTACGCCATGTGCTCCAGCCCCCTCATGCTTCCTCAGTACCATTACAGCTCTTCAAATTATGACAAGCCTTCTCCAACACATCAGGTTTGAAGATCTCCTTGGAAGGTTATCCTGCTGGGAAAACCACTCTTGTCCCCTTTGACCAGGTGGATCCCATTCCTCTCAGCACTCCTTGTTCCTCAGAGGGCCCTGTGGTTAGAGAATCCAAAGCACTCCCTGCAACAGCAGCCAGTCAGTGTTCCTTCCTCCTTCACCAGCAAGATAAGGAACACCAACTGAGTCCCCATACCCTCCACCTTCATGTCCCAGAGCGCTCCTGTGGCTCTGAGTGTGCCCAAAGCTGCCTCTAGCAGCATCCCCTCACTTGCCTCCCATAGAGACATATGTGCATCTCTTCAGCTTCCTGTTATTTCTCGAGCATGCTACACTTGTGTCTACAGCATCCAGCTTCAGGCACTCTTTCACAGGTGGGCAATAAATAAAACTCGTATACAGCTGGATGTGCATCAACTGAACCCCCAAGCCACCAACCAAGCCCCCAATTCCCTTTGTGCAGGGCTGCTCTCCAGCCTTTTGTCCCCCCATCAATGCATACATCCAGGTTTACACTATCCCAGAAGCAGAATCCAGCATTTGTCCTTGTTAAACTTCATGGGGTTGGTGATTTCCCAGCACTCAAATCTACCAAGATCTCTCTCTAAGGCTCTCTACACTCGAGGGACTCAACATCTCCTCCTAATTTAGTATCACCAGCAAACTTTCTTAATATGCGCTCAACTCCTGTGTCCAGGTCATTGATAAAAAGATCCAAGAGAAGTGGCCCTAGAATGGAGCCCTGAGGAACACCACTAGTGACTGGCCACCGGCCTGATGTTACCCCACTGACCACAACTCTCTGAGCCCGATCCTTCAGGCAGTTGTTCACCCCAGGAAGCAGAGGACAGAGCCACACCACAGTCTGGAGCTGCAGTCACTACTCCAGCACTGCCCTTGTGTGTAGATACCAGCAGTGAGTATCCTCAAGAGTCCAAACAGGGCAGATATGTTGTAGATTACTCTTCAAATCTGAGCTGAAACATTTATGAATTAGAGCTCATTAGTTCGGGCTCTCTGCTGCCGCAGTTGATAGGTCAGGTGTACATAATCTCTTTCCAACTCATACCATTTTGTCATTCTCAGAGAAACTTCATTGTCATAGAAACTTCTGTTTGTGAGAAAATGAGGCAAAATCCCTTCTTAATCCTCCTGTATCTCAGAACAACACCCTTCCTAGCTCTCACTCATATTTCTTTTTGGGAGACTGTGCCAGTTGCCCCAATACCAAATTGACTAATAGGAGTGAGATAACCAGCTGTTTGCTGTTGATAGATGCAATATTACACAGAAAGTCACTGTGAGGAATTAATGGGTTTATTTATTACTCTCTCTGCAGTATTGTTTAAAAACTCAAAAGGTCAGATATGGTACCAACAACTAATAGCACATATTAATTAGTTGCAATTATAAAAAGACAAGTTCCTAGACAAAATGCAAGCTGAGATCATCCTGGTCACTAAGAGGACACTCAACTATTCGATAAAAGTGAGTCTGCATATGTGGTTTGATAAGTTCAACCATAGGCATTATCACATATATATTCTGATAGTGAGGAGAAAATGTATTAATCCAAGTGAAGCCTGTAGCAGTCTCTATGGTTACAGCTAACATTTTCTAATATAAGCCATTGTCTTCAGATGCTTAACTTTCCATGTTTCAACTGCTTAGGCTGAAATTTTCCATCACTGCTCATTGTTTCCAGGTGAATTCTCTAGCAATCAGGTGAGCAAATGTACTGAAGAATTCTAGCAGATTCGCATGCTGAAACAGCAATTGGAAATCTGGCAGGGGCTCAATATTATCGCGTTAGCATCCTCTCAAATTTACCCTGTGGTTTTGTGACTTTAAAAGACTCAGCAGATCCTGCTAGAAGACTTGTGCTGAAATTTCCCAATGTATTATCTACAGTGGATGAGTTGGTCTTGGCCGGTGGCTACCAAATGCTGCCAGAACCACTCACCTGCGCACGACCCAAAGTCCTGCACGATGCGTGGGTCCAACGGGGCACAGCAGCTCTGCCCTTCACCCGAGGGGTTGTACCTAGGGGTTGAGAGAACAGAAGGCAGCCCAAGTTTTCTAACTGCAGCTCTTCAGCTGAGCATATTATAAATAACTGGCTCCACCCCACAGGTATCCTGGCAGATTTTGTACATAGTCCCAGGGACAGAGATCTGTGCAGCAGCTCCAAATGCCCTGACTCAGAACAGCCATTCTGCAGGACACCAGTTTCTGGGAAAGAGACTACACTGGGATAAGCATTTTAAAACCTGGACTGATTCTGCTCGTCTAAACCATGACATAGGGTTGGAAAATGGATTCTGTGTCCTATGCTTTGGGTCGTAGGAGCCAAGAGGTTCTAGATATACCCAAAGAGGTCCTTTAGCCAAGCTGGGATATTAGGCAACAGCTTGTTCTTTCTGCAATATCTTTACTGCCCTGCCATTATTTAAATCTTCATTCACCACTTTTTCTATTTTTCTAGAGTTTGGGTGGTGGTTTGCTAAATTTAAACTTTTAGATTACCCAATTACTCCTAGATATTCCTGATTTCCTAATTAATTTTTACCAACTTTACCTCTTTAACGTACTTACCAAGTAAGTGACGGGTTGCTGCTGTTGCTCCTTGCAGGTGTCCTGTGGCTATCGGTAGTATCCGAGGTGTTGTACATCATGCTGTTAGTCGTCGGATTCAGCCTTATGTGCCTCGAGCTCTTTCATTCAAGCAGTGTGATAGATGGGCTCAAGTTAAATGCCTTTGCTGCTGTCTTCACTGTCCTTTCAGGTAGGAACCTTTCCTTTCCCTTTTGCCTGAGGAGCCAAGACAAAACTTCTAAAATTGTGAAAGAATGAAAACTGGGAGCTACAAGACTCTTTTATCCCCATTTAACTACTGCATTTATCACACAAAGACCGCATGATAAATTTGCCTCTTGCCTGGGAGAAGCAGAAGTACGTATTCCTGGTTTCAGAAGGGCAATGCAGGAATTAGCCTCCCCCTGGCCCACCCAGCCATTCCACACCCACAGCCTGAGCCTCCATCTTCAGTATCACCACACTGATTACCCAATAGAAAATGAAAAACAAATAGCATTGAAAATTCTTCTTTCTCTGTTAATCCTAGAAGTAGGTGATGGCTTGATGCTTCGAAGCAAAGAAAGAAGCCCCATCTTGTTCATTAGCAAAACCGCGAACGAAAAGGGTTCTAGTAATCTCACTTTGGAGCAACCCCAAGAGTAATCTGGGGACACGTACATCCTCAGAACAAATGTTTCAAGCTATTTTCACGCTCGGTCAGTACTTGGAGCCCTTCAGTGAATGAACTCGAGGAATTCACTTCCCTAAAAGAAGTTATCAAATCTATCCATGCAATTAAGTGCCCCTTCACTTCTGTGCTGGCTGAAAACTCCCCAGGATTTATATAAGCAACCAGGCACAGCTGGCTTTTGTGAGTGCTCCTGCGTGGACCTCTCTGGCAGAAAAAACTTCTACAATAAAAATGCATTTTATTCCACTGTATTTCAAGCTGAAAGAGATTATAACATGCAGTGTACATTTCTGCAAACGATTTTCTATCTTCAGGGATAGCTTCAAATTGTGAAATATAGTTGGTGGTATAAAACTTAGGTTAGAAGTGGAGCTGAAAGGACAAAAAAAAAAATTTGAGTAAAAACTGCCAAAGCATATTTTTCATCTTTGGATGTAATTTGGGTTTTAAAAAAAAAAGCAGTTCAAATTTCAAAATCAAACTATATGGAATTCTTCAGCATTCAAACAATCATTTCCATACTGTTTCTCTTTCTTGTCACCATTTACTGCACTTTTAAGTTTTGTAAGATTTATTAAATTCTCTTTCCTACACATCTTTCTATTTTTATTTTTCCTTTCCTCTTTCCTTTCCATCCATTGCCACGATGTTCCAAATATAAACTTGAAAATTTTACAGAGAAAATGGATAGAAAAATAGGAAGAAAAAATAAAAAACAACAAAAACCCAAACCCCTGCTAGTTGGATTTTTTCAGTGGCACAGATCTCAGAGGAAAGAAGACACGCATATTTCTTTAATCTTGGCATATTTATAATGAAACAGCTTTACAGAAATCTGATAACAAAGGGGCTTTGCCTTGGAGCAACACACCTCTCATTAAATTCATGCTAGAGTTTCGTCCTAAAAGTGCCATGGGATCTTCAAATTCTCATAGCTCAACATCTAAAGGTTAGGAAAAATTACTCTTCTCAGTGTGGCCACTTGTTGCTGCTACTGAACCTCTTAGGAGCCATTAAAAAAAACCACCACAACACTGACATTTTGGTATTCTTCATAACCTTCTACAAATTAAACAACTTATATAAGAAGTCTCTTATGGAATATTTACAATAAAGAATTTTAATTAATGTGATATATTCCATAAATAGTATTTTTAGTAAAGTTATCTGAAAAAGCTTTAAAATATACCATATTTCCCAAATTTAGTTCCTTAAGCTCTCCTAGAAACAGCTCTGGTCCTGCAAGGCTAATGATCTTAAGCCAGCTATAAGTGGTGAGTGTTTCTGCACTCCCAGTCATTCCAGTCCACCATTTGAGCAGGATTTTCCACCTGGGAGCCATCTGTTGCCCTGGACCCCAGGGGTGGGCAAACAGGCTTTTTGTCCTCTTTGTCCAGCCTTAAGCAGCCAGTTAGAGGAAAAGGAGGTCTTGTAAATACAGCATTTGTTGATTTATGTTACAGGCAGGACATTTTCTCCAACATGTGACTATTAAATGTACAACATAAAATATCCTAGGATATCCCCACGGAGTGTTTGGCAAAGTATATCTAAAATAGACCAAACTGATGGGTGACATCAGGAACAAACCAAAGCAAAAGTGCATGAAGCAGCAGAATGAAAGGCAGACTCATTTTGCTATTGCTTGTAGATGGCACAATGCCACTGACAGCACAGCCAGGTACATGTCCGCCCCCAATCCTCCTCCCCATTAAGGAGAAAAAGCAGTAAGTGCCACATTTTTACTGTGATCCCAGCGTTACAGCAGGACTTGCTGGTGACCTCCTACTCACCTGCGTCAGGGGACTGGCATCCTGGCCTCCCACGCAGCGTGAACATTGCTGAAACCCCATTAAGGTTTTGCACGGCAGAGCAGAGCAGAACAGCCTCGCTGAAGGTAGTCCTGGCCGTGTCAAGCCTCCTGATGGCTCTGAGTGACTGTGACATGTCTCAGGGCAGTCTGTAATATTTTATTAAGGTTGAAAAATTACTGACAGTAGGTATAGGAACAGTAAACCCCAAACTTTTAAGATCAACGCCATAACTGTCAGCTGGAGAAAAATCCACTGATATAATAAGTACAGCAAGCTCCCTGTGCATTCTGAAAATTAAATATAGCCAGAAACAAGCAAGGTGTGTACTGGTTTCCTGTGCTCCCATTAGGCTGCCCACCCTGCTGAAATATCATTTCTTCCAGTGTGAATTGCACTTTCCACCTCCTGACTTCCCAGTCTGTCACAACGACATGAAGCCACTGAGCAAACCACTGCAGCTTCGGGTAATAAAAAGTCTTCTTTCAGCCTCTGCAGTTGTTTGTATCAAATATGCCATTTGTCTTGCTGAAGGTCCTGCTTAACATACCCACAACACAAACATGAAATTCCTCGACTTCCCTCCCCCAGCACTGCCCTGAATCATCCACATTGTGGTGAGACTAATGAAGTGCTTTAGACTCTAAAGTCAGAAGGGAAAGGAAAGCCAAAATTTGAGTCTGTGGAGGAAAAATCAGGATCTTCCATGTGGAGGAAGGGCAAGTGTGGAAAAAATTAGGTGGTCAGAGATATCAGGACACCGTGACTTTGGTTAAGGAGCAAAGTGTAGCGTATGGCATCTGTAGGTCCAAGGTACATTTGGGAAATGAAGATCCTACCCGATGGTTTGGCCAACTGCCTGAACCCCTGCGTACTGTGAGCTCGGCTGGGAGCATCACTCAGCACCGCCTGGGTACCAAATCAGATACATCCTGAATTATTGTAGCTAGAAAATTCTCCAAGTGTCAGAGCTGCTACTGGCCACCACTTCCTGGAAAGCAGAGTTTGATGTTCCTCAGAGGGATGTCTAGATGTAGAAGTTGAGGCATTTTTTTCTGCTGAAGCTGGAGAACCATGCTGGCTAGCCAGTTGGCAGAGCAAACTCAGTGATCTAACTCCAGCCCTGCTCTTCAGCGTCACAGCGAGCAGTCTCTAATACAGTCTAATCTTCACCCAGTTGTAATTATCTCAGTAAAATATAACAATGTCACAAAAGCAAGCATCATCAACATTCTACCATCAAAAGTATTTCTAAGGTATCCTCTCCCCGTGCATCACCAGGAATGCTGAGTTAACTTGCTTCTGTAACTTCCAAGTGGTTTCTAAGTGTTCAAATTTATAAATTTTATCAACTGTTCAGATAAAATGTCATTGTTTGGCTTTAACACGTGCAATCTTGCATTGCCTACAGAAGCCTCTCTCCTTGTTTTCTTACCTGAGGCCTGTCTGCGCTGGGCTGAGTGAGATAGCTTGTGGGTGGCATTACCCCTGTTTTGCAGCAGCAAGGTTGGTGGTGATGCTAATTGTGCAACGTTTTCTTCAACAACTTTCTTTCTTTAACTCTTCTCTTAATTGAGAATTCAGTATGATGTGAAGTAATGAGCTCTCAGTCACACCTTTCCTCTGCCCATGCAGCTCCCTCCTCCACAGTAGAATAGGAGGCATAAAAGTACAACAAAGACTTTTCTGGAGCTTTCAAAGCACTTCCAGCAGTAGCTATCTCAAGAATTATAAAAAAAAAAAAAAAAAAAAACACCAACAAAAAACCAATCAAACCATTAGCACAAAAATTCCTATTATAATCCCTGCTTCTCAGGTCTCTTGGGGATGGTGGCACACATGATGTATACTCAAGTTTTCCAAGTGACAGTCAGCCTTGGGCCAGAGGACTGGCGACCACATTCATGGGACTATGGATGGTCCTTCTGGTAAGTGTCACCACCAGTTAATATCTTTTCATTTTTGAGTTGTTCCATCAGTCTGTGGGGAGATTGTACGTATCATCGCAAATTTCCAGAAACACGCATGTGAATTTCCAGCTGCCAAAATACTAGAAGCAAAATGCCACCAGGGCCGTAGGACTGTTGAGGTGTTAGAGGAGAGTTATCAGTGACTGTGCAGCAGCAGCAGCTGTGCCTATCAGCAGGTACACAGCATTTGTAAATAAACAGCAGCCACAATTACCAACACAGATTGAGCACCCTCATTAAAGTTCAATTTAGGTACATAATTGCCATGGCATTTCAGAGACTTTTAGCTTTTCTTTTGGTTTTGTTTTGTTTTTAATTAATGTCTCAGTTGAACCTTACAGTGCAAATTTTAACACAGTCACAGAGGAAGGCACAGTGCTCCTGGCACCATGATACTTCCCTGTGGATGGTGGGGAGAAGGATTGGGAAAACCGGACGTGACATTTTGGACACTGGTGTGTTTTTTATTTTTAACCTTTCCCATGTATCTTCTAAAAAATCACGTAAAAATTATTTGGCCAAGATACATCAACTATATTATATTGCTTGCAAGTTTATAAGAAGCTTAACAAGAACAGGATGCTGTGGAGAATAGAAATACCTGCAAAAAACATTCACATCCCTCCAGAGGCACCAGCCACTTCAGACAGCTGGGGAAAATACTTATTTTTTTAATATTTCTAAATATCGCGTATTATTTTCATTCTATCTCAAAGCAGAGACAACAACCTTCACTAACACCAATAAATAAATGCACATACTTCTTATGCACAGCACTGCAGGGAATTATTAGTCTTTCCTTCTCCCCTGACTATACTGTGTTTCATGGGAGGAGTTACCAACATTTTAGTAACATGTTACAAAATATAAATGGCATTATATTTAAAGCACAGCTTCTTTTGTGTATTAATAATGAATATTTAATGCATATAATGATGAATATATAGTGCATTAATATATTTATAATATTTGTATAAATATTTACAACAATTCTGTCATATCAATTGTATAATGATTAATGTATTTAAATAATAGGCGTATTCTCTATTAATTTGTCTTTAGTAATCTACTTTATAATTTACTGCAATACTCAAAATTCAGAATGCTGTTAAATGTCTGGCATGATATAACCCTCATTAGATTCCTCTCCTTCACCTTGTGCGAGACAAGAGTCCCCATGTCTCAGAAGGGACACCAGAGGCTGGTGGGTGCCACAGGGCGTTGGGAGCCCACCCCCTCCCCTCTCCCTGCCCGGGCTCCAAGCTGTTGGGGGCCCAGCACCCCATCCTGCCACGGCAGCTCTGGGCCCAGAGCAGACCTTGCACCCCCTGCCTGTAGCTCCCCCCAGAGCCAGGACACAGCAGGCTTTGCTTTAAAGAGCAAGAGTGACCCTGGAGGACGCTGGAGGTACCCACAAGCAAACACGTGGAAACAACCTCCCACAACCTTCCCATATTCCTGAAGAGGGACCTCAGCTTCACTCTGTACAGTGACTGTTGGCTCACCTTCATTAAAGCTGAGCTCTGACAAAGCTATTGCTGTCACAAAGCAGCTTCTCAGATTGGGTAATCTCTCTCCCTCCCCTAATACCTTCCAAGGCAACACACTTACCTATGCAGGACACTGGGCAAGGTGCAAACATCAGCTCAGTCCCAGCTCCCCTGGGACAGGTGTCAACAGCAGAAGCATTTCCAGCCTGCAGTGGTGCTCAGCAGCCTGAGGAAGGCCATGGGGTTCCTCACACCACGCCAGTGACTTGTAACAACCTGGCAAAGGAAGGTCTGAAAGTCAAACGCAGCAAAACCAAGGCTTCTTCCTTCCAGCTAACACTGAACCACCGCTGCTGTAAGGACTAGAGAGCTACAACCTCCCCTGGCATCGCCCAGACTCGAACTCCTTCCTTGAGAAGGGTTAAAAACAAATGCCCACCCAGCCTGGTGGAGTTTGGAAACTCTGCACTTGCAGGAATTTCTTTCTCTTCCATCTGGGTTCAGGTGATGGCCTGAAGCATGAGCTTTAAATACCCATGAACCAGTCATGCAAACATCAGCACTACTTAGTCTTCTGTGAAAAGTACCACTGCAGCATCCTACCAGACAACCTGTCAGAGCACAGAGAATTGTAACACCTCTGAAAACTGGGGCCAGAAAATGGCCTACCCATGGCCAAGAAATCTAGATTACCTTTCCTTTCCCAAGTGTCAACAGGAAAACTGTCTTTTCTGTCACTATTTCCCCTCTATTGAAGGGAATGATAAAAAATACCTCTCCTCAAAATGAGGAGGGGCTGCTTATGATCTGCTCAGATGTCCCACTGCATGTCCCTGTTATCTTACCCCTTTCTCAAGCTGTTGGCAAAGCATGAGGTTGGGCTGTGCTCTGAGGATCAGGCGATGTTCAAGCTCGGCCCCTCTAGAAAGAAAACAAATACAAAAACCTGAACCACACAGGAACTTGAGAGCACGGCCCTAAGCTCAGCTCCAGAGGCACTATAGGTGCAGTCCCACCACAGCTGGGGCACAGCTGGCATGGAGGGGCATTGCTGTTAAAGAGCTTTTCACCTAAGATAGGATGTAAGTCTTAACAGGTGGGAGAACCATTCTTTACACTTAAAAATTAACATTTAACCAAGGACCATAAAAACTAAAACCATATAAATCCTAATTGTCTCATTATTATGACTTACCAAATGCCAGACCTGAGGTCACATTAGAGTCTTCATTCTGTATTTCCTTCTCTGAACCTTTCAGCATTTCTGAGTTAATGACTAGAAATTACCAGAAATTTTCACGAGAAGTTTTTCTCCGTATGTCATTCCCCAGGCACCAACCAGGCACAGAGAAGAGTGTGGTTTCAGCTGGCTTCTTCCATGACACTGTTTAGGAGCCCAGCTGGAAATGTTTGGAGGTGTTGGAGCTTTTCCACACACTCAAGTAGGAGGAAGACACTTGCCAGCCTTCCCTGTGCCTGGACACTCACACAGAGCATGAGTTTCCTTTCCACTTCTCCACCCAACCATGGGAACCTGAGGGCACTTCATCACCCCAGGGCTCACTACACTCCCTTCTCGTTTGATTGCATCTGGCAAACGGGTTCAGAAATGACTAGGAAAGGGCTGCCTCCACACACTTCATTGCCATGGGAGTCCCTGAAGGACTTGTTATGCACTGAATTTTGAAATCATTGAAATGAGCCATTTCTGTTTACTTGAACCACTTTTTTTTTTTTTCCCCAGATTTTTCAGTTCATGAATATGTGTTCTTTTTCAAGTTTTGCCTAATTTGAAATGAGAAGCTGTTTCCTTGTCTGCAGATCCTTTGCAGAATGGGAAAACAGCTCACACTGAGGGCTCTGTTGATAATGTGTATTTATAAGATAATGCTACTGTGGCTGTGTTCTTTCTGTTCTGCATAATTTATAGTAATGTTCAATTTGGTTATAGAAAAGGTGAAAGCGAGGTTCAGGTAAAGACTGTAGCCGACACAGATGATTAAAGTTAATCCCAGTTCGTTAGGAAGTCACTGTGAACTCTATGTAGCTGGAGCGGATGGGCTGAATGTGAAGTCAAGGGGAGCCTGAACGCAGATAAGCTCCGCAGGCAAAAGGAGGAATTCAGTGCCTTTTTTGGTAGCCCCGTTTCATCCTCAAAAAGCACCTAAACTCCTTGAAGCCATGAGTTCCCCCCAGCCACATCTTGAACTTGAGATCGACAAGATAAAGGCTGGAGGGGAGATGTGCGGGGAGAGCAGAAAGCACCCAGGGGGAACCCAGTCTAGAAGCAGGGAGCAGAGCAGCTCCCAGCTGAACCTTCCCTGCCAGGAGACCCCAGGACAACACTTGCTGTTCCGCTTTCCTTCTCCCTCCACCTCCCCATGCTTTTGGTTGGGATTTGCAGGTGTCCTGCCCCTGGGTGACCAAGATAGGCTGGCACCACTTGCATGCTTGGGCACTGCCCTCAGATTGGGTCTCTCCAAAAAATGGAAGTGCTCTCTTCTGTTCTGGTCAGGCTTTCAGAGACCAGAAATAAACCAGGAATGTTAGAAATGTCCACAAACCAGGGAAGAAGGAAATACAGTAGTCTGATGAAGGCATAAAAAATGGAATAGAAACCATCCCTGCAGTAGCATTGTGCAGAGTCAGTCTCCCATGGATACTGGAGAAATTCCAGTGGTCCAAAAGAGGTGCTGTCTGGGGCATTACTTCTTCCAGAAGGTCATTACTGCTCCATAGGTTTTAGCACCTGTCTGCAAGGCTCTGACACCTTTCAAAGGGAAATCAAGAGGCCTTGGACTCTTCTGTCAGAGTACACTGAGTGTTCATGTTATCACTCTGCCACATGGTTCTCCGCAGTTTGCCCCCGGCCCCTGGCCTGAGCACGGGCCACTTGAGGTAAGGTGAGGAGAAGGGGTTTGTCACCACACACTTACCTGCCTACTCGTACCCTGTGTATGTGTATCTCTTGGCATCAGAAGTATAACGTGAGCTGCTGTCTTAACCCAGCTCTGTCTGCTGGTTTCTCTCTCCACAGTCTGGCATGGGGCTCTTTCACCTGCTGCATGGCGGCCTCCGTCACTACCTTGAACTCTTACACTAAGACTGTCATTGAGTTCAGACACAAGCGCAAAATCTTTGAGCAGGGCTTTCGAGAAGAGCAGAACTTCCTAGACCAGGAAGCCATGAAGTACTTCAGAGAAAGGTCAGTGCAGTCAGTCGCTTGATCAGTGGAGGTGTTCATGGACTCCTCTAGTCTCGGAAAATCCAGGCTCTCACCCATCTCGGCACACGTGGGTGAAGTCTCTGAGATAGTTGGAGAAGATGTGTGTTAAAGACAAGCACAAAAGATCGACCTTGATTTGTTTTTTCTTAAATTTTGTGATGTCCCAGTGTCTGCCTTTTCTTATACACTTTAAAACACAAGACTCACAAGTCCTTACAGTATGCATCTGATTCATAGGAATTCATCAGAAGTTATGCTGCCAACGCAAGCTGATTTTCCCTCTCTGGAAAGGTAAAATTGTGGGAATATAGCAAATGTTGCAGCTATCCTTTCTCAGCACATGTAATAGGCTCTTCCCAATAATCCTGATGGCTGCTGAAACACGTTCCAGCCACCACTAGGCCACTCTGGAGTTGCCATCTTCCATAGTCACATACCTACCACCTACCCTAAGCTCCTCCACACAACCCATCATCCTCCTGACCTCCTCCACACAAATACAGCACATACATCATATCCCACTGCAGAAACATCCCCACAGTGCCACCCATGCTACTGCCAGGGTCTCAGGTGGATTCTAAGTCTTGATGCTCCTCCAGTCTGCCCATCACTGCACACTGCCCACCCACCATGCTGCTGACCCCATGCACTCTTAGTTGGCCCATGAGGCAGCACTGGGATACTTGCTGCCCTCACTCTTTTGTAAGAAGGTTAAGGCTTTGCTTAAAATTGCAGAATGTAAAGAACACGCAAATATTGACCTCACAGAGCAGGGAAGCTATGATGGACTCCATAGGAGATGGACTCCTTCACAGAGCGAGGAGCTGATAAGTGCAAAAGCCTGTTTGTGGAAATAAGGTAAAGATATTTTGGGGATAGAAAACAGAAGGAGGAATCATTCTTGTTCTTCTGACCAATCTGACTGCTCCTTGGTGGTGGAAGAGGGTCTTGGGAAAGTCTGAGGAGACAGAAGATTTGAAATGATCAGACATTTCAGCAACAAAGTGAGGAGCTCTCCTGAGCAGGAAGTACCAGAGAACTTCCATGCATATTACTTTGCTTTGGTTACCCAACCTCAACTAATAGTTTCTGTTGTTAGTTATTCCTCTGCCAACTTCCAAGATTTCCCTTTACCTTTCAGACAGTCTGGAAGGATAAGAAAAATTATTCAAACAACCATGATTTTCCCAATTTTGCACTTGGAGATGACAGTGAATTTTTAAAAATTCTGCGTGTGAAAAAAACAACCCCAAACAGAGTGAAAAGGAAGGGTCAGCATGTGCCTTGGGAGAAATCAACACTCAGTGAGGGAAAACACTCACTGGATTATTGAAGTGCGAAATGCAGGTGAGAGACCGGCAGAATTTTAAGCAAAGAGAGTATGTGTACTTTAGATAAAGTACCACTACTGCCCTTTCTGCAATAGGAAATAGCAAAAAACCAATGGCATGGAGGACAGTAACCCTCTTTATCTCACATAGGTATTGTGTGGTTTGATTCTGGTTCCTCTTACACTCACCATATTACACAGCCCCATTTTTACACACGTGTAAATAACACCACATAACACTTTACAATCAAAGCCATGTCGGAGTAGTTGTGAGAGACGTTGGCCCCAACACGCTGCATAAACAGGGGAAGGGCCCCAAAGAATGACAACAAGACAAAGGCAGCATCAAGGCTTTTTCTGGTCTCTTGGGAGGAAGGTTTGAACTTGCCCAGGCAACTAGCAGGGTATTTAAAATATATATAGCCAAAGCAAATGACAAGTCCCACCTTGGCCAGTACAAACCAATGTGGTTTTTAACTCTTATATGTATAATTCAAAACAAGCTCCATACTAGGCAATGTGCAAACAGAACAACCTGCTCCTTGTGACTGCTCTGCATACCGGTCAGAGCCACCCTGACCAGTATACAGGGACCACTTGCTTTACGACTGAACTGTGTATTTTGTTCTGTCCTTCCAGCTTCCTTGCTGATTTTGAATTTGTGTGAACAATTCACTTGTTGGTCACATCCTCCAAGCCCCTCCACACACACTTGGCAAACACAGCTCAAGCACGTGCTGTTCCCAAACTTCATGATTATGACTTTCTTTTTTTATATCGCATTATTGTAATTGTTGTATCTGAGTACATAACAAGAAGCCCAGAGACAGTGTTACCATGGGATCATTCCAGAGATTTAAAGCTGTGCAGCATGACTTCCTTTTTTTAAGTTAGCATATTCATGATCAGCTTCCCTACTGTGACCGGGAATACTCTGAGACTGCAGGGGGTCTGGGGATCAGCAATTAGCAGCACGGTGTTGCTCCATGCTGTGGGTACCAGCAGTCCCAGCAAACACACAACTTCCCTTTCCTTCTATCTCCTTTTGCACAAATAGAAAATAACTTAAATTCTCTTTCCTTCCTGTGCATATACCCAGGGATACTTCACATTCCCTCCTACTCCTCCACCTCCGTGTTCCTTCTCGTATCTCATAAATAAAACCCTCCAGCCTTTCTTCCTCCCAGCTACTTTGTACATATCACTACCCTCTTTGCGTGTTCCTTTGCCTCCGTACACATCCAGCACTCACTGTACACACACAGCCAACCTCTGTGCTGAACAGACTTTGTGCAATAGGCAGTTTTCCAAGAGCAATATATTTCTAGTGAAAGTTGAAGCTTTATCATTATTCCCAACAGCTGCAGTTTATCTTCTGGGAGACAGGGAAGAAAAGCTTTAGCCACATTTTGCCTGATAAAAGTTTTTTGTTGGAATATTCTTCTACAGGCCCCCGCTCCCAGAGAAGAAATTTGCTTTATGAAAAATACTAAGAGTAAAATCTTGCTAATCTTGCAAGCACTTTGTCAAACATAATCATTGTATTTCACTTAATTTTAATTGCATGTAACTGCATATAACAACAGAGGATTTATTAGAGATGCAGTAGATGAAGGAGCTGAAATGCTCCGTTGAGAGCTCCCAATTTGACAAGTGTGCATCATGTGCAGGAACTGCAGGGGATGAGCCCCACCAGTGCCTGGTTCGCTGCCCTGACCCCCATCGCCGCCTCCATCAGCTCACTCCATCCCCTCCCCTCCCACAGCCCGTGTCACTGCTGCTTGATAACTTCCACACCCTAAGAACTGCCTCAGCTGTGAGGAGCATAGGACAGACCTTTAAAATCACATGAATTTATGTGTACACCCCAAATGCTGCTCCACAGCCAGGTTTGACTCCACCTCGAACAGTACACATCAGCCTCCAGCCCGACGTCCACACAAAAGCACAACCAGGTTGCAGAGACAGTTCGCACAGAGACACACAAATTCTCTGACCACCCCCAACCACAAAGACACAGACTTTGTCTTTCAACAGCTGAGCATCTTACTGTTTCTATCAGTGGGAAAATATTTAAACAGCTGCTAAAAAAATCAGAGATTCATGGCATTATATACAAAAAGTATCTCCTTCCCAGGCCTGGGATACTTGAAAAGTCTAGACGAAATAGACTGTGTAGTTCACACCATAAAATCAACAGATATTATAGCTCTTCAGATATAAAAGGTGTGATAGTCCTCAGAGTAACTCTAAGCAGAACAAGTAAATGATACAGGCTTGAAGGTATTATTCATGTATTAAGTGTTCTATAAATTATCAGTAGAATTATCTGCAACATGTCTGCTTTCGGTCTTTGTCCTATTATTGGTTGTCCTCCCTTTTTCTCTGGTTTTCCTTTTACCTGAATATTTGTCTATAACATTTGCTCATCTATTTCAATTTTTTAGTTTATTAGGTATCAGGTCATAATAGGTACTTCTCTTCCCTTCCTCTCAATTTCTTTCTGCTCTGTTTCATGTGAATACTCTTGTCCCATATGACCTTGAGCATGGTCCATCATCTACAGCTCACCCCAGCTAGCAGAAGACCTGAGCTTTTCACCTTCCTTTTTTATATATTAAAAAACCCCCTTTCAGCCACTCCCCACCATTCTTCCCTGCTCCCAGAATTCTGGTGGATTTTGCTTTCAGGTAAAGAACAAAAACTTTCCTCTCTGCTTCTTTGGTATGCTGGTGGGAAAGCAGAAAGTGTTAGTGGGGCAGATGGAGACGCTGGGGTGATAGTCGCAGCTACTGGAACAAGGATGGTTGTAACAATGGGAAGGAAGACCTGGGTCAAGGGAATGAAGAGGCTTGGGGTGAAAGTAGGTGAGGACCAGAGTCTGGGGTCGGGGACAGGGGACCTGAAAGGGTGGAAATCAAATCCAGGTGAGCTCTGCATGAAGAGCGAGTCACTGCCTTGAGCAAAGAATAAAAAGTTATCCCTCCAGCACTTGAAAGGGGCTTACAGGAAAGCTGGGGAGGGACTCTTGATCAGGGAGCGGAGCAATAAGACAAGGGGCAACAGCTTTAAGCTGAAAGAGGGGTGATTTAGATGAGATCTCAGGAAGAAATTTTTTATACTGAGGGTGGGAAACCCTGGCCCAGGTTGCCCAGAGAAGCTGTGGCTGCCCCATCCCTGGAGGTGTTC
>JAOXJM010000071.1:15547451-15563674 GCA_026413425.1 Tringa solitaria
CTTTGAGCAACCTGGTCTGGTGGGAAGTGTCCCTGCCCAGGGCAGGGGGGTTGGACTTTAGGATCTTTGGTCTTTAAGATCCCTTCCTACTCTAACCGTTCTATGGTTCTATGATGTAAGAAAACTTGAAATGCCCATTGCCCTCTTTTACTGTTGACAAAAGGAGAAAGAGTAGCAGCTTTTGGAAATGCATGCTTGCCTGCTCAGGCTGCATGAGGCCTGGGGTGTTGGGTCCCATTGGAACTAACACTACTGCAGAGAGGGGTAAGGAGGTTTGCCTACCCTGGCACCAATGGTAGAGGGGACCCTAGAGATAAGCACAGACCTGTCTCCAGTCTGCTGTCCAAGCCCTGTACTCACTGTCAAGCAAATATCACTTATTGGGTGCTGTTAAACCAACATACAAATTTAGCAAGTAAATCTGGACGATTCAGCCTTCCACAGTTCACTCATCCGTAGCACAACATTTGCCAACTTGCAGCTGTCCATTAACACCCATTGTGGCATTGCAGCTGATTTCACAACAATTTTCTTGCTGACTGAGCCCTTACTCTGATCTGCAAAACCAACCCAACATCAGGCAGATGCTACTGGTGAGATTCTAGAGTGAACCGAGTTCAAACAGCCATAGATACCAGTGCAGACAAAATGTCTCTGCAGGAATAGAAAATGCAGTTTGGAAGTGCTAGGAGCAGTTTGAAAGAGACAGCAGGACCAAAGCTATTGCAGAGATAATAAATCAGGACTATTCCCAACACTACAAGAATCAGAAATTTTCAAAACATCATTCACATACGCTATTGTTTCCTTTTTTGTACATTTCTCTAATGTATCTTACTCACAGCTTGCTTTCTCTAACCCCATTATAGTCCTATCAGATGTGGTACAGATCATACCAATGCTTCCCAAAGACATGCCAACCTTTTGCCCAGATTTCCTCTTTGGTCACCTGAACAGGCTTCAAGCTACTCGCCTACAGTACCTCCCATTGACAGAGTCAGTATCTTTTCATATGGACATCAATAAGAATTGCCAACCTGACCATTCACCTTTCATTAGCACACAGGGGTGAGTGTAACGTTCTGCCTTGGATTTATTCTGTACTTTATTCTGCAACACAGGAAGGTTTATCTGCAGAGCTGTTCCTTCTGGAAAATTACACGGACTGGCACTTAAATGGTGTAGCACTAGCAACATACCCACTTCCAACACACACGTACTGTACAATGCTGTTAGTCCCCGACGCTTAGATTCATCCTGAAGAGTGAAAGAGCGGGAGAGACGCAGCCCTGAGCCCCTCATTTCTATTCCCCATGGCCTCTTTACATGAGCTTTCCCCTGAGAGGGGCAAAGCCAAAGGAACCAAGTCCTTCCCGAGACCATTACGATCTCCATAATGGGCCTGGCTGGCTATAGATGGAGGAGCCCAGGTATGTTGTACTCTTATTGATTTTGACCCTTCCATTTCTGTACATTTGGGAGCAGCCTTTGTTTCTGTTAAAGGTGCTACTTGTATATTCTCTTTTCCAGGACTGAGGAGGAGAGGGCTGAGGCTGGGGACCTGAGGTTACAGTGCCTCCATAGCTGCTCCCCAAATAGTAAGTGACCATGGCTCGAATATGTCCAACGCACAATGGCTTGTACCGTCCCCACGCTGGCTCCTCGGGGTTAAGAATAAGGTTTGGAGTAGGAAGTTATTTAAATAAAGGTTTGTAACTTTCCCAGGCAGCATTGCCCAAATGATAATCAGCTAGCATACGAACAGCACCAAATTTTCCAGGATTCAATTTAGGATGTGCACATATCCTATAATTTTATGTTATCTCAAGAAGCTGTGACTTCATAGTAGTTTAAAAATATGCTCTAATTTACACCTGTATAACTTTCATTATCACTACCTTTTTTCATCTATATTTATCACCAATTCATGATGATGCATGCTATTGAATATAAAAAAGATTGAAAGCAGCTTTGGTAGACAATAACATTAGTATAATTAATGCCATTTCTTGCACTTACTCAGAAAATTGCTATGCTTTTACTCAGCATTTGCAAAAAATCTTACTTTAAGCTATGGGAATCAGTTGGGGGAAAGTGGTATGCAGTTTCATGCATCTATTTCCTTGCAAAGAAAGCAAGTGATTCCTCATTCAGCAGGAGGGAGACTTGGGAAAGTGACTTGCTGACTCTGTGCTATTAGAATTTGGAAACCTCACAGCATTTTGCTGCTTCTGTCTTGCCAAGACACACATCTCGGCCACATCTTCATGGAAACCTGGTGTCCATAATCCTAAGAACTGAGGGTCCTGACCCCTCATCAGACCTGCTCGAACAGCTCTCCAGTCCCATGTCACCACAGGTGGTCTCCCCACAGATATGAGAGTGCCAGCACTGCTCTCTAGCTTAGGTTGTCATCACCTCACTTGTTAACTCCTGCTCCTTGAAAATGTTACGTCAGGTACGGACCTTTCCACAGGCAGAGCCACATCCTTTGTTTTCACAGGCCTGAAGATGTCTATTAGTACAAAATTGATCTGGGCCATATTTCCCAAGAAAATTCATTGCCTGCCAAGCTATTGGCTAGCACTCAGACATGCTTATTTTGTTATGAAGACTGTCCAAAGGTCTTTTTTCCAAAGAACAAATAACAATTCTTGACATTAGGTGTTCCAAGGAATAGCAACAAGGCTCTATTGGTCTACACCCAGCCCTGCCCCAGTACTTCAATGTAAAGGACACATAGCTTACCTCCAGAGGTGCTGGCAGCGCTGTGAAAGCAAACTGCAAACGAGAAGTCCCATCTCAGGTTAAAGAACAGCGGCCATGCTTCAATATTACACCAGCTTCAGCTTCACATCAGTTACCTCCTATAACGAAATCAGAACAATAATAATAAAATAATGAGTGAAGTTCTGCTCTCAGTTCACAGTTTACTTGTGAATCCAACTTAAGCTTCAGAATCTTCGTTATTCATGCTTCTTAGGCAGGAAACACCATTAGTTACTGCTGCTCAGGATAGCACAAAGCCTCATGACCTTCAGATGAAAGTCTCGTTCCTGGAACAAGCCTCACCAAGCCATAGCTGGCCTGTACCTGACCAGAGGATTCTCCTTAACCTTGCTCCTAACTTCATTCACTCCCACTTTCCTTTGTCTCACCCATGCACTGGGCTCATGGCCAGCAGAGAACTGAGTTGTTCTGAGTCCTTTTTGAACCCTTCCCACAAAGGCACTCCTGTACCAGTAGGACAGAAGGACATATCACCAGAAGTTATTCCTGCTGCTCACTTCAACCAGCATGTCATTCCCTGGAGTACTTGTCAGCTGCGCTCCCCTAGAAATGCCCTGAGGCTGATCTAATTTGAACAAAAGAGCATGTAAGGAATATTCACTCATCCTTGGACACCATGATTTTTTTCTGTCCTTCCACAAAAACAAAATGGTGAACTTGGTCCTTGTTGAGAGGCAGGGATTTTTGGGGAGTGCTGCTGAAGAGTGACACAGTAAAAACTTCAAATAAAGGAACAAGACCGAGCAATCGTAGAAGACAAACACCAACTGGCCAGATGATTTCAGAAGAGAAAATATTAAAGGTTTGCAAGCAGCCCAGGAGCACTGTGAGAGCACAGGTAGGACGAAGGGCCTTATGCCAGGGCAGGACCAGGGCAGGATCTCAGGTTCCTCTGTCTGCAAGACTAAGCCATCTGTTTTAAGAAGTGGCCTTAAATTATAAATTTCATCAGAAGCTTCATTCCAGAGGAGTCTTGATCAGGGCAATACAATATTCATTCCTGATAATTCTATCTTAAACCATTTAATGTCCATCACTAAACTATAATTTTCCTTTAACAAGGCTTAAACTTGCCTGAGCTGGGCAAAGAACAGCATCAGGGAGCTCTAGCTATAAATTGGCATCCTCCACTCTCACCAAGCCACCTTACTGTGCAAACATATGGCACTGGCCCCTATATACCTCTGAGATCCCCAGCCATGTTTTGTTCATACCAAACTTAGCGCTTCCATTGCAAAGCTCTGAACACTTTTAATAGTCTATTTGCTGTCATTTTTGACCTTGGAGGTCTCAACTTTTTCTTTCAGATGTGCAGGGCTGGGAGACCTCAATGTACTAGTTGTGCAGTTGCTACACAAAAACAACAGAAAGAAAAGTTTCACATCAGGATTTTTTTTTTTTTTTGCTATTATGCAATTATTTATTACCTATAAATGCTTAATGTTATTAGGTTCCAGACAGCAATTGTACACGATTTCAGACATTTGTATGTCCATGTCACTTCCACCCTCTCCTCCAGTCTTCTCCCACCACCAGGTGTTAATATGATGAACCTGCTACTCAGATCAACGTGACGGGGACCCACAGGGCAGATGGGAGAGGTATGGGTGACAGAAGCAGAACAAGGCATAAGAGAGATGCGGAAGGAATGTCACAAAGGGTAAGGAGGTAGGGGTAAATAGGAGATGGGTAGCTCAGAAAAGACCAGACCCTAACAGAAGACAGCATATTGTTGCTGTCTGTGGCTAAAAGCCTTGGTTGTCATTTGAGACAGATCAACCCAGGGTCCAGGATACCAGCTTTTTTTGTAGAAAACTGAAAGACTATTCAAAAATGTATTCAGCATTAAAAAAAATAAAAATATATAGTCACTGTTTTGGCAGTGTGGACATTTTAGCAGGGTCACCTGACAAAGAGGAGGCCTTGAAAAAACTTATTTTATTCTCATATCAACACCCTGCAGGCATCTCCCCTGGGTCCATCCCACAGCTCTTCTACCATCCTCCCACCCCCTGACTGTCTACAGTAAGATTTATGCAACCAGCTTCAGTGCTTCACCGTAAAACATATTGTCATTTTTCTCTATTCAAACAAGATCATCAAAAGAACTCTACATTTAAAACATGGTGGAAATGATTCACAAAACCAAGAATATCCACAGCTTTTCCTTGGTCACAAGTGCCACAGAAGGAAAGCGGTGCTGGATTTGCAGGCAACTTTCAAATATCTCCAAATTTTGTGCTACAAAAAGTCTAATGCACAAGCTCAGCTGGAGAGGGCAAGGCACAGACGGCAGACAAGGTCACTCTGACAACGGGGAACATGCTTTATATGCTGAGCAGCACAGGGCTGGAGGGAGACAGACAACAAGGGCTTGACGCATTTGAAGTGTCGCTCAAAGTTGAGTCAAGGTTTCTCCTTGTGGAGGTACCTGACAGCTACAATCACCTTCCTATTTCATGTCAGCATTGATTTCGACTCTAGGTCTTGCAATTCTTCCTGTAATTTATTCACTTCATAGTGATTCACTACATAAAAACAGGTGGAAAAAAATCCCCTCTGATAAAGCACCATGGTTACAGATCTCGGATCCAGCCTCGCTATACTGAAATCAACGGGAATTTCACTCCTGTCTTTGGGCAAACCCTTGCCCAAGAGCAGACTCCAAAGTTACAGGGCTCAGTTCCATCCTCATTTACCTCTGCTAAAATCCAGACTGACATTTTGCTTTAACAAGCTTCAAATTGCTTCTTAAGCAACTGGCTCCTCTGCTTCTGAGATAAGCCCGATGATAAAAGTAAATTCAGTCCCATGTTTAGCACTGCAGCCAGTGAAAATTAAAAGGTGGAAAAGGAAAGCGAAATGAAGCGATAGTTTATAATGCTTTTTTGTTTCCTCTAGTGCACAGGTGAATTGGAAATATTTCTTATATAAATTTCAGTGAGATTAGTTATGAAACATGCTTTCTGTCACTCTTTTAAATTGCATCTCCTACAGCTAATCCTGGATTTATGAAAAAAACCAACAAACCCAAACACAAAACACCATAAAAAAATCCATCTCAGTCCAACACACCTATAAATAAGGAGTCTTTCAGATTGCATGGGCACCCAAACAGCCTTTCAGTTACTGTGCATATATCTGCCCCCCAGAATGTAGGGAGGGATTACTGCTCACTTAATGTTCAGGTAGTTTAACACTTTAAAATATTTGAGGACAAATACATATATTTTTAACAAAAAAAAAATTACAACATGTATTTATTTTAGTTGCCTTAAGCTGGGGTTCGCTTTTGTTGGAATAAGTTTCCTACACTTTGCTACAGCAGAAGATATTTCCTGAATGTGGGGTTCTGTAGTAAAGATTAAGGAATGCCTAATATTTGGCTCTGATTTAAATAACCCGTAATTTTGTGTCCTTTGTACCAAAAGATCACACTTTTCCACTACTCCTCTTGGTCCCAGAGCAGCCCATGAACCAGCAGGCAGCTCTCTCCTCGCCCACCCATGCGGGGGCACACTCCTTTGGCCAGAAGCTCTGGCTCGAGATCCTCACAAGTCTACCAGGTTTTGGGGGCTCTCTGGCAAGAAATGAACAACCAGCTTCACCTGTGCCAAATTCCAGCTTTCTGAACACCTCCACAACGTGATCAAACACGTTACAAGCCATCCTTCCTCGTCTTTAGGAGAGACTGAGAAATGGCAGCTCAGTTTACAAAGCCAACACAGCAAAGGTGCCCAGCTCCAGCTGCCCTCGCTCCCACAGTCTGCTCATCCAAAGGCCTGAGCTACCCCTTGGGATTTACTGGTAGCCATCCATCCAAGCCACAGGGCTGCAAGTAACACTGGGTTTCCTTTATGAGGGACTCTCTTGCAACAGGCACTATAAAATCAGCATGGAAGGGGAAGGCTCCAATGGAAGAGAAGGATGAGATGGGACTCAGGAGAAAAGTGAAAGGAGAAAGGGAAACTGTGGGGGAAATAAGTTATTTTCATAGTTAGGCAGAATCACTGAATCACAGAATAACACAGGGCAGACAGGGCCTCTGGAGAGCTCCAGCCCAGCCCCTTGCTCACACCATGTCCATTAGGCCAGGCTGGATCTGGCTGCTTAGTTCCTTGTCCGGTTGAGTCCTGAATACCTCTGAGGATGGAGATCCCAATAACTCTCTCTTGGCCTCTGTCCCAGTGTTTGAACACCTCCAGGGTGAAAAAGTTTTTCCTCATATCTGGCAATTCTTGTCTTCCACCCCTGTTCAGCCAGTTTATGAAAGTCAGGCAATTCTGTGGATGGGTACTCCCGCAGACATGTATGTTCTTGTTTTCTCTCCTGCCTTTTATATAACTCATTTTATGCTTCTTTTTTGGCTCTGGTTTTATGCAGTAGCTCTGCTACTGTCTGCTTTTCCAATTATAAAACCTCTAAATTTGATTTAAACCTGATAATTATGCTGTGATCTAGCAAAGGCCTTAATTAGCCCTACTGAAGCCGAGGTGTGAGGCATGCTCTTTAGGACCTTAAAAAATTGGCATTTAATTGCATCCAACACTGAGAAAGGTGCAGGGAGGTGAAGTGAATACGTAGCTAATTCAAGCCACTGGTACTAACAGGACAGGACTTCACACACTACGTCTTGTATAACCCATCCGGAGCAGGATTTTCTGCTGTTTTCTACCACAAGAGGAAGATGAATATACCAGTTGGTCACTGGTATTGCTACAAAAGTTTTTCATGTCCTTTGGCTGTTAGAAATCCGGAATCATGATCTGCACAGCATTCCCCCTCAAGTTCAAGGCATTTCTAGCTGCATTCACTACCCATAAGGATAATTCTGGTCTAGGGGGGTACCTCTTGCTCTCTGGCTATCAGTCTTGTCCAACTAAGTAAAACTTAGCCATAGGAAAAAAAAATAATAAAGCATTGAGACCTCTCCCACCTGGCAGCAGCCAGGAGACAAGTACAGGAAGGAATATTCAGGAGGGCTGGTTTGGCATCCCATGCAGTTGGCACTTCCAGCCACCTGAAATAGGTAGTCAGCCCTGTACACAGTCTACAGCTTAGGAGGGGGGAAAGAGAAGTCCTTAACACACCGAACTGTATAGAGGAAGTGTCCTGTAATGTCACCACAGGAACAATGATGTCATTCTGTGCCGCCCTTCTGTTTTTATCTTGCCTGTTTATTCATCACCTAATTCACTGTGTAACCATGCAGAGCTACCAGGAGACTAAAGCCTGTGGGTCTAAGGTGAAGGCAGGTCTTCACGCTTTGCAGGGATGATCAAGGGCAGGTGCTGTGGCCACCTGCAAGCCAGGTTTTACTCTCTCACATTCTTACTGGGATTTGTCACAGCAATATGCCAGTAGCTTTCCTCCCTTCCTGTCCTTCCCCAGCACCAGATGCCTGGTTGTCACAGAGCTGTGTGACTTTTGGGAAGGGGAACATTGATGTGCCAGGGATTATCACACTGATGATAGCTGACGAATGCTTAGTTGGCACCAGGGAGGAATGGGTCCTGAATTTAAGTGCCTTATTCTCAAACACTTTGCTCTTGGTTATGAGAAACAAAGGGTTTTATACAGACATGAGATGCATATCAGCCTATGGGGAAAGCCAGTTACAGGAAACAGGCTTAAAATTGTCCCAAAATAGGCCTAAAATTGTCTTACAAGCCTTTAGCCCAGTCCAGAGGAAAAAGTCTGTGTTTGTCTTTCTTTAGGGCTTCACAACACCCAGCTCTAAATGTCACTAGCACGCAGAGGAACAGGAGTGACCATAATGCTCAGAAAATCCCCCCATTTGCTATGTCAAGCTCTTCCAGCGACATATCAAGCAGCTCTTCACTTTCATCAGAACCAACCAGCCAGATCTCCATGATTCAGGATCAAACCCTGCTGGACATTGCCTCCATCGCTAGATTGGCCCCGGAAGAATCATCAAACCCTCAACCATTTGAGCAAAGAGAGGAAATTTTAGCAATATCGTGTTCCAGCCCACTCAGAGCAAGGACTATTCCAGCATCTTGCCCAGCCAGCCCCAGGCTCAGTCTAACCCCCAGCTCAGCCAAGCCACAGCAATACTCTGACTCCTCACCGGTCAGTCCAGGGATCAACGCAACCTCCTTCTACACCTTCAGTCCTCACACAGCACAGAACGTACGAGCTTCAGCATCGGATCACACACCGACCCCAACCAGGACAAGCACAAGGCCTCCAGCAACAATGACTCCTGAAGACAGTTCCCAGTCTCCTGGCTATTCTAAAACTGGATTAAAGAATACAGGAAAGGGTTTTGAATCAGATCTGGAAGATCCTGATCATGAACGGTATGTATCCAGACCATACACATGTTTAAGTCCTCAAATGACTCAACTTTGTATAGGGTCATTCAGAGCCCCTCATGAAAAAAAATTAAATATCTTCTATGATTTAAATGTACCCAGTCTTTGTTTTCCAGTAACTACCCAGTGCTCCCACTAAACCCTGTTATCCAAGAAAGAAAACACCACATTTCCCATCCATTCATTTAGCTCTCCAGACCCAATTACAGACCATCCCCGGGCCAGGCTGTCAACCTCAGCTCCTTTAACAGGGCACAGCTTTAAGGTGCCTCATTTTCTTCCAAAGGAGAAAGCACATCTCTCCCTGTAGTAGCAGAGAGAAACTCTGCTGGTACCATGAAGCCTGACAGATAAGAGCTGGGGATGGTATTCGGTGACATGGCCGGTGTCTCCCTTCTCAAACCTCAGGCTCTGCGGTCCGACCCCAGGCAAGCTGGGCTGATTTCACTCCTCTGAACTCCACACTGTGTCTGCCACTTCTTTCCTTGGCAGGAGATTTGTAACCACGAAGGAATTCCAAGCCATGGAGAAAGAACTTGAGGATGTAAGAGAAGAACTGAAATGCCTGAAGTGGAAAGTGAGACACATTAGTGAGACTGTGCAGCCCCTGGCTGAAGACAGCAAGCGTTACAACGGCTACACCCTGACGGAGCTCAAGGCGATGGTGCAGTTTGAAGACGACCCTTACAAGGCTGCACACAAGATCCTAACCGTGCTCTTCAGCGACGTCTACTTGCTACAGCACTCAGTCACTGAACAGGCCTGCAACTCCCGGTCTCTGCCCAAGCCCAAACTAGACCCAGAGCTGTACACAGTGTACTGTGACATTCTGAAAAGCATATTCCCTGGAATTAGCAGCCAGACCTTGAGGGAAGAGACACAACACGTGCAGAAAAGCACCCAGAAAGAAGTGCAATAACACCAGAGCCCACAAGATGTTCTGCAAAGTCCTTAATGATTTTAGAGGGCTGAACTGTGGTAGGTACCGTTGGTTGAGTCTATCCCTTTTAGGTGTGAATCATCTGTAAAGGTATTGGTGAGCTCTGAGCCCTTCATGACACTTGCCCAATGAGAGGGTGGGAAGGCATTCTGCATACGTCCCACTTTTTAGAAAAAAATTGCCCCTTGGTGTTCTCTTTCAATGTATGGATATTTCCATGTTTCCAGCAACTACAAATGCTGACAAAAGAATCCAGAGAAGGCACCACATGTCCAAGCAAGGGCCTTCTCCCAGCCCCAAACAGACCAACCAACCAGCATCTGGGTAGTTTCTATTTTCTAGAGTATATCATTCATTAAATAACATTACTTGTTAGAAAATTGTGCCTGTTCTTTTTTATTGATTTTTTTTTTGGTCTAAAAATGCTTTGCACATCAAATCGATCAACAACCATAACTTGAAAACACACGGGGATGAGACCTAGGCATGCAGCAAACCACCTTCCCTGCCCTTCTACACCCTGGGTTACACAGGAAGAACATGGATGGGGCTTTGAGCAGCCTGGTCTAGTGGGAGGTGTCCCCCCATGGCAGGAGTTTGGAAGAAGATGATCCTTAAGGTCCCTTCCAACTCAAACCATTCTATATTTTATGAACACCAGGACACAAATGTTGGCAGCTGCAGTGCACCCCAGCAGGTCTCCACGCCAGGTAACTGGGGGCCAGGGTGTAAAATGTGCCGTATGTCCCTAAATCACCAACCCACCAGTGAAACAGGAAGAGGTCTGTGACCTTCATCTCTCCCCACCTCCTATGACTGAGATGACAGAGCAGCTCACATGCATTAACAACTGTGCTTTGCCTTCCCGTGACAATGACACTGAAAGGCTGGTCCCTTGCAAAGACCTCACAAGGTGATGGCTGCTACGTTGTCTGGCCCAAGGAAGGAGGCTGCTAGTCATGGAGGACACAGAGGAAAATGGCCCTAGAGCTCCTTTCTCCCCGTCCGGGACCCAGCAAAGCACAATGGATGAACAACAGTTTGTCTGTCAGATTCTGCTCACAGGGCTGACCTTGAAACCTGTTTTGTAAAGACCTGGTGAGGGTGGAGGGATGTCCCTGTGCCGTTTTGCTCAGTACCAACAGAAGATAGTGCTTCCCTACCATACTGGTTCAGCCACTCCCTTTCAGAGCGTCATTGACACTTCTTGGAAACAGTCACTTCCTGGGTCTCAATATGACAAATACATAAAAACCCAGAACATGTCTGTCCCCAGTGCCTTACCTGCCACCGCAGCCCAAGTCATCGGCTGCGGGGAACCTGTGAAAAAAGCAGCAGGGTGTACCCACTACAGACTCCCTTTCCAGACTCCCTGCTTCCCCCTTTTCCTCTGCTGAGTTTGTACCTTGAAGGCAGCTCTGTCTCTGTGAAGATGGTTTGTTCTTCAGTGACTACATTATCTGCACCGTTGTGACCATCTCCAGTACTCGAGCCACTTTCCTCGATGTTTCTACAGGGAGAAAAACCCACTAATTTTTTATTCATTTTCCCGAGCATTCCTGTTGTTTGTATTCCTGTGCATTACCAAGTCCTTTAATCCTTTTACGAGCCTTAGCTTTCCTAAGCTAAGCCGGCTTTGCTTACCTAGGTTTGCTGGGGAGAGAAGCACAGGAGTCTTCCCACTGTTCTGAAAAGCTTTTCTGTGTCCAGTCTATTTTTTCTATAGTCACCCACTCCTAATGCAAGAGGAAGAGGAGGGCTGAACGCCTACACCTGCAGAAAGAGACCATCTTGGAGGGTGACAGAACTGAGTCAGCATAACAGAAATAAGACAGCAATATCTTAAATACATGGGCCTGAAAGCTATTTTTTTGCTTTCACTTTTAGCACCCTGTGCTTGCCAGAATTGTGTCCCGTTACAAGCATATTCTGTCTTAAGAGTTTAGGTCTTACTGCCTGCTATTCAGACAGAAAGGCAATTATACAGTCCCATTATTCTGACAGTTAAAAAGATTCTGCCATTGTTCTTCTTGGACAATTCATACTGATTTGCACTGTGCCTGCATTGGTCCTTAGCCCGAATAAGCCTTCTCTCCAAAATGTTATCACCTTCACTTGTATAGAGACAGGCAGGGAAGGCAATCAGACACAGAGTGAAAAATTAGGCTATAAATCCATGTTGCATTCCATCTATTCTCCATTAAACTATATAACCCTATTTTTTTTTCCTTGAACACCAATTACCAAACCAAATGATTCTTCTCTCTCCTTTCTTAACTACAGGCATTACATTTGCTATTCTCCAATCACACCCAGACCCAGAGATTCATTAGTGTTACTCTTATTCAAGCGACATGCTCTGTCTGCTATGCATTCATCCCTGCAAGTAACCCGGGGACCTGAGAGCCACAGCACAGGTTGTCTTTCTCTCTGCCATCTCCAGGAGCAGGCGTCTAGTCAGAAGTGTGAGGACATGAATACTTTTTCCAGCCTCAGGCGAGCTGTGGTTTGTACTGATTGATTGCGTTAAATAAGCAACCTATTAATATTCACCATGCTGTGGCTCTGTAGGCTTCAGTTGGCAGAACAGATTCTACAGCAGCTAAGTTTGGTTAAACAGAGGGTCCTGATCCACACAGGTCATAGAATCACACAATAATTTAGGCTGGAAAGAGCTCTGGAGGTCAATTGGTCCAACCTCCCTGATCAGACAGTATTCTGGTAAAAGAACCCAAACAATGAAATCTATGCTGCAAAATCTGAACCATTGCAATACAACAAATATCTGACAACAACCAAAAAGAAAAAAGAGCGAAAAAAAAGAGCAAAGCCATGCAAACAGCCTGCACTGGAATCGCTTGCAGATCAGATCCACCACAGGAAAATCTGAGACCTCTTCTTCTCCTGGCAGCACTGTGCTGGGACATCATCTAGAGAGGAGCTCTCCCCAGGCTAATCAGCCTGTAGAAACTTAATTTACATCTGCATCAGTGGATAAGGAAGATAAATGGCAAAGTTTCTGTGGCATTGTTTTGGAGGGCTCTTTACTATGGTTAGATCTATATGCATTGCCAATTCATTTTTCAGACTTCTCATTAATATTTGTAATGCATAATTGCAGTCAAAATCAGTCACTGAATCATACCTTTTATGACCTCATGCTTACCCCTTCGTACTGTTAATAATATCCCTGCATAACGTGAACCCTTTCTGCAAAACAAGTCCATCAGCCCTTCTGGTTTATGACTTAAAACACAGCAGAACTAGTCTTAGGCAACTGTCAACATTTTTATATTAATTGTCAGCATCATCTGTACTGAAATCTGAGTCACAAGGGTTTGGGTGGTGCTATTAATTACCATTAATCCCTTCTCACGATGTGCTCTCTATAGATTTATACACCTAGTTGCTCTTGCACACTCCAATTCAACCTGTCTTTACTTTCACATTAAACCTACACTCTTTGCTTCCCAAGGAGAAACTGCCTCTGGGGAACCTTTTCCATTTCTTATATCCCTATGCTTCTATGAGTTGGAGCCCTCCCCTCCTCTTGGAGTTTGACAGGCAAACAAGTGTCTAATAAGTCGGCCCCCGATCCTTATTCTCAAACCACCAGCAGATGACCAAGGTGCAGATCTCCCTAGGGCCTTACTGGTACTCCCCCAGGAAAAAGAGTGACACCGGGAGATCCCAGAGGACTTCAGACAGAATACACAAGGACAGAACATGCACTGATCTACCCAAGTACTGTACTGACAAATGCAGATCTGAGCTTCCTGCACATTTATTGTGAAGAGTACATTTTCTCAGTGCCCCAATGAGAGCAATTAAAATACATATCAATGTCTTGCTGGGTCAGTAGGTTTTGATCAGATCTCTCAGTTTGTGTTAATATTCAGATACGTTACCATCCCAGAGAGATGAATAATAGGAGCAATTTTGTGTCTCTGACAATATTAAACATAATGAAGAGTCTTACTATCATCCCACATCCTTCTCCATGAATTCTGGCCACAGACAGTTCTCCTGTTGGTAATGGAAATGTCAGTTTGATTCATCTGTTCACCAACTAAACCTTACCAAACAGTATATAGCAAGCCACCCAAAAACATTCCTTTGGAAACAAGCCAGAACCAACATTCATTGTAAATTAATTTTTTACCACTGATTAGGCTTATACCATTTCAGGTAGCTTTGCTACTTACTCTATTTTTAGCAGTGCCTCCAGCAGACCAGGAAAGAGGCAGATCGTAAGACTTCTGCTAATCTGCAAATCTGAAATTATAGTTGGGAGACCGAATTTATGATTATACAGCTAGATGACGACAGCAGAGATGACCTTCCTGCAATGCCAAAAGTCTTATCCACACTGATCTAGGCCTTTAATCAGTGGGGGAAAGTATAGATTATTACATGCCAAGGGAAAAACTTTTTCCCTATTAGGACAGACAAGTATTAAACCAGATTGCCCAGAGCGGTTGTGCAGATTCCATCCCTAGAATTTTTCCAGGCCAAACTGGTTGAAGCCCTGTGTAACCTGGCCTGACTTTTGTGAGGTTAAAAAAAAAAAAGAAAAAGAAAAAAAAAAAGGTTGTAACTGGAGAAAGCAGGCAGGAAAATCTTTGATGAATAGGAGCACAGAGCCATGAATAACAGGCAGGAACAGCACCCATCGGTGTTTTACACTCGCTAAGGCACACTCTGAGCAAGCGGGGCTGACAGGCAGCAGTGCCGCAGCCCAGGTCGCTCTGCTGCTGACTCATTTTCCTGCCAACCACGCCGTGTGCTCAGCAAAGCTGCTGTGCCCGTGCTGCCTCAGTCCTCGCCCCTTTTGATGGGAGATGAAACCTCTCTCTAGCTCAAGATGAAAGTTCTTTCCCCAGCTCATTACTGACAGAAACATCTTTTCTGGCAGCCACCTTATGCTACCATCAGGCAGAAGAGAAATCTTAGTGAAAAGATAATAGGGCTCAACTGCTCCCAGTTCATTATCTTTACCACAGGAAACAACTCTTCTCCCAGGTACAATGATCCCCTTGGGTGAAGAGTCATTTCCCTGAGAAACCCTCGTAGCCATAGCAGCTTATGTTCTCCTACCCTTACACCTACCACACCTGCTTTCCAAGCCTTTGACCAGTATCTGTTTCAGCCCCAGCTGGACTGACTGGGATACAGCGTGGAGATGAGTTCAGTCCGTAGTACTTAGTTGGGCTCACACTCTCAGGTGGCAGCAGCTGAGTACCAGGCTCCTCCTGGCCCTTACACCAGCTCTGAGATGCAGTGTCCAGATCTAAAGCTTCTCTTTATAGCACTGCACCCACCCTCTGCCTCCTCTAGGGCCAGAAGACTCTCAGGTAGCAATTGGCTTCTTTGGTGAGAAGATGGAGACTTTGCTATTTCTAAGTTCCTTTAGCTTTCTCTGACGTTCACCTCCACACGCTCAGCCCAGCATGATGACCTTTCAACAACCACTATGAAAGCTCCTGTTCCAGTTAGATCTAAGGAACACAAGCAACTGAGCTCTTAAACAACAGGTCACGTGTGAGTAAGAGGAAAGAGTTGAACACAAGTTAATCATATATGTCTGATATATCTCCTTAGGCTTATGGTTCCCCAGAATGCCCATCCTCTTGGGAAAACTGCACCAAATCTGTGCATGCTGACATTTTTGGAAGTCCCATGAGCAAGAGCACAGAGACACACGCTAAGGATTTGTGAATCAAGTTGATTTTAGGCACATCAAAGAGAACCGAGCGAGTTGAAAGCTAAAGGCAGGATTTCACCGTCGTCTCACTGTATAATCGGGACCTTCCAGAAATAAACAGCACACCTAGGGAAGGCTGCCAGCAGATCACGAGGTGGTGGTGTTCCTCTCCTAATTAGAGACAAAGCAATGAGCTATGGGTGGAGGACCATGTTGGAAGCAACAGTGCCAGCTGGGAAACTCCTACCTTGCTGATCGTTGGGACAATCAATCCTCTCCTTCAACCAGAGAGCCATCAGACAGGTCTGTAGCCTTGTTTTCCCCTTTTCCAGTAATTTCTAGGTCAGTAGGAAAGAAGTCACAAATTGCAAATGTTTCCTTTTATGCCAGCTTTTTATGGCTTTAAGTCCAGATGGAAAGCAGTGACAAGTGGTGTCCCTCAGGGGTCCGT
>JAOXJM010000071.1:15563774-15582496 GCA_026413425.1 Tringa solitaria
TGGCCTTTGGAGGTCCCTTCCGGCCCAGATGATTCTATGATTCTATGATTCTATTCTATGCCTAGATCTCGACACCACAGCACTTCACAGGGTCCTGAGCCAGGGTGACTGGAGCTGATGGTATTAGACAAGGGCGGAAAATTGATCTCTTCCCAGCAAGATTTAGAGGCCAGTCGGACAGGAAATTACTCCAGCTGGGCACTCTGTGCCCATCTCTCAGTTCTTCCTGCAGCTAGGAGATTCACTCTATAATTGCTTTCTTAGTCCACATTTTATCCTCAGCTGACAGAATTCCATTAGGGTGATACAAGCTGCGTGATAAAGGGATGTTTGTGTCTCACATGGGCTGTAAGTCATTTCTCAGCAAACAAGCAAATAGTCACAGAAACGGGCAAAGAGACCACTGAGCCAGGAACCCTCCTCCTTGTGCTCCGAATACCAGGACCTCAGCACTCAAATGGAAGCAAACACCCTTCCAATATGTTATACTCCTCCCTGCTCTTCCGAGGAGACACATCAGTGCACATCTCCAAAATGAACATTTATTGCTGCAGCATTTTTGAACAGACAATAATCAAGCAGGCAGATGTGCAGCCCAGCACCTCTACAAATGGGGGCCCCGTGCAAACAGAAGCCACTGTGGTTGGTGACACCACAGATAGCAAGTGGCCTATATGGGAAACTAATGAAATGAATTAAATTAATAAATAAAAATTAAATGAAACTAATGTTGTAATACATCCGAGCACACATGTCTGAAGAGTAAAACATGTTGGTCACACCCGCAGGACAAAAAGCAACCATTCTGAACAGGACCTTCAGGACTATTTTGGAAGATAAAAGGAGTGACCTTCTAAGCATAATGATGCAGCTAAAAGATAGACACGATGAATAAAGCTAAAATGGAATAGAGGAAGGAGCATCAAATGCTGTAGTGTGCATAGTTACACTATCTATAGTACTGGCGAAGCCATTACTAGGCAGTGTGTTCTGGAGTTTACATTTTTTAAGACTATTAAAAGAAATTTGGCTACTTTAGTGACTCTCACCAGCAGAGTGGCTCCTGTTAGAGCTCAGTCTCCTGGATCAGCAGCCCCAGAACACTGGGGCCAGCCTAAGGCATCCCTCCACAAGAAGTCTGCTCACACCAGTGCTGGTTTCGCTGGTGTATTCCCCAGGCCAGTGCAGAGGTGCACCCAGCAGCAAGGATTGCCAAAGCAGACAAGGAAACGCTTCTGTCTTACAGAGTAAAACCCACTGATTCAAAGGGAAAGCAGACATCATCCCCTGCATGAGCCAGAATTCACAGAATCACCTAGGTTGGAAGGGACCTTTTAAGATCATCTAGTCCAACCAATTAAACAAACCAAAAGAAAACCACACAAAACACCAAACCACCAAACCCAACAAAAACAAACAAAAAACAATTCAGGTGTCAATACAGCACTTTGTGTTTGCTCTTATCTGACTTAGCCTGAGAAGTGAGTTTTTTCTGGTAACATAGAAGGGAAGGGTTTAAAGACTCAACATTCACCCTCCCTGACCCATTGCTCTAATCCTCAGGTCACCACTGGCAGCGAGTCCTATCTCTGGTGGTTCCAGTGTGTTACCTGGTATACAAGATCTCTGCCCAATCTCACAGCACCCAGTCACTCATTGACACTGTTGGGCTCTTGCAGAAGTTATCAGTCTGGCAAATATCCCTGAAATGACAGGACCAAACATCACTATGGGAAAAGACCAACACACCAGGAACATGGTAAAAGCCCAGAAGGACCAGGAAATCTTAGAGAAAACAGCATCACCTAAGCAGGATGCTGTGGTGCAATTTTATGTCCCGGTCCAGCCTAAGCCATAAGAAGGCTCAGTTTAATTTAGCTGCTGTATGTGGCTCCTCATGTAGCTCTTAAGGGTTCATCCTCCCAAATGAGGATGAGTCTCCCAACGCAGTAATACACAAGCTTCCACATCTTCTACGCTGTCTTCTGCACTGCCTGCATCACTGCTTGCTCCCTTCTCCACAGGACAGGTGCTTCTCACTGTTGGTTAAATCCTACTGCATTAAACCACAAAAAGGCAGAAATTGAAAACAGAAGCTGCAGGCCTTCCCAGGCACCCTGGTTTTCAGATTACACTGCGAAGACCAATAAAAGTATCATTTTAAAGATCAAAAAGTAGACAGCATGACAGGTACTTCCTCACAGATTACTTCTTTATCCTCTGCCCTTCTCAGTGTCATTGTGGGACAAACAAACTCGTTTCTGTTATCTTGATCCAACCCCTTTAAAGCAAGTTGTTACAGGTAAAGGTGAGCAACTGTAACGTAAAGGGTTTTGAGCAGCACAGAAATTGGAACTGGGCAAAAGTTTAATAATTTACATCAAAGGCTTCAGCAAGAATTCATATTAATCCTTCCTTTTCTCATGTTTTTGACAATGTCGAATGATGCCACTGTGCACATTCTTGCTGAACTACTCTTGCTGAAATTGTGCCTGACATTGACTGAAGTGCTCCGTGGGGATCTTCTTGATAGCATGTTTACTCTTCCTCTTTTCCCTCCTGTAAATGCTAGCCTGACATCAATGTACTTGTGAATAGTTAGTTAAAAAAAGGTGAAAAATGGAATAAAACTTTTTTTAACCCTGATTCACTGTGGAAATGGGTTGAGTATCTATGTTTGAGCATAGAGGGCTGACAAGGACACTTAATTATCTTCGGTTCTATAAGGGGTCATTATATCTCAGCTCCAATTAGGAGGGCAAATGCTGACATCTACCCCATCTCCTACAGAGATTAATGAAGTATTTTCTAAACATTATGCCACTTTCTATATATGACTGACTACAATCAAGGACTTCATTAGGCCTTGCAGTGGCTGCCTAGGGTAAAAGGAGCTGCTAGGAGAGGTTGTCAGAAGGTACAAGCCAGTGCTCTCTGTGCCAGACCAGCTGCACTGGATACAGATTTCCAGAGGCAAAAGGTGTGAAAACTGGCTGCTGTTAGCAACTGATCAGTGAGGAAGAGCTGGTGGCAGACAAACAGACAATAGACAGAACTGTGACCCATCTGAGCATGACCAAGTATTTTGCAATAATTTACAAAACCTGGAGTTATGTCAAAGGATTAGGATTGAAACATCATTAGTCCATCACATAGGACTTGAGACGCTGCAGACAGAGAGAGGGAAGACAGATGAGCATAGAAAGCTCTCTCTCCCCCTTACCTTTTCTGATCAATAAGGACGCTATTCTGTGACAGGAAACACGATGGGTTTCATTCCTCTTCACATTCAATGCAATTTTCTCTGAAGAATAAACAATGTGACAGGCCTCATCTAGAGTTTGCCTACATGAAAAATCTGTGATTGTGCTTTAAATCTTAAAACCCTTGCTGTAGCCTCTCCTCTTCCACACACATACTTTTATACGTGTTCTTAGCACAACCAATAACCCTCGTTTCAGTTCGTCCTCTTCTTCATTTTGGAGTTGCATGTGACGATTACCTGATTTGGAGCAAAAGTTAAAACTTGGTTCTTGGTAGAGCTACACTGGTGAACACACCAGTGTCCTCAGAACAACAGAGGGTTCTTCTGTCAGTGCAGTTTGGGAAGAGCCTTTAAATGCAATATAGTCACACATGCTATAAAGACCCTTTAAGTACAATATACTCACACTATTTTACATTTAAAAGTAAAGTGGTTTGTATTTGGTACAAAATACATTTTGTTGCTCCATCAGTATGCAGAAATTTGGGAAATGCATCGCTGTCATGTCATTTCAGCTTAGTCAACAACAGTTAAGAAGTACACTTTTTATAAGCAAATATACAAGATACTGCACTCCTCATTAGAACAGAAAGGGAAAGAGCACATTTTGATTCTGCATCAGGAGCTGCAATAGTGTATCTCTGTTTTGTGTCTAAAAGCATATACTTCAGAGTGTTCAGTTCTCTCATGACACAATAAGAGAGTTCTAAGTGAGAAAGGAAGACTCTTCTATGGAAGAGATTTACAGGCTGTCACAACTGACAAGTTTTCAAGTGAAAAGTACATTTGCATAGCTACAAATCCCGCAGCATAATTATTTGGTTAGAGTTTTCATTTAAATGAGTACATATGCAGGGCATTTTGTGTTTAAAAATGCAGTTCACTCCTTAGCTTCTGCTAGTTAAAATGCGTTTACTGTTTCTCAAAAGCAATGATCTGTTGCTGGCAACAGATCTGGTTGGTGCAGCACAGAGGTAGGGCCTCCTTGTTCATATAATCAAATTCAGTCAAAATAGCAAAAAAAAGCATTGCTCTGTAGCAGGAAGACTCTGAAGAATGCGTAGAGTGCCTGTCAATGGCACTTCAGGCAAAACACCTATTTTGCTTTTCTCGTAGTAGTGAAATAATGAAAGAAGCAATGACTTCACTGCAAAAAGATGAAGGAAGTGGCAGCTGAGACTTACTTACTAAACTTTGACAAACCTACTTCCTGATCTCCTTTTTCTAAAAGCCTTCAGCACACTTCTCCATACCCAGTGGAGCCTCTCCAGATGTCAGAAACAGCATCAGCCCCTAAAGAGAGCAACGGCATCAAAACATACAGTGGCAGCCCAGAAACAGAGACATAAAGAATTGCACTCTAATAAGTGCATTTCCCAAAGAACTATTTACAGGCATCAGAAATAAAGCAAACACTTCCTTCTAGCAAGGAGCTTCATGACCATCCAAGCTGGGACTTCGGAATTAAAGCTTGAGAAACACTCTGAAAGATCTCGTTATACCCATCCTGCTTCACCCAAGGTCTTGGTACCTGGCAGGAACAGTCGTCAGTTAGCAATAAGGTTCTCACATACTCCTTTATGTCCCTTCCTCCCTGGATTTTCAATTAAAAGAGGGGGGGAAATAATCAGACAGATAAGGACAATTAAAAAAAAAAAAAACAGAAAACTGAATTAATGCTTTAAATTTCATTACTGAAGAAAATTTCCTCTAGTGAATAAAACTTCCTCTTGTAAGACAGGAGGTGGTTCAGCAACAGCAGATGTGGAAATCTTCCATTTGGACGATACATATCTCGGAGATCTAGATTGCAGTTATTTAGGGCTGGATGTATTCAGGACTTTCCAGTCACAATTCCTTGTTATCTTTTCCTCCTCTGCAGTCCTTTTTCACATATGCAGGTTTTTGGACGCAAAGCTGTTAGGGAAAATTGAGCACTGTTTTAAGACTGTACCTGTATTATAACAGTGAAGCCACAGACTAAAATAAGGAAGAAACATTCCCATTTCTCTTTCTATCCCAGAATGAAAGAAAGCAAAGCTACTCTTCTCAGTAGTGGTTCTTACACTGAGTGCTGCCAATTTTTTCACAGTCCCACAGAATCCCTTTCCTGTGGAATCTGGTCTGAATTCAATGTTGACACTGTTCTGAGTGGGAGTTTGGACCCTCCCACAGGAGGGGACATCCTGAGGTCTCCTCCAAATCATTCCACAAATCTCCTTTATCAAGCACTGTAGCTGATACAGTAAGTGCTACAGAGGAGCCATGGGGCATATGGCAATAGACAACCCTCAGCTTATGACTTCAGAGGCATTCTGTTTCTTTAATGCCTGGACAATTGATGTGAAGGCCGTGGACACAACAGCTATTCTTTGCTGGACATCGGGTATGTCTGCACTGGGGCTGGATGTCATTAGAACAGACACAGAGATGTTCAAAATACTTAGGACATGGCTAGTGCTGACATACTAATAACTTTGAAGCTGTATTTGTACAAGCAATGGCATTTCAAATCCTTCTCCTACAGAACTGTTATTAAAAGCCATCAAACACTTTCTGCAACACTTTCTAGAGGAACTAATTGGAGAAAGTGTCATGCTCAGGAGAGAAAACCAATCATGAATATACCAGCTTGGCTGAGAATTTGTAATGTATTTAGGGAGCTATTCTGAGTAATTTACAGTGAATGACTAGGACTCTTCAGACTATAAATACAATCTACTCCATCTCCTTGGGAAAAAAAAGAGGTTGTCTTTTTAATTATCACTTTGTAAGAGAAAAGACCAACCAGAAAGACAGTGGGAGGAATAAAGTCAACATGTTTTCCCCCTTGTTACACTTATCGTGATTTTTGTATTTACTTGAGGAGCAACAGCAGCTAATTCTGAGACACGTATCGTCTCTAAAGCTGCTTAAAAGGACAGTGGAGATGTGATGAGCCTATTACTCCAAAAGCTATCTATGAACCAGCAGAACTAACACCAGTTTTCAGTTTATCTTCAGTTTCTTTCCTGAGGACTTCTGTGTGTTTTATAATCTATGACTACATGCCACATATGTCTTTGATTTACACAATCCACTTTCAGATTTAGACATAGAATAAAAAACCACCAGAGTATGACATTCTGGGTTTGCCTTCCTGTGGCAGAAGAAGTAGAGCTGAATATATAAAAGTAGTGTAAATCACCCCACTTTTCCCAGTTTAGGTCTGTAAAAGTGCTCATTATCCATACTGTCTCTGTAGAAAGTGAGCAGAAGAAAACTGGAGAAGACAGAACTAACCTGGATCAGCCACAACCTGCTTCTTTTTGCTGTTGGTGACAATCTCATTTTCATTCATCATTCGTACATCCTGATCTCCCACATGATTGCTGAAAAGATTAAAATCAGTACAACAGCCAAAACAGCCAACATTGTGAAAAGTTATGAGAGCCACAGAGAAGGTTACCAAATAAGTTATTTAGGTTCCAGAGGCTAAACAAAGCTATGAAGCACAGCAACATTATATGAGACAATCGAGAAAGGAAAGGCATTGTGTCCGCATCCACCTGAAGAATTTCTTGCCAGTTTTAATTAGTGGCATTCATTCAGGCACATACTCCAATATAAATATTATATTCACTCTACAATTTTCCTGCCTGCCCACACAGCTTGAACCACATTAAGCAAAGTAAGATTTCAAATCAGTGCTGTACAAAGAGGGTATAAAAATCCCTATATGGAACACTGTTTTGTAATGTTGGTATAGCATTAGTTGAAAATTTTCTGAACTAAACAAAATTCATTTACTGTGACAACTTTTGTTTGTAGGCTGCTGCAAAATTTTAACAGCTTGGTTTTGGGAAAGCAGCAATAACTTCAAAGTTAAATTAAATTAAACAAATTACAGGAAAAAAATGTTAGCTGAATGGAAAGTTAAAGAAAACATCACTAATAACATCTCCCTTTCACACAGACAAAAAGAAAACATCCATGCCTTTGGAAAAAAGAAGCGTATTTTTCTTTCCTCTACAAATACTGCACAAAATAGGTTTCTATTTTTGGAGAAAAATGTAATGTCTCCCAAACTGTCAGAGTGAAACAGGGAAACCAATACTGAAGTAAATCAGAACTTATGCTATTGATGATAATATCAGACTCAGGTTCAGAGTTCATCAAACACTGAACAGTGACATGTGAAAGAAAATAGGCCAAAAAATCAGAAGCAACAAGAGCATTTTTAAAATAGAGGGATATTATCCAGCATGTAGTAAGGCATTTATCTTCTGCTGCTGAAGTATCCTATATTTTAGCAAGGTAGTAAGTGAAAAAAAGGAAAAGACCATCACAAAACAGCATAAGAAGTTAAGACCAAGAAAGCTCCTGCACAGAGGTCTAGAAAAGAGCCTCAGCATGGTCTTGACTGGAAAACAGATCATGCAGTTTGCGTGTACACAGAAGTATACGCCTCTTAAAACTAAATCAAAGGATATATGTCTTCTAAACATGTGCAAAGGTAGTTATGTTAAAAAGATCTATGATTACAGCTGGTGCTTCTCTGCTTCCAATAAAATAACTTTACTCATAGAAAGATGTTAAGGTGAAGAAAGTAAAGGTTCGTTTTTCCTCCTCCTTTTTGTATCCCGCTGAAAAATTTCTCAAAACCCTTATTTCCTCAAGACACATTTTCATTTCAGTAACTTTTTCACATGAAAAATTGCTTATTTCCACATTTAACCACAACACACAGTCACTTGTACAAAAACATGAGTCTTACACAATACAGCCAAACAATAATAATTTATTTCAACATTTGGCAGTACCAGTGGCCAACAGCCAATGCTCTGGAGAAACACTGGTAAACAAACCCTGTAGGTAAATGTGAACTTCTGTTCTCCATCAGGACAGCTTACGTTCCTTCCACTTAGTTTGAAATATTTGAATATTCTTCCAAATGAATCGTGCCATTTTTGAATGCAAAACTGTCACCTTTTTTTCCAAGTGATGTATGTGCAAGACATTCTATTTGTTAGCTGTGCAATGTATAAGGAAGTGTTTATTTCTATAAGCTTTTGATTTTTTCACTTTTCAATCTCATTTAAAACAAATTATTCTTTCAATCTTTATTTTCCTTGCTAGGGACTGCTTTTTAGTTCCTATCAATCCTGACCCACTAAATATAAGTGCATTTCATATTTTCTGTGAGATTGCCAACTTAGTGGTTTCAAAGTGTCATTCCTCTGAGTGCAATTCATTTCTCATTTAAGAAGTTTATTATTTTAGAACATTTATGAAATAGTAGAATTCTGGTACCTTAATTAGTATCTGTGTCAAATCAGAGGACTTACTTTTCTTTACTTTTGATATTTGGTTCGTTTTCATTAACTTCTTTTTTTTTCCCCTCCATGTAATACCTCTGGGATTTATTATTTTTTCTCTAAGGAAGCCTAACTTCTTTCTTTTGTGTTTATTCCTATAGGCTTCCATGAAAATATATGAATCATAAATCCCAGAAAGTGCTAAAAAATGCCTACAAATAAAGCTAATAATCTGGTATTTAAAAACCTATTGGTTATTTCTCATTAAGTGAGGCTGAATATGTTTTGGAAGGGAACTTTCTATAGCAATGAACATATTGCTGACATTAGTCACACAAAAACATTTTCTGAAAACAAGATTCTTTCTTCCAGTCAAGATCCAGTCACATACCTGATAACAGTTCTCTTCTCCTGATGGCAAATCTTCTCATCATCTGTAAAGAGAATGGTATGATACGGGACCACTGGATCACAGGTTGGCAGGATGCCCGATACTACATGGGTCACCATATCCAGAATCCCATTGTAGACCAGCAAGTCATCCACCAGAAGCTAAAGATATTTAAGAAACAAACAAACCATCTAGAAATCAGGCAGTGCTTCCAGCAATTGTCTCAGTTAACTAGAAATCATTTTGTCCCATTTGTTTCACAAGTCTGGTCATTAGTTTAGCTTTTGGTCCCTAAAACTTCCATTTCTTTCTATTCGCTGCTGGGGTTTGATTTTTTTTTCCCTCCAAGTTTTTGTCTTCTCACTGATGTTTCTAACATAGCTTTCAAGGAGGTAATTAAAAATGTATTTTGTGTTTTATATAATTGCTATTCTATTAAGAGTGATTCACTCCAGTTAAATCTAGGAACTAATGAATCTCACCTCACTTCAGCTGTCTAAAACTTGGAATTGCAGTTTAAACAAGTTTTCCAGGCCTGCTCTATAGTCACTGGAAAAAGAAAAGCATTATCCTATCTTAAGACAATTATCTAAGAAAAAAAAATATAATCAGATAAAGCATTCTCTCCCAGGACAAGAAAGGGAGGACAGATGACTGGCATAGATTAGGCATTTTAATACTAAATGCAGAGTTAAGTAAAATGAATCCCATCCTTTGAGATTATATTGAATCACACTTCAGTAAACTGTGAAAAATGAGTACAGCAATCAAGCCAGCTGACTCACCAGAACATACAAAATGCATACAAAAATTACTTACACCGAATTCTTTCACACCTCTCTGAGGTGTTTTGGCATAATTCCATAACTTGATCATTGACACAGTAGTAGGTACATCAAAAATGACATATACTCTATTCACCTGTAAAAGAGAATTCATTTATATTTATCAGCACAAATTCCCCAAAGAAATGAAATTCTTGTGCATGTAGCATCAAAAGAGGTCCGTATTTAATGAGCTCGAGGACAGATAACATGCTCAGGATTTAAGTTCAAGTTCAGGTATCATTATCAGGTTAACTCACAGATGTTTCCCCTACCCAGAGCTGCCCTCTCAAATGTACTTATAACTCACCAGAAGATGACATCTACACCAGAGCCTGTCATCCTGGACTGCTCGTCAATCCGAGGAGACACTTTCAATGAGTATTTCATCAACCAAATACAAACACCTGCTTTAGAATAAGACAAGCTGGTGTTCTGTTCCATTCCATTCCTACCAAGTATGAATAGAATCCACCTTTCTATTTGCCAGACTAAAGTTTATCTTATATCCCCGACTTTGAAAGCTCTTGTACAAACTGTGCAATTTCTGTGTAAGGTACACTAGCAGGAATATAGAGACAATTCTCCAGATGCTTCCTAAGCAGTAATTCCTTGAGGTATTGTTCATTTTACTTTCAGTGACATTAATGTCAAGATGTTAAGACCAGAGATTAGGCTGCAGGAAAGCTATCTCGCCTGTTACAGTTAATTCTATGCTATCTCTCTTCCTTTTATGAGCTATTATATCAACTTTGGGTCAAAATATCTTAAGCTTTATCTCTAGCATCCTCTGAAGCCTTAATCCTTTGATGCACTGGAGAGATATTGTTAGTTGTATTAAATCATTATACATTTTTTCTACTGAAGAAAGAAAGGTAGATGTGATCGATAGAAGTGTTTGTATCTGATTTTACAGAAGACAATTTGGGCATGGTCTCCAATAGCGATTGTCAGTCTCACAGCAAATGATAAATTTGATGGAAAATACATTCAAACAAAGAAATGAAATGACAATCAGTAACAGGGGAACAAACAATTCACATTGTACTTTCATTAGTAATAAATTTGCAAAAGACAAAACAACATTTCAAATTACAAAGGAAGAGATATTCAGAAGGGAAAAGAAAGGCTATGATATAATGTTTCCTTAAGGCTTTTGAACCTTCCAATATAGCAAAGAGTTAATTCAGCTTTCTAGGCAAGTTTCAAAGCAGCCTAGCAATGAGGATGGGAGTAGCCATGGGCTTCGGTTCAGCAGCCCAGCTACCAGGAGGGTCAGGAATGGGCTGATTGCTGAATCCCTCTGCGCTTCCTGGCTGTACAACCATACCACGGGAGATGGAAGAGAGACAAGTACTATGTAGATCTTGCAAAAGTATTATTTGCTACAGTTTAAGGACAGAAAGTGCCATTAAATTGCTTACTCTTCCCTCCTGCATACCACACTTTATCGATTTACCTCTTTGTTACTGATATCTAATGTTCTTCTACAGTACTTTGGTGTCAGACATGACACAGCGCATGATTCTGTGCTACAACTCCAGATACTGTATTTTCCTTTTAGCAAAATGAAACAGGCTCTGCAAGCGTGTCTTTTATAAGGACATGAGCAAATTCAGATGGCTGTCAAATCAATCATTCGTGATGATATAATGGATATCTGAGCATCCCATCAAATTAATTGCCAGGATTGAAGATGTGGGATCTACACAGTAGGAGCCTCAAGCATTACACAGACCTTCCATTTCCCTAAGAAATTTCCCGAAGAAATGTACTAAGAAGTACAGTATTCCCAACTGTACTTAAAAGCTTTATCTTAATTATACCCACTGCATTACAACATATAATGATATATGAAGTATATAAAATTGTCTTAATTCTTTGCTTTTAATACTTTAGTTAATAACTGTAACATATGGAGTAAGGATTTTTCCAACACAGTAAGCTACAAGATATCACATGTCAGGTTTACATTTTGTTACTTTTCAAATCCACCCACTTCTAAGAAATTTTAACAACGTCCATAACAGGCCTGTAAAAACGTCCTCTCCCAAAACAAAGCCAGAACCCACCCAAGTTTATCTGCTTTTCCTGTTTAGATGTTTGATATCCCATATTCTAAACATGGGGCTTCTAAAAGGGCTGAATCACTTGGGGCCTTAGGACATTAAATACTAAGCCTGTCATCTCTAATTTACGAATTTGAATTCAACACGGGTAATGAGATTAAAAAAATTCTCACTGCTGGAACAACATTCATTACTTTTTGTAAAAATGAATTTAAGATCCCAGTCTTCTCCCATCTGAAAGGTGTTTATTGCATAAAACACGCATATTAAACTCCTTTGTCAGTATCTTTATCATAGTAACTGAAAAAGCTTCTACATTGGAAATTCTTCTGCTGTTGCACCATGGAGATAGAAGGAGATTACAAACCTGGGAAATCTATACAGCTGCTATCTGTGCAGTGAAGAGAAAAGGGAATAAAAAGAACTTCTGAAAGGCAGTGATTTAGCATCATTTACTGATGTCAAATTTACCTTAAAATTAGGTATGCTTCCCTTTTGCTTTATGCTTTTAGCTACATCTATGCACATCACTAAAATGAAAAAAAAAAAAGGGAAAATGTACCAAACCAGGAAGAACTGGTGCAAGCCACATGTGTCTGCCATCGGTTGTGCCATTTACTCTGTCAATGAGTTTGTCTGGAGTTCGGACATCTCCAGATACATCTTCTAGAACGTTGACACTATCTGGAAAAGCAGCAATATCTGAACAAAAACACTTTAAGCAAAAATAACCAAAAAATACATTTCAGAAACACCGTATGTACAAGTTCATGCTTGCTCTGCTAGACTCCATGAGCAAGCATTTGCCACTACAGCAGTAAAACTTAAAAATGCTTTGAGTACTTCACACAGGCAGCTGAGGAACCCTGGGGCACGTTTTTAAAAGCAGGACAACCCTTACAGATTCTGGGATTCAAAATTGTTTTTAATATAGGAATAAATTAACTAGCTGCATTCGATTTATTTTCAAATGTGTGTTTACGACTTTATCAATGAAGTCCCCTTATCAGGAATAGGCACTTCCCAGCTTCTTTGTGACAAAGCCCTGTTTTTTTAGCACAAACTTGTGAAAACTCTTCACATGAAATATATCTCAAGAAAAGTATCCTTGCAGGAGGTAGTCATCAGTTAGACTAGGTTTTGCTTGAGTTCCTCAAGGTTTGTGATAAAAATCAGTAACTGTTGAATAAGGCCTTCTTTCAGTTCTTTGAGAAAGAAAGATTAAACCTTCTATTGAACAGGCTTTCTGGGTAACCAGATTTTCTCCATAAGAGAATGTTTATGTTAAACACATACGTATGTTGAAGACATACAAAGAAATGTGGATAGATAGCACTGTCTTCAGAATTATAAATCCCTTGCAATCCAGCTTGAGAGACATTATTCACCCCTTGTCTTGCTTTCTAAAAAGCCTGAGTCTGTAAGTATTTATAACGAATTTAAGCAATAACACAGCAATGCCTCAACCATTTAAGAAAAGCTTGCTCCAGACTCAGTACTGAATCATCACATTTAGTACTGCAGTAAGACAAATATGGTCTTTTTGGGATCCTAATATATCCAAGCAACACTGCTGTACAGGCAGAAATGGGCAATCATTCAAAACGAGCTGAGGTATCTTTACCTGTAGTAAAGACATACCATTTAAAAGCTAAGTTAAAGATCCCCTGCTCTTAAAAACAATCTGTTACCACTTTTCAATTTCAAAATGCTTCTTCTCCATTACTGATGTTTCAAGTTCATCATGCATCATACGAGATACCAATAAAAATAGGTCTCAGGAGAGAGCCTTTATTCCTTTTTCATTGTATCCTCTATTAACTAGGCAAGGAGGACCCTCAGAGACATACAATTCATGCAGCCTTCATGCTCTTTACCTACTTGGCTGAGAAACTCTGTTTCTTCCACGTGAATGAATTACATGAATTACACGTTAGGGTATGAAGCTTTCAGCTCTTAAGAGACTTCAGCTGATACAAAGCACCAAGGTGTAACCCTGATGACCGTGAATCTTTCAAACATGTCCTTCATTCCCTCTGTTGGTTACCCAGGGAACAATGAATCAAATTCAGTCTCAGCCCTTATCTTCATAACTGGATCAGGTGTCTAGAATCGCCTAAGGCTCCAGAACAAGATTTATGAAAAATTTATTTCCTGTGGCACAATGAAAGATTCCATAACAAAGAACTGAGCTCAACCTTTACTTATGAATTTATAGCTCATCAAACTTTCTGCTCCTTTCATACTATAGAGGAAATAAATGTTGATAGCAAGAAGTACCATATCCTTCTTCAGCTTTCCCTTCTCTAACCTTGTCCTGCTTTGTTCAGAGAAGAAATATTCTGAAAGTATTAAAATATATAGAAATAAGTATTATCACTCAAACTCAGAGAAATACAAGCAGAGTAATCACAGGGGATAAACGGGCAATTTGGAAGAAGTAGCAAGCGTTGCCACGTGATAATGTGCCAGGGAGCAAACTGTGGTTGGCAGAAGGATACTGTTTTCAGTTAGTAAGATCTGGTCTCCATGTTCATTGAACAACTCAAGTCCATTCAAACCAACGTAGTATGGATCGCCCCAGCTTGTCAGAAGCTGAAACTGGAAAACAACTAAAAAGCAAAAAGCTGTTAAGGAAAATTTTGATATTGATACTTTGTCCTAAGAGACTACGTAATTTGCAGTTTCAAAAATCATTGTGCAGCCCACATCCCAATGTCAGACACTTATTTGCAGTTTAGGAGAGGGAGGAAAGATCTGTTTTTCACTTCTGACTTCACTATGTCTTAAATCTCTCTGAATAAACTATTTTCATTTAAGGCCAGAACTCTGCCATCTCTGTAACTGATAATATGCACACAAAAAAACATCTGCAGGTGGCACAACTAGGCAAAAGTCTTACCTCTATCTGTTTACATGTATACATATTCACATATATATATATGTTCATATATGTTCTTTCATCACATGAAGAACTATTGAATTTTTTTTTTAGTGTGTGTCTTACCTTCTTGTACGCTGTAACTTATTAACACCACAGCTCCTATTTGGAGCCTTCAGTGCCTTCCTGTTTGTCCTGAATATGCCTTTGCCTGGTTCTGAATTATACAGGTGATAATCAGCCAGTAAATATGTCCCTAAATTGAATGGCAGAAAATGAAATGCTGGAGTCTGTGCTGTCCATTTCTCCAATGGAGCATTTGTTTGTATCTCTTTGCTCTACCCAGACGCTGTTTTTCATTAAACCAGCAGGAACGTAGTATTGCTGAGACCTCATTGTCTCCAAGCTTGGTTAGAACAGCCTAAAGGATTTAAAAGGCCTGTCAAATGGATGGCATAACAGCAAGGATTATCACAAAAGCCTGTACTTATCTAGGAAAATTTAAGATTAAAAAGCCACAAACATTAAGAAAAATGGCAAAAATATTACACAGTTCTGGTCAACCTTAATAAAGATATAAAATGAAACATTCAAAAATATGGAAAAAACCCCAAAGACTACTTGTAGCTTTGACAGACTGGCTGGGTACTGTACTAATGGACCTCTAGCTCCAGCTTGGATGGATTATAAAAGAAAAAGCTACAAAAGTATCTGAAAACAGGTCACACATGCATATATTATGTTCCATTTATTCATTCTTAATTCACACTTAAAAAGCTCTGGACGTGTAAACATAATATATAACTCTATTCTATATGACAAGTAAGAAAATGACAGAGAAGGATACAACCACACGGCATTAATGGTGCTTCATAGTCCATACTGGCTTGTTCCATTCTCTTCGAACCAGTCCTGCCAAAAAACCAAGACAAAATAGTTTCTTCATGTACCCTTGGCTCATTCATAAAAGAGAACAAACCCAAATAACTGAGTCTCCACAAACAGCTCCCCCACATCCCCTCTGGCTATGATTATGGACTAGACTGTCCTCTGATCTCAATAAAATCTGATTAATAGAATATAGTTAAAATCCAATGGAACATTATGCTCTAAGGGCTTCATATTTTCTTCCAGGTGCCTCATACAGTTGACTTCAACAGAGAATATGAAAGAATACTAAACAGTTAAGAGAAATTGTGTGGTTCAGATAGCAAAAACGTCCTACTTTACCTCCTTTGTACTTTATTAATCAGCTGGGGCTGCAGATAGTCAAGAAAGAGAATTTCTTGTGCAAAGTCAAAATGGCAGTTGCCTGGTCCCTTGCGGATAAGAAAGCCGTCCGGTGGGGAGATGCTGTGACCATCCAGCAACACATGGACTACCTTAGCCTTGTTTAAAATAACATAAGATTAGATGACATGACATTACATTACGTAAAATAAAAATAGATCCAAAGCAATTGCATTCACTTCATAGGTTGAAATAATTTCCATAAGTTTGTTGTATTTATTTCATTCCTCTATAGTATGACATTCTTTGGCAAAAGAAAGCCTACACCAGCAGATACCAGTTGCAACCCACAGTATGCAATTCAGAGCATCATAGCTGACGCTGAGGGGGATGGGAGAGGTGAGGATTTGGGGAGAAAAAAAGAAAAAAATAGAGTATTGACGAGATTCTTTAATTACTGCATCTCACTAGATCTCAGCGAACTGAAGCTTCCTTTCTATATGCAGAAAGGGTTATCAAGCATTGGAACAGGCTGCCCAGGGAAGCGGTTAAGTCACAATCCCTGGAGGTATTTAAGACATGTAGTTGTGGCGCTGAGGGATACGGTTTAGTGGTGGACTTGGCAGTACTAGGTGTACAGCTGAACTCAATGATCTTAAAGGTCTTTTCCAACCTAAATGATTCTATGACTCCTGAGCCTGCAGCAACACATACACATATCCACAGAAGGTAGGCTGATGTGAAAGCTGCGTCTCTATGTCACAAAGGTGATTTGAGGAGACAGGGTCATCCTTCTCCCTGCTGGATCAGGCCTGATTGCCCAGCACTGGCTGAAACCTTTAAGAAATTGCGTAGCCTGGTGCTTTCTTGAGAGCAGACTCTATTGGGTCTCTGTTGCGTTTATGGAAAGCCTGTTTTTCAACAGCTTTATTTATCTTTGTGGCAGGTGGCACTTGGACTTTTCCAGGATCGCACAAACTCGTATTGCAAGCAGTGCTGTATGTAACCTAAGGGCATATGAATAAAGCAGAGGTACCTGTACCAGGCAGGAAGAATTGAGCCTTGTCACATCCTAGATGCATGAACATTATACTCAATCTCTGAAGATTAAACTAAATAATTCAGGCACAGTTATTCAGATGATGCAGGAGCCCCGCCTGGTCCCTTCGTCCTCCCCAATTAGCACCATCTGGTGTTGTACACATGATCCTAGTCACTAACAATTCAATCCTGCAGCAACAATTATCCTTTCTTCTTGCTCTGAGATATGTTAAATATAACTTAATGTTAATGACAAGCAGCATTTATTGCACTCTTTCAGTAACTGCTGGTTTAAGAAGGAATAATACCTGTAAAATATAACAAGATGGCCTTATAACTGGCACTACGATTAAAGCTTACTGATTAATGGACTGAACCAAAATAGAGTTAGTTAACAAAAGACAATTCAGTCTAAAGGTAAAAGTCTTCTAGTCTTTGGATTTTATACTGTCTGATGTATATACAACAATTTGAGGTTACCTTAGTTTTGCATGCAAATATTTAATTTTCATTTTTTATTATGATTTCTATTTAAAAACATATGTAATATTGATAGTTAAAATTCCCATTTCAGGTGTCTTTTGGAGAAGAACTTAAAAACATTCAGAATTTTCTGCAAAGCCTGTATATGTATATTATCAGTGACCTGGTATTTGTAACAGCTCTCATATTTGTAAATGACTTCTTATTCAATTACAGATTCAGTAAGTTCCACATGCAATACCCCAAAAGCAGATAATTTTCATGAAGACTTTTTTTTTCCCCTACACAAACATTTCTTGATTTGAAAATCTCAGGTATCGTACTAAATTAGAGGAGGTGCCTGGTTAATTTTCACACAGCATGAAAATTAATTAGGAGGGGATGTCTGTATGAGTACCAAGTGTGGAGAAAGAACTATTTCTTGTTTCATCTCTAATATGCTTGGGAACAAAGAAAGGAAACATCCTTTTCATATCAGAAACTGTTTTACATGTTACTTCCCAGCTGACTCAGTTTGCAGGGCTAAGGAGAGGAAGTGAAAAATCCACTGAAATACACTTTAGGAAACATGTATTGAATGGGAAGTCTAGAGACTTAGAGATGAAATCTTACCTATTATACCACAGCTGCTTATATTTATGTGCCCTTTACAGCCCTCATTTCTAAGTAATTTTCATCATCTGAGAAGGCACTCAACCGTCACACATAGCATTTTACAAATCGCATAACAAAGCTTTCACAAGGTAATTTTTCATAGAGCTGGAAATAGCACACAAGCCTTCATTTTGACAGTTCATTGCCATTACCCTCTCGTACTGAAGCTGTGAATAGAATCCACCAGTCTACGGCTGCCTCGCAAATCACTGTCTCTCATAGCTGGGGACTGGTTCTTAGAAGGAATGGCAATACTTCAAGAGACAGATGTCAGGATGCCCCAGGTTTACAGTCTAAAGCCTCTTTACTGTGACCCAGCAGATACCTTGCATCTTCAGTTTTCCAAATAATTTATTTCATCCTTTTACAGGACTGCAGGTATGAAATCATTTAAATTGTACCCACTAACTGTTAGGGGACTTACAGGTGTGCCACCTGCATGCATTCTTTAGCAGACTCACCTCTATTTTCTACCTAGCAAAATAAACTGTGAAAATACATCTTTCTTTCTTTCTTTGACCTCCAAAAGACCAAATTCACAGAATCACAGAATCATTTAGGTTGGAAGAGACCCTTGGGATCATCGA
>JAOXJM010000071.1:15582596-15597595 GCA_026413425.1 Tringa solitaria
GCATAATCACCTCCCTACTTCTACTGGTCACACTATTTCTAATACAAGCCAGGATTCCGTTGGCCTTCTTGGCCACCTGGGCACACTGCCGGCTCATATTCATCTGATTGTCAATTAGAACCCCCAGGTCTCTTTCTTCCAGGCAGCTGGAAGAAATTCCATGTTAGATTTTAGAGATTTAGCTATTTCTTCCCCTCCTTTAATAACTGAGACACACGTACAAAGGAGTATATTTGGTACAAAAAGTCCTGTTCAAACTTTTGTCCCCTGCTCTGCCTTGGAGAAGGCTTGGGCTTACAACGGTGGTGGAAAACATACCACATCACCACTTCGTATTGCATCTTGTAGACAGAATCATAGAAAGATTTGGGTTCTATCCAATCAGAGCTCCTTCGCAGAGCACAGGATCCTGCAAACTGAAATCAGGTGGATCTGGGCCTTGTCAAATTTAGTTTTAAAAGTCCTCCATCCCTCCAATGTTGTCCCAGAGCTGGACCACGCTCATCAGGAAGAGTCCTTTCTTTATGCCAAATCACATCAATCTAACAGATTTTACTAAATCCCCCTAGTTGTTATACAGGGGGTACGTTTAGATGGTAAGCTCAACATGCTCCTGAACTCTCCCATATGTCAAATAGGTTGGGTTAATGCAGTGTACTACAAAATCAGGTTCCATATATTAAAATCTCTAGATCAACGGTGACTTAAATGAAAGATCTTATGCTCTGGCCCTCTGGAAGTCTTTGACCAGTCTTTGGCACTCAACAACACCTCATGCTGATATTAAAAGATGTTAGGGCTCTGTTGTGGAAAAGGAACACCTCCTGTTTATGCAGTGTTCATGCTAAGGCAATTCCTTGGAAAGTAAATATACACAAAGAAGCAGTGATGCAAGTTTTGCCACTATCTTGCCCAGTCCTATGAAGGATCCAGGCCTCCAATTCTAGAAGTTTTTCCAGAACTTTGCCAATCCTTCTTGTCCTGTCTCTCTCTAATTTAACACATACCAACATTTTTCTTCTTATCTATTGGCTGGGTTTGGACTCTCATCAAGAATACAACAGCTGTATGTGAAGGGGAAGATCTGGAGGCAAATGGATTCATAAACTTTCTGTGCAGTGAACTGCAACTACATCTCCATTAACATTACAAGTGCACCTATAGCTTCCGGAAAAAGCTCAGGGGAATGAGGGACAGCCAAACTCAGAGCGCCAGTGAGACCTAACAGGATCTCCACCAGATGTCAATTGCCAGTCAATTCTGAGAATTCAGTATGAAAAAATAAATAAAATAAGCGATTTGGAAAAAGAAGAGAGGAGGTATGTTATACAATTTTAGCCAAACTGTTTGAATATGTCAACTTTTCCTAATAAATGTTACAGCTCTAGAGACTCTTCTTGCTTCTTGGAAAAGACAGTATTGATTGACTGGCCTTCTGTAACTTACCTAAACAGAATTTCAGTTGGAGAAGTGTTCTATCATTTCCTGTGTTTCAGGAAATAAAGAATCACATGGTAGGCCTAAATACTGGATACTGAGAGGATACCAATTCAGAATCATATATCTTGAAAATAATATGTGCTATTGTACGTGTCTCTTAAAAAAAATCAGCTGTGAAGATTTCTTTAAACTATCTCTGGCTTTTTTTCAATATTTGCTGTTTGTGGAGACAGAAATGCATTATACCTGCCACAAAATTCAGACTCAGACAATCTAGAAAGATTTATGGCGTTCCATTTAGGCAGCTATATTCATTCATCACAGTACCAATTTTCCAATGCACTGCTGTATATTTTTGCTGGCAGTGCTCCTTTTCTTTTACTTACCCCTCTATAGGTATCCTCCGGAGATTTATTATAGTTCCAAAAGCGAAGCCCTGCAATACTTTCAATTTTATCAAAATGGATTGTGAGCAGATGATCTTCCCCAAAAGAGAAGGGAATGAGCCACATATGGTCATCCTCTACTGTGATATTAGTCCCATCTATTAACCTACAGAGAGAAAAATACATTAGCTGAAAAAAATAAAAAATGAAAGCTTGCTTTTCTCATGAAAATCAGGTACTTTACTAGGTGTTAATTTTTTTCTAGATGACACTTCCAGCTTCCAGGGCTTATTGTGCCCATATCTACACAATTAAAAAAGCACAACAAACCTGAAAAATAATATGCAATTGTTCAATTGCAGACAGTGAGGGGAGAAAAAGCAGTATTTTGTTTAGCTGGGTACATTTAGCCGGAAATCCTTTGGTTTTCCCCGTGTGAACAGGGTCAGGCAGAGGGAAGCTCAACTACCTTTATACCAAAATGGCTGAAGGCAAAACTCTAAGGCCCAGACACAATATAACTTATTAATATAGTTCCATGCCTAAAGCAGTAGCTGTGGCTCTCTGCAGCGTGTTACTATGCCAACGCTTCTCTACCGAACCTGACAAGGAGCTGGATGGCAGCTGGATAACCCAGAGCAGAAGCAGAGTTTGTTCACATCCTTCTTCGTGCACTTTTGCACATTCCTACTTTTCTAAAAGGCTTTCTACTGGCATGACAGTCTTTTCATAAGAGCACAGACTTCAGGCTGTCTAGATAAAGTTAATCGTGTTATTTCCTCATCCTGACTTTATATTCTTCCACCACAAATTACAGCCCACAAAATGGAGTAAAGGAAAGTATGAACTAATTGTCCACCATAATTACTTTGGTACACTGCCCTATGTATTTACTGTTTATTTAAAAGTTTAATGGAAGAATGAGTGCCAGACTTGGCAGTTCCTTAAAGGAAAAGATTTGAATAATGACTCTTTCACAGAGGAACAATTAGGGAGCCCATCACAGAAGATATAATCCTTGACTCAGTCCTAAATGATACACAAGACCTATTCAAATACTACAGTTGAAGAGCACTCCAATGTACTCAAATTCAACATTCAACATTAAATATGTCAAAAAAAAAAGAGCAACAAAATAAAATCCTTACACACAGCAGAGAGAATATTAAGGGATATTGTACTGGAAGCACAGAACAAATGTATCGTACTTACTAAGAAAGATGTTAGAAAAAGGAAGGACTTGAAAAATCAAGTCCAGCCTGGCTCAGTGGAAGGATAAAGAAAGTTATTGCAAGTGATCCTTCAACAAAATTCATGATCAAAAACTCCTAAATTGATAGGACCATAAACTCTGAAAAGCTAAATGTGTATGCACAGGCCAAAAAAAGTATGAAGGCTAGCAAGGAAAAGGTACCATAAATAAAACTCCTCAAATATATCAGGAGCAGAAAGCCTGCCAGAAATTCTGCAGGATCACCAGAGGACCAGGCTGTAAAAGGAGCATTCAGAGAAGATAAGGCACCAACAGAAAGGCAAAATGAATTCTTTGCATCTGGGTCCATCATAGTGGTTTATGGAGAGACTCTACCACCAGAATCTCTTAATCACAGGGGATCTCATGGGAAGATTTCTTAGATCTTGATGCCTGCAGAAGAGATTTTCATACAAGTAGGCAGAAGAACTGAGGAACTGTATACAATTAAGCTCGATATCTGTATTAGTCAAATTAGCGAAATTACAGAGTTAGTGTACATGTAGATAAATACAAGATTCTAAAGGGGGATTCAACAAAGACTTTGAAAAGAGAAGCCCTAATTCGTAAACCTATTCACAGACCCTAAACATGCCAGAGGACAGGATTACAAATGAAAATACCCTTTAAAATGGAGATATGACTCAAAAACATCCAAATGCCAAATTCTCTCCAGACCTATAGCCTATGATTTCTATTCTGGTACCATTTAAGAAGTACAAGTTAATTTGAGGAAGTATAGTTGTCAATGAATAACACTTCATTGGAGTGACCAAAAAAAAGCTGCAGAATTGCCAAAAGAATGCCACCTATTCATGCAATTCCCTAATATGTCCTCACCCTTTGCTAAATAGAAAATTTTCCTTGAAATTATCCAGAAATCCTGCATAAATATCACTGCATATGCATAGACAGATGCTACAGAACACCCACGTTTCTTCCTGGAAAGACCTTAGCAGAGATACCAACCCGGCATATTATCATCTCCCAACTCAAACACCATCTTTTGGAAACATGTCATTCATGTTTTTACAACAAGCTGTTCCTGGGTAACTTGTGAAATCCAAGAATGAGCAGTGATGGTATGAAAATCATGTTTGCATTTACATGTGTTAACATAATAAAAGTTTATATAATTCTGTCACTTTATAAAGCCTGATGTAAAATGCATCTAAAATTGATGAATTCTAAAACTATTGGTGGAAACAACAGGCACAAAGGAAAAAAAATAAAAAGCGCTCTGCAGAAAATGCTTGGGACAATCCAACTCTTTCGCTACTTACTTTTCTAATGTTCTGGAATCCCCTGTATACTCTGGAAGATCATTTAAGTCTTGGGGTGAAGCAGAAATCTGTTCTGTGCTTATTTTTAATGCATGACCATCCTTTCCTATCACTTCAAGTCCTGTCAGTCCGAGGTAATGAGAGTCTCCCCATGTCATGGTAAAATTCAATTGCAGGCCTATATAAAAGAATAGACATATAATATATCTACATATGTATTTACTAGTGTGAAGCAAGAAGCCAATATAAGCACGCATGCAAGCCCCAGCAATTAGCAGTATACACGTTTTGTTTAGATTAAATAATGTTCTATGCTGTATTTGGATACCTCCTGGGCTGTGTGCCTGCCTCCGTGGAATAGCATAGCATCTTCTCTAAATCAGTGAAGATTTAGAGTATCTTCTCTACATCCGTGCTAGACCCCTTCAGTGGACTACCAACATCTTGTTCACTTTTAACTACCCAACCCCTGATCAAGCACATTACTAAGTGTCTCATTACATAGACTGTAGACTGACAGTAATTCAATGATACATTTAAGCAGTTACATGACAGATTTTGTGATTATGCAGAGACAGAGAAGGCCTATTAGTCTGAAGTCTATCACCTTTTGCCACCAAATGACTGTATAGACTTGTATAAATCCACTCTCACATAAATCCATAAACTGTTAGAGAACACCAACTCATAATTAAAACAAAACCCACATTTGTTTTCCCAATGTGTTTAAGTTCACTAACTTCATATTTGAACTGAACACACGGAAGTATTTTAATGGGGCAGCATTACTGAAAAGCAGAAATGCTGATTAACCTGCATCTCTGGAAAATAAATAGGAAAGAAAAATTGGGCAGACAACAGATTGTACGTGTATCTTCAGATCCACCTGTTTCATGCCTTACTGAAAAATATAAATAGCATATACACATATAACAAGTAATAGCCCAATCTGATCAGGTTCCATAAAAATCCATCACTGTAAATTAAAAATATCTTTCATTTCACACGTTACAGAAACCCAGAAATAATCAGGTTGGATAATGTCTAAAGAAGCACCAGTAGTCATGATATGCCCTGTAAAACAAACAAGCATTAAAGCTATTAAGCCATCCAGTCCAATTACCTATAAATAGCTGTAGCAATTTACATGAGACTGTCTTGATATACACATAAATTCACTTGGGTGTAAGATCTCTTTAGCATTTGCAAGGACATGAAGAAATAAATAGTTCCATTAGCTGACAAGTTTGGAGATATGGCTACATTGATACTAGATGCTATTCCCAAGGCCATCGCTAAGACTCAACCTGCTCAGTGCACAAGCCTGCGAGAGTTCTCAGGCAAAAACAGAGTATATTTTCAAATAAAAGGGAAAAGCGACAGTGAAGCAGCTACCCACACAAGGTTTAATATTCACAATATTCACCATGCCAATGCCTTCATAGAATCTCAGAACGATGCTGAGTGAAAGGGACTTCTGGAGGTCTCTAGTCCGACTCCAAGCTGAGAGCACATTTATTAGATCAGGTCTATCTGGAGCTTATCCAGTCAAAGTTTGAATGTCTCCAAGGCTGGCAGATTTTAACACCTCTCTCAGCCTCTGTTCCAGTGCTTGACTGCCCTCAGGATGAAAAAGCTCTCCTAATATCCAGTTGGAAATTCTTGTCTTCTACCTTGTTGGTTCTGCTGTCTCTCAACCCAACTCTACGTGCATCCCTGAGAAGGGCCTTGACCCACCCTCTCTATGCCCTCCCAATAGCTGTAGACAGCAAGAAGACATCCCCTTCACCTTCTCTTCTCCAGGATGAACAAGCCAACACAGCTCTCTCATGTTTTTTTCACGTGTCAAGTACTCCAGCTGTCGGACCATTTTGTCACCCTCCTCCACTGGACTCACACCAGGATGTCAAATTGCTTCTTTTCCTAGGGAGCTCCTGACCTAACACCATATTCTAAATGCAGTCTCACAAGTGTCAAACACAGGGAAAGAACCCCATTCTTGCCCTGCTGGCTGCACTTTGATTTTTACATCTCAGGAGGCAACAGCCTTTACTGCAAGGCTGCAATCCTGACTCTTGTTCAACTTGTGGTCTTACTAGGACTTCAGGCCCTTCCATTCAAAGCAGCTTCCCTAAAGAGCTGGCCCCAGCCTGTGCTATGAGTCATTACATCCCCCCCCCACAGGTCTTTGCATTTGCCCTGAACTCCATGAGGTGACATTAAGTAACATCATGAGGTTATAGTATCTTCAGCCTGTTGAGGTCCCTCTGAAGAGCAGCCTTGCCCTCCAGCATATCAGCCACTCTTCTATTTGGTATCATCCACAACCTTGCTGAGATTCCACTTTATCCCATCATCCAAGTTCTTTAAAAAATATATTAATATATTAATCAGAGTAGACTACAACACTGATCCCTGAGGGACATCTCTATTAACTAGCCACTAGCTGGACTTTCTTCCAGTGATAATCTGGTACATATAAACCCGATAAACATTGAGGCACTATTTCTCCTTGACATCATGACTGGCAGCAGGATGAAAGAGACAAAAACTGCCTACAACAGGTCAAGGATACAAATCCTCGGTGACTCTATGCACAATTTATTACCAGGAGTCCCAGTTGAAAAAGGCAGTACTGAATTTAAGTTTTGCACAATACCCAGTAATTTCCCAAAACAAGAAGCAGAAAGAGGACTCTTACTCCAGGTCTAAAGGACCATCCCACAGCATAAGGAGAACAAGAAACAATATGCACAGGCAGGACAGAGTACATAGAAACCATTAGCAAAAGTCAGCTCGGAGCTTTGAGTTGGTTTTTTTGCTTTTGTGCAAGGTAGTTTACAAAGTCATTTGTAGCAATTAATGGCATTTTTTTTTGTGTGTAAGACACTAAACTGGAGTTTCTTTTGCATTTCATAGGACATGGAAAGCCTCCCTGAAACGCACCTAGCTTTCTCCAGCTCTTTCCCTGCAAGAACTCATGGGGATCAGGACTACTTTGTCTGGCAGGGAAAAATTAGCCCATCAGCTGATTAACAATATCTTGTCAGTGATAGAGACTGCATCTGTTAAGCTCTGAACAACACCCTCACTATCTCTTTCACTCACTTTGAGAAGCGGGAGGAGGGAAAGGGATCTTAAATTCACAGATACAAATTGCTTGTAGATATGCTCTATAAGCATATAGATAGATATGCAGATAGATAGATATGTGGCCCAAGAAACCAGTTTCTCTTGTGCTGGTCAAAGGACCAGGAACTGATACTGAAAATTCTGGGTCATCCAGAAGCTCTCCAGAAAATAATCTAAAGGCCCACAGAGAGATGGTTTGTAGAGGATAAAGAAATCAGGTACTTTAAGTACAGATGTAACATTCTGGTGCAGCTTTACTGTAGGGTTTCTATTGTCAATTTGATCTAAGAAATTCAGTCAGTCTACATAAATACATAGGATTGGGAGAGAATTACTGGGTAATGGACACAGCTATTACAAATCCCATTCAGGGACTAGGCAAATGGCTAGTGCAATTTTTCTGAGATTAAAAGCCAACTGTTATGATACAATGTTCTGAATGCCATAGAAAATAAAGCTTCTGGCTTAAATATTCAATTACTTTTCTTTATTCTAGAGATGACATCTGTCACAAAGTTCTGTACACCTCTGACAAATCAGATCCTCCTTGATAACATGTTAGGGGGAGGGTGGTTAAGCAAGAAGTAGGTGTAAGAACTTACATTTTCCAGTAAATATCCCTGATTCCTTGGGTATACATTCAGAGAGAGGGTCTGGCTCTTGAACCTGAAAAGTAAATAGACAAGTGCAGTGAACATGCATACCATATATACATTACAGACATACTGATTATAAAGTGGAGGTTTTTGTCTATTTCGGTTTTTTGAGGTGGTTTTGTTGTTTTTTCTTTTATGTCCAGCCTTTTGTATATTAATCTCCCCTTTGCCTCAGCAGCCAGGCTGTCCTGCAAATAATGGAAAACATGCTCCAAAATGCAGAAGATCATATGGGTCATTAGAAATTCAAGAGTATCAGGATGGTTTTTCTGTTGGTGCACATACAAGTGTTAAATGGGACACTCCCTAAAGTGGGCTACCTATTCTCAATGAGCCTGAAATTCTTATTATTCTTCTTATAGTCACTCTTATTTACCTGCAGACTGCCATTAGCTAATGATAATCAGCTGTATTTGCAACATGTTGCAGAGACAAGAAGTCTGGAAGGAAGATAAGACTTCTCAAGAATCAAGGGGCAGAACAAACAAAAAAACTTCTCCAAAAGCTCGCATTTGTTCTCTGACAGCACTAACTAATAATAGTGTATGCTATTCAACATGGCAAACCAGAAAGTGAATAAACAGATGATAAAATTTGCTGATCATGCAATTAGGGTAGTAAAGACAAAGGACAACTGCAAAGGGTTGAAGCTAGATTTCATTTCATTGAGTGGGCATGATAAAATGGCTTGTTATGTTCACTGTAGGCAAATGTAAAAACACTACACACAAAGAAAACAATCCTAACTTTATACATACAGTATTTGGCTCCAAGAAAATAACAGCAGATTAGAATGAAGTTATGGCATTATTATAAGCAGTTCTACAAAAACATTAGCTCAAACCTCATTAGTGGTCAAAAAGCCAAACAGCAAATTAGAAGTCCAGACTCATTCTCTACAGTTTCATTCACCATTAGACTTCCTGTCATCCAGAGTACATCAAAGGGACCCATATTGCGCTTAAAAAAATATAAAAGGCTTATCAACACTTTTCCCCTACGTTTATATTAGATCTTTGCAGTATAACCCCTGACATGCTGGATCTTATGCCTGTGTGTTCCCAGACTGCAATATACTTCATGCAGTAGCAAATGGCCTTCTAGTAATTAAGTAGGAAAAACTGAACAAGAACTGTGCACTGAAATAAACATACACTGATAACCTACAGAAGGCAGAAAAAACCCTCCTATGGGGGGTACCTTTCTCACAAAACACTGACTCTCTCTTTGATGTCTGATGCCTTTTCCTCAGAACAACTTTAAAAGACTAGTCTGGGAATTAACATTTGCCACTCTACTGAGTATCAAAGCCCATAGATGCAATAAAGCTACCGGTTTTATAGGATGCAGGATAATGCCCTCCCTTGCAGGCCACAAACCATCTGTGCCAAGACACCTTATCACCTCTTTTCTCCCTCTTTTTGCCTTCTTGGCCACTCAGATCCCTCCATTCCACTGGTGCCCACTATCTTTTCTTTCAAATACCATCTAATTTTCTAATTCAACTACTTCTGCTTGTGAACATTGTCCTACCTGTGTTCTGAGATCCTTACAGCTAGAACAAAATACCACCATAGTACAGGAGTTATTGGAAAAGCAATAAAAGAAAGGACAAAGTAATACCATGCTCCTATGCCTGACCTTACTGTACAGCACCTTCCACATGAGGAATAACTAAAGTAGGACTAACCATTCTGGAAAAGAGGATTTAAAAGAGATGGTAACAGAAGGGCATAAATCTCTTGAGTGGCTTGAAGAAGGAAATGGGAAATAATTACTTAGTTTCTTCCAACACAAAAACTACGGGACATTAAAATGAACCTAGAGACAAAACCAAAGAGGTTCTTTGTGCCGTGCAAGGTATGCTGGGAAACTTATCACTGGGCATTGCACATTGTAAAAGTGCACGTGGGTTCAAAAGGTAGCGGGTGAATTAACACAACAAAAATCCATGGCAGGATAACAACCACAAAGGTTAAGTCAAAACGTCCTTGTGAGACAAAATTTTAAGGGCTGGATGAGTGTTTCAGAGAAACACCACTGCATATTTGCTCTATTCTTACATTCTCCCTTGGTATCCACTATTGGCCCACGGTCAGAGTTGGGTCAAGTGCACTAGTTACAGCTCTGACCTGCTATAAAAGCCGAGGGTTACTGAATTCATGGGAAAGACAGATGATCATGGATAATATTGACAAGAAAGCAAGACATTTCCATAAGGGCTTTTGAAAAGTTCTGTAGTCAGTGCACTAAAACACTGTTTCATCCACTGAACATGCCATAGGAAAAAAGCGCAAATGATCAACTGGTAGAGACTCTTTAAACCCAACACTAGTGTGAATGATAATGTAATGCTGGGCAAGACAAGTAATCTAGTAGATCTGTATCGTTCTGATAGTCTAAGCATCCACCTACAAAATCTTGAAGGTACCAGCAAATACAGAATGACAGGGAGATCAATGGCTCAGTCATAACAGGTGTTGTTATTCCATTGCTGATACAGCATGTTTCAGAGTTAGGAGTATGAAGCGCATCAGAGCTGAACAGCCAAAAAAAAAAAAAAGAAAAAGGCAGAGGTTCTGAGTAAAGAGCAGACAATCTAGGTCTAGGCTTCTGCAGTGGAAAAGGTCCTGGTGAGTGCTCACAACAAACAAGCGACCAAGAAAAGAAAGGTGAACTTCAATTTGTGTTCATGAACTCCTGCACTGTACGAGGTGTCTGAACAGTTTAAGATATCCCAAGCAAAAAGGAGACTAAGATCACTATTGCCAGTGTTAAGTAGCACTGGTTAGAGTCACTGACTCATGATCTTGGCAGTAAGATCGAATTCCAGTGCCATGATGTTGCCTTTTGTCTTATAAGCCACTAAGAGAAGAGGACAACAGAGGACAAGAAGGCTTGACAACAGCACAAGACTCATTAGGAACCATATACCACTGAGAGGCCTGTAGCTGAACCAGCTGGAATTGGGATTGATTCAGCTTTGATCTCCTCAAAAACTTACAAGAGCGTGTCCCCTAGAAACATATAACCTCATTGAAGCAACAGCAGGTCCTCATGAACATTCTAAGAAGGTAGAAGATTGGATGGAAATCAGGTCAAATACTGCCTCACACCATCCTGAGCGGAAAATCTTGCAAGATCTTTGCTTAGACACCAGACTGTTGGGCTGGAATGGTATGAGGCAAGACTCCAGTGCTTGAAAATACAGCCTTCCTCCAAGTAGTAAAATACCCACTGTATGGAATAGTAATGGGGCATTTTTATACTGCAAAATGCCCAGAGGCCTGTGGAGACGCCAGTCAAAAAAGAAAAGATGAAAAAATATGACTTGAGAGGGGGAGATACTTCTCACATAAAATACTTAATTTGTGGAGGAAGGAACAAGCAAGACTGTACCCTGTGTGGAAAAGATGGGAAAATCTTTGTTTTGGCGTAACAGGGAGCATAGCTACTCATTACACGAACAACTGCATGGTAAAAATCACCAACAGTAGCATAAAACTTCAGGAGTGCCTAAATTAAGAACTCCTTCTAATCTCTGTCCAAGTAAAGAAAGAAAATATATACAATCCAGTATAGTCTTATTAATTAATCAGGGAAATCAAAATTTGGAGGACCTTTGGGGCTTAAAAAAAATAAAAAAATCACATAAATTATTGAGCTGGTATATAAAAAAATAATCTTCAAAATAGACAAATAGCTGCAATAGTTGTGCTGCAGAGCTACACTCCATCATGGAAAACGGTGTCTAATACTTCCATATCACGTTTCAGAAAGACATTTATAGAGAGTTCTGAACACAGAGGCCCCTACCTGTTGGTTCTCTGTTCTTAACCCTGCTTGTGTAAAAGGTCTTTCATCTCCCTCCCTGTCAGCAGTGGTGGGCCTCTTTAGTTCTTCGTCATATCTCAAGGAGCTGGCATTTTCCATTTCTCCATCGTATGTCTCATCATAGCAGTACACAGCTTCAAGAATGTCATCATCGGTAGTGAACAATATAGTATCCCCAAAGTGCTCTGGAGCTGAAGGCAACATACAGAATTAAGTGGAGAAACCACACAAGAGAATATACAAGAGTGGTAAGAATTATTAGTGTAATGAAATTTAATTTCAGTCCTTCTTTATTTTTAATTTGCAGCATTGTTTAAAGATAATATATGGCAAATTGATACTGACTACTGATATAATTAGTGTGTTCATTCCCAAACTTAAACGGCATAGCAGAAAAACCTATAGAACTTAGTCAAATTTCAAATGCATATAAAAGAAAATGGGAGAAAAGCTTCTCCATCACCTTGTCCAAAACATCCTATCTATGAAAACAAGTAAAAATCTGGAACCTTTAAATGTCTAGTGACTATCTGATGGTATTGAAATACGGCCTTGTTACTAAGACATCATTAAGAATAGATATTAGCTCTATATGCTACTAAAATTCACAATATCATTGAAGAATGCATTAGTGAGTTTTGTATCATGTTAGGAAATTAAAAAAACTAAATACTATACAAAGTGCCAGCTTACTTTGAAGTGAGAAGTGATAACAAACAAGCTAAATGTATTTGTTTGTACTGTACTGTTGTTTCCACAAAGAAAATAAGAAATGATAGCATACCTCCAGACAACGTTCCTGAAGCTTTCGCAATTTCTCCTTTAAAGATGCATTGTTCATCTAACACCATTATAATGTCTTTCACACCTCTGAAAGAGTGTATGCGAGATTTATTATAATTCCAAATCCTAATCATAGCTACTTGACAGGAATTCGCAAAGTCAATAAAGATGAAGTGAGGTTTTCCAGGGGTAAATGGTGCTAGCCAGAGATGCATATCATCCTGCGTCCGATTTACCCCATCAATTAGGTTGGTTATTATTCTGGGATCGTTGCCATAAGCTGGTAATATATTTATATCAGGTGGTTCAGCTGTTATTTTTGAAATCTGAACAGGTTCTCCTTTAGAACTGAAAACTTCAATTCCGTTAAGACCAACATAATGTCTGTCCCCCCATGTTGTTTGAATGTCTATCACTAAGTGCTGCCCGTAAGGTAAAACAGGAATTTTAAAATCATTTCCATCATGTGCCTCCATGGTATTTTCTTCTTCTTGCCTTTTTGGTAGTGTTTGTAGTCCCTCTTTTCTCACTTGCTGATATTCTCCAGGTCGGTTGATTTTCTGTTGATGGAGAAATTCATCAAAGATGTCCCCTTGAAAATCCATGTTAGAGATTCGGCCACGATGGGAATAATTAAACTTTACCAAGGAGTTCCACGACTCCTGCAGAGTGTCTTCTTGTTCACTGTGCTGCTTGGCTCTAGCTGTGTCCTTGGTTGCTGTGTCCTTGACAGAAAAGTCTTCATCTGAAAACAACATTACACTGGCATTTAATGTAAAAACAGGACTGGAAGCAAACCACTACAACAAGGACTTTCCAGAGTTATGCTGGTCAAATTCGTATTCCCTTACTGTGAAATTCTGTTATACCAGCACTTTTATATTGCCTCTCTATTATGAGGGCTACATGTCCCAATTTCCCTTCCCATTTAGACATAACAAAAACAATCACTTTTAAATACTGGAGAGCAGAACACATGCCAAGAAACAAAAACGCAGCTAAGTTTGAGATTGTGAATTCTTGACTCAACACTAACAGAAATTGGGATTTTGCCCAGTGATACTTATTGTGTGGCTGTCACAATTGTTTAAATCATCTGTCTGCATTTCTGCAGAAGATCTTTCATACAGTAGGAAATGGCTGAACTGGTGAAGTTTCTAAAGCACTACACAGAAAAGCTAGTGCTTCCTCTCAAAATCAGCTGCATACATAAAGAAAAGCAAGGAGAAAATAAGGAAGTTCAGTGTACAAGGAACATGAGGCGAGTGTTGAATTCTACACAGGTAGCATTCCAAACATTTTTTTCACTTTTCAGCAAGCGTGAGATGTAGAAGGGGGATAATGACAAAATATCTAATGGGAACAAGTGGGGCAAGAAATTAGAGGGGCAAAGTGGGAGCAAAGCATGATCTCCTTGTGACTGCACTGAGGAGTTGCTTAATTTCCATCTCAAAACAATTAAGAGCGGATAATAACAAAGATAATTTTCAATAAAGCTGTCACTTATGTATTTTCTTCAAATAAATGAAGAAAAGCAAGTTGAGTACTAAACAATTACAGGCCCATGGGCTAGATTTTACTTCTGTACAATGTCCTTGAGTGGATACTAAAACAAATGGTTATCAAGAATAAACACCAATTGTGGTAAAATGCAAAATAATGTTTTCCCAAAAGACTGCTCAAGACTAACTTTTAACTTTGTTTCTGGAAACACTGGGAAAGAGACAATGTTCCTAATCTATCTATGGCCAATAATCATCTACACTGGGGACAAGTAAGATAAAAGTAAGAATTTTAAAGCAGATGGGAAACTATCTGAAAGAGGGTTGTCTTCCAGAAGGAAAGGCTGGAGACCAACCTGGCCACTCCTCCCCACCCCACAAGGGAAACACAGATAGGAAGCAAAGACACCTATTTCAGAGAACATCAGTCACTTGGAAGTCGCTTTCTTGTTCAAACCATCGTCCATATGGATACTCATGGGGTGGGTGATCCCAAATAGTCCTTCCCAGAGCCTCACAATTCACCTGAAGAAGATACTGTATACATATATACATTCACCACTTTAAAATGTCAGCGCTTGAAAGTTTCAGGATGAGCAAGAATATATAACATCCACGGGCTTTCCTTGTTTTGGAGGCTTTCTCCCTTTTTTATTAAACTTTTTTAAATCTTAAGTACTTCAAGAAGTACAGAGGTTACATCTCTGAAGCACTTCTACAGCAGTTCAATA
>JAOXJM010000071.1:15597695-15616897 GCA_026413425.1 Tringa solitaria
GCAGTTCAATAGGAGGGATTATCCCAGGAAGGTGAACAGGTTTGTTGGCTACATTAAGGAGTGACAACAGAAGTGGAGCTCTGAAAGGAAAGCCAAGAATAGCCCAAAAGCAGAGGTCAACAGCTAAAGGCCTACAGGGTTTGGCTTTTTTTTTTTTTTTTAGAATCTAAAATTTATTATTTTTATCGGAGCCCTGTGAACAACAAAATCAGCACGTAGATAAATAGTATCCCACTTGCAGATGTTACAGATGCATTCCCAGCCTTCTGTGTGCCCGAGAGAATTATATGATGCATGCTGTCCCAGAGTCTGGAAATAACGACACCTCCAACATGCATCTCCCCTGGGGGTTTAGGAGGGGTGTCTTGATTCACCAAGTCCCTTGTCTGGCTTCTGATGGCAACACGCACAATACAATTCCCCTAAAAACTTTAGTAAAGTACATTTTGGGGCAACACTATCTTTGAAAAAACCCACCTTTCTTCTCCCCCCGTTTCGTTAATCTCATTTTTACTCCCTGCAGTTATAAATAGCAATCATATTTCCATGCTGCAATCACACGTTTCATTTCCCAAATCATTCTAAAAGCTCCCTTCTCTATCTGTTCCACTTTGTAATCAGCTTTCCTGAAAGCAGATGATCAGAACTGCAGTTTTCCAACTGACGTCTCACGAGTGCCTGTGTTGGGATATTAACATTTCCCTAACGAACAGAAATGCCTCTGCTGCTATATCCTCGGAGTGCACTGCTGTAATCGTGCCTGCGTCACACCAGCATTTCATAGTTAAGCTGTTATCAACTACTCGGCTAAGATCCTTCTCTTCCTCAGTCATTTGCAATTGATGATTATTCAGCTTACAACTTAATTTTTTTGTTATTAGTCCCCAAATGACCCTGCAAGCAGTACTACTGAACTGCGTTCCGTTGCTATTACTCCAGCCTTCAAGTTCATCTTTCTGTGCAGTTCTTTAATCTTCTTAACTCATAATATCTCAAATTATATGCTATTTGCAAATTTTACCAGCACTCTTCCATCATTTCCTTTGCACATTAAACCAGTTATCAAAGAAAAAATGTATGTTTTTATAGCAACATTAACTCAAGGCAAGTATGCACGTATGTGCTATTTCTCATTTCCGTTGTTCTCGTTATTCTTCATTTAGTGACCAAAGGAGCGCTGTGACATTGCTTACGAGCTTGTGCAGCCCCCACTTTGTCACATACTGGTCTTGGGAAATGGCAGCTCCCCTGGCCCCCTACCAATTAAAATTCCCCACTCTCAGGGAAACGCTTAAAACTCTTTCCTTGTTGTTAATGCTCACTCAGCTCCACTTTGAAGCTTGGCTTTACCCTGCCCAGCACAGCACAGCACAGAGAGAACAAAGGCGGCCGGATGGCGTGCAGTTTTCCCAAGGACAAACACATATTGGGAGTTTTAAGCATCAGATGACAAAACCTGCTCTGAGCAAAATTAGAGGACATTATAATTAGAATCATGATCACCTTCATCTTACAGTTTACATTAAAACTCCTAAATTGTTACCACTTTTACAACTCAACAGAAATGACTAAGGTGGGATTTATTTACAGTTTCCATAATGTTGACAAGTTTTTTAATCTGAGATCCTGTAAAACGTGTGAAACTGTAAACGGGCTGCAGCGAGTGGGTGGGTGAAGGGAAGGTGGCAGTTATTCTAACCACATTTTTGAGGTATAATTTCAGATATACTTATAAAATTGTTGTTTTCTCCACAGAGGAGCACAGAAGGAAAAATTCAGACATTCTAAGTTTAGAAAGAAGCATTTTCCTCACCCGTGTACGAAAAAATCAGGCAGTACCTGCTGTAGAATTTGAACTGGCATTCCTGCATTTAAGCACATTTCCTGTCCCTTATTACCATCACTTTAATGTAAACACCACACCCAAATAGAGAGACTACACTTTTGTGTAAATTGTTCTGATGCTAAATCACTCCCAAAAATTGCAATGTGTATTTTTGTAACCACCTCTTCCACTTCTCTGGGCCTTGTTGTCCTTGTTCTGCCAGACTCTTCATTTGAGATAAGTCATTGAATGCTGAAGAATTCAATTTGACATTGAATGCTAAAGAAGAGGTATGAAGGGTCCAAAAAAAGTCAGAGTGACATATGGCTTGAAACTGAAAAAGGGAGATTAAAAATATACCCTGAGCAATAGAAATCCAAAAAAAGTTGGTTAAAACCGAGACAAAGTAGATCTTTGTGGGTAAAAAGTTGTATTCTTGTGTTATTTACAGCTGTTAAGCACAAAGAAAAGCCCATGCCCAAGAAAATTTCTTCGCCATAGATTGCTAGAGGTTGAGAAAGAGCAGGAACCTCAGAACATGCCCAATGTTCATACTCTTCCCTGGGGACACACTGTTGGCTATGGCCAGAGGCAGAACGCAACTAGCAAAACTGGATCCTCCATCTCCACGAGGATCCAGGAGAACTAAAAAAGATTTGGAGAAGGATGACGAGCATAATCAAAGGCATGGAGCAGATAGCAGCTAAATTTACTAGAAAACTCTTCAAAAATAAGTAGAGATGTCTGAGGGAGGGGTTTGAAAGAGGTATGTAATGTAATAAGCAGAGAAGGGAAAATAAGGACAGTTTTCTACTTGTTCTGAGTAAATATATTCAGCATATATTCTCACTGAGAAAGGCACAAACCTAATACACAAACTGTAAATTTACTCGCTACCTTGAGGTCACGCTCTTTATCTTTTTGCAGAATTTCATTGATATTAATAAACATTTGCTGTCTGCGGGACTGTTAATTTTTAGAATATATTTTACTGAAATTTAGTCTTCAATCTTCTCCAAATAAATGTAAAAACATTAATGTAAAACGTACATTTTTCAGAAAAAGAGCATTTCACATCAGGTGTAGGACAAGGAGAGAACCTCTGCGAACTGTCATAGTAAGATTGAGAAAAACTGAATACTGCCAATAGCAAAAGTGAAATCCCCCTGTCGATACCTCCAAGAACCTCAAGAGATCCCTTCCCACCCAAATGAGTCTGTGCTTCTGCAAAACGGAGGACACGTCAGCACTTGCACTAGGGTTGCTCTTGTGAGCTCTTACCTTTGAGAACAGCATCATCTTCTCCAAGATTTATAGTGTTTAATCCCGCCTTTTTTACACATCTGACACTTCTCCTTCCACTTATAGGGTACTGTAAGCTGCAGCAATTTTTGTTAGAAAGTTGCTCCGAAATGTCCAAGCCCACATCCCCATCCTTTCTGGTCAGCATCTGTGATCTCTCATCACCATTTGCATTTCTACTACTGGATCTTCCCAGTTCATTTCTCTGACATTTGACATACTCATTAGTCAGATCTGACTGTGTTTGAAGTCTCAAACCTAATGAATGTTCTGTAGCAAGCCAGGGAGGCTTCTGCTTACTGGAAGTAACTTGATTATTCTCCGTTACTTGGGAAGATGACTGTAACCAAGAAGGAATTGCACCTGTAGAGTCAGACAATTTTCTTCCTGTCAGCTTTTCCATTTGCTCGCTCAAAGTAAGTTCATTGTCAGATTGAACATGCTCCATAACTGCTTGTGCTGTTGTATTCTCTTTGGCATCTTTTATACAAATTTGAGATGGTAACACTTTCGGATCACCCTCTAACTCAGTCAAATTTTTCCTTGTAAAGCTGACCGAGCTCATCTTATGCTCAAAAAGATTTTCTTCTGGCAGAGATTTCCAGTTTGGTGAAGCGCTGTTTGACTGTGAGCATTTAAAATGCAGGTCTGCTTTCTTCTCTGCGACTGCAGGTGTCTTTACTTTTTTCCTTTCATTTGCAGAATACGCAGAGGGATCTTGCTTGTGATCTGTAAGGTCAATTGTAGTGCTGTGGTCAGTGAGGGGATCTCCAGAGGCTCTCTCTAATTCACCATCAAATACAAGGTTCTCATCAACATATAACTTCACCTTCTTTGCTCCAACATTAAGGTCCTATAAAAATACAAGTATGAGGATTTCAATTAAGCTGTTGAAGCATTCGATACCACTGTTCTGTAACTCTGACACTTGAACATTTAATCAATAAACAGACGAAAATGGTTAGACGCCCATATCAATAACGTGCTTTGACTACTTTTTAATCAGATGTTCAATCAACTGAAAGAACCATGGAATATTTAAGATTTTATTTACAAGTACTAAAAACCCTGCTAGACAGTACTATGAACCATTTTGGCTGACAAGGCTTAAATATTTAGAAAAGCTTGAGTAAAGAAGCCTAGATTAAGGATAATTACATTTGATCAGGATATAAATTTGAGAGGCACATTTTGTTTCAGCATCTTTAAGATTCACCACTTTCATGACGTGTTCCACAGCGAACACTAGCCAGATCAAAGCCATGAGAGTTAAAGAGAGTTATAGAAATATAGGACTGAAAAGGACATACGAAAAATCATCTGGTGCATCTCCTTCCACTGAAGAAAGTAAAATATCCTTTACCATTGTGAAGAAAACTGGTTTTAACAGTTTTCAAATGATCTGCTCTGATGGCCTATTCCAACATTTAACCAGCCTTTTAAATAGAAGGCCTTTATCTCAGACACAACTCTGCCAATCACAACTTTATCTCTATGTTCTCCCTTTCCGTGATACCCACTAAAACCCATTTTTTTTTTCATTCAATTGAAGTCAGAACTAATGTTCTTTCTATTCTTTTCATCATTTCCATCTAACCTTTCCTCCCTCTTGACAAATGTACTGGTACCTCCAAAGAAAATATAGAAGATGAGACAAAATCCATCTCCTTTCTACCCGCTAAATTTCAGTAACATGTCCATCACGTGGAGTCTTTAAAGACTCTCTGTTCTTTTCTTATTTCCACGGAAACTGAGAAGCTTTTCATGAAAAGTAAGAAGTTTCAGTTTCAGCCCTCTTGCTTATCTGCTGGGTGTCACTTCTCCTTGAATACTAATTTAAATTTTCCTCCACTCCCAGCCTAAACCAGTTACTCTGTCACCTTCAAGTGTCTCCAGTTCTTCGCTCCTGCACGCACTCTTTACCGCTTACAAGTCTTTCTAGTTCCATTCTACTGCTTTTCAAATAATAACATGTATGAGGCAAAAAATGTAATATAGACCTACAACAGAAGATGTGGGCATAACAAGAAAGCTCCAGTTGAGGGAGAGGAGTAGGGGCAGGAATGTGAGACACATTCCTGACCGAAAAAGATAACCTTCACTAACTTCTCAGAGAACAGCTGTAAACCCAGTTTAATTGGCCATTATGTCATGGCTGCCTGTGCTACTCCTAGAGTATCATAAAGCGTTATATGTCTGTACTCATGCATTTGGCCATAAACCATGATATTTTTTCCCCTTGAACAAGGACACTGCTAGATTAATCCAACTGGGGATCAAAACACTTTAATAATTACATATATTAAAAACTAACTACATGGCTTTGCTTGAAATGACAATGGGGAAGAGCAAAACTATAAGGATGCCCAAGTAATGTTATTTTTTGAATCTTTGTATGTCTGAACTGTTAATGTCTCCCTTAAATGCTAGAGATAGTGGATATTCACAGTTGAATTTGGGATAATGGCAACATTTCTACATAATATGCTGGTCTGTACTGCTGTTACGAATATTCAAACCTTAGTTCTGTGGTTTTACCTGGAAACAGATATAAACGGCATGAAACCACAGAAATATACACATGTATATTTTGAAAAGTATTTGTCAGTTTCATCTTTTTAAGTCAAAATCACCAACCTCATAAGAACAAAATGTTTTTAAATTAATCCCACTCCACCCACCAGTACCAGAGGAGGACATAGACAGAGAAAACATTACAGAATTAGACGATGGAGCTTATTTTCCCTGAAAGAGGGACAGTCAAGCACAGAAAAGGGCCAGTCACTTCAAAATTACTATTCCAGTCAGTAGGAAATTACTTCCTTTCTCTGAAGTTTTGGAGTATCTGGGACAGGTATCATAGGAAGATTCCCTAAATGTGGGATCTGGACTGTATCAAAGCGAACCAACCAAAGCTACAGATATTTCTAAGGCAATAGTGACAGAGTGAACTGGGGCAGGCAAGAGCCATCTATTAATGAAGAACCAGTAGAAGAGCTAATGAAAATCTCTTGCACCAAAATTCTAAGCAGACTGAGGCTCAGGCAGGAAAAATATGGACGGAACTCAGGGAATCCAATACAAACATGTGCAGACACAAGACTAAGAACTTCAGGGAGAAATTTTTCACTCTGGGAGTGGCGAGACACTGGCCCAGGTTGCCCAGAGAAGCTGTGGCTGCCACATCCCTGGAGGGATTCAAGACCAGGTTGGACAGGGCTTCGAGCAACCTAGTCTGGTGGGAGGTGTCCCTGCCCATGGCAAGGGGTGGAACTAGAAGACCTTTAAGGTCCCTTGCAACCCAAACCATTCCATGATTCTATGAACCAGGTTTTTTTTCATTTCCTCCACCCCACTTCTGAGCTTCCAGTTGCCTTGTGATCAGATGTGGTGCGAAAGATCAACAGAATGGTTGGCTTCTCCCAGTACCACTAGTTAACTCTCCTCAAGAAAAAGGAGGATGGAGAAATCCCTTCCTCATGAGTAATTCATTAAGAAGCCACCCTGGAAACCAACTCAGTACTTCACCCAAGGAAGGTTTTTCTCCTCCCAGAAAAGAAATTAGAATAGCATGATGCCTCAGAGCAAGCAAGTAGGTATGATCAACTTCAGAGAGAAAAAAATTGAAATATTTTGGGAAAATAGTTCTATGATTTTTCTTGATGTTCCTTCCCAGCTTGCCCTTCAGCCCTCCCAGAGTGCCTGCTGGGATAGTGCTTTCCAATAATGCAACAGGAATGGGATTTCTGGCTGTTTCAGTGATATTCGTGCACAAAGGACAAAGCTTAAAGCCAGAGGCGCTTTTCTGCAAATTACACCTGGACAGAGGACTTGAAGTTGCCTCTGCCTGACTTCTCACAGAAGAGTGAAAAAGAAGGAGCAACAGGAAAGAAGTCAAACACTAAAAGAACAAAGTTCTTCTAACTCTGCTGGAAAAAAAGCCGCTGCGTCCTTACAGACAAAGCACCTCAGTTGTAGCCCAGCACTGAAAAAAAACCCTCAAGCTCAAAGGAGTGGACATGAACATACATGCAGGAGGAACAGGCGTATGTGATATTGCTCAAAGGAGAAAATGATCCAATTAGAAGGCAACTAAAATATTAATGTTTCTACGTATTAAATCCATTCACAGATTTGTGAAGACATACAAGAGGCATTATATTGAATCTTATGAAAGAGTTCTAATAGCATCAAGTAACGATGCAATTTCAAGGCTGCAGCAATTATGTACAAAACGCCTGAATATTTCAGACAAACTTGAAAAGAACTGGGTGCCCTCACGTAGACTTCATCTGTTCCTGCAGACTAAAAATGACCTCCTTTTTCACAGACCTCATCTGAAATAAATAAAGCCAAGATGAAGCATTCTCTGAGACCTTCCTTGTAATACACTGAATCAAGGAATCCATTACAATGATGTAATCTGACTTCTACAGCTTCTTTCTGCCATATTTTTTCTACTTCCAGACTCAAGTTCTGAAACTCAAACATTTTCAACAATCCAAAAGCACTGGCCCAAATTAATTTTCTGTCTTTTTTTATTTTTCAAGAACTACTAGGGCATCTCTCACTTATGTGGTTTTTAAGGGAAAGAAGGGGGTTAGAATGATTACCAAAAAACAACATAGAAATCTGGCTCTGGATTTACATTACCAGGATTAAAATTGTTACCTAATTGTATTTTTGAGTTTTGTACTTCTCAGACAAAACTTCCCCATGACAAATTACAGAATTAGGCAGAACGGCTTTGTGTTATTCTCTCATCTTAAGGATAATGACACATTTCTTTAGTTAGTGTCTGCACTGCCACCAAAATCCATGGGATTATACTCCTAATGGATTTTACAACTTGCCTCATAGCAGTTTATTAAAAAAACAGTGCCTTGAAACACAGAAACACATTTATGTGTATTTCCTGCATTATATTCAATAGGTTTGGTAACAAATCATACTATTACCTCCAAAACCAGCAGTCCCTTTTGCACTCTCTAATGATGATGGAACATTCTGTAGCCCACGTTTTAATAGAAAAAGCTATTAAAATTCCAGAAAATAAATATAAATCATGTTATAGCAAATTTTTTTAAGTTGTCCCTTCCATAGTAATTTCCATATGTATAAATTACCATATGTGGTTATATAAGAACATGGATGAGAGCAAAACCAAAGGAATAAAGCCTCTTATTTATAATCCAGGACAGCAAATCTTCTTTGATCCAGTACCTGAGATTTTTTTCTTAACATTGCAGTGTACAAACAAGAATAATTTCCATGGTGACATTCAAACACACAAACAAGAGACCATCTGCCATGATATGTCTCTCTTGTAACACTAGATTACTTGTTTTGTTATGAACACAGTTAGTATATTTTTTAATTAAAGTGGCAAAGCCAAATTGAGCAACAGTCAGCCCATTTATACCTATATACATGAGTAAATACATATTTAAACACATACTTATTTATACTGTGATAAAACAACTGAAAATCCTAAATATTAAGATGTACTTACCTTCGTATCTTAATTTCTCGCTACAGTAAAGGATCAACTGACAGAATATGCAAGCCTTTCATTATGTCTTTTGAGATCTTTATTAGCTTTGAAAGAAAACGTTAGTCGTATCTATGAAAATGTTAACACTTATGTTGCTACTACTTACAATTAAGACAAAAGCTAATTTCACAGTAGATATGGAACCTTTCTAGCTCCCTGTTTCACTAGAGGAAATGGTATCTACTTTGATTTCATACTTTTGGAAAAAAGATCAATCTCACTTTCCCTAGGCAAAGTAGAGCATACAGACAGAGGAGTTGAGAAAAGACTACTTACGCAGGGAGTTGTTGGGTTGTAATTCCAAATCTTGATCTTGGATATACCAAAGCCATGTGACCGGGTGGGATTGCGGATAACAAAGTAAAGTTGGACAGGCGGATGGAAAGGGCACATCCAAAGGAAGCTTTCCTTCGTGGTCTAAAAACACGTACAAGCAGACTGTCACTAATACTCTTTCTCCTAAAGAGGCATATTTAATTAATGCACCACTCCAAAGAAAAATATACATCGATTAGAAAAGTAAGCATTTAATAAAATCTACTGCCTTAAGAGCAAAATCTTAACCTCATTTCCAAAGAGTAAATCCGAGCCTCCTGCCTGCTGACAACAACCTGACAATTAGATAAAGGTCAGCTGCTTGCTGTCCCAGTAGGACATCTGCGTGCTCCCAAACGGCAGGCAGCCTGCCATGCTTTGTAACGGCAGGGTCAAAGCAAGCCCAGTTTATTTTAATCAAATTAATCTGCTTTGCAGGCACTAGAGGGGATCACTGAGCACAACAGACACTGTATAATCATTTTACGATTTCTTAAAGTGCTTACACTTGTGTTTTGCCCTCTAAAGAGTGGAATCTTATAGAATTTTATTCCATTCCTCTATTTTAATCAGGCTTTGCAGACAACTAATTTCACTTACAGATTTATTTACTAGAGCTATATATAGGACTCTAAAATTGAAATTTTATATGAAATTCTCTAAGATATCACAGAAGCTCCCAACATGAATTTGACAGACAAGTGACAATCAAGACATTTTAAAGTACCAAAGAATACCTAACTCTGGACACTATTCAGAACTGCTACCTCTACATGTTCAGAAATGGAGGAAAAGGATGTGTGGTAGCTCAGGAGGAGGTAAAGAGTTTCAAAATCAAAATGTTGATTATTAATATACTTGATGTCAAATGCTGCCCCAAAACAGAGACAAATGAGAGTACAAAGTAAATATACATGCAGACTACATCAATGATCTGATTTTAGCAGATAAATTAGCTCCCCTTCCATTTTCAAGGACACACAGTACATATAATCACACAGTAGTTACACAAAGGTAGTATTTTTCCACATGTTTTCACTTTGAAGTGAGACTTTCAGTTTTTCCAGAAGGCAGTAACTACAAAATTTTCCTATCAAGTACTTTAAATGTGTGCCTAATGACTGTAAGGACAGAGCTCCACCAGGCTCTTCAAAGGTATCATCCACTTCCAAAAGTGGTCTTCTACATATTCCAAGCTCTGATGGCTCATAATGTCTCTGTCCCAGAGGCCTCTCAAAACGCTTTGGGAGATTGTTGCTGTCTTGAATGTCAGTTTTGGGCATAACAGCCTTAAGAATGCCAGACAGGTTTAATCTTTTCTATATAAAAAAAAAGGAAGAAGCCTCTTAACCTCAGAGAAATGAAGGATAGCCCTCAAACCAGTGTGAGCCCAATCCCAGGATCAACTTCAAAGCTAGATCATGTTACTCAACTGATACTATGAAAAAGAACGATTCAAAAAATCACTTCCTAGCAGCAGACAGTATCTGATGACCATCCTTCTCCAGACCTCTCAAGGTGGAACAAGCAATAGGTTCTGGTGTGCACTGAGATAGCGCCAGAGATGCCTTCCCAGGAGGGCACCAGATTCAGCACCAAAATGGATCTGGAGAGACCTACTCATGCTTTGCACTAAGTTTCTCTGTAAAGTTGCACATAATCTTTCAAACAATAAATGGTATATCAGAGCCAGGCCGAGGATTGTGTCTTCAGTGAGAGGCAGCTCTAGAGACCGTGTTGTTTATCAGTGAAAGTAAGTGCTTAGGACTGAGGATACACAAACTCACAAGTGTTACAGTCACTGTATGTCACAGATCTGACACCAGAAACTGAAGGCACCTCGATTAATCCATTTCGGAACTCACAAAGCTCTGGAGGACTCTCATGTTCTATCACTAAGAGTGAAGGTGATGCCTTTGCCTTCACATGATGTACTCTAGTCTGGAGTTACTGTCTTTGCAACTAGCACCGAAAAATCTAGCCCCAAAGTTCTTTGACCCATCAGGGTGAACCTGACATGTAAGGAGTAGGAATTACATTTGAACTGGATCAAGGAAAAAAAAGTGAGAGTGAGAACTTTTGGTCTTTGATTTTGGGGAGACTGGCCTGAGACACCAATTTGTGTGGGCACTGAAGATACACCTCATGGAGAGTAAGAAAGTCTTAAGCACTGTGAAGAGGAATGATGTGAGTCTGAGGGTTCACCACTGCACAAAAATGCCTTTGTTAGATATTTCTAGAAGTACAGTTCCCTGTCCTTGTTATTATGAGGTTTAAAAGACATATATATGCTTATCAGAATCAAAAAGGTTTACGGAAAACACTTCCAATTAAATGCCTAATCTCTGTCTTATTAGGCATAATATCCTGTCAGGCACTACTTCCTTAGTTGAGAGCACCTGATGTTCTGCCAAGCATTTTTTATTTTTACAGCATAACACGTAGTACAAGGGAGGACGCAATTTAAGTGTTCTTCTTAAAAGTCTGCAAGGGTAATAAATAAACTGACAAATAAATAAAATCCCTGATCTTCAGTAAGAGTATGTCTGTTCTCAAAGACAAATGTATACCTAAATGATCAAAGATGGAAGTGTTTTAACCGTAGCAAAGTGGGTTTTCTACAAAGTAAATTTTTACGTTAGTTTTCATTCTGTTAAAGATATTAGTTGCTTAAAGATTCTTTAATTTCTTGGCTTTTTTCTAATACACCCAAAAGCTTTCCTGTACGATCTGAAACATACACAGATTGGAAATGCTGGTTTGACTTCTGAAGGAGCCTGCAGTTCAGTTATTGCATTCTAAGGCCTTATTCCCTCTCCCGGTGGCATCTTCTCCGATGCAATCCCTTTCCAGCTTCAAGAGAGATTACAGTACCACAAATCAAAGGAATATATTAATCCACAAAATATAAAACCTCATTACTTAAGAATAATGGGATATAGAAATATATGAGAAATGCTGAGAATAACAGGTTTATAATGATTAATGAATATATTACTACATAATTTATAATTATCTAGAAAATCCAAGAGTCACTACTACTACTACTGCTGAGTGTCACCTGTAGCCTATGAAGGAAAACAGGTATTTATGACACCCAAAAGACAAATTTCAGGAGAGGGTAAGAAAGATGTCTCAAATAAAAATATTTGTCTGGAAATAATACTCCATACTGAGTTTCAACTAAATTTCAAAATACCACATATTTGCCCTCTTCTATTCTCATTCACTCTGCAAGCAGAAAGGTATCACTAGTATGAAATAAGTTAGAATTTATATTTTTTAACAGACTAAGTAATTTAGTGTCCTCAGCCACTAAAATCGTAGTAATTTTCCCTAGAATCCTATATCTAGGGGCCCATGGAGACAAAGGACATACAGCAAACATGCAGCACAAATGAAATGATGGCTGTATGAGGGACTGTGGATATTTGGATCAGGATTTTGCCCCAGTTATTGCCCTTTCTCCACTGTCTTAAGTACGAGGACCTACTTCTCATCTTATCTCGCAGAAGAGCCATGAAATACTTTTATCATGTCACACATTTTTCTTAATCTCTTCTTCAAAACTACCTACCTATGCATTCTTATTCTTTCATGATCCTTCCCTAGGTTAAAGGATAACAAGGGCACAGAAGAAAATAAGTACATTTCCTTCTTAAGTGTACTTAAATTCATATTAAGCAACTGGAAGAAGTTAGCAGTGAAGCTCCCACACATTTAGATCACAAGAATTACTTAAGTTAATCAGCAGACATACTGTAAAAATGTAAAATTCCCTGTCCCTAAAGTTTTGTGATCTTGTTCTACGGATATTATGATTATATTACAGTATTTTAAAAAATGAATGTGTTCTCCCATCCAAGATAATACCACAGAGTTAATATGAAAGGAAGCAGAGCTAAAGCTGCCTCCTTCCAGTTGTTCAGTTAATTGTCAGGCAAATTAATCAAAATCTGTCCTAAAACAAAAATATAACCAAATACCAACATCTTCAACAGGAAAGCTGAATTTCTTAATTAAAAAAAATGCATATATTATTTACTATTATCAGATAGTTGTTATGCAAGTCAGGTTCAAAATGCAATCATGTTTCTAAACAAAAACCTAGTGATGGAATATTAAAGAGTTATTATAATGAGAAATTGTCACATCCAGGACTAAGCTGTCTTACATTTATGTTCTTATTGACCAAGCAGCACAAATTCCCTGGGTTGTCAGCATTTCGAATGTCCACATCATGAGGAGACACAAATATCTTTTCGTTGCATAAATCAAAGAATTCCACCTCACTCAGGCCCACGTTTACTGGATTTCCCCAGTTAGAAAGAAGTTCCATGGTCACATAAATGGCATCACGTACTTCCACACTGGTTGTCATCTAGATTGAAATGAGATATGGTATAAACATAAGTGGCAAAACAATAAAATGTGAAACAAAATAAATACTGGTGAGTCAGAAGGAAAAAGCTTGCAAACTCAAGGCTATCTGGATGACATTCAGTCATTCTGGGTTCCACCAATTTTGCCCCACATCAACTAAAAAATCTATGGCAGGGTAAGAGAATAGAACTTACCAGCCTCTTCAAAGCCTATAGATAAACCAGCTCTCTGTTCTTTGCCTGATTCCTTCATTATTCTGATGAATTCTTTTCTCTTACCCTGATATAGGTTTATTAGTTGGCGTGGGGCAGAATCGGTGGAATGCAGATTATTCAATGTACTTTGATTTCAGTAATACTGGGAAGCAACAGTTATGGTGCATAAACCCACACACCTTCTCTCGCAGCGTGGAATCTACTTCAGATTTGCCATCAGGCAGGAGTATGTCATTATCACAGGCCGAAGGGCTCTCAGGCTCTGGAAGGGCTTTCAGAAGATTCTTCTGTGGTCTGAAACATACATATTCTTCTATGTGTTACTTCCTCATAATTCTTGTATTTTTAAGAAATAGTTTTGTTGGTGCAAAGGTGAAAAGATGAACCCACACACCCCATGGAAGAATCCCATGTACCCCCATCCTGAACAACAACTGTCGCAGCATCACCCTTCGACACACCGAGTTTGGTTCAAAGGCCAGTCTCCAGTTCTCAGCTGGTTCTGAGGCAGCCTGGGAAAGTAATATTCAGGAGGTATAAAGACAAACAGAGGGAGATGGTTGGCAGATCCCCAATCACAGATACTGGCCCAAGGCTGAAATCTTCCCCCGATTTACTACTACCATCCACGATGTCTCAGGTATCTAAAGGTTATCAGGTGTAGTGGTACTACACTACGCTATACTGGAAAATACCTCCTCAGAAAAGGAAGATAACCTTAAAGGAAATATATATACCTGATTCCAAAAGGACAAATTCTCTCAACAGCTTTTGTCACTGCAGTCCGTGTCTGGCTTTTTTCTGGAGCTTCAGCCATCGCAGAAACAAGAGACGACACAGAAAATTTCTTCTAAGTAAGAAAAAGATGAACATGTTTCATTCGTATCATTCTCCACATAACGAGCATCAGTCTGCAGCTCTGGTATAAATACGAGTTTGGGCCCAGCTCTGGTCTCAGCTAAACTGTAACTCCATAATGAGTTAAAGCACATTTAACAGAATTGGTTTTAATTTGCAGTGAAAGAGCTGAGCTTGATATTCTATGGGGAAGAAAAGGAATGTAAAAGCATTCTCTGATGACTATTAAATATATATACATATATGTCTGAAATCTCATTGTATAATTGGGTAGGACTCAGAGTTGGCCAAAGCTTTGGCACAGGTCTGCCTAGACTTTCCCCTTCTCCAAAAAAGGATCATAGAGACTTTTAGACCCCAAAAAAGCTCAGGTTTATTAGAATAAAATCTTGATTTATTGTTTTAAATCTAGAACTATCAGTAGTTCTAGATAGTAGTGACTATCTAGGAGAAAACAGAGGAAAAGTCCAGCAATTCTTACAATGGTACGGGCTCTTTCTCTGCCTCTACCCCACTTTGTAAGTGTACCCTGATCCCTTTGGTATTTTTCCTAAAAATGCGTTCTATCAGAGACAGAACACCCAGCACAGTGAACAACCAGTCAGATGAAGAATGGCAGTCCTTCTGTTCTTGGGTCGCTTCATTTTTATAATTTTTGAAGAGTAGGAGAACTTAAAAATGCTTAGAAGTTAATTACTTTTTTAGTATTAAAAATTCTGCATTGTTATACATTTAAATATCAAAGGCCAAGTTCCACAATCCTTTCATCGCAAAATTAAATTACTACTGGAAGATCATTTAGGTCAGCCTTAAGACTGAGAACTCACAGTGGGTTTTTGAAACTCCATCTCAAGTGCCAGGATAAAATTACATCTATTTTAAGTATTATTTCATTAATTTTCATTTAGGCATAACAATATTAAAATTAGCCCTAATATTAGCAGTAAGATACATTATGTGAGAATATTCAATGGAATTTGTTCTTTCAATCATATAAATAGCTATATCTCAAAACCAAGCGGAATAAGATTGAAAAATTGACATAGATGGTGAAATCATATGTTAAAGTACTTACCTATAGTAAAAGAACATTTTCACCTATGCTCCTAACCCAAACTCCCCCAAAACCTAATGTTAGCTCAGTGGTGGCAGTGGATACAATATATATACATGAATATATACTATATTCATCATAGCATCAACTCACAACTTCAGGGAGTAGCAGCTTCGTTTTAAGTAGTCAGCTGTCTTGGAAACTCTCAGAATTCAAAAGTGTAAGTCCAAGAATGTCTAGGCATCTCTCTTTTCCTTCCTAAAAAAAGGAGTCTCCTAAACACCAAACTGGAAGCAGTCTTTGAGTCCATGAACACTGTTCATGACAGACAGTTTTCTAAATTTCAGTTTATGCTCAGATTTCTTTATGTACTTTCTTTCTGAGAACCGGATTATCGGTTATGCTCAAAGTTTAGCTAGGATTGTCAACATCAACCTCCTTATTCTTTAACTTAACAAGGAATAATGTTTTGACCTGAATCAGAAGGGAATGGATTTTTGCAGATTTCCTTGTGTATGAGTTTTTAATTGCTTTTAAACATGGTTGTTGGAGATAAGAGACGTACACCCATTGGTGCAGAAAACCCAAGCTAGCTCCTCCTCACTAAGAGCTAGCTAGTAGTCTCCAAAAAGCAGAGCATGGATTAGTAGGGGACAGTGCCCATATTAATCAGTCCAGTAGAAAGGTAGGATTTATTGGTATGGAAATCACAAATTATCTCTTTTAAGAAGCTTCCAGAGTGAAAATGGCTCAACCGGGCCTGCAGCTGCGCATTTGACTGCACAGACATATCATTTGCCTAGTCTATCAGTCGCGCAGTGATCCCTGAAATCAAGGGAGTGCTGTGGGATGCTATCCTGAGGAAGCAGATTAAAGAAAACCACCCTATGGGAAAATAATACAAATTCAATTGCACTTAAGAGGCATCACCATTCATTCACACACAATCCCAATGTATGAGATTGTAATTTGGGGGGGTTGCTACTTGATCAAACAGCCCTCTCCTGTATTCTGCCCTACCTTTTGAGGGCTTGTGGAAACCGCCTGCCTTTGCAGATCTCTCTGAAAGACTTCATTTTCCATTTGCATTGCTTTAACCACAGCTGAAACTGAGAAATCGGGATCCTTCTCACACACGTTTTTTCGAGTTGCTGAAAGCGGTCTTTCTGGGCGACTGAATGGTCCTGCCACCAAAAAAAGGAAGGAACATTCATTTGTTTGACCAGACACACAAGTACGGGACATTACAACAGCAAACATTTCAAACATCCGATTCAGTTACTGACACAGGGCTTTGCTAGCAGTCTGTAACCATCCCAAGTGACACTGAATTGCTCCAATTTGTTTTTATATTAAGATTCCAGGTCACATCTACTTTAAACAACAGCTAAAACAGTATAGTAATACGAGGAATACTGACAGATGAGAAACAATTTTTATGCTTTAAGATTCTTTGTACTTGCTTTGTTCCAGTATTTAATGGAAATACCTTGTAACGGTTCATTGAAAAAGAAATACATTGAAAAATTCTAGTGTGTTGAAGTTATATATAACTGGGGTGTTCAGCTATTTTGGAGGAATGGAGGAATACCCAGAGACTTCTAGCAAAACAAGGAGAGTCAGGAGTTGCTACTTCCAAGACAAAATAAATGACCTTATAACTTAAGTAGTCATCAAAATGCCCATACGCATTCCAATCTTCCCAAACATCACAGAGAAACAGAAATGTCACAGCCTATAAACAGGTTTAAAAGAAAGGAAATAAAATTTAACAATAGAGGATCTGAGATTGAACTAAAACAGAAGCACAGTGGTTATATTCAAAGGAGAAGCACAGCAGTTATATTCAAGGACTTCAAAAGTGAAGGGAAGAAAAGACACCAAAGTTGTACAGACATTTAGATCAAGTGAATCCTCCCTTTAGATCAAGGGAAAACACTGAAGAACAGACTGCTAAGGAAGCGTGCTCATATTGCTGCAGTGAGGTTTATTAAGCAGGAGAGTAAAATAGCAGTGGATGCTTGTGACATGAAGTCTACCTTGAAAAGACAGCAAGTTAAAACTGAACAGAGATTTGCCTGCATTCACACTCTTTAAGCCCTGTGCCGTCTACGCTCGTAAGAACTTTCAACAAGCATTAGTCATCTCTGAAAATACAGGGAACAGAATAAAGTCCTTTTTATTTTTCTGTACTATACCATCCTCCTGAAATGAAATTCATTTAAAGAATTAAAGTGGTAGCTGGACAGAAACAGGTCTAACAAGCACTGTTAGAACCTGAGAAAATGCTGCACACATCTTCCGAAAGTGGTCTAAGTGAGCATCTGCTCAGACAGATGGTGGGTGAGGGTCTCAGTAGCTATAATAGGATTTATTCTGAAGCCAAAAAGAATTAGCTTTTTTCCTCAATTTGTTTTTTTTGCCAATTAAGAAACTAATATTTTAACTTTTCAAAACTTAGCTTTATCGCTTTCTTGGGACACATCTGGATTTTGTTTTTTTGAAGAGTGTCTTAACCACAGGGTATGCCAAGTCTGAAAACTTCATCTCAAACCTCTCAAAACTCAAGTTCATCAGACTTGTTCAATTAAGGACTGTGCTGAAATAGCAATGATTTCAGCCCCTACACTTGGGGTTCGGTTTGGGTTTTTTAGCCCAGGAAAGACCACACCTTAGCAGCAGATTTCTAGAATAAGCAGCAGTGCCTTCAAGATGGTGTTCTCCAGTCCAGGAAAAACATTTTCCAGTATGGTCCTAGATCCTGGCATACCTACCTGGCACTAGACTGATCTGCAGTGTTCAAGGTGTGATTCAAGTACAGGCCCAAGCAGCAGAGCTGGAGTTTTGCTGTGCTGTGGAAAACTATGTCTTTATTGCTATAAAGGCATTGCATTAAAATCTTCCACCAAGGCATCAATTGCTGATTTTGAGAAGACACTCTTCAGTTAATAACATAGGGAACAGATCTCCAAAAGGAAAGTGGGAAACGCAGAGCAAGAACGATGACTGAAAGGGAGAAGAAAAAGTCTTATGCTCTGGAAGCCAAAAGAGAAGTAAAGATGTAGCAGAAGACTGAAGTATACAGGCTTTGGACTTTCCCACAATTCTACTTAAGTTAAAACACTAGAGGTGGTAAAAACAACAACAAAAAGCCTACCCACCCCACCAAAAAAAAAAAAAAAAGGACAGCAGCTAAGAAAAAAATCACAATGACAGACGTGTGCTGAAATTACAGCTGAGCCAGAGAGGAAAAAAGCATGAAAACTCTCCTTATCGACATTATATATTCTTATTTCTTACTAGAACAAATTCTTTCATGTCTTTCCTGCTGCAAGAACTCAGCAGAGAGTGGCCGAGTGATTTTATTTTTTACCACGACTGGTCTGACAGGAATGTACTTTTCAGCATTATCTTTTCTTTTTGCCGAGAGAACTCGTAGTGGCTTCACATCTGCAAGATAATAAGGGAACAGAAATAATCAACTTCAGAGCTATTTACGAGCAGCTAGCCAGGGAAAACTGATTGAGTCTTAACTGTTAACATTTTGCCACTTTAATTATGCTGGCAAAGTGACAACTGCCATCCTACCTTCCTTTCACTGATACTGTCCTACTGATGTAGAAGTACATATAGAATCATAGAATCTATATGCATGGCTTGCACTGACTTTGTGAAACAAAATAAAATATATCATCA
>JAOXJM010000071.1:15616997-15652553 GCA_026413425.1 Tringa solitaria
CACATCATTACCAGATATTTACCTGCCTTACTGTCAAGAAAAGCAAAAATAAAAATGAAGTCCCAAGTCACTTATTAACATTGTCATACCATTGAGACATTGGAGGGCTCCAAAGGAGAAGACCTGACAAAAAGAAGTGGCACAGAGCCAGCCAGATTTGCTTTCTCAGATTAATAAATTGTTCATCAGAGATGAATAGCAGATGCTATGATGATAGGTATCCAGCACCCAGGATGGGAGATGGAGCAAGCTGAGACTGAGAAGATTTGGCTGCCTGGGTTACTGCAAAACCAGTTCAAAAATATATTAAAATAAAAATAATCTCTTGAGAATGTCTTAAACTGTCTCTGAGTTCAGACTCAGTTCAACTGTCTAGGCCTGATGGTGCCAATGGGTTAACCACAGCTATATCTTCGTCTTTGCAAAAAAAAAAAATAAAAAAATAAAAAATTCTTAACCTAGTACTAAGAGGATCAAGTCTCCCAAATCAGGAGATTAAAACAACAAGTTTGCTGAAGAGCATGAAAACTCCTAAGAATATGGAGTAACCATTAAGAATTAGCCAGCAACAATTCCCTTAAAAGTAATGCTCTCCAAGAATTATTACAGCACTGAAGTAGTGTATAGTACACAGAGACTTACTACTTTGATCCTGGTTGAACTCCAACACAGTAAGGGCACCAGAATCAAGGCTGGAGCATCTCCCAGCATCCTGACATTCAGAAGCTTCTCTCTGCAGTGATCTACCGCTATGCAACTGGAGGCCTCCAAAGCTTGTGATTGTTTCCTCAGTGGGAGACGGCTCTGAAAACACATCCTCTTCAACAGAGTCATAATCATCACTAAAAGAGGTTTCTTCCACCCTTTTCTCTTCTACACCGAGTTGTGAGCTTCTTCTCAATTCCTGGTATAATTCAAAGAGATTTGTCAGAAAAGCTCAAACACGTATTTCAAAATAAACCATTGTGGCTGCCTCTTCCTCCCATAGGACAAAGAAAAACCATTTCATGGACTTGAAGCCATGATGCAGCTAAAATTACTCACATTCCTGTGTTGTGTTTTCACTCCTCTGATGAGGAGTAAAGAATTTTTCTTACAAAATCTTAAGAAGAATTTTATTGTAAAGAAAAATCATCACACAACTCCTTTGTTCCTTCTCATCAGTTCTGTAGGCCAAGAAATTTTTATGTGCAAAACCAAATTTTAGGAACAAGCTACAAACAGGAGGTAACGGAAAGAGCAAGGGAATATATTTTCCTAGTCTCACATAGTCAGGTTTTCTATTTGAAGACAAGCTGCAATCCAGATTTTCAAATGCCTTCACAAGACTGCAAAGCTAACGGAATACCAACTTATTTATAAGCAATTAGACAGATAATAGTCCTGTCTTGTAGACATCTGTACTTCAAAAACAGTAGAAAAGAGTTGTGGTCTAATGGACTAAGCTTCCAGTTTGCACAGATTTTTTTAAGTGAACACACTGTACCAGGATTTTATATAAAAACTAATCTATTTTGAAATTTACTGTGGACAAAACTGCCCTTCCTCTCTCAGCATGTGCCATAAACAGCATAGATGATGCTGGAGAGCCTTGTGTTTTTACAAATGCAAAAAGAAAAGACATTACCTATCTTAAACGCTCTTTTTTCCCTACTTTGTTGGTATTAGAGTTTTGAGATAAGGATAGGTAAGCAAACTACGCATAAAATGAAAACCTGAAGCTATCTTAGGTACAAATGAACTGTGACAGCGTATGTGCCGTTTGCAAATGAAAGCTTCAAACTGCTCTTCTGCTACAGATTACACTCGTTAGGAAATCCACGTTGACAGAAACATATTGCAAAGAGCAGGCAAACTTAGGTTAAAAAGAAGGTCTATAAGCAACCTGAGGCTTGATATTGAGCACGTCTTTACAACAGTCAAGACTAATATTTCTAGCTGTCTGACAGGGAATTGTACAGGCTTTCTTTTAGTTTGAAACCTTATTTTAACAAGACATGCAAGAAAACAAATTATAGCTTCAGGAAGAAAAGTGAGGTATTGGTTTAAAATTATTAGCTTACTACTTACACATAAATGATTATAAATATCCATCTCTGTAAAAAAGTTACTGGTTTGTAGAGCGAAAACAAATCATAGTCTCAAAAGCAATATAGGAAAGCTACAAAGATGCAAGCTCAAAAATACGCTTGGGAAGTTTGTCTGATGTCAGTAGTGAGAACTGTAGACAATTTTATATGTAGACACTATTCCACTACCCAGAAGAGCTTTATTTATATCATTAATTGGTTAGGCAGAAAAATATTCATACACTTTTGTTCATTCATTCGTGAAGTGTGCTAGAACAAATTGCGATTAGTAACCAAATGGAAAGCTGAACCGCCAAACAAAGGAGGCAATACAATAACAACCCTTGATGGAAAACAACTGTATTGACTATAATATTTTTTAAACTTTACTCTGACTTCTGTTGGTTAAAACAATGACATGCAGCAATTTTAGCGTGATAATTCAAAAATTAACCTAAACCCAGAAAAAGTTGTTAAGCTTTCTCTAGCCTGACAGACAAGAGTAACATTCATGTGGAGAACCATTAAATGAACTGAGTCTCCTTGCATGAAATACCTTGGTTCTATCCAACAGAGACCTCTTTAAATTAGGACTGAACATGTTACAGTAATGTTGACTAAGATAAGATCTTCAATGTAGTTTTTCTTTTCATTTTTTCCTTCCTTACATCACATCTCATCAACGTGGAATCCTCTAGGGAAAAAAACACTACATACTGGGTCTGCATGCTCTAGTCAGGGCTGATACTTGGGCCCATTCACATTTCAATTGACACCACCATGAACAATAATAGAATGCAACTGCCATTGTACCTGGGTGCAATGGAGAGGATCATCACCATTTGTCTCCACACTCAAGCTTTCATAAGATTCAAAATCCTCAGAGTAGTCAAGAGGAGGTTTAATGCAGAGTTTAGCACCCCCTTCTGTTTTTATCTCCACAGTTTTCTGTTAAAAAAGCATTCAAAGAAATTAGACATCTTTTGTGCTATCAGCAGTACAAAAAGAATCATCAGAACATTTTACATACCAATATCTAGATCAAGCAGCCTTTTTCCCTTCTGTTCCATCACAGGTTTCTGTCCTCTCTGAGCTCACCTTTGGGCACCTGCGTTATGGTTTAACTGCCCAAGTCAAACTCCCCACCTGCTGCTGTGATCCCCAGAGTAGGTGAGGCCCAGCATGCACCAGGTGTTTGGCATCAAAGTGAGTGGGTTCACCCCTCACCTCATCAGAGACGGGAACAAAATGGTAGGAGGAGGGATACAACAATCAACAAAACAGCTGAAGTGCAATCACTTAAAGCCCAGGCAAGAAGTACTGGTGGAACAATCTTATGGCAAAAGCTCTCAAGCTTCTGGGAAATCAGCAAACCCTGAAATGCATCTACACAAATGGAGAACACATGGGGAATGAACAGGAGGAGTTAGAAGCTTGTATCCCATTACAAGGCTATGACCTGACTGGGATCACAGAGATATGGTGGGATAGCTCACCAGACTGGAGTGCGGCGATAGACAGACTCAGGCAGAGGCTCTTTAACACAGACAGGCTGAGAAGGTGAGAAGGAATTGTCGACCTTTACGTGGGTCAGTCATAACTTAGTTATCTGGTGTTCATGCACTCCTCTGCCATTTTGGAAGTGCCAGGAGCAGAGATGTCCCAGATAGAACATCCTAAGGCAAGCTGTTTTTGGATAGAGCGTGTTCTTTCAATAAGTCTATTTTCAGGTCTCACAGCATACTTTAGCACAGCCTAAGTTGGACAGTTTTGAACATGAATTTCTAGGTCCTCTAGCCAAAAAACCCACAGGGAAAATTACTGGGAAAGTAAACTGCTGTCTTGCACAACCTTAATCAGTGGTTGCACATTTCCTTCGCTAAATAATTCCAGTTGCTTATTAAGATACTATAAATCTGCTATCCTCCCATCCAATTAAATAGATTTTTAGGTATTACTCTAAGCTAGTATTAAGTAGTAGCTTGTTTTAAGCAGTACAGCTACCTACATTGGGCTAACTTTCCAATCCAGGCAAGAGGAGATGCCTCCTTCTTCATCTGGCTCTTGGGATCAGAATGAGGTAGGTTATGATGAGCCACACATTTGGCAAATTTAGCAAACAAGTTGTGACAGGCCAATACGTAAGCAGTGATCTACTGAGAGAAATAGCAGCTGAGAAAATTAATTCAACTAAGCAGTAAGGGTGATAAATGAAGTAATGCAGCCTTAAAAACTGAGTGTGCAATATTTGCTGAAAGAAAAGAGAACCTGCATGACATGATCCGCAGTGACACAGACACCTGATCCCCAGTCACTCAAGCACAGACTGGACATCCAGCCCAGGGCAATTCCTAATCAAGTAGGGTAATTATTTGAGCAACATGTCTCAGTTGCTCAGAATTCACATTTATTCTGTTAATTAAGTCATACTCCTTGACAAGGGTAAGTCAGATCCTTCTTTAGACCAGGAGAAAATAAAGATCATTGAGCTTTCTCCAGTGAACCTGCAACTCTGTAGCTAATGGCTCCAAATTTCTTATAGGCCAGATTATTTTTATTATCTATATGCATTTTTCTCTCTTCTGATCTACAAGAATCTGTCACAGATTATAACTCAAGCTATAAAAATTACACGTCTGTGTCCCTTAATTCTATTGCAGGGTGGAAAAAAGCAGTGACAGGCAGGGCTGTATCTCCAAAATGAGATTTTCCATGCTTTGCACTAGATAAGCTCCCTAGGCTTCCCATCAGAGATGTCAAGCAACAGCTATTCTGCTGGAGGGTAGACTGAGCCAATCATGTCAAGGCTACATAAGTTTCTTGATGGATGTCACTGAAACTGGACCCTTTCAATGAGATTTGCCTCTTCAGGCTTCAAAGCAGACAGAAAATTGGTCAGGGTATCATTTCACATCGTCACTCAGTGCCCAGACTAAACCAAGGCTCAGATGCTATGAGAGTCCCAGCTGCCCACTGTCTACTAGTTGCAAGCAATTTCCCTTAAAATTACTTATGATCTAAGAATTAGTTCAATGATGCATTCTTTCTAACTGTTTCTTACCTGAAGCCAACTTCTGCGTTGCATTTTGCTTGGTGCAACCTGTGTGCTGCATTCTTGCACCTCACTCTCTTCTAGCTGGGCTGCTTTTTCAGAACAGAGACAAGAATTAGAAGACAGAAACCAGAGTGTGGTATTTGACAATATATGACTCCGTTTGCTTTTTTTTTTTTTCCCCTCTCCCCAGATGAGGACGAAAGAGAAAGTCTTTGACACGTGAATGGTATCAAAGGCATTCCACTTGAGATACTGGCTAGTTGTGTATTAGTAGCAAGAGTTTTGAACCTCTTTGGGGACAGTCATCATCATGTGTATTCAAGATAATAAATTGTTCAAAAGTACATTAGCTTAACAGCAAGGGAAGCTCCACATTCAGTGATAGGAAAGTATAGATATATGTTCTAGAATAGGGGCACGCATCATTCTAACTCCTCACAAGCAAACTGCCTTAGGAAGCCAGCTGAACCCGGAACCAGAGGCAGACTCTGATAGACAGGGTCCCAATGAACAACAGGTGAGATGCTGGGTTTACAAATGAATTAGGTGTATTTACTCTCAAACCAAGGAACCATAAGGTATTGGCATATTCAACTGAATGTATTAGGTATTTAACATACTGTGCAGAGAAGGATTCTTCATGTACAAGTCATAGATGAAAGACAAACAATCATTTTCCTTCACTTCTAAGGCAAGGAAGAGTTGGTTCTCTGAACTTCTGCAAAAATTCTGTGTATGGCCAAGCAGAACTACGGGTTCCTGTGCTAGAAATGGTCCCAAATTACAGTGGGACAGTGAATTTTTCAGAAGGTGCTTTGATTGAGGTAAAGAGACAAACATCTTGCAGGTCACATCAGCATCCTTAATGGAACAAGGACATCACCAACACTCTCAATAGCATCCTAAATAAAAGCATCTCATTTCCCATGTCCGAGGCAGATTTACAGCTTCCATTTCTTCTCAGTGGAGAAAAATAGCTGATGCAAAACCTTTTTTCTGTAAGCCATAATTTAATGGTCACCCTAAGCCAGCAGAAACCAATAAAAGAAGCAGTCGTCCTACAAAGGTCATAGAATCACAGAAAGATTTAGCTTGGAAGGGACCTCTGGAGGTCACCTAGTCCAGCTTTCCATTCAAAGCAGGGCTTCAAAATCAGATCAGATTGCTCATTACAGGTCTCAATACCACATTTCCTTCTTTGGCTTGGACAATGCCACATGCACCTGGTGCACTGAACTGTTCAGAGAATTGTTATGGGCAAGTTTTAACCAAGGAAAAACATAAAAGGAAGATTACTTTTAACTGCAGTCACCCGTGCAATCTGGTTCATCATGAGATTGCAAAATGCTGGTACAAGCGTGTAGGAGAGGACACAGGGTAGGACCATTCTTGGGGGAAGAGCGCACACTTATGTCAATTTAGAGTGATCATAAAATCACACAGCAAGAACAACCAGATGTTGTTCTTGCTTCAGCACAGTGTCTTTTAGGCCTGAAACAGGACTAAGAGCAGAGAGGAAAAAGAATGGACTGTTCCAAGGGAAAAAAAACAGTCCTTCCAACTAGAGCTCCTGCTACTCCATTCTGCTATTCCTAAATAACTCCAGAAATACTTTGCAGTCATTAGCATTGATGCTGATTGCTATGGGGCTCTTCTAGCACCGAGGGTGAACTGTCCCGAGATTACAATGCTAGAAGTGTGGTCTGATTCAGTCACTGCTTTGGGGCAGAACTGGAAGCATCTTTCACTTCCTAAGAAATCCATCTCTTCTAAACAACTGCCCAGAAGGCCACTTGTGTGCTATAAATGTAAGAAGGGAAAGGGGACAGGCACTCAAGCTACCACTGCTGAGTATTTGGTTCTCAGAATTGTTTGAGTGTTTTGTGATTGGATTCATGTGACCAGGTCTCTCTAAACCACGAAAAACAGGAGTCCAAATCCCAGGCAGAAGCTGATGGAGCTGAGCTAGTTGTTTCTGCTACAAACGGTACTTCAGAACAGAAACTTCCTTCTCACAGCACGGATGGTATGTGAATATCAAACACTACTTGTTTCAGCACACAAAACAGATCCACTGGTGTCATTCCCTTGGAGACTTGAGCTGACCGTGCCTATTCTAGCAGCCAAAAAGTCAGTCACCAATATATTTGTCATAATCAAAGGAGATGCCATGCTAGCCTTAAGCCACGTCTTTGTGACCACACTGATATTCACTGAAGCACATACATGGTTGTGAAACTATGTCTGGGTTCTGCACCCAAAGAAATGACAGTATACCTAGAGACTATACCTAGAGTATACCAGCTTCACCACCTTATAAGCCCATCATTTATTTTAAATTCATTTTCCAAGCCTAGGTGTTAAAAGTTTATCAATCTCTATTATCATGAATTACTCCTAGGGTACACAGACAAAGAAAATAGTCCAGACAAAAAGATTTATGATGACACTTCCAGGAACCCCAGAGAGGGATTTGTGCCCATTCTGCATTATTAAGTATCACACAATCCTAATTTTTCAGTGAAGATTAATCCCATAGATGGATGCTTTAGAAGTAATAAATGATGCAATAACTCTCATGGGAGATGGATAGGGAAGAAAATTCAGTGCTGTATCTCAGCTAGAAATCGTTTCTGTAAGTAAAATCATATTCAATCATTGAGAGGAAATGCCTAGAAATGAAACAGACCACAAAATTGCTCAGGTACTACCCCCAGGCAAGAAGCTTATACAGATCACCAATGACTCCCACTCTGGACTCTAGTGATAAAATCAAATGGAAGAAGAGAAATGACAGGATGATGATTCAGTCAGTATCTTGCACTGCAGTTACACGTTTAAAATAACAGCATCAGAAAGCTAAGCAACAGCAAAACACCAAGTTCTCTTCTACAGAAATAACACTACTGTCTCTGAGTCGATGGAGCTGAGGAAAGGAACAGAGACTGTCACTGGATTCTTCAAAGGTCCCTAAGACAAGCTGGAGTGTTCTATCCTAACCGAATCAAATGGCATTAAGCAACCATAAAAATAACCAACTCTAGTAAAGCTTAGAGATAACAGCTGCACAACGAACTTTTAGAGGAAATTTCTCTTGATGGAGTTCCATTACAGCTGCTGCCACAATATCCTTGTACAATTTTTACACTAAAAAGTCAAAGACATCACTTTACACCCTCTTTAGCTACCTAAAGGTACGTATCCCAGTGTGACAGAGCACGCAATTTCCTTTTTTTTTTTCCAATATCCAAGAACATGAGCTTTTTTGCCTCCTTACACCCAAGTTTTTACTTTCATAAAGAACAGTGAAGATAGGTGACCAGCCAATTCCCCATCACCGTCCCATATAACCTGCAAGAAATTATACAGCATACAGCTAAGCCTGAACACACTTAAATTTGAAAACAAATAGTGTGCACCCAGTGTAGCAGGAAAGAGAGCCAAAAGAGATCAAAGAGTCAAGGTTAAAACAGTTACTGAAAAAAAGAGTTAGTTTCCAGAATTGTTGAGATTAATACACTTCAATCATAATAAATTATAATATTAAGTAACTTTTTAAAGTCTTTGTCTTCATTTTTAAGTTAAAAACTATCTAAACAGCAACAGATTAAAAAGATAAACTCTAAGAGACAGGTTGTGGGAAGAATGAGGATAACAGACTAAGGTTGGTAAAGTGCTTTACACAGGGATTTAGTGAAATCAACTTTATTTTAATTATGCTAAATAGATTAGAAGGCCAGTAAGCTCACAATTTATACCTTCATACATGCAAAATTATTCCTGTCACTACATTGCTCTCTATGACTGACAGAATTAAATTAGAAATAAACCACGCATTTTTAAATAAAGCCACCTAATCACTTGCAGAAAATGGAAAAAAAATTCTTTACTTCAAATATTTAAATAAAGATTAGCTGTCTTTTTAAGATGACTGTTACAAGTTAAACATAATTTATGAGCTTAATGCAGCTATTACTGGATATAATTTGATTATAGTCTATGTCACAAAACGTCATTTGTCTACAGGACACCAGACTTAGATACCATTAAAGTCCATCAGATTTTAAAGCCTGTTAATGGTGTTATGTATCAGATGAAGGTATACCATTATTTTACACCAACAATTTATACATATTTCTAATCTTCTAGTTTTAGTTCTAACCATTTAACAAATGGAGAGGCGAGGAAATTAAACTTTGGAATTAGTTAGGGATCAACTAAGGAAACAATGGGCTGTTGCAGAGCCCATTCCTTATGTACAACCAGCTTAAGCAGTCTGGGGAGAGAGTCCCGTAGAATTTCATTCCACTGAGCTCAAATGCTGCTGACCAGTAACCTCACCCACTGACTGACAACTCTCATGAGTAAATGTTTAAAATAGTCCTAGACTAGAATCTGTGTAAAATTCTCACATAACTCACCATTTGTCCTGGTGGTCTTTGTCTCATTTTTAAGGGAGCTACGTGAATTGATTTTTCTGCGGTAATTTCTCAACTCTGAATTAGCTCCATTCAGATACAGAGAAAATCCTTGTTCTAACTGCTCCAGTTTGATTTGTATGGGATCCTTTCTTTTTAAACGTCTCAGTAGCCTGAAGTAGAAAGGACAATAATATGAGCACCCACACACTCTGACACGCGAAATTTGACCAAGCTTCTCGCTTCTGAGGTTTTTGTCTTGTTCTCTCTCATTTCACACTATTTTTTCCATTTGGTATTTAGTATATTTAACCATTCTTCTTGAGAATATTTAAGAGTTTTACTTAGAATATCAAAAAGTTTAAAAATGATTGAGCTTTTACCAAGAAAAAAAAATAAGAAAGAAAAAATATTATTTGTGGATTGAAATTTGAGGGGAGAAACCCCCAATCAATGATGCAGTTAGAGATACCAGAAACTTAAAGTCTGGGTAAAATAATAGTAAAACAAATGCCCTTCCCCAGGCTCGATTTCAGTGAAACACCTACCCTCCCTCTTCCAAGTCTCGTCTTCCCTCCTGTCACCATGCTCAGTCCATCCTAATTCCTCAGGTTATGCTCAGTCTATCCTAATTCCTTCAGTGAGGTGACATTCAGGCCAGGAGGTTGGGCCATGTGGGTAACAATTTCCACCTGCCCCTGCACGCTACTTCCTGGTTTCCCTCTGACTCCAGGGTGGGTCAATCCACAGGCCAAAGTCCCTCAGGGCTGTATCATTAAAGAATTTGTTTTTATCTTTTTCTAAAGCTGCTTTAGGAGAATATACATGAAAGAAACCCGTGTTCACAAAAATTGGCTGTTCTTCTAACACAATTGTCACTTTTGTAGTTTTTTTTTTTTTTGTCTTTTCACCAAACCATTTAGTTTGTTATAGAATTTGAGTAAAAATCTTATGGCTTGTGGTGAAGGAGGGAACCCAGCAAGAAAGTTCTGCAAGCCCTTTTGAATTAACCTCTGAAATTAATTTGTCTAGGGCACAATAACAGGAAGGTTCATATGAACAAAGATTAAAAGAAATGTTTTAAACTTGCTTGAAAGATACTGAAGTTGACCTCATCTCCCACCTTAATGGAACCCGACTTTGCGTATTTAACTTTACCAATTTTTGCATGCAATTTTCTGTATTTTTGGCAACATAAAAATGCTGCCTCATAAAAACATCCTCACATAGTGTGAATTTCCAATTATTTTGAATCTACAACCTCTTGCTCTATAAACAAAAATCTCCCCTATAAGCCATAGAAATAATTACTATTTTATTAATAAATTTACCTATATTTTCAAGTATGCTAAAGAAACATTGTAGTCTCCTTCAGAAATAATAACTTTAATGTACATGGCAAACAAAGGGAAGAAAAGAGAATCATCTGAATGCTTTAAGACACAGAGACTCAGACTTTGCATTACAAATTTAAAAAACAAGTTTTGGTTGGTTTGGTCTTGTTTTTAAACTAATATTCACAACTGCTGAGATTAGATACTATACAAGATAGTAAATAACAGATATACTCAATGGTGGTAACAATTCTGTATCTTACCGGTTTCTTTGCTGAAGGGATATTAAATATTCGTCATGTTTTTCATCAAAGTCAGTCACCATATCCTTAATATAAAGCTAAAATGAGAACATAATTGTCACTCTGAAGTATAGAAATTATTTATTATAGAGTCCTACTGGGTTTGTACCCTAAATAGACAAGAATGCTATAAACTAAAAAAAGTTCCTCCTTCAACAAAGCATAAAACTGTCAACGTAGTAAACAAAGTTCTGGAAGAACAGAGGAAACATTACTTGTTTTCTTTATTTTTTGGAACCCTTAACAGTCTACTGAAGAGGCTAAGGATACTAAAAACAGGAGGGAAATGCCACAGCGAGTTTATTCTCCAAGAACTGAACAAGCAAGTCGATTTTGGGGCACAGGCTGAAAGGGCCACACCCAAAGACCAGCTGTGGGACAGTTTTCCTGAATTGCTCCTGCTCATCAGGTCAGGTCATACAAGAACTTATTCGCTGCAGAGGTTGTATGGTTTGAAAGTGTTTAATCAAAAATTTTACCTTAGTTGCTTTTCAGGAAATGTGAACTTTTCCAGCAATTCCCACCACGTTTCCCAGAGTCGCTGCTGCACGTTGTGTCAGGGTGCCCCCTCAAACACTCAGAAGTTTAAACTTGCCGCTCGTATGTTTAATTTAGTTCAGTGCCAAAGAAAAGAAACCCCATATTTCGTCTCTTACCGACTGCAAAGTCTCTCGGCTAAAACACCACCCCTTCCCGCGCACTCTCTGAGGTAAGGCGGGGCCGGGGCTGACCTCTCTGGAGCTCTCCCGACGACCGAACAGGACCTCGGGACGAACCGTCCCCCCTCCCCCCCGAGCCCAAGAGAAACCCGGGGGCAAAGACCCCACCACAGAGAGACCAGCGCGGCGGGACAGAAAGGTCGGGCCAGGCCGCGCCGCCGCTGCCCTGTTTGGCCGTTTCCTTGGTAACCCGTCGCTGGCGGGAACCTCACTTCCGGCGCGCCGGGCCGTACCCGGAAGCGGCGACGGGGATGGAGGCGCTGTGGGCGCTGCTGGACGAGGTGGCCCTGGAGGGGCTGGACGGTATCACGCCGAGCGCGCTATGGCACCGCCTGGCCGCCCGCTCGCCGCCCTTCCCGCTGCCGCTGGAACCCGCCACGCAACAGCTCCTCTGGGCCGCCCTCAGCGCCCAGCCCGACATCAGTTTCTACCTGCTGCCGCGGGCCCGCCCGCCTCTCCGCCTGCACGACCGGTGAGGGCCGCTCCGCCTAGCAGAGCCTAGCACGGCCGCCCCCGCGCCTGTTCTCCCCCGGGCCACCGGGCGGGAGGTTCGAGGAGGGCTTGCCCCTCGGCTGGGGATAGCTGGGGCCTGCTTCTCCAGCCGCCCCGGTGCACCCTGCCGCACCCCGCTGCTCCCACTCCTTTTCCGGGGCCGGTCAGGCCTTGCTGAAAGTAGCCGGTTGACGGCAGGGCAGGCAGAGAGGGGTCTGAAGCCTCTACAGGAGTCCTGGCGAGATTTCTGATCTAATTACTGTTAACCACTTAGGCACAAGCAGAATTTATGCGTCCCCGTTCATCAGGGTGGATGTACCTGTTGTTTTCTGTAAACTAGTATTTATATATATTGTTCTCAGCGCTTCAATGTCCTTCAGTTCCTGAACATCAAGTAATGTACTCCCCTCCTCTCGCCTCATACGCTGCAGGCTGATCAGCTTTGGTTGTACTTGAGGAGCACAACTCTCTTCTTTATGTTTTTCCAGTTTAGAGGGTTCAAAAGAGTTTCATTCTTCCAAGATGTTTCAGAGGTATCAGCAGTGTTTGTGACCATCTATTTTGCTTCCCAATTCCCCTTGCTTGGTTAAATGTTGGCTCTCTGCTTTTGTTTCAGATACGAAGAAATAGACCTTGAAACGGGGATACTGGAAACCAAAAGAGATCCTGTTCCTTCAGATGATATTTATCCTGTCCACATGATTTTGGATAATAAAGATGGCATACAAGGTTCCTGCCAGTATTTTAAAGAGAGAGTAGATATCACTGATCAAATAAGGAAAAAGGACTTGCAGCCGTGTTACACTTACATAGAAGCTGTTGAAAAGTGAGTGAAATCCTTTTATCTGGCATTAAGAGATTTTTAACTTCCATTTTAAAATTTAGTCCTCACTTAATTCCTGCGGATTATATCAAGAATGGTGTTTGGGGGGAGAAAGTGACTGATTTCTGTGTTTTTATGAAACTAATAGTAATTTATTACTTTTCCTTCTGTTTCTTAGATGGGGAGAGAAACTAGTCATTGTTGCTTCCCAAGACCAGCGTTACAGAGCTTTGATAAGCTGGGAGGGAGACCCTGACTTAAAGCTCCCCGACTTCTCCTACTGTATATTGGAGCGTTTAGGTCGTGCTAGGTGGCAAGGAGAGCTTCAGAGGGACCTTCACAGCGGGGCTTTCAAGTAAGTTTGTATCTTCCTATATGAGTTAAATCAAAGCTAAGAAGTTCCCACTGGCTATTTATAAAGATCTACCCACTTAAGAATTCCTCTGTATGGATTGAAACTCTTCTCCGTAGTGGCAGAGTCTCATCCTTACTACCAGGTGCTTGGAGCCTGTATTGCTAGAAGTATCCTGGTTTCTTCCTTGAGTTCGTTATACTTGCTGATATTTTCTCATGGAACCAGAGATGGTCTATTGGGTCGATACACGTTTGTAATTTGTGAAAGTTCTTGCTTTATCTAAGCCACTTCAAATTTGGGATGGAACGATGATTTTCATTTCCTTTTCTAAACTGCTGACTAAGCATCGTATCCTGCCCAAGTTGTGAAGAGGTTCTTGGATGCCCACCTTTTGTTCCCAGCACTTTCCGTGTGTGACACCTTCTTCTGTAGGACCTAAATGGGATCTTGAGTTACCAGCCCCCAAACTAGGCCGTGTATTTTGTTGACGGAGGAGCATTACAAGGCGTCTTAGGGAACTTCTGTGTTTGTAGTGCAGTGCTGGAGAATATTAGCATTCCTGGTGAGGATTTGCTGCTTTTGGGAGATGAAGCATACGTAGCTCACAAACCACACTGGCATTGGTTTTTGCCGCTTAGGAAGCTCTTGTAGGTAACCAAGATGATGGGGGAAAGGGAAAATCCTTTTGTGTCAGCTCAGTGAGGAGTGAGACGAATAGCAGAGCTATTAGCAGGGGAGCAGGGATTGCAGTGTAGCCAGGAGGTAAAGAGAGGGTGAAGAAAGGGCACAGGTTCAGCTGTCTCATCAGACTGTCGTGACATTGGTTGTGCATAGAGACTGTAGGCTACAATCAGATGTATTTCTCTCTGTTTCTTTGGATTAACTATGAAAATCAACTTCAGGTTATCTTAATTTGGGTACTTCCTAATTTTGAGAGTGTCACTTTGAAAGTTAACATTACATATATCGCTAAGACCATGGGTAATTTAGATAATATGGTTTGGGGTACTGGATAATTGGAGTTCTTTTGCAGAAGTGCCTATGCCTATAGATATCTTGCCATCTCTTCTTTAGAGTGGATGCTGGAAAAATTCATTATCACCGGAGAGTATTGGACAGAAACGGTCTCATAACAATGCAGTCCCATGTCATAAGACTGCCAAGCGGAGCACAGCAACACTCAATTCTGCTACTTCTGACCCGCTTTCATGTTGACAGGTATGTGCCACTCGGGTGTCGGACAGATCTCCTGGGCAGACTGTGACCTTTTACTATGAGGAAAGTTTGCTCTGTTGTCACAGAAGCATCAAAGTTTCCTAGGGTTGACTCTTCTTAATTTCTTTGTTAACTCCTCTTCCAGATGCTGGATGGTTGAAGTTTATTTGTCTTGGTGCTGTAAACAATATGGTGTTCTAGTGCCTGTCACTTGCCTACATAAACCTAACGCTGCCTGTAGCACTAATCATCCTGTTAATTTTGAGCGTTCTCACTTCAAACACATTTCCAGTAGATTTTTTTTGTTTGCCTTTCTTGTTTATGGTTAGAGCTTGTGCTTCTGTGCATTGGCAATGAAGTAACAGCCTGGATTTAGTCACAGTTTCCTCGGTCGGGGGTCTCTTCTTAGTGTCAAGTTCTCTCACATGCTATTCACAGAAGAAAACTACAGTTCCTAAAACAATCTGAGAACACTTCAGCATACTTTTTCTAGTAACTGACATTTTGTAAAGGTACAACTCATGTTTATAAAGCTATGCACATGCATACGCATAAAATCATTTTCTTTTCTTAATTAGGAGGAGCAAATATGATATTCTGATGGAGAAGCTCTCAAGTATGCTAAGTGCTCGTTCAAACCAGATGGAAACATTAGGAAACTTGAGGGAAGAATTGGTGAGATTCATTACTCTCCTCTAAATTCTCACTCACGTAGAAACTAGATGATTAGTGTCAAAGACAGTCATTAATACTGCCTGTTTTTCTAAAGTTGCACAATATTTTGGGGTAGGGTGTTAAAAGAAGGATCTTAACCTACTAGATCAAGCGATAAGCAGGGAGTTCTATTTGATCCACAGTTTTAGAATAGCTTTGTTAATGGATGTCATCGTGCAATTCTTACTTGCATGATGCTGATGGTGCTTGTTTGAACAGTGGAATTGGAGGGATAGAACACAATCCAGAAGCACCTCATGCTCTGCCTACTGTCTGCACTAGCAGGCTTTTAAGATCCTTGACTACCTATCCCAAAACACTGTTTCAAGAACAGGCAGTATGCATCTTTTTGATACTAATCACCTAGAAGTGAGACTTTGGGCAACAATGACTTTTGCCATTTCCCTTTCCATTAGGGTCTTTGTGAGAGAACTTTCAAACGTCTCTATCAGTATATGATGAATGCTGGCCTAGCCAAGGTAGTGTCCATCCCGCTGCAAGATATACACCCCAATGGAGGACCCTACAAGACAAAGAAAGGTAACTAGAACCATATTTTCCCTTTCTTTTATATAACTACATTGATGCCATTCTATCTGTAAGCTTCAAATCTTAAATTAAAAGATGTGTGAAACTCTGTCTGTGCAATTATGTGGAGAACTGTGTCAATAAAGCTACAACGCTGCAGCCCACTTGATTTTCCAGGTCTTTAAGAAGTGGCTGCAGGGAAGTTTGTTGTATATCAGTGTGAGCTGTTTCAGTGGATTGTGACTTCATGAGACTGCTCGAGCCCATACAAAGGGAACAGGGACAAAGAGAAGTCTGCTGACCTGTCAGGTTGAAGTTGAATGACAAGTCAATAAACTTGACAAAAATATATTAAAAGTTATATAAACCAAAAGAGAACATTATGAAATAAGAAGCTAAAGAAACAGACCATCTTAGTTATGACTTTTGCTGAAATTATGACTTTTGCTGAATCTCATCAGAATGCAAAGTTTTTCTGGAAAGTTTCATATCAAATTATGAAAGCGAGCTTCTACTGTGCTACCTTGGAATTCTTTCAGTAAGCAAGATAGCCAGCAACTATTACTCAAAAAAGCCATAGTCTACTGAGGCATCCTTTAATGGATAACCACCCTTGAATTCAAAGTTATTAGGTTTGCACAAACTGCTGATGACTTCCAAACGTGCAATGGAAAGACAAAGAAGAGCAGAACTGCATGAAGAAAGGGAACAAAAGAAAGCAGCTGCTCTCAGGAAAAGATGCAGATCAAACTTGCATGGGGAAAAAACCTACAGGAATTAATAATAGGAAGTATGAGGAAGGATAGTGTTGCCTAAGGAAATCTAAACCAAGCCTTTAATCACAGGAAATCCTAAATGGCAGATTTGCCAGGGTTAAAAAGAAAATAATTCTAAAAGATGAACAGTGTGTTTTTCAGAGAGGTAGTGAACTGTTTGTGGGGGAAAAAAATCTGATATGAACTAAACATTGGAAATTATATAGTCTTTGTGAATAGGAGCAATCATAAAGTAAGTGCAAGAGCCAATAAAACCATGAGAAATGCAAGAAGAGAAAAGTGAATGCCAGTTACATGAAGTTGGATTAAGGCTTTTGATAAAATAACAAATTTCTTCCAACCTCTTAAGTCTGGGGGAAGGAAATTTCTCTGTAGGGAAATTGTGTTATGAACAGCAGCCAAAAGTAAGTGCAGCATCTAGCATGGTTCAGAGAGAAATCTCCCACCGTGTATTGAATAAACACAGGAATGATTAAATGAGTTCATTGTCATAAAATACAGAGGTCCACCTCCTTCCCATAAGAATATCTGAGGGAGTTTTACACAGGAGAATTCACTTAAGTTCAGAGTTTCAAGAAGGCAGTGGTGATTCTCAAAAATGTTCTAGAATGGATCAATATACAATAAAATATACAGGAAAAATGATCACCGAACTGTCACAAAATATGTATTGTACATAGTTAATGTATTTCTGGTCTGAGCAAGTGTCTCAACCATTCAGCATTCTCATTGACAAAACCCTAGATTCTCTCTTATGCTGTCTTCGAGTAGGTTATATTGCACCGGGCTACATTTGTCACACTGAAGTAAGTTTCAGAGATGTTCTAATGAGCTGAAGACATTTGCAAATAAACCCCAAAAGACTAGATAGTATTCCTAAAAAATAAGAGTTTACAATCAGTAGTAAAAACACCTAACTTGCAATTAAAGTATTTACATAGAAGATAGGAAGATATAAGTCCGTTTATAAACTTGGTGGCAATCCACAAGGCAGTAGATGTTTCGTGTTTTGTCACAGGCTGGCACAATGGCAGCTGCGTTTACTACTTAAGTTTGTCATGAAAATTGGCACCTGATGAATCTTTCACATGAATGATAATTCCATCTTACAGACGTAAAAGCTGAAAATCCACATAAATGCCTTCAAAACCACTAGGTATTAAACTAGGATGAATTAATAATAGCTGATTTTCATCAGAGATCAAGACAGTTTAATCTCTGGAGTTATACAGGAAAGCAGATAGAAATATGTGGAGGATCATCACTGAGGATGAAGTCAGAGCATCTGCTATGGGAAGTACATTACTGGGCAGCAGGAGCTAAAGTAAAAAGAATTGTTTGGGCTTTGGTTGCTTGTTTGTTTTAGGGTTTTTTTGTGGGTTTGTTTGTTTTTTTTTCCAAGTACTGCTTCAAGTGAAAATTAATGGGCTATAGAAATAAAGAGGATGTGATAACAGTGCCTGCAGCCCTACCAAAATGTCAGCACTTAATTACTGTCCTAAGCAGTGTCTTAGGGTACTGGCAGGGAAAGGATTCAGACTGAGCAAAAATAACAGAATCATGTGGCCTTGAGCTCAGGCACATGATTAAGTTACTGTGGATTAACTTCATGTCCACTGGGCTTCAGTTACTGATCGTATATATACATAAGATAAAATTCATTAACTAAAAGGTTAATGATTTCACCTGAGGCTTTCACCTGGCGTTTCTCACAGCAGGGCTGTACCAGAGAAGTGGAGAAGCTGTAGATGTTCCCACCCGCTGCTGCAGGATGAATTGGCTGCTTCTGCAGTAGCTGCTGAATCACTGAGGCTTTAGGAGCCGGCAGCGGACATTAACCTAGTTCTGGCTTAGCACTGGTCTCTGAAAGTGTTCAGCAGGAGCACTAATGGTAGTGGGTCATCCTTATAGCAGGGAGCGGGATCTCTACGGCTCTGCTAATGTCATCTGTTCCTGCTCTTCTGTGAGATCCCAGAAGGGTCAAGTAGGTGGAGAGTCGCTACAGCACAGCCGGTGCCCAGGGCTGTGTTAAGAGTGGAACTGAATCGCGTATGAGATACCTGTGGCTGCTGGGCCTGAGATTTTATATCTTTGGTTTTTGTTGTGTATAATTATAATACACTGTGCATATTAATAAACCTGGCCGTTCTCCGGGTGCAGGGAGCAGGACTTTGATGCAAGAAATCTTGTCTCTTCAAATGTATGGTTCTCTTGCATTGTGCAATCTGCATTTATAGAAAGTAGAAAAAAAAAGAAAAGCTTTGAGCATTGAAAACGGAGGGATTTTAAAGCCAGTAAGTGATGTCACACTCAGCTCTGTGTTCTGAAGAACAGAACTGTGCATCAGCACTTAGTCCTTTCATTGATTTATTTGTACTACTGAAATTTCTACTGTTATTGCAGTGTTTCCTGTTCTGCTCATAAATCACTGTATTGGGCAGTCCTGACGTTGACACAGACATGTCAGTATTCTGACTGATTCGTAAATAGGGAAAAGCTGTTGCAAACCTTTCCTAGAAATAAGCAGTTGTCTTTGGTCTTTCATGTTCCCCATTGCACCACTACTGCTTTGTGCTGCTGAAAGAAATAAAATAATTTAAATATGCACACCCCCTTGCATTTTGTTAAGAGTTGTTACTAACATTCGTGTTCACAGGGACTGATGTCATGGTCCGTTGCCTTAAATTACTAAAGGAATTCCGGAAGAAAATGGAAGATTATCATGATGATGATGAAGAAGAGATCATCACAAAAGCTGTTCCACCTGTGGATATTGTTTGTGAAAGGGATATGCTCACCCAGGCTTATGAGCTAAGTAGGTGATGTAGTGAGGCACCCTAAAGATTTTTCTCTTGCCTTTCTTACTCCTTGTATGTATAAAAGAAAGGTATATATTGGGGGGTGTGTATGTGTGGTTAAGTTCTGATTGCTTTTTATGTATCAGAAAGTGTCAGTTTTTCATGGAAAAGATGAGATTTATCTTCAGATTAAACTGGAGTTATAGGAGCTGCCACCTGTTACCCCTCCCTGGAAGCCCATCAACTATTCAGTGCCACCCAAATAAGACAGCATGGTAGAAACAGGACATTGTGGTGGGATGAGAAAAGGTGATGAAGAAAACATTGTTCCTTCTTTTCCTACCTCTTTTCCTTTCATAATGGAAAAAATAATCTGACTGTGGAAAGGTGTCAGGGAAAAAAATCGCCCCTGTTTTTAATCTGAAGCTGTCACAGTCAAACCTCATTCTGCTGGGTTTGAAATTGTGTTTAATCACAGTATTTGACTGTATGTGATATATATTGATTGTATATGTCTATGAAAATGTCTTTAGTTGTTAGTGGTGAATGTTAAATTTTATATTCTGGCATATAAAGTTCTTCAGAGCAAATATGAATGTATATACAAATGTATGTGTATGTAATTCTGTCCAATTATTTCCCTGAGCTATTTTCTGTTTATTTCTTTCTGAAACAGTTGAAAGTAGGGGAACCAAAGGTATTTCTCAGGCAGAAATTCGCTTGGCTATGAATGTGGGGAAGCTAGAAGCAAGGATGCTCTGTCGCCTTCTGGAGAGGTACAAAGTTGTCAAGGTAAGGTTAAAATAAAATAATTTAGGTACTTACTCAAACTGGAGATACAGTTGTTGTTGCTGTGGTAGTATGTTCTAATGTTGTTAACCTTAGATGATAGAAATGGCAGGGATTTCAGAATGGACAGAGAGTTCTAGTGAGATGGAAAAAAGTATTACTTCAGTTGAAGAAAAAGTATACAGAAGTGTTCAAAAAGTACTAAAATTTTAACCTACTGTAATCTGAGGACTAGGTCTAGTTGTTAGAATGTAATGTATCTGCCCTCCTAGCATATTCTTTCTTTCTTGTTTCCTGGTTGACACTGAATAGTTCGCTGAGCCTCATGTACAAGTATTTTATATTAGTTTGTGACCGGGTGCTTAAGTAATAGAGCTTGAGGAAAAAGTGCACATGGTCCCATATTTGCTGTCTGTTCTGAGCACACGTTTGGAGATCCATGCCAGCTGGTAGGATTCTACTGGACACATCTTCATAGCGTTCTGGAGGAGCACTGTTCCCAAAGTCATGACACAGGTGTGCCCTCCAAAAGCGACGGGGCAGAGAAACTGGCCTCAATCTTGCTTTACCCAGCCTCAGCCACTTCCCCAAGATATTCGCTGTAATCAGCGGTAACCCAAGTGACCTGGGGGCTGGTACTTTTTGGAGATGAACAGAAGTGTCTTTCAACTCATAATAGCCACTTTGCTTCTTTTTTGACTATTAGACAACTTCTACTTTGCAAGATCCTCTACTCAAGGATCTTGTTGAGGACCCTCTGTACATTTAAAATAATTTATCTACTTGACTTTTGAAAATAACAGCAAATTCTGGAAAAAAACAGTTAATTTTGTAGACCTTATGGTGATTAGACTCCTTACTTTCAGATAGTTCAGTATTTTTTTCATTTCAACAAGACAAACAAATTCATCTGTCACTTCTCACATGCACCCACTTGCCCCTTTTCACAAAGTCTGAATAATTGCCATCTTCCCTCAATACAGATTTTTTTTTTTTTTTTTTTTTACTAAGATCTTGTCATTTGTTAAAAAGTTCTATAGAATTAAAACCAAACAAACTATATAAACTATTGGAATATCTAAACATATGTTTTCCTGAGTCACCTGTGAAGATGAAATCTTCCTTTCTGGAGTTTGTAGATGCCTGAAAGCGCCAGTTGCAGCAGACAGGGCAACAGCAGTTCCGCTCGGGTCTGATTCACTCTGGTAACTTCTGCATTGCAGTTATTTCACAGAAAATTTTTTTCTGAAAAGAAAATTTATTTCCAGTCTGTATACATATAGTTTGTTCTTCTTTAGACTTTTCTACATCCCACATACTGTAGGCGTTTCGTTCTAGTATGCGGGTAATGCAGTCTTATTTATTTTTTAAGCATGTTATTTCTGTTTATTTCTATATGTTAAGGTTAGTCAACATTTTTGTTATTTAGGAAGAAAAGGATAATAACGTGTTATCTTTTGATGCGAGGGGACAACAGTTAGAAAATTTTCCAACTGTTGATGCTGGAGATCAGAGTGCAAGAATGGAGACTTGAAGTGGTAAAGTAACATTCTAACTATTTCCTTAGGGTTTTATGGAGGATGAAGGCCGGCAAAGGACAACAAAGTATATTTCGTACATTTTTGCAGAGGAAAGTGATTTAAACCGTCAGTTTGAGAGAGAGAAGGCTCGGAGCGAGCAGTTAGCTACAGTTACTTTGGCTCTAGTGCCAGAAGATTCCCCACCTGTGGAAGATGTGTCTCCTGGAGAAGACGATGCTCCCGTCTCAGAGTCTGACAATGAAGAAGAAGGGAAAGATGGCAAGAAGAGAGGAAAAGGTCAGAAGGCCAACTCTGGTTCTCTGTTGAAATTAAGTTTCCAAGAGGATGTCCATCAGTCAACACCAGCTAAAGGTAGATCATGCTTCTGAAATTTGTTTTTCTTATGGATCCTGTTATTAAAGAAAAACATAATATGCTATTAGCTTCTACTGAAGTTTTTGATCATATGTTTAGTTTTACACTTACTTGATTATTTCTGCACTTTTTTTGATGTTCTCCTTCCACCAAAAGTTTCATGTTTTGGAATACTATATGTGTGGTAATCTCTGGAGATTCTTAGGGCTGAAGTGTGCTCTGGTGTTTGCACCAAGGAACATTTCTGTCACCAGTCACTGGGAAAATAAGTCTCCTTACCCCTGTGTCATTTCTCCCTGTTTCCCTGTGCAGATGCAATGGGCTCACACCCCTTGCTCCCTGGATATTCAGTTATTTTTCTGGTGGCTTGAAGAGCTGCAAAGGGTGAGACAAATTCTCAAACTGTTGCAAGGAAGGAGGCAAGAGTGTGTGGCTGAAAAAGAGTGTAGCGGGGAGCCCATGGTCACTAGCGGTCAGCGTGGCTTAACCTGCTGAGACAAACACCATCCTTGGGTGAATTTTGTATCCGCCTTGGGTGTTTTATGATGAACTGACAAAGTATCTGTTGTGGACTCTGTTTTTCAAAACATCTTACAGCCCAGGCCATGCCCATCTCGGTAGAGCTTTAACTTTTAAAGTCCTTGAAGTCTTCAGAAGGGATTTGAACACACTTTGTCTTTCTTGAAATATTATATTTCTTCCTCACTAAGGAAAAAGGTGGGCTGTGCCTCTCATTAAAATGCATCATTTCATTCCATTGGAGACGTAAATGTCATCTTAGGTGTGGGAAACAGCACAGGAGCTGACAGACCAGCCAGTTAATGTTTTTTTAATTGAAACATATAAAAATTCTTCCCCTTTTAGCAGCGGTTTTTTCAGTTGGAAATGTCTGGTATTGAGCCTTAAAGTCCGTGTAAAATATCTTTGTTCATGTACTGAAGCAAACCATCGACTGGGGTGAGTCTATGTAGAGACTTGTCACCCGTGACCAGATGCGATGGTAACTGGCTGCTTTCAAGCAGCACTAGGTTTGGGATGACTTAACCCACAGCCTTACTCATCTAAGCATATTGTAACAAAAATGTCTCCTGAAGCTAATTGCTTCATCTTTAGTTATTTGGAACATCTTAATGTGAAAGCTAATAGCCTTTTGGGGACGTATTTTAAAAGACCAGATGTTGGTTTAGTTATTTATTTTAACTATTTGAATGCTCCTACAACTTCTCTAATGAACTCCAAGGGCAGAGAGGAGAACAGAACTCCATTTGTCATGCAGATTATCTTTGGAGTAATATTAAATCCTTATTCTTGTTCTGCTTTGAGTCAGAAAAGTCAGGTTTCTGGCAGAACTTGAGAATCTTTTTGACAGAAACTTTCCTTTCTTCAAAGAGCAGTTTCTGGATAAGCTAATCCAGCCCTTCATGGTCTTCTAAGCCTGCCTATGAAGAGGCTTCTGCTTGGAGAGAATTATTTGATGACAGGGAGTTCACTTTTTTAAAATCTTTACTTTTGGAGGCTGAATGCAGTCATTCACGATCAAACCACTGCTTCCAGCAGGGTAGAAGAATAAGTGAAAAATGTAGAAGAATGCTTTTAAAAGCAGTTACCTGGGTGTACAGGGGAGGAAGGCCTTTTATAGAGGGAGACGCTGAACATTTACAGGAAACTGAGAGCAGAATAATTACAAGGCTGTTTGCTTTTAAACCAGGGTCAAAGCCAACAGCTGTGAAGTCTCAGGGGAAGAAGCTGCCTTCCCCTCAAATTCTTGAAGAGCCTGATGAGCTCCCAGACAACCTTTCAGGGGACAGTTGTGCTTTGGAAACTCTAAAGCAGGAGACCAGTCTTTCCACCTGTGCTCATTGCACCGATGAGGATGGGGATGTGGCTGTGGTGGAGGAGGTCAGACTTGAGGACCCTAAGGTAAGATCACATCTTAGTATCTTCCTGTTTGTACAGCTGTCTGAGCTAAGTTACATACTTTTCTTTTGAATTTAATTTCAAAGTACATTTTGGCTGCATTGTATAAGTGCAGATTATTCCAGGAGATAGGAAGGTAGATGCCTGAAGTACAGTTCTGGGTTACTTCCCTGGTGCTTTCCAAATTCCCTGAGTTGACTTAATGCTTGTCATCACTTAATGTCTGTCTGTGCACATGAGTGCTGCATATCATCGGGTCTGTCTGCTCTGAATCAGGAAGAATAAATGGGCTTCAACATGAAAACTGTGTAGCCTCACTGCTGCAGGGCTGAGCTGGGGAGAAGAAGTCTTTCTGAGTGGCTTGGACTCAGCACGGTGTTAAGGCAGTTACCAGCTTTCTAGGCCAAAACTCTCAAGTCTAAATGGGACGGACAGAGAAAGTGTGTAAATCTCTGCATCTAACTGCATGGAAATCTTAGTTTCTGCCTTGGTTCCCTGCCAGCGAAGGGAAGATAAAAGATAATCCCCATCCGACTAGTTTGTTACAAATAAATATATCAAAACTCTGAATTCCGTAGATGCTTCTGTGTGAGGAACTAATGCTGGGCTGAAGACATTGAATGAATGTGCATTTTTTTATTTTGTCCATACTGTGCACTAGAAGATGTGTGGCCAAAAGAAGGAGAAGCGTTCCAAAGCTACAGCAGTGGAGAGATCTCATGAAACGTACAGGCTGCTGAAGCGCCGAAACCTCATCGTGGAAGCCGTTCGAAACCTCCGGCTAATTGAAAGCTTGTTCACGTGAGTCCATCTGAAAACAACCCTGGGCCTGATGTGTTTTGGTAGTAGAAGCACTATTTTAGCAAGCATCTGTGTGCTTATTCCATTGGTGGCTTCTCTTGTCCCTGACGGCACTATCTGCAATAATGTTGGCGACAATGGCACAAGGAAGGTGGGGAGGTTTGCAGTTACACTGAATCTTAAAAATTAATGACCTGTTAGGAAGCATTAATAGATCTCTGCAGATAATTATGCAAGTGAATTTCTATACAGTATATGTCCCATAAATAGAGATCGGAGAACTTCTTTCTCCGTTCACAGTATGCCAGTGCTTGGGGCCACATAGTAACATACAGCACTTCCCTGCTTGAGCATTCTTGCATCTGTTTAACTTTTATCTCTGCATGGTTTCAAAAATTTTCACTTTTTATTCTGTCACGGACTGTAGAGACTCGTATCTTCCTGTCAGTCATGACTGGTCGCTGGGACTCTAGCAGGATCCTGAAAGTTTGCTTTTCTTTGCAGTTTTATCTGGTATGATTATGTATCTTCTCCTGACTTAACTAATCTGGACTAAAGATACTTCCCTGAATGCTACAACGTCTTTCAGCCTTTTAAGATTCACCTCCAAAGAGAAATAGAGATTCTAGTGCTTTCCTGGAGTCCCAGCTTCCAAATTGGCAGGACTCTGTTGTCACAAATAGAATTATAGCATCCATCTTCTGTGTCAGCACATAAGATCCTGGCATGTCAATACACACAGGGCTGCCTGCTATAGGAATTTAGTAAGAAATCATGTCCTTATTCTCCTCTGGTTTGAGAATTTTGAAACCATCTGTCACTTAGTTCAATTACAGAGTGTTGTAAAATTAAGGCCTCGTCTTCTGGCACCTGCTTTATCACGGATTCATCTGGTCACATCTAAATGCAGGCTCAGAAGGTATTTCAGGTCTCTGCTGTCCCTTTCAGTGCTGTCAAAAGGGAGCTCACAGGTTCCCTCAGCACTGGTGAAAGTTCTGCCCCTCTGCAGGCTCTGCCAAGGGAATTTGCTGCTGTTGTCACTGCAGTTATCACTAGCTTGTGAATGCATCTGTAGTTTCTGAGCTCTGAACAGCACTAAGTAAACTCTTTCTGCCCCAAGTTGAGCTGAGCTCACAAGTGGAAATACAAACTGAATCTGTTTAACACCACTTGAAAAAAGCTGTAGATTTTCCTGACGTTAGGGAGGCCAGATTCATAATTGCACTATCACCACGCACAGAGAAATCTGGCATTGAGCATTTGCTGTCATCAGAACAGCAGTCCTCGCATAAAAAGGATAAGCTTGATTACAAAGGAAATACAGCTGAAATCGAAGGCTAAGTTACCAGTTATCGACAGCAAAAGGGAAAAGTGAGCCATAATTGCTAAGTAGGGAAATCTCCATTCATCCCACATCCTCTAACAAACTGCTTAAGCCCAGCAACGCTCCAAACTGCCTAAAATGCAAGGTATTTTTTTCAATCTTTTAGGCTTCAGAAAATGGTCATGGATCAAGAGAAGCAAGAGGGTGTCTCCACTAAATGCTGCAAAAAGTCTATCGTACGGCTGGTACAGAAGCTTGCACGGGAAGGACTCCTCAGACTCTATCGTACCACAGTCATTCAAGATGGCATTAGTAAAAAGGTGATGGCACAAATCCTGGCAGCAGAAGCAGCTTTTATCACAACCTTCTGATTTATCAAAATGTTTTGGGCCATTTTACTGAAATATGGGGATGACTACTTTTTATAGCAGAACCCACAGTCAAGCTGCCCAGAAGCTACATGTCCCAAACTAAGCTACTGTGAAAACCAGATTAGTGCTTTCAATTACTGTGCTGCAGATAATTGTGAGACCAAGGAATAGTCCAGAGATCAAAGTCTCTGAACCTCCCTTCTGAGAGCTTCTGCTGCTTCTCAATTAAGCAATTCCTGGTTCTCTCTCAGCACTATCAGACTGCAACACAGTTCTATTTAATCCCCCTTTGAAAGCCAGGAGTGTATGAGAAATCATGTTAGCGTCTGAGTTGAAATTCATAGAATATTATTTTTTTAAAAAAAAATTCCACTCTTATTGAGGTTTATGGAAGTAAAATGTCTGTAGTTGTAAAGCTGAGGCTTGTCATTGTAACTCTAGTGTGAAATGTTCATAAACAGGGACAGAATTTATTGAAAATCACCTGCTGCACAATTACTGTAGAGCACATCAGAAATCTTATTAATCTGAATTGTGTGCGTACGTTCAGCAGCAGTATGTATTAGCTTGGCCTTCTGAGATACGGCTTTTCATTTATTCTTTTCAGCCGAATATTTGCAAATTTAAGTGTTTGTTCTCCAAATATTTCAGATTTTAAAAACTCCAAAACCTGAAGTTTGTAGAAATTAAAGTATCTCTTTATTGATACAGAGACCATACGGTCTGGCCTCTTGCTTAATACAAACTAGCAATGGGGGGGGGTTGCTCCAGAAGTGTTAACATTCTGTGAATTATTAAACTTTTATAGGTTTCAGCCGTTGTTGCTACTGTTAATTAACTGTCTATTAATATCCGATAATTTATGCAGCTGATTATGAGCCATTATCCCCATAAATACCTCTTGTTTATTTTCTGCTGCTCTGAACAGGTAGAGTTTGTTGTGCATCCTTCAGTGAGTCCTAATGACCCCCTTGTAAAAAGCGCCATTGAGCAGGTGCGTTTCCGAATCTCCAATTCAAGCACAGCAAACAGGCAAGTTGCACCCACGGTTTGTGTGGTTGGTGGGGAGCTTGGCTTATCCAGTACATGCAAAAATATGCAGAGGGAATAAGACAAAGTAAACAAAAGAAAAATTAGCCGCCTCTTTAACAACAGAGAAATCAAAGCACAAACACTAAGCAAGATGCTGGGTATTCTCAAAGTCAAGAAGAAAGGAACTGAACTCTGATCCCCTGGACTTTAAGGTTTAGCTTCAAGGCCTTGATTTCTCCCTGTTCCTTTTGGTTTGTGTTTCAGAGAGGCTGCCTTTGCCTGGTGTCACACACCCAGTCAGTCTTCTACAACAGCCCCGTTTAAAGAGCTTCACCCATTCTCCATTATTCATGGAGAATAATGCTTACTTGTGGGCAACACTAAGCTGCTTAATTTTCAGCCTTTGGTTAGTAGCAGATTTGGGCCCAGGTTAGGTATGTAATCCTGGTGCAGTGTTTGGAAGAAGTGTATGATTTGCCGTAGCTACAGAGAGAGAAATAGAGGAATTAGGGAGAAATTCCCACTCTCTCTCTTTTGAGATTTAAGCACTTTCTTGTGTATGTGAAGTATGGGCAGATAAATCATCATAGGGAGACTTGTAACCGAAGTATAGGCATCAACTTCTTAATTTGCAAAAGATCTGGACTTCAGATGTGGCACTGCTGCCTGGCTGTTTGAGGGCTTTCTTAAGAGGAGGAGAATCTGAGGGTGTTCCACATTGAAATTCCGCTTCTCAACACCTTAGTCATAAGTGTAGGCTGAGGTTGGCACCCAAATGCAGGTCTGCTGGGCAGCAGAGAATACAAGGTTTGTGGCTTTGGAGACAGAGCATAAAAAAGGAACATGATCAGGGAGCCTCATAAGGAGACCAGTTCTCTAAGATGGGATTTTGGTTCCTTTTTTTAGGGACTATTTATGCATTCTCAAATGAAAATCACAAGCTTCTATTTGCACTTTATGTCTAAAAAGATTAATTTAAGAAAAGGAATTTCATATCAGTAGAGAAGAGAGATGTGTGTGTTAAATTCCAATGCCCAGCTTATCTTTTCAAATAAGCCCATAAAAGGACCTTTTTCTTTCTCTCAAAACATTCTTACTCAGTATCATTTAGTAGGAGCAAGTGTTCAAGGTCATCCTCCTTTTACAAAGAGGAGAGTTGCATTTCTTTTAGTTATCAGCCCTAGTGATGCTACCTCTGTTCAACTTGGATAAAATACGAGTGTCTGCTTAATTTTTACCAAAATGCTGTTTGGTTTTAATGCAGGATCAAAGTTCCCCAGACGCCAACATCCCAGGACCATGCTGAGGAAGAAAACGTGGGGCAAGAGGCAGCTCCTGATTCAGGAGAAACGCAAGATGGCTCGTGTAAAGCTGATAATAATAATCGGGCAAGGAAAACTGATGAAAAAATGGGCATAACCCAGCTAAAAAACTATCACCCTGTTACAGGTACAGCTACGTTTGGTATTTCTGTCATCTTCCGCTTTCCCATTTATTATTAATAATTGCTTTCAGAGGTTGGGCTCATCTAAGATACAAGTGAGTTTTTTCTTCTTTAATAGAAGAAAAATTAGGTTTACATTAAAGCAGTCTCGCTATCCAGTGTTTTCTTAGCTACTTACTTTTTTACAATCATGAACTGGAGTATTTATATTCATTACTACTTCTTTACGACTTGTGACTTAAATTTTGAAACTTAGATTTACTTTCAACTGCCCATCTTTCCTTCCAGTTTTCTTCACATCACTTTTGCAGAGGTGAGTATTTCTCCTGTTCTAACCCTCTTTTTATTTCTATTTGGTACTTAATCTTCCCTCCCAGTTCCAGGACTTGGGCGTTCTCTTGGCTTTCTTCCCAAAATGCCCCGTTTAAGAATGGTCCACATGTTCCTCTGGTACCTAATTTATGGACACCCGTTGAATGGAACACAGGACAAAGGAGGTAGCGATGGTGAGAAGAAAGGCAGCAAACAGGGGCTGGATGTGAGCGCAGCTGTAGTTGAAGCACAACCAGATGGGACCTTAGAAATTACAACGACTGTGACGAATCCTGAAATCTCTGCGCAGGAGACTGAAGTAGAGCTGTCTAATCATACAGGTAAGAAGTGGCACATCCTGACTTTGCCGTGGCTGAACACTTGAAAAAAAGGTAAGTCTGCCTCAAAAAAGATTGAAAATCAGTAGTTTAGATAATTTTCATGTCATTTTAGATTTTCAGACTATGAACTGCCAAATGCGTTGTGCTTGAAAAGCTGTTATAATAACTGTTGGGTTTGTCCTGGCTGAGTCTAAGCTGGTGTTCTTGTTCCTAGTGTACGTGGATGATGTGTCATGGATGCGCTACGTCCCTCCTCTCCCAGTTCACAGAGAGTTTGGATTTGGATGGGCTCTTGTTAGTGACATTCTTCTCTGCTTGCCTCTCTCAATCTTTGTTCAGATAGTACAAGTCAGCTACAAGGTACAGTGCTTTTTTTGTTTTACGTTTGTTTTACTTGAAAGTCTGATGACATCAACTGTACCTGTGAGCAGTAACAAACACCCTCTTAGTCTGTTTTAAGAAAACTGGCCATTGGAGAGTAGACGCTTTAGTTCTTTTACAGAAAAGTTAGTTGCTTTTACAGCCACACTGGAAAAAATGTATAGCCCTGTAATACTGCAAATTCTTAAACTTGTATTTTGCAAAGAGCTTTTTATAATCTCAGTGAATCTTCTGCCTCGTTGATTAAGAAGAATAAAGTTTAAGCATTTTACAAAAGCAGTAACATTTGCTTAGGAAATATTTCAGTAGGCAGTTCTGGTAGCAAAGCTGGGTACCTTAAAGGATGGTTATATTTTGCATTTTGATTAACTTCTAAAATAATTCTAGGTGGATGGTCTGGAAGATTTTTTAAATGATCCGCTAAAAAAGCACACTCTGATCAGATTTCTTCCAAGGTCAGTCCGACAGCAGCTCCTCTACAAAAGGTAAGCAGATGAGTCAAAGTAAATGGCTCTGGGGAGGAAACAACAGCGGTTGACTGTTTTCTCAGTTATTTCCTGTTTGTGTCAAAGAGAACTTTGTTACTTAAGACAAGGATCATCAATCTTCAAAGGACAGTGTGCCAAATTGTATTTTTCTCTCCCAAATAGAAGGTAATAAGAAACTAATAAACAATATTCATGCATGCTGTCAGGCGGTGTTTGAGAGCTGGGAGGTTCTGTCCTTCATAACTCATCAGCAGGATGTTACTTCTGTATAAAACATGCTCCTGACTGCTGCTAAATTCAGAATTTAATGGAGTCTAAATGTTGCTGTCCTTCATAAATCTTTCAGAAGATGCCACGTTTCCCAGTTCCTGCCTCTCACATACCATTCAATGTCTGCTCCTGTTCTCACCGGCGTGTCTGCCATTGTTTGCCATTCCTCATCTGGGAGATTTAAAAATTGAGATTGGACTGAAGATAAGAAGGGAAAGAAACATTAAAGTGATTTGAATATGTGGAATCAACAGCACCGTGTTAGTTTCCCCAGAAAGTCATTGCTAATGGCACCGATTTGGGTGGTTGGAGGTTTATACAGCATTTTGCAAACCTGCAAACGTGTGGCTGGTGAGTGAATGGTGCCAGACAACAGCAGCTGTCCAGACTCGTGGCCAGCTCAGGTTTGCAATTCCCAACCTATTACCTGCTGAATATTTGTAACAAGGAACGTGGATTCATGGTATTTTCTGAAATCTGCAGGTTCCATCTGACGGGTTCATGCAAAACAGTATGACATATAACCAAGTCGTCTTTGTCCCCCCGCCATTCACTAAAATTTCTAATTCAGCCACATTTGCATCAGAATTTCTAGGCTTGTAGAATGATCTTTCTGAGCCTCAGAGAAAACTCCTGCCAAAATACAATTCCCATTGAACTGCACAGCAAAATGTAGATCTTAATGAAGTTAAATGTGGGTAAAGCTAATTTTTTACAAATTTGCTGTCAGAAACTACATATTGCAGAAGTTTCTTGCAACTTCCAGAATTCTGCCATAGAAGTAGATACACAGCATGCGAAATGTTGCACTTTTTGCTCTGTCAAAGCTTTAAGCAACTGAAAGCAGTTTCCTGGAGCAGTATTTCTGACCAACCTTAACTACAAGGATCGTTGCCCAGTTCTTTATACGTACACGTGTGAAGGTTTACCAGCCCATATTTAGCAGTCAGGTTTTCTTACTCGTGTCTTCTTTTCATTATATGAAATTGTCTGCAGATCTGCTGGTACTCTGACCTTGTATAATTCATTTTCACATATGGTATTTCTGGCTAATTTTGTTCTTTGCTAGCAAAATTTTAGGTAGTATTTGCCTAAAATGCACTGTGTGGGATTTGAGGAAAGGAAATTTGGAGCTTTGGAATATTATGTTTTCCATAGGTTGACAATTCAAACAAAAATACCACTTCAGAAATTCTAACACTCAGTATTTCAAAAACACAGTGGCTTCCTGAAACTTCAGGTTGCTGCATGAAAATGGCATGTTTTCTGGTATAATTTTTAATGTTTTCATTAATTCTAATTTTAATACTCTTAATATCGCTGCAGGAGGTACATCTTTTCAGTGGTAGAAAACCTTCAAAGATTATGTTATATGGGACTGATACAGTTTGGCCCAACAGAGAAGTTTCAAGACAAAGACCAGGTAATTTAAAAAAAAATAATTTAGCCGTTACTCTTCATGTGTTTTGTCCAATGAAATGCAAGATTTGGGGTTTGTAATGTCTTTAAATATTTAAGTAAAATAGTGATGTTTCAGATAGATATGGAAACCTCCAGATTCAAGTGACGTATTGGAAGTTGTGCAGATAATTTTTACCTCTTTTTCTGGAAAGACACTACTCAAACGTATAATGCTGAACGTTGCACAGAGTTAATGATCTAGGAGGTTCCAGACTGGCAGTGCTTTATGAAAAATGAGCTTGCTACATTCTTTTCCATCAAGGTGTTGGGTACTGGATGTCTGACACAGAATGAAGTTGCTGATCAGAGTAAAATAATGACATTCATACACACCTTTTTATAAAGAGAAAGCACATGCAAAGGAGAAAGCAGTCACAACATGTACTTTATGAGGATAAGCAAGATAATTAGACCCCAAATCCTGAAGGAGAGCTGGTAGGAAATAGTCACTCTTTGTGGAAGCATGGAATATCCTGTGCAAATGGGGGAAAAGAAACTGTACTAAATCTAGAAATGAAAATTCTGGAATGCTGGCAAAGGCAGTTTGGGAATACAGTGCAATAGGGTGGGGATGGGGGTGTCTTCTATCAGTACTGGCTCAGGACAGCAAAGTCTGAAAAATGCAAGGTAGTCCTACAGTAGATTAAGTTGTGTCCTGTAAATTAGGAAGTTTCAATGATTTTTACCTAACAGCTGGAAACATACTGTATTTGACAGGTCTTTGTGTATATGAAGAGAAATGCTGTGATTGTTGATACCACTATCTGTGACCCCCACTATAACCTGGCTCAAAGCAGCCGCCCGTTTGAGAGACGCTTGTATGTCCTGAACACCATGCAGGACGTGGAAAACTTCTGGTTTGATTTGCAGTGTGTCTGCCTTAATACACCGCTGGGTATGGTATAAACATACATCCTTATCACCTTTACCGTTTATTCTGCTCTTGCCACAATTCCTACTCCTTTTCTAAAACTCAAGGCAGGCTCTCTTTTGTCGCTTCCACTGTTCTGTTCTCTTGCTTGGTTGTGCATGAAGAAAAGCTCAAAGTTCTCTCTATATAATTCTATGAAGTTGAGATCCACTTGAAATTTTCAGAGCATTGTTAAAGGAAAAACATTGCTGTCCTGTTAGAAGTATCAAATTTGATAATAGCTCTGTTAGATTTCAATCCAATTGTGAAAAAGCCTTTTTGAAAATAGTTACTAGTGTATTTTTGCCATAGCTCTCTATCCTTTTAAACAGAGATGCCTTTACCTTAGAAAGATGTTGCTAAACATTCTAACAGAGAGCCTGAGTAAGATAAGGAAAGTTAAGGGATTTTAGGCACCCCAGGTTTTTTCGAATTTATTTTTGTGCTTGGTCCTTTTACATTTTTTCATAGGATATACAGATACAAGTATACTTTTTTATAAAAAAAAGTTGGAGGTCAGAGATTTCTCCTGAAACGCTAGACCAACGCTATTCTGTATGTGTGTAATTTAGTCACCCAGGTGAAAGGATCTATTTGTAATTTGGTCTTGCGTTTGCATGGAAGCAGTTATGTACAAAAGGCTCCTTAGACATTTGTCAAATGGTAGCGTGTTTATGACTGTTGCAGCTTTTGCAGGCTGGTCAGACTGATTACTTCTGGCCCCCAAAACATGGAAATGATACTGTTTCACCAGTTTGTGTGTTTATGGAAGCTTTGTTGTGTTCCATTAAGTATTTTCCATGTTGAGCCTTGAGGGGAAAACTGCTCTGTCATGGGTTTGAATTTGTATTGATCCTCTAGATCGGATACTTGCCTGAGATCCGGTCCTGCCCTGTTATCTTTGTAGCATGGGCAGCCAAAAAGCAGTAGTAAGCCAGAAATTGGGGTGGTTTTCCTAACCTTGAGTTCTCTTACTATAAAGCCATCACGTTGACTCCTCTGCTATATCCTAAATGTATCTCCAACATGAAGGTGTCAGAGGTGCAAACCATTCACACTGTGTTTCATCAGTCACAACCTGCCACATCGTTTCTTGAGGGTTGCTGACATATCTGAGTATCTGAAAGGCTGTGATCCATGCAGAGAATATCAGTCAACTGTTGAATTATTTTCCTGATAAAGGGTACTATTTACTTCCCATTACTTCTGGTCTGAATACAATTTTGGACAAGTTAGTGCCTTGTACTGGAAATTAACTGGAACACCATTAGTCTCTGTAAGAAGGCAGCACGTTTCATTGAGAAGTGATGAAAATATTAGTACTGTTTGGGAGCAGTAGTTTGCCATAGCAGGGTGGATTCAAAGTTGAAGTCTTCTTCTCATGCTGACAGCCAAAACCATTTGTATGTCTAGGAGTTGTCCGCTGCCCTCGCTCAAAGAAAAATAACCTTCAAGGGGAGGAGACTGCCCTGGATGTCGAAATGGAACAAGAGTCGGCAGTGGATAAACACAATCTGGAACGGAAGTGTGCAATGTTGGAATATACCACGTATGTCATCTTCTTCCTTCTTTTGTTGTTTGAATAGAGTGGGCAAAAAGAACTCTTCTGGTTTTGAGGATGTTACTCAGTAGCAAATGCAGTTAAGACTCTAGCATTTCAGTTGGGGGTTGTGGTTTTTTTGTAATTCAGAGGCTGTCTGATTATAGACATGTAGTTATGTTTCATGTTCACAAGTAACCTGCCTACCAAGCGAGTTTTCATGCTAGAGAAATGTGTAAAACAGATTCAGGTTTTCTTCTGAAGTAGTACAGGCAAGAGTCTGGGGGGAAGCAAAGGTGAGAGCGAAGGAATACTTCCTAAGTACACCTAATGCAAAGGAAAAAAATTGAAGATTCTCTGTTCTGTGCTTTATATCATGGTATCTCAACTACCCTGTAGCTTCAGTAGCTCCTCAGTCTCACGTTCTGAAATCTGTCCTTTTGTGTTCCATTCGCTGCATATCATTTACAGATAATTTTTAATATGGTATCAGTGTATGCTGGTGAAGCCTGGACATGCTCTCTGGAGCACTTCATCTCCTGCCTTTTCACAACCAGAGTCCTTGAGAGGGCTAAAGGGGGCCTACAGGAGAGATGGGGAGGGACTCTTTACCAGGGAGTGGAGCAATAGGACAAGGGGTAATGGTTTTAAACTGAAAGAGGGGAGATTTAGATGAGATCTC
>JAOXJM010000071.1:15652653-15672999 GCA_026413425.1 Tringa solitaria
TTGGAGCAACCTGGTCTGGTGGGAGGTGTCCCTGCCCAGGGCAGGGGGGTTGGGATGAGATGATCTTTAAGGTCCCTTCCAACCCGAACCATTCTATGATTGTTACCTGCAGCCTGGGAAAGCCGTGCAGAACGTCACCTATACTGCTTTAGATTGACCATTGTGCTCTGGGGTTTAGTTTTGTCCATACTCTATTCCATTTTAATAAACAGTCCATTTTAAAGTATTTTCAGTTAGTTCAGCGTTACAGGTGGATATATCAAGTCATCTTAAAAAAAATAATGGAGTTGGGGGAACCTAATTCCACTGATCCTTGCTGATAGAAAAAAAACTTTGTTCAGTCCACTTGTCAGCTTTCACATAAGGTTTCCACTATATGGTAAGAGATCTTTTAAATTGGCTCTGGGCTTGACTTGCGTTTGGGCTGGAGGGGACTGCAATATCTTTAAGGTCAAGACACGGTTTTTGGATTTAATTGACGGTGTAAAGTTCTAATGAAAGAGCTGTCTATCGAAAGCTTGACTGAAATGATTTTTTCGTGGTAGCTTTCAAAAAGTCTTTTGTAAGGTGAAACAGGATTGAAAAAATACTCTTTGGTGTTATTACTGGATTTTCAGAGGTGTTGGATCTACTGCATATGCAAAGCTTATTCATAGTTTGATTTTTTTGTGTTTTTTTTTTTAGGAAGTAAGTTTGTCTCCACGATTTCTTGCAAAGTGTCGTATTTATAAAGATGAAAAAAAAAGCTTTTTTTTTTTCGTTATGCACTGTAAGGTCACGCTAATAATTAAGTAGTTCATTCATGAAGGGTATCAGTTCATCCATTAGACACTGTTCATTCATTGTTAGTTTCATCCTCTTTCAAGGGAGAAAATTGAAATACATTGTTTTTCTGGCTTGTAGGTGTATTTGAACAGGCTTTAATGTATTTGTTAGAAAACTGTAGAGAGAAGCACTTGACAGTCAGTGTGAAAAAGGGTCATGATTCCTTTTAGTTCTTGTGGAAGATTTTCCTCACGCTCATGCTGAGAAAGTTTTTCACCTGAGCAGGTATTTTCTCTAGTCCTGTGGCAGGAATGGTGCCAAGAACAGAGTTTAACATGGCCATGTTAAACTTAATTAACATGTTAATTTAATTAACATGTTAACTTAATTAATAATAATGAAGATGCTCTGAGTGTAAGCCTTAAACTGAAAGCTCAGTCTTTAAATAACAGGGATTAAAAATGAATGGAAAAGCATTGTTGTTGTGCTACTTCTGGACCAGGGTTAAGGGAGTGAACATCTCTCTTTCTCTGATTTCCCAGCCCTATCTAAATTGTAAGGGCAAGGGGAGAGCTCTGCACATGGCACACACATCACTTAAGAGCAGCTGAGAAGACACTCCCTACGAAATAATTAGTATGTATCTTGTTCTCTTTTAGAGGCAGCCGAGAGGTGGTTGATGATGGAACTATCCCCGGAGATGGGTTAGGAGCTGCAGGTCTGGATTCCAGCTTTTATGGGCATCTAAAACGCAACTGGATCTGGACAAGCTACATCATCAATAAGACTAGGAAGGTGGGTATTTTAAAATTTATATACTCTAGTGACTTTTCCAAATTTTAAGATTCTTAAGGTTGAGACACTGATAAGAAAGTCTTACTGCTTGCATGCTTTCTCAGTCACATGTCTCAGTAAAGCTTTGCATCACTGGAGAGAAATGAATGCCGAATATGGTCAGTCTTGGTGCTGAAATGAATGAAAGAACTGGGTGTAAATTTTATCTGAACTGAATTTGATGGTACGTTCAACCAAAGGAGAAATACTATCCTAAGCAAGCGATTTACATCACTGAGTGGTACCTCTTGTCTTTCTGGAATGTAGAATGGAAACTGACACATGCAGAATAAGGAAATAAATGCAGAGAAAAAAAAAATAAAATCACTAGGAAGCTCAACAGAGGCAAATAAGAATGTCCTGTCTCTGATGGTTGCCAGTAAAAGATTTTTAGGGAAGGTTCTAAGAGCAAGGGAGTTGCATAGTGGTGTTTCCTCCGAATATTCTCCCAGCTCGTTTGGCTCAAGGCCATTTTAAACCTGGGGGTGATGTTTCAAAGCAGTTAACAGCTTTCTCTTCTAGTATTAATTTGTCTGATTGGCTTTTTTGGACACATGTAAATCTTTAGTATCCACAACCTCATGTAGCAAAGTATTTCAAAGTCACCATTTCCTTTTGATGGTTTAAGCTCCCTAATAATTATAGTACTAAGAGAAACTGTGAAAAATATCCTTCTCCGTTAGCCTTCTGTTTCATTTGATTTTGTAAACATCTCTCATGTTTCCGCTTATTATCTCTTTTTTTTAAAGACTGGCATCTACTTAACTGTTCCCAGCATGGAACCTGTTCTGCCTTTAATCATTCTTTTTGCCTTTCTTTGAACCTGTTCTAGTTTTACTACATCCATTTTAAGGTGGAAATCGCATAGTGCTTTCAGGCTGTGGCCAACCATGGATTTTTACAGCTGCATAGTTTCCCTTTTCCCATAATTCCTTACATTGCTTTGCTTTTCGACGAATACCAGGCATTGAACAGGTACTTTGGCAGAACTGGCTGTCGTTACCCTGCCCTAAGTAGTGGTCAAATTAGAGCCTATCAGTGTGTATGTAAAATTAGAGTTTCTGCCCTCAGGCAGGATCATTTCACTCTTAATTTCATCTGCTGTTCTGTCACCTGGTTGTTGAGCATTAACAGAACCTTCAGCCTTCAGTCTCGGCTTTCCTCTCCATGTCTGTCACCAACGTCTGTCACTACTGAATGCCATGCAAGAGAAATAGGTTTTGCTGAGAATGACAGAACTCCTAATACATTGCAGTTGGTTCTGGCGCAGGTTTCAGATGGATAGAACATGGTGTAGGAGGCATTTACTAAATGTTTGTGTTTGCATTTTGGTTTCATGCTTTTTAGAAGTTCCTTTGGAATGTAAAATGCTTGGAAAAAATACAGTTTTACAGAAAATTTTGTTCAGCCTCTGTTGCAATGAAGGAATCAAGCATTTCTTTTCTAGTGATGGCTTCTTTTAAACTCAAGGACATTTGCTGAAGTTCTAACCTTCATGATCTAGTGGACATTACAGGGTGATTTAAGAGAAGCTCTAGAGCTATTCAGATATGTGGTAGTAATAAGACAAATGAATTCTTCATTGTAGGCAGGGATCTTCTCCTTTATACTGAAAATTTATTTCTGATGCTTTTCAAAGGATATAATGTGCAGTGTTGTTAAAACCAGTTCACTTCCTTTGCATATCACCTTTTCTAAAGCTCTGTTGTCTTAGGAAAATACAGTTTCTGAAAATGGACTGACAGTGAGACTTCAAACCTTCTTAACAAAACACCCCCTTCCGCTCAGCACTGGAGGTAAGGTGTGATGTTGGTGGTGGTGGCGGCGTCTCTAACTGTGTTACAGCTGTTACTGTTCTTGTCAAACCCAGTATGGAGGGTGTGGGTTATTTCTGTCTCCTTACGCTAATCTAGGATGCTTCTGGGGCAGTAAAATAGATAAATAATTTCCTTCCCTATTTCTGGATATATGGAACAATAATTTTTTTTATCCAGTATTGATGACGTGGGTTCTTCCTGTCTCCTTATGATGATCTAAGGTGCTTCTGGGGCAGTAAAATAGATAGGAAAATAATTTCCTATAGAACAATAATTTTTAATCTTTGTAATTTCTGATGCGCAGTTTCAGAAAGTCTAGAGGGACCAATGTTTTGTGTGACTAGGCACTGTTAAAATCACATAGCCTAACATTCAAGCTGAGGAGGAGGAAATGCTTCAGGTTGAATATAAAGCCTCAAGTCAGTTACCTTTTATTTGTGCACTGTACGCTCGCTAGGTTTCCTAATTACTTGATGGGTCCTCATTTTAGTGGGATTTTATTCTGTGAGCTGCTGAGAAGTGGCATGAAATGACATGACTAACAAAGGGCAAGTCTGAGAGGGCATCTGTCTTCATATACTGAGACTTTGGCATTTGCTCTTTATACCTTAATATTGAAGAATGTAATTGCTATAAAGCTCCATGACCGTAAATATATGTCATTTTAGGTAACAAAATTAATATTTTGGGAGAAGCAAAGATAGGATCTGAGTCACTTGTCCAGAAAGAGGAATGCGTTGAAATAAATACAGAACCAACCCAGGATCGAACCAAACGAGTGAGAGGTGGGAAAAGCCAAAAGAGGAAGAGGCTTAGGAAGGACACTGGAAAGAAGACAAAGAAGAAAAAGAAAGGTGAGTAACTAACGCAGGAGGAGAAAGCAGCATTCTTTTTCATGCCTAGGCCTGCCGTGAGGTGCTTTAGGAAAGCTGATGCGACTGTCACTGCAAGGGAAATGGAAACTCACCGGCCACCCCTTTGGGTTGCCTCCCTCAGTGAGAGTAGCTGGCTTAAAGATTCTCCATGGTATGATGCTCTGGGTAGTCAGTTTGCTAACTAAAGTGCTTGTTTTCTCATTCCTGGGAGAGGTATTAATGCTTTTTACTTTTTGAACTGCTACTTCCTTCTCTGCTTTTGTCTTTCATTCTTACAAACTCCAGTTGGTGTTGATACTGCCTCTGATAGAAGTTTGAATTAATCAGAATATGTCGTGCTGAGAGAACTGTCTTTTTTTTTTCTTTTTTTTTTTTCCCCTGGATTTGTTAGAAGAGGATTCTGTAGAAAAAAGCAAAAGACTCCGCTACCATGATGAAGCTGACCAGAGTGCCCTGCAGAGGATGACACGTCTGCGTGTCACCTGGACAGTGCAAGAAGACAGCCTGCTCATGCTGTGCCGCATTGCTAGTCATGTGCTAAATGCAAAGGTATTAATAGACCCATTAAATAGAGGCCCTATAACCTGAACACACATTTCATCAGTCCTAGGAATTCATCCTGTTTCTGACCATCATTTGTGTACGTAAAAGCTGAAGTTTAACTCTTACATTTGTTCTTCACACAGGTGAAAGGGCCCTTTGTTCCATGGCAAGTAGTTCGGGATATCATGCATGCCAGCTTCGAGGAGTCCCTCGATAAAACTTCTCATTCCGTTGGACGAAGAGCTCGTTACATTGTCAGAAACCCACAGACCTATCTTAATTATAAGTAAGAAGGTTTCTGTTTATGTTCTCGGAATAGGCTAAATTCTCCTGAAATTAAGTGAAGGGATATGGTCTTCCTATGTTTTTGTCTTGTTTCATGGGACCTATAAATGTCAACCTTTTGAACCCTAGTGCTATCAAATCTGTATTGAGTTGGGAAAAGTTCAGCTGTGTACAACACCCGCAATTGTGTCTGTTGCAGAGTTTGCCTTGCTGAGGTTTACCAAGATAAAGCCCTCATTGAAGATTTCATGAATAGAGAAAATAATTATGAAGATCCACAGGTAGGAGGGAAGTATTCTAAAAGGTCACAGGGTGCTTTATGGTGTTTGGATTACTGAGTCCTTGCACTGTTTCCATGACTGTCATTTCCTGTCTTCTCTCTCCCTTGTACCCTTAGCTATTGTATAAATAGCATCATCATAAAAAGGCAGCATCACTGCTGGTTTGGGAGTAAAGTGGACACAGACGTCTTTCCAAAGGCACATAAACACCACTGCTGTGCAACAAGATTTTATTTTTTCAATGTGCTTGTTTATAAACATCCATGACTGAGCATCTATAGGCACTGGGGTTTGGGTTTTGTTTTGTTTTTTTAATGCTCTCAGCCTCCTTGTTATCTGAGCAAGAAAACATTTTTGCTCTGTAATTTATTTTTTATTCCTGTTGCTTGTGGAAATATTGCCTTATCTTCTGTGGATGAGTGCAGGAATACAAGCAGATTTTATGAGAGAAGCCTTGATTTGATCAGTCAAAAGATTTTATTTAATTTTTGAGCTTTTTATGGCTGAAATCAACCACGATTTCAAATTGAAAAGTTGTTTACGCTTTCAGTGCAAGCAATTCCATTTTGAATTTCAAAACTTTTTCAGAACTGGGACAATGTCACAGCAAGATTTGCTTTGTTTTTATCCAGGAATGTCAATTCATATTATTGTCAGCAAATAGTTCTGTTGTTAGATTGTTTATTTAAATGAAGAGTAGTTGTTCACTGATGAGACGTTGCTGAAATAAATGTACGTGTCCCCAGCCCCAAAGTCTGTCTTTGGAAGCAAATAAAAACTTGTTTCCAGAGAGCTACAGGACGGTTCCTCTGGTGTAAGAGTTGTCCTCCAAGCAGTGATTGTACAAACAGACTTAATGGAGAACATGATGAAGCCTGAAGGGCACGAAGTGAAAAAAAGACTTAAGCAGAAGCTTAAACAAAGCTCTAGCAAGAGATCTTACACTGTTAATTCAGTATAACTGTTTTTAGAACATATGCTCGTGGAGCGTTGCTTGTAGCTGTGAGCCTAATTACAGACAGAACCTGCAACTGTGAAGTAAGTCAGCAAACACAACCTCCACAGAGCTTCTTTGATTCATTCTTGTCTGCTGTACTGTTTCTGACTTGACAATTTAAAAGCAGTTATTTCTACTAGAATTTTCCATGAACGCTTTAAAAAAAGAGGTTTTTTTCCCACTCTTTAAGAAATCAATGTTGATAACATTTCCATCTCTTCTTTTCTAAGGTTTGTGCAAAGGAGTTTAAAGAGTTTGTGGAAAGACTGAAAGAGAAATTCAGTTCAACCCTGGGGAATCCCAAACTTGAGATTCCCGATACTTTGCAGGAGCTGTTTTCCAGGTATTTTAGTTACGGACTTTTGACTCTGCGCATGGGCTGAGACAGTGAGAGAGGAGGTTCAGAGCAGACCTCTTCTCTTCTCTGCTATGCATGATTTATACCCTGTTACTCATACTCTTACTTTCAAAAGAAGTTGCAGTAAACACAACAAGCAATGTTTCTTTCAAATCCATACTTCCTATGTTGCTAACTGTTGATACAGAGGAGCACTCAGCCTTGTATAGTTTTCTCCAGCCCCAGATCATCAAGCTTTTTTTTGTGATGAACGACATTTGGAGAGAAGTGTGAAAATTTAGGTCTCAAACCATTTTATGATAACAAATTTAGCACCTTTGTAAATTTTCTTACTTTGGGAAGAGCTGCTGATGGTAACTGGAAGTCCAAAACCTCAAAAGAATAGCACATCCCTACAGTTCTGTAGTGTCTCCTGTCCATGTGTTCTGTTTCCTTGTCAGCAATATCTTAGTGGTGTGAGGGAGACAGGTTGGGACAGACCTTGTAATTTGTGACACCTGTGCTGAGGCTGCTGGAGCAGATTAGTGCCCCTCTGCTGTTTCAACACTGGCCTCGTTAGCAGTTGCACTTTTTTCACAGCTGATATAAATCACAGAGCGTTAGTTTTGTTTCAGTGTTTTCCTTTCCCTTCCCTGAACTAGATTCCGAGTTTTGGCTATTGGAGAGGACACAAGTCAAAACACAAAGGAGGACAGTCTAAGTAGGTGAGTAGCAGTAGCTCTGTTTTCTCCCATTAGGACTCCACAGCCCCCACATCTTGTGAAAGTCACATACATACTTCTAATTCAGTATATTTTACATCTGTTTGTTGCAGTGTATAAATTTATTAATTAAAAAAATACTTTCACAAGGCTAGAGGGACCTCTGACATAGATTATGGATGTGATGAATAGAATGACAGCAGCAATGGCCTTCTCAAAACAGTGGTCTGTTATCATTAGGAAAACAGTGTATGTTTTCTCTGTGGGTGCTGTATCTTAAGAGGAGGAGATGTTATCAAAGAGAACTTCGTTTGTGTCAGATTATCTGTACTGATCCAAAAATTCAGGCTGGAAGGTCAGGGAAAATGTAACAAGCTCCTTTACATGAATGATCCTTAGCTGTAGTGATCTCATGCCTTTATGCATCTGTTTCAGAAGCAGGTGATTGAGTTTGTTTTGTTTGTATTTTTGTGCTAGTTTAATAGTTAGGTACCTCATGCTCAAAAATCACCATGAATAAATTCTTTTTCTTTTTTTTTTTTTTTTTCCTTTTTCTTTTTAATTTCAACAGCAATTACGGTATATGGTCCTTGTTATTAACCAGTCTTTCTTTCAGTGTCTATGATATTCATTTTCTAGTGCTGCAGAATCTGATTCAGAGCACATTGGCACTCTCAGATAACCAGATGAAATCTTGCCAGTCATTTCAGGTACTATATCTGGACCAAACTTCACTGGTCATAGAATCATAGAATCATTTAGGTTAGAAAAGACCTTTAAGATTGAGTCCAACCATAAACCTTACACTGCCAAGTCTACCACTAAAACCATGTCCCTAAGTGCCACATCTACCCATGGTCATACAACCCTAAAGAATTTCTCCTTCCTGCTTTGATATATGCCATTTTCAAATGGGAGAAAAGAAACCCAGAAACTTAAATTTTCACCTGTTCTGTGGGGATTATTCTCCTCTGTTTTTAGGAAATTAGATCTTCTAGGCAGATTTTCAGTATGTTGTTTTTCTCTCTGAGGATGAGATTGCAAGATGTGATGTTGAAGCAATCCCTAAAAACCATACGAAATAAACTCTACATCCCTTCCATTGAGTCAAACTGTATTGTGATTTAGTGCCCACTTGAGCAGTTGGAATTATGCTCTAGAGGAGATAGTGCGAAGACAGTCCCAGTATCCAGCTGACACTGGTGTTGGGGTGCCTCTCCTTCAGCATTGGGGACCACCAAAACACATCATCTATCAGTCAAGCACTTAAAATAGTAATTTTAGAAGTTCAAGGGGAGTTTAATATCTCAACAGCAGGCACTAGAAAGCCAAGCTCATAAAAGCATGTGTTCCTGCTAAAACCATGGGAAGAATCTACCAAAATGTGTTGCAGATGAGCATTGTTTTACATGTATAATTCTAGTGGGAGCCTGATCTCATTTTGAATATCAAGTGTTCTATAGTATTTAGTTAATTTAATTGGCATTTGCTGTGGAAAGTCTGGAAGCCCATAAAAGGAACAGAATAGTGTAGTTAAGTAAATTTATCTGTATCATTTACGTTCTGGCTTATAGCTCCTATTCATTTAGTTAATGTAAACCTCAAGTAGGTGAGTCTCACAGTGGATTCAGAGCTAACCCTGCCATTTACATTAAACGGGGGTTTTTTGCAGACATTTCGTTTGTACCGGGAGTACCGGGATGACATCCTTGTGAAGGCTTTCCTGGAGTGTCAGAAGAGAAGCTTGGTCAATCGCCGTCGAGTAAACCACACGTTGGGTCCAAAGAAAAGCCGGGCTTTGCCTTTTGTACCCATGTCCTATCAGCTGTCTCAGAGTTACTACAGGTGGGTGTCAGAAAGGTTGCTCTTTCTTTGAGCAAGTAATCTGCCCAGGCACGCCTGGTGTGGAGGAGAGGACATGCATGAAGTGTCTAGAGTGAAGAATCTGCCCAGCATGGCTGAAGCTGGATATAAGGATTATATCTGTGGAATTTGGCCTTTATCCAGTTAGGCATTCAGGGCTGTATAGGGACTACAGCCTTTATGAAGACGTATGCAGAGAAAGGAAAGGCAGCACCAAAGTTCTAGATGTGATAGAAAAATTTCTTTAGCACTCTTGTGTTCTGGTGGTTGCTTGATTTTCCTCTCCAGTTACTTTGTGCTGCACTGTACCTGGATTTCAGGGGTGGGGGAGAAGAGTTTAATTGTAAATCTGTTCAGTGCTCTTCTAGAAGATGACATCGTTGCTTTGTATTTGCTATATAGTACCTGACCTTCACATGGTGCATAAAAACCTGGTGTGCTGCAACTAGGAAAAGGACTGTGAAAGTAGATTTAGAAGGTACTTGATGACCAGCTCTAGCATGGAACTTCAGCTATTTGGCTGCTCTGTGCTACCATGGGTCTAAAATTTATATACAGTAAGAACAGATGATGAAATCTTTGTGCTTTGAATTTGTTTTTTTTTTTGTCCAGAGTTTTCACGTGGCGGTTTCCCAGTACAATTTGTACAGAATCCTTTCAGTTCCTGGAGAAGCTCAAGGAAGCTGAAAAATCAGACCAGCCAGATAACTTCTCATTTAAAGATCAAGAAAACAAAGCGTCAGAAGGCATGATTGCATTCCCTATGGACGGACCTGGTGGGCAGTGTGTGGCGATGCTTTCCTTGTTCTCCCTGGGACTTGTATCCGTGAATGTGAGAATCCCAGAGCAGATAGTTGTGGTGGACAGCACTATGGTGGAAAATGAAGTAATAAAAAGGTAAACACTGTTATTTCTCTCTGTAAATACAGTTTGGGGGTAACTTGAATGAAATTGGACAGGCATTAGCATTTTCTGCACTGTACTGTGGCATGTTTTACTGTGATATTGTTTGGATTTCTATTTCTGAGGGAGCGTTTTAAAGACTTAATGGCACTTCAGTTAGTGCCTGTCATTACAGCCTTGGACTGCATTTGTCTTCACATATGTGACATTTAAATTGCTAGGCACTTCATTGCCGCTGGAGCTGATGTGGAAAGGGAAGCAGTGTGTGCTAGATGAACATTTTCATCAATATTGTACCTTCCCATTTCAAGGACTAGGAAGGATTAGTATCAAGGTTTCAGCTTTATCAGTGAAACCTGTCTGCACTATATTTGTTCTGTGTCTTGTCTTTGATATTTTTCTTTTTAAAACCTCCAGTAGCTGAATATCACTGAAATTGAAACTCTCTCCCTAGGCAGTCTAATCCTATGAATAGTTATCCTTAAAATCATTATGTATTTTCTTAGAGTGCAACTAAAATCTCTTGCTGTAGTTTAACCTGTTTCTTCCTGTTATGTTGCCAAATTAAATGGAAAATACTTTGTTCTCTTTAGAACAGCCTATTATCTATTTGAAGATTGTTATCATAGTCCTCCTCCCATAATATGCTATTCTTTGAAATGAGCAGCCTCGGTTCCTCTAGTTGTGTTTTGGGGATGTTATTTGTGTTATCCAGATCTCTGTCTTTCTCATTATTTTTCCTCTGGACTGAACTGTGATGTCAAAAGCCAAATGCTATGCTCTACATCACGTTATACAGTTGATACACCTGCTAATACAGCCCAAACTAATGAATGGCCATGGTTTTGCTCTGCCAAAAAAATGTAGTCTTGTGATTCACTTAACAAGTTTCTTTACCTAATTAATTGTTTCCCCTCAGGGTGGTGACAGGTGCATAGTACTATAATATAAATAACATGCATTTGTCCGTAGAAGATTACTTCCTGCTCTTTTCTGGACTGTTTCTCCAGTTTGCTGGAGAATGAATGTTCTGTTTGCATGTTCTGAATGCAAATCCTGGCTTCTCATATACTTGCAGCCTCTCCAGTTTGGTGATACTATGCAAACTTAATAAGCTATTTTATTACCCAGGTCATTAGCAAAAATACACTGAAGCCTGGACTAGTCCCAATTCTGAGTACAAGCACCTGTGTCATTTTCCAACTGGTTACGTACTCGCACTATTTTTTCTAAATGATGCATTCCCTTTTGATTTTAAATATGTTTTAAGAGCACATACTTAACGTCTGTCTCATCTTAGAAAAGATTGGAAGGAGCCTTTGGTTGTCTCTGGCATAACCTGCTTAAAAGAGAGGCAACTGCAGAATTGGATTGGGTTGTTCAGAGCCTCCACCTTTATCCATAATGATTCTTGTCCTGGAAAGAGGCATTGTCAGTTTGGCTAAGTTTGTTTCTGGGAAATTTATCCTGGCTGCTACTACTATTCTCTCTTTGAGAATAGCTCTATTACTTTGAGGCTGTCTACAGTTTGTTTTGTGTTATTTTTTGTGGGTATTTTGGTTGTATTTTTTTTTTCTTTTTTTAAAGTAACTGAAGTCTTTGGTCTGCAATTCTTCCTTCTCCTTTTCTCCCTTAAAAATAAACACTGTCTGCCCTACACTGCAGTATCCCTTATGGTCTCAGCCTTTGTGCTGTGACAGATGTTCCCTCATGATGAAGTGTCTGCTGAACCAAAGTGTCTGCAGCCAAAGAGGTTCAGCACTATAAGCCGAGATATTTTTGGGTTCATTTCAACACATTTGGGAAAAAAAGACAGAGTTCCCTTTTCCAGGGACCTTTAGTGCATTTTCTTTTCTATAGTTGCTTGTTCTCAGCACTTTCAATCAGTCTGCTATGGACATACGCACAGCTGTTCATGACTAAATACTGGAATGCAGAATAGCATGTGTTCTTGCTCTGCTCACTGTAATGAGTCACTTTCTTATTTTGGGAAAAAACTCAACAAACAAACAAATCACCTCTATTTGCTGTAGTTTGGGAAAAGAAGGACTTGAAGATGATGATGACGATGATGATGACTTAGATGACAGCTCTGGAGGCAAACGAAAAATCGAAGTAAAAGCTCGTCAAGCATCTCATACCAATTACTTACTGATGAGAGGCTACTATGCCCCCGGAATTGTCAGCACCCGCAATCTGAGTCCCAGTGACAACATTGTGGTCAATTCCTGCCAGGTGAAGGTCAAGCTGCGATGTACACCAGTTCCAGGGAGACTGAGCTCTCCAGGTTAGTTTCTGCTTGGCTTAATTTGCGCAGAAGCGGGTTGGAGCAGGAAAGATAGTGAATTTATGAGCCAAGGAACTGATTTGAACAAAGCCTCTTAATAGGGACATCCTTTTCTTCATTACACATGTGGTTTGCCTGGTGTTGCTTTTCTTTCTTTTAAAAGAAAAAGACTTTTCTGACTTAAAACAAACAGGGGGTTGACTCAGGGCACCTTTTGTTGGTCACAAGTCCTTGCCTGTATTTCATGTTGTGTGAAACTATCCAAAGAGCAAGTCTGACTTCTGCTCTGTTATCCCTTCTCCAGGAGGTTTTTTCAGTCCCTTCTACAATTTAAAATACTATATTATATCACACCCAAGCTTTCCTTTCTGTAAAGAGATAAGAAAATCTTTTAGAGCTCCTTGAATGGAAATTCACATTTACTCATCTCATGCAAAGTGCCTGAAATAGTGGTGTCCAGTCTCTGGTCTTGTACCTACAGTAATTTAAACATTTTGATAGTATTTAGAGCTTGAATATTTGCAATTTATCAGCACTCCCCTTTCTTAAAGAGCATCTTCCTTTCAGCTTTAATGCAAATGTATCCAGGATAGCCTTTAGTTGTTTAGCTCTTAAGTTAGAAGGTCTAGTGCTGTCCCTACCTATTCCCATCGCTGTTGTGGGAGAGTTAAAATAGAAATTCTTTCTCCTATCTCTGCTGCCACACATGCCCTCCAGGTCTACTGAGCTGATGGCTCATTACAGTTCTCATTTTCCCTTGGCTGTCAAAGCAGTGTAGCTGTCCTACGAGTGGCTCACCAGGCAGGATGGAAAGGCAGCCTGCAGATAAAAGGGTGGGGAGCAGGGAATAGCGGTGCCAAAGCTGCCCTCTAATCATCCGGGACTGCGAAAAGCTGTAACGCTGCTTCAGCCTCTGAGTATTCTGTACGGCGGGGGTCAGTTTGTGCAGTGATGGACCTGTCTCCAAACACAGTGATGCTTTGTTATAATAATTGACATTGTCAACTTGTAGTTTATACCGTATTTGGCCAATAGCTTTCTGCCATGGATCAGCCATTTCCAATTTTTCGATTAATAGGGTCCTCCATAGCACTTCCTTGCTCTAGACTTTTCATTTGACCTTCTTCAAGAAAAAAAGGAGCCGATTTCCTCATTAACTTCAAGTTAAGATGCCCCAGTGTTAGAGAGAAAACCAGTAAGTCTACGCTGTCTTTCAGCAATACTTCACTTTGATATGAGGGCAAGCCCTTGTAAACCAGCTTGCTCTTCTGCCACAAGTCTTTTCAGAGACAAATATGTAAGGTAGAGAGGAAAAAGGAAACTGCAGCAATGAAGATGGGAAGCTGAGCTCTGTTTTTAATTGGAACAGTCTATAGCATCTCTAATCTGTCTGTCTCAGATTATTTATCTTTGTGTAGTGTACTGCATAGCAACAACTGCTTTGCAGTTCATACAGTTTTTTTCGTTTGCTTTGCAGTTTCTTCTCTGCTTGATAACATGGCTGTGGGAGTCTCCTGCCTCCCTGAAACTTTCACCAGATTGATAAAAGTCCAAGAAGAAAAGTATGAGGTTGATCAGTTCCTTCATGAGTGTACAGAAGGCTATGGCTATAATCCCAGGGATGTAGCTGCTGTTTTGGAGATCCGTAACGCAATAGAGGAAACTTCCCACTTTGGAATTTGTAAAGCTGAGCTGAGCAGACGTTTCTGCAGCTATGAAGAGGTGGAACCTGAACGCACCAGGAGCTTGGAGCAGTACATTCAGGTGGGTTTACAGCCAGCTGCTTTCCATACATTAATGTTTGCATGCTTAGTATTCCCCTTGACTAGGGCAATCTTCCATGCTGTAGGAAGCAAATGTAAATTGAGCAAAGCTATTTATATTAGGCAAGAGATCACATAGCAACACCTGATAGCAATCTTGCCTCAAAGTTAGGAAGGCCAAAAATTAAAGCAAAGATAGGAATGAACTGTTTCAGAAACATAGAGGAACCAACATTCACCTTTGACAGCAAAATATTTTTTCCCAGTTACATTTTAACTTAAGCTGAACAAAAATGTCTTGTGCTGTAACTCCAGAAAGTTTAAGGGGTAAAACATCTTTTCAACTTCAGTGCAGCAGGACAGAAAATTCAATATTCTACTAAGCTCTTCCTCTTTCTTTGCTACCAGCTAAAGATGGCAATTCCATCATTATTTGGTTTAACTGAAATTTTCCAATGAAAGCTCCTGAGATAATTTGTGTTGGGTTTCTGGGGTTTTTTTTATAGGACCTTATCGAAATGCAGCAGGTTTTAGAAGTAGGAGGCCATGCTGTAAGACTGGTTGCAATAGTATTTGCCAAGCCATGGCTACTACATTCAGTCTGTCTGAAGAATAAACCAGATGATTCTGACCAGCAAGGTGGAGACCCCACTTTCCCAGAGGTACAACAGGATTGCCTGCCGGCAGAACCAAAGAAGGGAGAGGAATGTTCCAGAGAGGAGGAGCAGCTGGGAAAAGACACAGAATCTCTCAACGATGAAGAACCCCCAAGGAAGAGATGTAAGACTCAGAATGATGTTCTTCAAGATGACAGTCAACTCTTCCAGGGTTCACAGAGTGGTTTGAAAAGTGCAAATGAAAATAACTTTGATGCAAGTTTTACTGATCCTGTTACAACGAAAGAAGCTTTAATCATGGATAAAGAAACAGGCTCCCCGAGGGGGCAGACAGAACACCTCACTGCACACCCAACCTGTGCACCAGATGCTGTGAATGCGGACACTGACAAGGAACAAGATAAATCTTGCTCTGAGGACAAAGAACTCGAAATAGAGAATGATGAGCTCAGCACTGAGCCTAGCCTTGAACAATCAGCCAGCGAGCAGGATGATGATCTTTCCTACTTACAGGAGAACCCAGGAGTCTCTAAAGGTATGTAGGAGCACTCTACATCAGAGAAAGAGAGAGGAGTTCATCATAGTTATCCCAAACAGGGAGCTCCATTTCATAAGCCAATGTTAGGTTCTTTATAAAACTGTACCAAAGAGAAAGGTTGTCATTTCTCACAGACGAAGTGGCATAACTATACTTGATCTGGAAGGTCTTGGAGATTTCAAATACATCAAAGATTCCTCCCTGTGTCTATTGCTGGAATGTTCTTGACTGGTCCAGAAACGTGCTTTCCTTAGAAAGTCATTTCCACGTCTTACTCTTCTGCAAAAACCTATTCAGAGCTGAAGTTTCTCTTCTCTGGCTTCAGTCCAAAGGCTAGACATCTCTAAACCTAGAAAACACAGTGTTCCCGGTGTACATTTAACTAGAATGCCCATGACTGAAAGTTGTAAAGTCATTAAACCATTCACCATAAAGCAGCACATGCCAGTGAGAAGATTAATAGCCTCATTTGTAACCCAATCTGACTTCATTTTCATTTCCTTTTTACTGCCAGTTTTCTTTTTTAATAGCTAGTCATTCTTGCCAAGCTTTACATTAAGTAGGTTGTTGGGGATTTTATTTTGTTTTTGTTTTTATTAGCTCTGATTTCAGATTGAATCACAAGCTAACTGCTTGTGTGGTATTTTGCCAAGGTCTGCTGTTGCCCATGTTTTCAGCTGTAGATGCCATGGGAATCAGTGCAGTCTGATCCGGAGCATCTCAGAGCTTGGTATTGTTTAACTGGAGCCTTCTTGCAGGAAATACACTTGGGGCTGTCTAAACAGCAAAGACTTGAGCAGCTCTTAATGTGGAACTACTAAAGTACTGTTTTGGATTTAACTTCCTCTATTTGTTTGTAACATAGGAGGGAAAAAATAGTAGTTACGTTATCAAGCATAGAGTTCTTCCTGATGAAGGCCAGCAGAAGGGTTTACATGTGCTGAAGCCAAAGCTGTAAGCCTTTGGGTGTGGTAGAAGTACCTACATTAAGTAATTGTGTAATTAAAACCCATGACATAATGCATAATGGAAATTGCAGAGACAACCTTCACTTGGAAACTGAGCTTTGCTGAAATCTTGAGTTTGTGCTCTCGAGTCTTAAGTCTACAGCTACTTGGGTTTCTGCTCAACTCCTGTGATCACCAGAAGCGTTAAGTTAAATAAAGCAGGGTGAGTGGTTGCAAGCTGAGACCCTAGACAGCTCTCTGTGTGAAACTCAGTTCTTTCAGTCCGTACAGTTACCTGTTGTGCAGCCACCTCATCAGACTTCTAGGAATAAAACTTTTTGCTGTGATTAGGGAATGGAACCACAGAAGGTCTGGCTGGAGTGGGCAGATGTGGTTGCGAGAAGAGGTGTGGGAGGAAAGAGTGTGCTGCAGGCAGGTAAAGGCAGCCAGAGTGGAAGCTTAGAGCTCGCCATGCAGCTGAGAACACAAGGTGTAGTTTGTGTTACTTTCTAGCATAAGCTGTTGTATTTTATGGCATAACCACATTTTACTTTCCTTCCACTAGATAAAAGAGTTTGGGTTAATTGAAAACTATGTGTTCTTTTCTTTCCAGGAGGTTCTATGACAGAAGTATCCCAGGCAGAGAGGGACCGGTGAGTAAGAGATGTCTGCACAACAACTAAACACTTAGCACTTCCAAAATAATATCTGGAAGCAAATGCTTTGGAAACCTTAATTTTATGCTCTGATGGGCAGTGAGCACTGATGATGGAAAAACTCCATGTTTTCCTCCATTGTTCTTGTTAGTGTTACACATGCTCATATACATGCTGAAAAAACTTCTCTGATGCATGTTTTTGCTCCAAATATCAGAGGAACAAAACTACTTCTATTTCACAAATAAGTCTGCTGCCAGAATGTCTTAAGCTTCCATGTGCCCAGGAAAGGCCTGGAGAAACTGCAATATGGGAAATGTGAAATTTCCATGCAGGATCTGTCTTTTGACTCCAAAATGGTAGAAATGAGGAATTTCTTTCCTATGTGAGCACTGTTGCTGCATGTTGCAGATTGAAGCATGTCTTAGACAACTTTTGGAGGATATTAGAACTAGTAAGAAACAAAGCCTTCCTGGTCATCGACTCAAGGTAACTGCTGGGTGGTGTAACAGTGCTAAAAGTGCTCCTCGGGTGGTGAATACTGAGTGTGAAATGGTCTAGGTCTGTGGAAGTGTGTGGTAGATGAGCACCAGTCTCTGCCCATTCTCAGAGCAGCCGCAGAACTTACACCTATCTGTAAATGAAAATGTGAGCAAACACTGGCAATGGATGTAGTAAGAATGTCTACTATGCAGAAATTATACATATCTAGCTAGAAGAATAATTCCGGACAGAGATGAACTTAATTTGTCTTTGGCAGGGCCTGCGAGAACGTCTGCTTCATCGGGAGACCGTGGAGGATTGTGGATGGAAATCTGAATAAACCAGTGTGTAAGGGGATGATGGAAGCTGTGCTCTACCACATCATGACGAAGCCCGGAGTAACGGAAGGCACGCTCCTGCAGCACTACACCGGGGTGCTGCAGCCTGTTGCTGTCTTGGAGATCCTGCAGGTACGTGAATCACCAGCTGTGTCAACTTCAGTTGGGTTCAGCTTCCACACGTAAGAGTCAGAAAGGAGTTTGCTGGAGGTCCCAGGAACACGGGATTGTGAAGGAACCATGAAAGACAGCCTTCTCCCTTTAGTGTAAGCTAACCAAAGCCAGAGCAAGTTACCGCTCACAAGGAAGGAAGGAAGGAAGCCTGCTTTACCCATCCTAGAAATTACCCTATTACCGATTCTAAAATTTGAGCTTGCTTCTGAAATGGATGTACATGCAGTTGAAATTGTAGCTGGTTAGTGAAGAGTGGTGGCTTGTCACTGTGAAATATTAAGTTGGGCTGTTTAATGCAGTGTTAATCACCCATAGAGTTTATCTTAATTTTTTCCTTGTATACCTTTTGGATGGGTAGTCTTTGACATAAGAATCAGACTGAAATGTCTCTTTGCTAGACAGAACTGTAAAGCAGACCTTCTGTCCTGACAGACCTACTTAAAGGCAGACATCCTTAATTGTAAAACATTGTGGTGAAAAGATTTGAGTTTCTTGTATTTTTTTCCCAATGTCTTGAAGTTTGATTGCCACCATTGCTACTTTGCAAATGAAACCTTGGTTATTTTTTATTCTCCTGACAATGATTCAAAATCTTAAGTAGAGCTGTAATATTGCAGTCCTTTCCATAAGTGTGACTTCCCTTACTAATGCTGAAAATTAATATTCCAGTGTATCTGTGCCACACTTCTGTCCAAAGGCTTGTGCATTCTGGTGACAACGCAAGTTGTGTTTGCTACCAGTCATGCACTGAGCAACCACCCTGTTTCCAAGCTGTCCCATACATTGTGAGGGTAGCTGGGACCAGGGAGAGGCAAAGCAGCAGCATCCAGGTTTAAGACGTCGGTACAGAGTGTACAGTGGTGAGGTGCACACATGTGGGAGAGAAATACAGATTCCTAGGCTACTTCTATTCAAATCCACAACGTCAAGGAATTAACCTGTACATTTTACAGATCGGAGAACTTGAAATCTAACTTCTCTATCAATAAATTTGATAGGAACTAGTTTTGAAACCATACACAGAGCTTATATTTGTAACATACCAAATGTTAGTAAATCTAGATGCATACCTATGTGAGATTACTGCACACACAGCAGTTGTTTTCAGCACACACAGCACAATAGACTGCCTGGCTGGGTGCTGCTGTGGGAACGAACGCTAACCCATTGGCAAGAACTGACCCAGAAGTCTGGGATTTACACCTATACCAGCCTTAAGGGATTTATAACTTGCCCTAAACATTGAGATCTGTTCTTGAACACGTTCTGGCCAGCCGCTGTGATAAAAGTAACAAACAAGCATATATCCAGCCACGTGAACTTGTGTTGCTATGCTGTAATCTCTGCCATCCCTGTGGCCTCCTGAGGAGGTAGAGCCACTTTTAATATAAATTGTCTAACGTTTCTGAGAACACTGTAGATAGAACAACATTCAGTGCGTTATTTTTTTTGCCACAACTGCTCAAGCCAAAATACATGAATTTCTCTGCAGGGTCTGGAAACTCTTGGTTGCATCAGACGATTCTACATGAAAAAGCCATCCCCGGTGTCCCTGTTCTCTCAGCCAGTTATGGAAGAACAACTAGACAATCCCAAACTGAGCGAAAGCCCAACAATATACTACGAGCCTACGATAGACTGTACCCTCAGGCTGGGACGAGTGTTCCCCTGTGAAGTGAACTGGAATAAATGGGTGCAAATTATCCCTGTATAAAAGAGGTAAAGCTGAGTCACATTAAATGGGGTTAGCCCCTAGGAGTGAGCGTTAATGCAGACTAAATGTTACAATTTGTGCTCCATCATGTTTTTATTAAGTTATTTATCTTTCTACTTTTGAATGTATTTAAACTGAGAATAAAGCTTAGCGTTGAGATATAAATAGTATTTAATCCCACTTCAAGTATATTCTGTTTTTACCAATAATTGTCTGTAGAGCATGCAGTTTGCAGTTTATCTATCTTCCGTAGTTTTCACATCCACTTTTTCTTTTCCCCCCCCCCCTAAGGCCACAGTGGTAACGTTACTTTTTGCTTTGCCTTCTGTTGCACAGCACCTGGCTCTCTGCTGTGGTTTGGTAACTTCATTAGTTTAGTTATCTTAAGGTCCATCTCTACTCCACTCTGGTGAGACCCCACGTGGAGTACTGCATACAGCTTTGGAGTCCTCTGCCCAAGGACATGAAGCCATTGGACCGAGTCCAGAGGAGGCCACAAAGGTACTGCGAGGGCTGGAGCCCCTCTGCTGTGAAGACAGGCTGAAAGAATTGGGGGGGGTTCAGCCTGGAGAAGAGAAGGCTCTGGGGAGACCTTAGAGCCCCTTCC
>JAOXJM010000071.1:15675241-15714874 GCA_026413425.1 Tringa solitaria
TCCCAGCTCCTTCAATCACTCTTCGTACAATTTGTTCTCCAGGCCCTTCACCAGCTCCTACTACGTGTTTTTCTCCTAGGAAGTACATATGGAGGACGTATCACTTAACCTACGGTGGAGAGAAACTGGCAGATGACAGGAAGAAGCTGAGAGAGTGAGTGATCCTGGCTCTCCTGGGGGGTGGAGGATCCTCACCGAGGATCCAGGGGGCATCTGCGCCAGCAGGGCTAACTTGGGACTTCAGGCACTGCCTTGGACAGGTCCCACACTTGAACCAGGGTGGAAGGTGGGAGAGGCCCTGCCCTGGCAGACTGAGAGCCCATCTGCGGGACAGGGGGGGCCTTGGGTAGTTCCTTAGCCATAACCACCCTATGCCATGTGTGTTCATCCAATTTGGACCACACCAAAGCACTGAGAAGCATTGCTCCTTGGTTGTCCATGCCAAACTCCTGCAGAATAGGTTATGGTTACTAAACTTGTACCTGAGGGACCCCGCAGGAACAAGATCAGTGAGACGAAGCATGAGTGTGAGGGGAGTAGAACACAGAGAAGGCCAGGGATGGCCTTGTGCACATGGAGCACATTAGTTCATCTCCAGGGAAAATGGGAGCACGTGGGGAACAGTCACTCAGCAGAGGATGGGGTCAGGACACGTTATGTGGTGGAAGGCACCTCTGGAAGTCATCTAGTCCCACCTTCTGCACAAGCAGGGTCAGCTAGAGCTGGTTGCTCAGGGCTGTGTCCAGTTGGGTTTTGAATATTTCTAAGAAGGTAGACTGCACAACCTCTCTGGCCAACACCTTCCAGTGCTTGGTCACCCTTGCAGAGCTGCTGAAGTAGAAAGGAGGGTGGAAGAATGGCAAGGAAAGAGCAAACCAATAAGAAGCATGTTGGACTCTGGACCTGCTCACCCAGTGATAATCTGTTAAACATCACTGACAAATGACTCCCACGTTTCCACACTCGTTCTCAGGGCAAGGAGGCAGGAGGTGCTCCTGAGCCCTCAAGCTGTTGCTCACAGTTTGTCTGAAGTATTAAAAATGTAGTAAGATGGCCCTAATCAAACCTGTCTTCAAAAGACAGCCATGGGTGATAGATGTTGCCTTTAACGGGGTGTTGCAGTTAAAAAGGCAACTGCTCAGATCCTCCAGTGCTGGCAGCATGTTCTGCATACACAAGTGAGAATTTTAATTTGTCCTGAATTAGAGCACAGCACGCAATCGTAGGAGTCCGTCTCCCCCTGGGAAAGAGGAGGCTGTAGGATTTCAAAGGTTGTGGTTCCTGGGAAGCTGGCCTATAACAGCATAACTCTCTCTCCAGGTACGGCATCAGAAACCGCGATGAGGTCAGCTTCATAAAGAAGCTTCGAAAGTAACCTGTCAGGTAAGTTCTGAATATCCAGTGAGAGCTACCAATTCTTCCTCTTCCCCAGGCCTTGGTGTTCAGACTCACGGCAGCTGGTGTTGCTGCTCTCCGCTGTGTAGTGGAGCATTTCTGAATGCTCATGTCTGCTTTAGGCTTGTGCCCTGGCTGCAGGCTGTTTCCATAGCCTGGTCGTGGTGTTTGTGCTTCTCTCAGGGCAAGGAATGGTAATTCAGCTACTTCAGTTAACATACAGGAGGAGGAGCAGCAATATCTTAGTGCATCTCTAACCCTACTTCATGTTTAGACTCTGAATCTGCTCCCACAGTGTCCTGAGACTCATTAAATGCAGTGTTCCTTTGCAGGCTGCTGTGATTGATTGCTTCTAGGAACTTGCTTGCTTTTAGGCTCCTAAGCAAACGCAGCGTGTTCTTTGCTGTTCCACAGGGGGTGTATTTGGAGCCATTTTTCTCTTGTTACTGCAAGCTCTAAGGAGTGAGGAAAAGGGACCTCAGCTTACTTATCCTGTAGTTTTTGACTCCCAGTTTCTTTGTTTTCTGGCTTATAGAAACTTGAGTTCAACCAATTCATTGCTATCAGGAGACAGGACACACCACTAGACAAATTTTGGTCATGATATTTCTGTGCAACTGCTGCATTTAAGAACACTTCCAGCACAGGAAGCACAAGTAGCATCTGTATTTACCTGTTCGTAACCTCTGTAGAGGTAATTCTGGTATTACACTGCTATTTTTAGAAAGTTGTGCACACAAACAGAAGATGTGGCCAAGATTCTCAAGCTTAGTAAGCTTAAAATTATGCCTGCTTCTCCTCCTCATCCAAAAACACAATCACAGTGTCTGAAAAGCAGTGGTAATAACAGCTTTTCCAAACACTTGGGTTTTTGTTTTGCGGCTCCAGCGAGCTCGGTTAGAAACCATTGCTTTGTGACCACAGGAACTTTTATTTTCTTCTTTCAACGCTGCCACATTTGCAGCATCCAGTGTCATAAAACATGTGCCATGACAGAAGCAGTCTGCCCCACAGAGCCTATGGCCAGCACTGACCTGTGGCACTGGCCAAACCCCCCGGCCTGTCCAGGCCTGGTAATGCAGTGATAAGGGAGCCCGGCATGTGGAAACTATTGTCACTGCCAAATGTTTCCTTTCTTTAACAGAGAGAGCAGAGAATCCAGCCCTATCGAGACTGGACTGTGGATTCAGCACTTCCCTGGAGGAAAAGGTTGCAACATTTCAGAGAGAAAGAAACTCCAGTTGAATGAACATTCTCACATGTTTTTTGCAGTTGCTGTTTGAAGTGTCGGCCTCTGAGCTGTTTGGGGAATGCATTTGCAGTGATTAAAGAGACCCTCTAGTTTTCTAAGACTTTTAAGACCCTGGTTTCCAGATGTAAATCTGTGTCTGACTGTTTTGGGTGCTAGAAAAGGGTTGATTCTACTGGTACATGAAACAGCAAAAGTGAGATGAAGTAAAAAACGTAGCCACAGACTATGCAGAACAATTAACAGTAGCTAAAACGCTACCTTACCGTTTAATCACCACCTTAGCAGTAGTAAACAACTCTGGTTAAAAATGTAGTATTGAAACTAGTGTAATAAAAATAATGGCAGCAGAAAAGGTTCAATACAATTGAACAAGGCACAAATGTTCCATTTTTCAGAGTCTTCTGAGATAAGGCAAAACGTGCCTGCCAAGTGCTAAGGAGACAGTTTAAATTAACCACGGGCAGGGTTAGAAGTGTCATTGGATTAGAGGCTTTGTCCACATGGAACTGGCACAGCAAATGCAAAGACAGTCTATCTCCAGTGCCTGCTCGAGAAGCCAGTCTTTGCCTTTCAGTGGAGCTGTGCATCCAGGTCGTATTTCTCGCAGAATTTGTCTGTGAATGGTATACAAGTGAGGAACTCGCACCACTCGCACTTGATGGGGTAGAAATAGAACAGAATCACAAGTCCTGAGAAGAGTGCAATGAAGATGAGCTGGAAAACTATAATTTGGCATCGCTTCCTATATAAATCAAACTTCCCAAAGCTAATGTAGGGCAGGAAGGCAAAGGAAAGGAAGAAACCACTGATAAATCCTGAAATGTGAGCAAAATTATCAATCCAAGGCAGGAGGCCAAAGGCAAAAAGAAAGAGCACCACTGCCAGCAGCTTGAAGAAAGCCCTCCATGGGCGTGCCAGGATTTGCCAACTCTGGAAGAGCTCCACAAAGAGACAGGCCAGAATCCCAAACTGGGATCCTGCAGGGCCAACCTGCAGAAGAAGAGCATCACAGGTAACATCAGGCACATTCCATCTGGCTCCTGCAGCCAGCTCCAGGCATTACAGTTTATTTAGCATTCAACTCCTTGTTCTGCATTTCTCGGGAAGGAGATGCTGCAGCCTCCAACTTCATCCTTATCACAGGGTTCAAGGAGTAAAGGGGCCTGGTTTGATTTAGGATCAAAGTAGGTGTGAGGCCAGCGATCACCAGAAGAGACTTTAAGGAGGGCAGATCTGGTTTGAGTCACCAGAGGGGAGAAGGCCTTGAAGGTGATTTCCTGGTTCCCCCCACCCACCATGCACTTTTCTTCATTGAAGGACCTGGAAGACAGTCCTGGATAGTCTGGGAGAAAAGTGAGCTCTGCTCTTTGCCCTGTGGAGGGTCTCTGGCATCAGCTACAGCTTTCAATTCCCAGCCTCTCTTATCCTGTGATTGCATAAACCCCCCATTCATCACGGGAGGCAGCCTTCTTACTGCAGGCAGACCGCAGCAGTGACTTGGAAAGCCTAGGGTACTCTGGGAATGTTATTGCTCAGCAGCCAGATGATGGTCTGGTGCCATCTTCTAGCTACAAATCTGCACAAAGCACGTGCTGCAGAGACAAGCCCGGCTCTGGTGTCTCTGCCGGAGAGGTACAGGCACATAAAGGCTTGTGTTCAAGGTGAGTTACCAGGACCCTAGTCTGCAGGAGACCCACCTCTGCTCTGTAGGGTAGAAATATTGCACTGGCAAGGTTCCCAGTGATGCCACTGAGCAGGTAGATGATAGAGATGCGATGCCATCCTGCCAGCTTCTCTAGGTCCCGCAGGATCGTCATTTGGAAACAGACTGAAACCAGACAGTGCAGGATCCTGCCAAGTTCAGAGTACAGGAGCTGAAGCAGCAGCCACTGAAGTCACCCCTGTGCTTGCGTTCTGCGCCAAGCCTTGCTGGAGAGCTCCTTGTCTGGCCTTGCCCACGTCTCTACATCCCTCCCAGCAAACGCAGCATGGTAAACCCCAGCAGGGACAACAACTCAGCACCCCCGTGTCCCCCAGGGAAGGGACTGCCAGAACAAGCCTCAGCAATCCCAGGGTTCAGGGTTCCCCCACCCAGACAGTGGAAGTTCTACACCTGTGCTTACCCAGCATGGAGGAAAAGCGAGAGCCAGAGGCGGTAGAACTGGTCAGGGACTTCTGGATTCAGGAAAGGGAGGAGTCCGCAGACGTCATCCATGCAGTGCACCTGGGGCAAAAGTGGGGCTGTGAGGCGTGTAGCCAGCATTGCCCTTTATCAGGGCCAGGGCAGAGGCTGCAGTGAGCTCTGAAAGAGGGGCTCTCCTCCCTCTGCATCAAGTCCCAGCCCTTGTCTCCAACACCAAGTTACACGTGACCCTACCCATCCCCCATGGCAGCTTTATGCCCTCATTCTTTTCCCCAACACAAAACTGAGACATCAGTATTTGCTCGCCAGGAAGATGGCATTCACCCGCTGCTTCTACAGTGGTCCTGTGTTGGGCTTTCACAGCTGCCAGCCCAACTGGTCTCCAAAGAGGGACAGATGCAGCCAGCTCTGCCACTACAGGCTGGATCAGCAGCTTCCCCCGGGCTCAGGGTGGGACAGGACACAGGATTCCCACCTACTCCACACCACTCGTCTCCAGATCTTGCCAAGCTGCTAAGGGGAACAGAAGGCAGAAGGGCAGCCATACAGCCCCCAACTCTGCACTCACCTGAGAGCAGAGGGTTGCCTCCTCATGGAAATAGCCCCGCATAAATTCACAATACTCCCGGGAGGTTATTTCACACCTGGAGGAGGCATAAGTAGTCAAAACAAGGAACAAGTCACACGTGGAAGGCCTAATGGATCAGCCTGTGCCCTCCCAGGCCACCCGCTCCCCCTTGTCTCATCCCAAATCTGCCTGTGAGAACTGGTGCCTTCAGCTGCCCCTGATGTGCTGCAGTGTCTCAACAGCAAATGCACTAATACATTCCCACTGAGCCCAGTGCCACTCTCCACACCCCCCTCTGGCTTCTCTCCCACAGCCAAAGCTGAGTCCCTTCCACAGATTAACACCTTGCACACAGGGGCTCCAAAACAAGCACTACCAGAGCTTGGGAGAGCTGTGTCTCTGGGCCTGGGGGAGTCTGTGCCTCTGGAGCTGACAGAGTGGAAAGGGGGGGCCAGGCCAAGAGCGTCCTGGTCATGACTTTCAGGGACAGAGAAACTCCTTGGGGCAGAACTGATTTTTCTCCCCAGCAGGGAAAGCCAAGCACTGGGCAACTACTTAAGCTGAGGACCAACGTGAGGAAGATCAGCAGCATCCTCCTCGGTAAACCCAGAGCAGGTCATTTCCTGACATCTCCTTGACTGCTCAGGGACTCCAGGCTGGGGCCAATGTAGCCTGTCAGGACCAAGCTGGCCATTCCCAAGGAAAAGTGCAGAACTCCCTAGCAGATGTATTTAATCCTTTGGGATCTGAGTCCCTCCAAACTGCAGGACCAGTTGAGCGAGATATCCTGCCACACCAAAGACTCAGGCTGGCTGTTATCTCTGCTCATCCCAGAGTCCTACTCCATCTGGGAGACCTGTCATGGCTCCCTGTCCCAGTCCCCTTTCCAGCAGGGCTCTGGGCTGCATGTGGGAAGGACAAGGAGGACAAATGGCTGTGTCTACAACTTGAAAAGGGTCCCCCGTGTCTCACCCCAACACCCAGTCCCTCTCCATACAGGTAAAGCTCATTACCTTCCTTTGGTCCCAATGCAGCAGGGCCGGCCTGTTATCACGCAGTCCATGTGAAGGTGGTTTGTGTAATTCCCAGCACTGTTTTTTGTGCAGATCTGGAAAATGACAACAGGCTGCAGTCAGCCAGCCATGGCTTTGCTTGCTGCCTGGGTAAAGCCAAAACAGCCCCATGGGAAGAAGCCAGATGCAGAGACAAGGGCCTCCTTTGGCCTCCCTCTGACAGCAGGACAGTGCCTGACAGCCCATCTGCCTGAGCTTCAACCAACACCTTCTCTCTGCTGAGGGACGACAACAGCCCCGAGGATGAGTGGGTCTCCACTGCCCTGTTACCCTGGCAGGGCCCAGGGTTTTAGTTGGCACAGGGGAACTTCTGTCATTGGAGGGCTTTGAGCCTCGACTAGACAAAGCCACGGATGCCTTGACCTCCCCCCCATTCCACCAACACAGCTGTGGCTCTGCACAGAGGGATGCAAATGCCATATTCCAGCTGCCCACACAGGCTCTGTGCCACCAGCAATGCTCACCGGCCACTTGGTGATGTCATCTGGCCACTCATGCGGCTCCATGGAGGCTGGCTGCTCACACACCCTGCAGCAACAGAAAGCAGAGATCTGCCTGAGAAATAACTTTCCCCAGCACCAGGCAGGAGCCACCCAAGGGAGCCACCACTCTGTCCCTGTCCCCAGGCTGTGGTCCCACAGCTCCCCTCTGTCCCTGGCAAGGGGCTGGTAACACGCTATGACAGATGAGCTAAGGCTGAGCTGATCAAAGCCGCAGCCTCCTCCCAGTGAGCAGAGATCACGGCTTCCCAAAGGCAGCTGCCCAGCAACTCACTGCCTCCTTTCCAGGGAGACACAACCCCAAAGGTGGGCACTCGGATGGTCTCAGCTCTACGTCAGCCCATGGTGACAGAGGACAGAGGTGTCCCATGGCACACGGAGCTGGCAGGGCTCTGGGGCAGAGGCGTGCTGGGAACGGGACCGCTGTACCCCAAAAAGGGAGCCTGTGCGAGGAGGAGGTGAGGAGGGGGAGAGGGATGAGGAAGGCACCCACAGCTGTGCAGGTGGGCAGCCAACAACAATGGAGACCAGGGGCAAGCAGAAGTATGATCATGCTCTGCCTCCCTTGCAGCCATTGGGGCAAGTAGGGACATCACTACCCCTATGTCCCCCAGTCTCCAGAGCAATCAGCTGGCCTGGGACTCCATGCCTCTCTGACTCTACCATCACAGCAGCCCTGTCCCCTCTCCCAGGGACAGGCAGGACCTACCTGGGGTCCTGATGACAAACAGACCCAAATTGCCTCTTGTTTCCTGCCAGCATTGGTGTGCTGGGGTGATGGGGCCACTTCACCCACACAGCCAGGGTGGACTGCAGGAGAGAGGAGGGATGTCACCATGAAATCCAAGGTGGGAAAAGCATCAACAGAAGTGGCCCTGAGCCTGCAGGGACAGCATGGAAAGGGGCCACCACACTCACTGAGCACTCCTCCTCCGAGGTCTGCACGCAGCCCGACTTGTCGTTCCGCACGCAGCAAGCCGAGTGCTTCTCCTTCTCCCGCTTGGCGCTGATGAAGCTGTGCACTTGCTGGTCCTGCCTCATGCACGGTGAGAACTTGGCCCCCAGGTGGATCAGGGCCTCCTGGCAGAGATGGAAACACTCAGCTCAGCCAAGGGGCAGAGCAAGCTGGGGGAACTGCGAGGGGTACCCCTATCAGGGCTCAAGGGACCAGGGACAAGTCCTGCACGATAAAACCCAACACACATCAGGCACACTCTCAGTATTTGCCTTCAAGAAGGCAAGCCCAGCACAAAGTTTAGGATTTCCTTGCCCATGGCCCCAGAAAGGCCACCACTGTGGCCAGGAAACTTTCAGACACAACAGCCTTTCCCAGGAGGAATGGCATCAGGAAAGCTGTCACACACCATACAACTCCTGCATCTTCTCTAGCCCCACTCTTGACTTCCTAGGAACAAGGTGCAAAGCAGGAGAGCCAAGGTCTACCCCAGCCTCCAGGTAGCCCACTCTGCAGGTGGCTGGGGCCAGGAGCACCCCTGCACCCTGCCAGTGATGGCAGGGCCCCATGGAGAACTCCAACCAACAGCAGTTGGTAGCACCAAGCTCCAAGCAGCAGAGGGCCCCAGTCCCCAGGGTGGCACAGCTGCAGGGCGCAGTCTCTCATCAGCCCACGACCATCCCAGGCAACGGCACTCACTGAGCTGGGTCCGATCCAGAAGTTTTCCTGCTGAACGTATTTGACGTTTTCATAAACCCCTCTGTTTCGCAAGACCTGCAAGGAGAGAAAGCGAGAGCCCCGTGAGCTCCTGCCCACAGAGTCAGCAGGGAAAACAGCTGGGGCTGGTGAAACAGCACCCAGGATGAACAGAAACCCCCACAGCTCTCTCAAACTGGTCTTTTGTAGAATCACAGGTACAGCCCCATCAAGACATAGAGACCTTCATCTTAAGATTTCATTTGAAATGTTTATCTCCATCTACTTCAACTTTTAAGAAATCCCAAGGCCTGGAGACCACGGGAGGCTTGAGAGCCTGCAAAAAGCTTCACACAGCTCAGAAGCATAAGCAGCACTTACTGGCAGTTTGGGCTCAGGTGCTGGTGACAGTGCTCTGAAAGCTGTGAGACACGTAGGTGAGAAGCTCCACAGGGCATCTCCTGCATGGAGCTGTAGAGATATGTAGCCCAGAGACCTTTAACAACACATGGGGAGGCTACAAACAGCTTCAAGATCAGCTCTCAAAGTCAGACAGGTCAGTTTTGGTCCTGGCAAAAGCAAAATTCTGCAGCTGTTGCAAAATCTTAACTCAGTTTGAAGTATTTCCCTGCCATGAACATCCTTCTGGTCTCCACCAGGAGGGGAACAAGTTGTTTGAAAGGGCTCCCAGCACAGACACAAGTAGAGCCTGCAAAGACCCCGCCGTGCTTTGTGCCGGATATAATTTGATATCAAGAACAATGTGGCCACGGGAGGGAGAGCAGGCAGCGCAGGGCTCACAGAGATGCTGCAGGCACCCACCTAAGGCTGGACACCCAGCATCCAGCCGTCAAGGCCCTCAGGCAAGTAGCCAATATGCTGAAGACCACAATAGAAGAGCCAGCAGCTGAAGACAATCACATTCCAGGCAAGCCAGGGGGATTTACTTACTGAATCAACAGTTTCATGCTGTGAGAACCCCACAGGGGCAATGCCGTAGATGCACACAGCAAGGATGGTGATGAGTGAATGCACAAAGGTGACCCAGTAAGTGAAGAAAGGCCTGGATGGAGGGAAAGGGAGATCAGAGGCAGAAACCCAGGCACATTAAATCTATTCAGAGAACACAGGAGAAAAGCTGCTGTTTTTCCCTCAGCCCCCTCGGCAGAATCTGGGGTACAGGGCCAGGACCATCGAGGGATGTGCAAGACTGAAGGCAATGACAGGTCTTCCTGGCAGACAGACCCTGCTTACTGTGACTGCCCCATTACATTGGGCAAGCCACGCCTTCCCAAGTAAACATCCATGAGAATACATAAACCCGATGCCAGTGTGTGCTGTGTGTCTGAAATAATGACTTTTGGGGAATGATGAGAGGCAGAGATACCTCAGCCCTCCTGTTCGTCACAGGACAGTGGTGGTGGGGCAGAGATCTGCAGTCTCTCCAGGTAGCTAAGACACAGACACCCAAAGCAACGTGAGGAGCAGGGTGAGCTCCCAGTGATGCTAACATGCTGCTCTCTGCTCCAGTTTGCACTCTACTTCAGGGGTACAGACTAAGGGCTCTTAGCAGCAGGTTTCACCCAACTACCCCAAGGCAGTGACCTGAGTCCCCACGGGGTGACAGCAATCACTCACTCCCTAGTTCTGTTGGGACCCCTTCTATGACCACAGCTCTCACCTGTGATCATCCATGTCCTCAATCTGCCGCTTGACATAGCTGTCGATGCGCTTGCGGTAGGTACGGTTGGTCAGCTTCCCCACCATCCCCAGGCCATACGGCCTCTTCTCCTTGGCAAAGAGCTTCCTGACAGGGACGGCAATGCGCTGGCCGCGCTTCTGCGGGCTGACACTCACCACCTCCTGCCGCAAGCGGACCTTGGGCTGTGACAGGGCCCCATCCTTTTGCTTCCTCCAGCCTCGCTCCAGCGGGCTGAAACGAAAAGAAGGACAGCAGTGGTTACCTTCCACGTGGCACAGCAATGGGGACCAGCCCCTCCCAGGTCTTCGGTGGCAACAGACCTTCTGTCTGTCCCACCACAGCTGGGCTGAGCAGCAGCTGATTGAAGACGAGGAGAAGCAGAAGCTTCAAAGGGTTATGCAGTGCCAGATGACACAGGACTACATGCAGAAGGTGGCACGAGGCATCTGTGCCAAACTAAGCCCCACTGACGAGGGGCTCTCAAGGCTTTAAAGAAGTGTTTCAGCAACAGGCTGAAATGTGGAGGCTGCAGCCGGGCACATCTGCAGCCTCATGCACATCTGTGTCCTCCTCTCCTCCATTCCTCTTACTCTGCTCTCTGCTATGAGATGGAAGTGTACTTTAGCCCAGCAGTGGAAATCCCCACCCTTAAAGCACTTTACTGTAACTGGACTGGCAAGTCAAACCCCCATGGCACAAAGGAGAAGAGCAGGAATCCAAGCTGCTTCCCAGACCAAGCAAATGACACTGTCACACGCTGCACCACTGCCTAGCACTGTAGCAGGCATGTCCCTGATGCGCTCTGGTCTGATTTATTTCCTCTGGCTTCCTAAATGAGCTCCTCTGCGCAAAGATAAGTGTTGTCAGAAGTGGGCAGAGAAACCAGCTGACAGAATTTTTTCTGAAAGATCACCAGAGCATCTTGGAGAGATCATGACAGCTCTGAAGAATGGACAAGAATGAAGGACAATCTGAACCTCTTTAGCCAAAAACACTGCTGTGAAACTTCAGCTGTTGTCAATATTGCACCTTGTAGAAGCTGCATTTTTATAAAGCTGAAAGTCCCAACTCCCCCTTGGGAAGTCCTTCTCCAGCAGAAAGTGCAGACTCCACTGCAGCCCGCTCTTGCCCTGAGAGTTCAAGTGGTTTCTGTGTTACGGACGCGCTGTTTCCCAATACTTCCGGTGCTGGGCTACCAGCCTATGCCAAAATAAACACCTGGCCACCTAAAAGGACAGCCAACTATGATTCTGATAACAGGTCTCTGAACTGTGAAAGAAAAGTATTTTCCTCAATGAATAAAACTGTTTAAGGAGATCCAAATGGAGCCAAGAAGACTGAGACCGTCTCAGCGGAGTGACAACAAACTCCCACCGTTTGCTGCTTCCACTTATGTTAAGACTGAGTCAAGTTCTTGGAAACACTTGAAGGGAAAGAGCCAACACAGCAAGATGGGCCGTGAGCAGCAGAACCACAACAAGGACCTCCCTGTCTGCTCCCTGTTCACACCCAGGGAAGCTCTCTGCTGGGGTGAGCTGCCAGCTAATCTAGAACTGACTCGGAAACGACACAGAGCAATTACTCAGTACCAGTTACTCAGGTGGAAAAAATCTAGGCACACAGTACAGTACCACCCACATATTTGTAGGGTTCTCAGCATCAGTGCCACACCTTTCTCTCGTTTCAGGTGAGGAATGTAGCCCAGCTCGACACTCAGCAATGCTTCACGCCGCCCCTTGGAGCGTGACAACAGTTCCTGGTGACTGTGGCAATGGCAACAGCCTTCCTGTTTTTGCTACGTTCTTCATAGCCAAAGGCTGGGCCCCCAGCATCCTCACAGCTGAGTTAAAGTGTCTTTTGTTTCCTCAAGGCATGATACAGTCTCCAAAACACATCAGGTGGGGCTGGAAGTCACTGGAGAGCCTGCAGAGGTGGCCTCAGAGTTACCTTTCATGAGTAGCTGGGGCAGGAGGTCTTAAGCTAAGTTTAAAGAAAAACCCATTGCTGCACTGCTCTTTGAGCTCTGCAGCAAGTGCTCACAGCACTCAGATCCTGGCTTCCTCCATGCAGGAGGTCCCACTCTGAATGGGTTGGACACCCCAGGTTAGGCTTTGACAGCTTCCTGGAAGATACTCACAGTAGCAAGTGGCTTCTTTCAAGCTCGCTTTTGTCCAAGGCACCTCCTGTGAGATCTGTCTGATCCAGAGGTTTCACCTCAGCCTCTTTGATTGCAGCTTCTGATGGCGACTCGAACACTTCATCTGGATAAGTAGAGAGCTCCTCATGAAGGACTCCTTCCTGGGCAGAGAAAGAGAAGTCCCATCAGAAGAAGCCAGAACCACATTTGAGACACCAGCCCTAGCAGAAAGCAGCACTGCTCTCTGCAACACACCTAGAGTCTTGCCCTGGGGGGGTACAGCCCTGCCACTCACCCGAGCAAAGAAAGAAGTGTCAAGCTCATCTGGAAAATCCACTGTGTCCTCCTCCAGGAAACTTGCTGGGGTGAAGCTGCGGCGCTGAGCTCTCCTCAGGGTGCTGTCCTTCACAGAGCGGCCCTGTAGCCAGAGAAAGCACCATCGAGTCACTGCCAGATACCTGAACCCCAGGCAGATGCAGGGCCACCCCAGCCGGCGCACAGGGAGCCTAAATGCTGAGCTGGTTCATGCTTCTGTGTGGAGCTCAGCAGACCTGCTGATGTGTGACACTGTCCTGGTGAGACTCACAAATGTTACCCCACTTCTTAATCCACAAGGCCCATCTCCCATGCAGGTGAGGCTTCCAACATGCTCCTCAACTGCGTATTGTACAATGTCTCTGACCAAACCACAGTCACGGGTGGTGCTGGACACAGCAGAAAGGTCACTGGGCCCAGGAAAGCAGACACGTGGCAGGATGAAGAGACTTCCATAGTAAGAGCCTCGGCTGCTTCTGCTCTTCCACGACTGCTGACCAGCTATAGATGGACTGCCCAGAGGTCCAGGCAACCTGAATTTCCTGAGCTTGGAACTCTCTGAGGCTGCTGGTAAAGCCCCCAGGCCAATAAAGGGAAAGCAAGACCTGTACCAAAACCTAGCCATCATCCCCGCTTCTTGCAAATCCTGCTTCCTGGACACATGGCTGAAACAAACAGGAGATGGCTTTGTTTCTTCCCCTCCACCACTGCTCTCCCCATCCTCTCTGCTCAACGCCTCCTTCCCTCTCACCCTTCTCTCAGGGCAGAGCCCCATCCTGCTGCCAGACTGGTCCCTGTCCTCCCACAGACAGTACCTTCACCAAAGCCGCAGCTGCTCGGAAACTCATTTTGGCAACAGACTCCCGTTTCCGCCGTCGTGGGAGGCGATTGAACCCTGAGCGTGAGCTGGTGAAGGAGCAGAGCGATGTGGCGCCTGGCGTGATAGGTGTGTGGGGGATGCTGCAGCCATCATTGTCGTCAGCCATACGAAAAGCTCGGCCACGGGCCAAGGGGTCGATGATCTGCAGGGAGAAGCAGCCCATCAATCCATTTAGCAGACAAACCCTTCCCTCCCAAACTCTCCTCCCTCCAAGCAAACATCTCAAGGCCATGGCAGTGGCCTGGCTCCTGGGACTGCCCAAGAACCAGGTTGAACAGACCAATAAGCAATTCTACAAGAGGGAGATATGGAATAACCTGTTGCAAGCTACGCCCTAGTTGCAAACCTCAAACCTAAGTCATGAAACCTCTCCCCTTGCCTTTTTTTTTTTCTTTTTCTTTTGTTGGGATTGACTATTTTCACCCAAAATGTTCCTGATTTTCACAGGAGACTCCAAACTTCCTTCAGCCCTTCCTAATCTCTTGGTTTCATTCATCTCCTGTGCCAGTGAGCTCTACAGTTGGAGAACGTGCTGTCTGAACAGGAATCTGAGAAATCCCAGAAAACAGCTGTGCTCTTTCTCCAGCTAGTTTCCTTTCTGATACTGGACAGCCCAGGACTTAAACAGTATCCTGTTGAGGCTTAACTGTATATTTACATCTACTTCCATTAACAAAGTTAAAACAGCTGGAAAAGGCAGGCAAGCTTCCGGGAGCTGCAAGCCCTTCTTTGGGACTCTTGAGGCCAAAGTTCTCACTTCTTCCAAACACACAAACCAAGCTAATGAAAATATTGCCTTCAGCTACAAACCTTGCCTCTGTCCTTACATCATCACAGCTGTGGTTTCCAAAAGGCTTCCATACTTTATCCTAATGTTTTACGAGCTTCTTTTAATCCACAGTTGCACACTCAACAGGAAGCTTTATGGGCTTACACCTACTGATACCATGTTCTGATTTAATGTAGCCCACACAGAGCCCAACAGTATTTCTGAGTCTCCTGTGAACAAAGACTAACTGCAAGACACTTTATAAGGTGAAACTTGATCACAAGATGCACATTATTTTCCTCTGCTTCAGTGATGCAGCCAGGCTTCAGGTCACAGACTAAGCTGTTTTGGAAGGAATTTGTTTCCCCACTTGCTGACATTGCAGCCGTATTCAGTAACGCACAGTAATCAATCACATCCGCTACTATCGCTGAATGGAGCAAAGGGAAAAGCTGGGATATTGTGGGTTAGTTTGGAACTGGATGAGCTTGACTGGGTCTTGTCCCCTGGGGTGACACTTGAAGGTAGTGAGTAGGGGGCTACCAGATGCCCTTTGCAGGCACTCAAACCCATTTCTGGGGACTTGCGAGCAGCGCTGTAGTAATGCTGATGGCAAGAGACACTTTTCAAAGTCCTAAAACATAACCAGGTTTCTATGAGGACAGTAGCTGTGCTGCTGCTGGCATTCTGCTTGGGACAAGAATCCACCAGGCAAGTGTCCTGAGTGACACCAGGCCTGTTACTCTATTTGGGTCCAGGATACTGGCCACTCTGTCTACAACACAATTTTGTCCTTGCAAAATGGCAGCAAAAACCCCAAGCTGAGAGCTCTTGGACACGCTGCACACATCTAATCACCACCATAGTCACAACGTGACAAACACAGTCCCAAGCCTGTCACCGAAACAGCTGAGGGATCCCCACCAACGAGACAGGAGAGAGGTGGCTGAAGGAGGGAGTCTGACAAACAGCATCCGAGATGAGAAGTGTCTGAGCACGGAGCCTGGGCATGTTTGGGCAGAACTAAGCCTGCAGATAGGTCAGAGCTGCCAAAGTGATGAAGACACAGTGCAGGAAACTCGCGATGGCCTTGACTCTGTCCCAGGTTACCCACCTTTTGCATGCCCAGCTGGCAGGGTCCGACATAGAGCGGAGGAGGAGTCTCTGTGCTTGTTAGAGAAATATTGTCCTGACTGGGCAAGTCCATTTCCCGGATGACCTGAGGTTTCAGCTTCCCGTAGCGCAGGCTGCAGTGGCGGAGGCTCTTTCTCTGCCATTTCTGAGTCGCGTCGCTGTCTTTGCTCACCCCAAACCAGTCTGCTGTTCCTCTGAAAGATGCCAGCAAAGAAGCATTATGGCTGCTTGAACTACGCACGTGAAAGTGCTAAACCCCTGGCAGTCACTTCCACCCCACCTCTGTTCAGAGACAGGCAGAACTCTTCCCCAGGAGCATCTTGCAGCCTGTCCTCATCTGGTTTTAGCAACCTGACAGATGCTGGCCAGAAATATTCAACCATCATCAGCCCTCTGTCTCATAAGACAGAAGAAAAATGACAGGAGAGATTCACTGTGTGTAAAGGACAGTTTGTTCTGAGTTTGTTTTTTTTTTAAGAAAGAAAAAGAGATGGAACAGAAATTCAGAAAAGAACTTGGTGAAAGGTGTTTTTTTGTCTTTAGAAACCCTCTATTGAAAACACTTACCATCTTCAGGCCAGCTCTAGGTCTCCATTGTGGGATTGTACTGTTCCCTGGCTCTGTAGCTTCTCCCAAAGGCCACCAGAATTCACTGTTCTCTCCCAGCCTCCTCCCGCCCTCCCAGGATGTCCCTAACTCCTCCATCTCATGCTGCAGGATTTCTGTCCTCCTCAAAGGTAACAGCAATGGCAAATGTTTACCGTGGTCCTCTCTCTGCTAAGGCAGATACACACAGTTCTAAGCTGCTGGTTGCAGACGTAGGAGCACAAGGTTGCAACCATGAGGCAGGTTTGCTGCCAAGTGGCTGCTGTCACCAAAGAGCAGTGGATCAGAAGCAAAATCCCAAGGAAGGCGGAGAGAGATAGGGATGAGTCAGACCAACAACCTACTTCAAATCCTGCAGGACAGCTGGTACCCTAAACCTACAAAGGTCATCATGGCCCTGCTGAGCCTTTCCTGCTGTGGTTAAGCCTTCAGAAGGTGACAAGCTGTGTGAGCCTACAGTTGGCTGGCCTAGGTGTCAAAACCTGAAAGTCCTTTTAAGCCAGACCCGAAACCCTGGCCTCAGACCCCCTGCTCAGCAGCAGGATTTCCAGCTGCTGAGAAGCAAGACCTCACAGGTCACAAAGGGAGTATTAAAACACACTGGCGTAAAGGCTGGGTTAAATCTAGAATTAGGTCACATGGGGAACTGAGTCAGTGCACTGGAGACAAGACACTACTCCTGTATTTTGCACCTTCCCAAGTTAAAAAACATCATCAGCCAACAGGTGAAGGTGTTCTGCCACCATGTGAAAATATGTGAATTTGAAACCCACAGCCTTTCCAGTTAAAACCTCCAGACACAAACCATCACACATTGCCCTCAGCCTTCCCCAATCTCCCAACATCCCAGAACAGACCCTTTGGCAGGCGTGAGGTCACGTGGACAATTGCTAGATCTCACTGACCCAAATGTCTCCAAATGACTCCAGCAAGTCAAGAGGGGCCAGACCTCAGAGATGGAGCAGGTAGCACGTCTCAGAGACCTGCTCTGCTCCCACAGACCAACACCTCATCACAGCAATCTTCGTCTCCATTCAGAGAGGACAGGCCCTGGGCCAGCACCTGACCTGAGACCCAAACCAAGCCTTTAGCAGAGAGGTAACGCTCGGGCCGTGCAGATGCACAGGCACGACACACACCACGAAACAATCTTACAACCCAGAGGGCTTCTCATAGGTTGCCATAACTAATATTGTCACACCTTGGGCGATAAGCCTGTACACGGGGTCACTCCTCAAAGGGAGAGGAGTGAGGGTCATTCGTGCCCACATGAGACTGCTGATGAATGGCCCATTGTGCCAACAGCAGGGCCTCAGAGCCCTCAGAAACTGTGTTCCCACTCATCTGGAAGGATGAGCACCACCACAGCTGTTTGGCACTGCGAGGACCACTCCTGAACTGCCAGAGACCACTGCTGGTCCAGGGCCAGCTGTCCTACTCTCTGGCCTCAGTCAAGATAGTCCAGGAGAGCTGACTACAGAGTTTGGGGTATCTGGAGCACCCTGGGAAGATGCTGAATGCCCCTGTCCAGCTGGGGAGCCCCACCATGTCCTACAGACTCACTGCAATGAGCCAGCATCAGAGGTCAGCTCTCGCTCTTCTATTGTGTTGAGATGACCAGCCCTGAAAGCCCTAGACCAAATGGGAGCAGTGGCCGAAGGTGGACACGGTGCCAAAGTGGCATCTGGCCAAGGGTAGCAGTGAGGAAGGTAGGACAGGAATGGGCTCCTGGGCCCTAGGTCCAGTCCCTGCCACACACAAAGGCACATTGTCTGCCTGATTCGAAAGTTTACTGAGCTCCAGCCTCAGGGTGGTGGTCGATGGGCCATTGTGCCCTGTGACTCCTGGAGCGGCTCATCTCCTTGGTGCTAAGGAAATGAAGAACCTCCACCTCAAAAAGAAGACAGTCACATTTGGATTAGAAAAAGCCATGATGTGAACAGGGAAAGAGTGGATGCTGTATTCCATTTACCAGCTTCTGAGCCCCATCTGGGCTAGCATCTGTTTGGTGCTCCTTCTTCTCCTTCCCCTTCTGCCCAAGGAGGCTTTAGGGCCAACATATGCATAGGCCACAAGTTGCAGATGCTTGCAGAGGCAGGATGGGCTATGGCTGCCCTGGAGAGATATTCCAGCTACGGTGAACGCCAGGAGGTTGACAGCTTGTTAGGAAAGGCAGGAGGGAGTGAGGCTGGCAGGTGGACAGCTTGTTAGTCCATGCTGCTTATTGACAGCTGCCTACGGATTTAGTGGGAGTGACAATTGTTTTTTGTTAGAAGCACACATGAACTTTCTCACTCCCGCCTGTTTGCAGGCCTCCTGGCCAGCCCTGGGAAGGCAATGTGGTCCCAGCAGCAGCCAGAATCTGTGGAGTTCACAACGGCCCTGGCACACACATGCAGGGGTGAGTTTCACACTCAGTGCTACCAGTACCTGAAGAAGGATCGGGGCAGGGACTGCCGCTTTCTCAGGGAACTCCTGCCCACCCGGTGCCCGCGAACGGGCAGGGTCTGACTCCTTTGAAACCGTACCTGCCTGCTGCAAAGAAAAGAGAGCTGAAAGGAAGGAGCCTGCAGGGCTGTGGAGGGGAGCAGCGACCTGCATCCAGCACGTCCCCATCTCCTTTCAGAGCCCCCGCAGCAGCAGCTGTGCCACACTGCACAGGACAGTGGCCTCGAGTCGAGAGCATGGCCCAAGAGAAACAACCAAACTCAAGCCACACAACATCATCTTTGAACCCAGGAGTCTGCTGAATACTTTTGGTGCACCTGCACCTCTGACATAGGTCTCCCACGGCTCTTGAAGATACCAAGGACGCTGCAATCCCCCTCCAACCCCCAGACCTCTGTGACCTGCCTTCTTCTGCCCAGGTGTTCAGATCCCGCTGGCTGGCTTTGGACACCAGAGTGTGAAACCATGGAGGTGTCAGCAGGCTGAGATGTGATCTGCTTAGATACAAGTGTCTGATGCCAGTGTCAGTGCCCTGGGCCCATTCTGGTTGACCCTGGCAGTATCTTGCCTGGTGCATGAGTCTATCTGTGCCACATCTGCTGCTTTACATGGATAACTTGGACACCCCGGGAGACTAGAATTGGTGTTAGATGCCTATGCTCAGGTACATGAATCACTCTCATGCCATGTTCTGGACCACACAGGCTTGACCTTAGGCTCACACTTGATCTGTATCCTCCAAGCTCCAGGGAACACGATGGTGTGACATCCTGCTGCCAGAGCAGTTCCACATTCTGTGCATCCTGAGGGCTGTGTTCAGCAGAAAACCTGGCAGTCTGCTTCCCTGGACTCACAAAACAAATTCCCAAAACACCTTTATGGATGCATGGCCTGCAATTCTCCATTGCATCCCTAGCTCTGCCAAATGGAGCACAGGTTTTTAGGCCTTTCCTTGGTACTTTTCAGTTCCCTGTTCTTGTTTCCGATTCACTTATTTTATGCTTTTATTGCTAGTGCCATGTCACGTGTGCATCTCCTGTGGTTCTGCCCCTTGGAAAGTCCTCCCCTCCTGCTGTACCTGCTCTTCTACCCACATCCCACAGCGCTCAGAAGTCACATCCCACAGAAGTCACCCACAAGCTGTGAGTCCTCCAGGAGAAAGAGACCTGGCCACCCTCCGTGCTGCCTGCGTGACACAACTCAGCACCGCAAATATCACTGAAGCCCCCACATACATACTCTGAGCAGGAGGCTCCCGGAACTTCCAAACCCATTTGTGCACCTCTGGGCCACTCCCCGTGGGACTGCATGTACTCCCAAGGTACAAAAAAAGGCTACACAGGCCATTAAGCACAGGCAGAGACGCAGCCCCCAACCTGAGCCCCAGCACTTCCATTACAGCCTGGGCAGGCAAGAGGAAGACATGTCACAGGGTCTGTTGGTGCAACAGCCACATGTGTTTGCCCACCATCCCAGTGCCAGGCAGGACATTAGCATCTCCCTCAGTGTGTAGGAGCTTCACTACCACTTTCCAGCACTCCCTCCTCGCTCACTGGAGCTCCATGTGCCTTGTCTGTCTTATAGCAGCACTGGGGGCAAATTTGTTCCCCCAGCACTGAAGTGGTTTGCAGTTCCTCAACCTCTCCACCCTACACACAAGCTGCATGTTGGGAGGACCTCTGAGGGAGAAGGTTACCCTAGTCTTCCCACACAATGCTTCCTGTCATGGCCTCCACAGCACCCTCCCAGGGTACCCCCTCATCCTTGACGTGCTCTTGTCTAATTGTCCTGGCAAGGAATGGGACAAGGGTAAGGAGGTGAGGGAAGAGGCAGTCTAGGTATGCAAGGACAGCCTTGGACAGCCCTAGAAGCTGCCCGTGAGCCCTTCATGGCTCATCCCTCCCAACCTTGCAAGAAGCAGGATCACAGAGAGCTACTGTGGGAGAGCTTCACCACCAAAGCAGCTGGGGAACGTCTGAGGCAAAGGAAAACAGTGCGTGGGAGGCCAGTCTCTCCCATATCTGGAAAGCTGCTTCTCTGTGAGTGGGCGAAGCCTGGCTGGCTGAAAGTGCCCCTGACCTGTGGAGCTCCAGGGATGCTCCTGGGATCCAGACAGGTCTGACACACTGCCAGGGATACAAGCCAGGCATCTCAGGAGAGCAGCTGGGAGAGCCACTCCCTTTGGACAAACTGGGATTAGCCTTTGCCATGGAGAGGGAAGGAGCATCCAGCTCCTGTGTGGTCGTGTCTCAGAGACAAATAATAACCCTCTGTGCAGGTGTGGGGGGACGGGGACGGAGCAGCCTCTCCCTACTCTCCACCACCCCCTTTAGCCATCTCAAGGATCTGCTAATGAACTAGTGCTAGGAGCCAAGCTGCTGAGTGCCCTGGGATGCTCAGGATGGGCTTCTGCCTCTGCCAGCAACCATGTGCTCTCAGATACTGCACCAAAGCAAGCCCAGCCCAGCACATCATAGAGTCTCAGCTAAACATCAGGGCCTGAGGCACCCTGTTACTTGAGCAGCCAGCTCCCTGGGGCATGGGAGCAGTTAAAATTTGTCTCTAAGAGGCAAGAACCATTCATTGCCCTGAATCTTCCTCCCAGGACTTGTCTCCTCACTTACTAAAGACAGGCTATATAACATCACTGGGTTATATATTGGGAACCCATCTGCACCCACCCTCTTCTGAAACCTCATGATAGATAAGGGAGACAACCTAATCCCACTGTCACAGCGTGCCGCTTCAGTGCCAAGCAGAGGACCACAAATCCACAAATAAAGGATGGCAACGGATGGCAGAATCCACTAAAGCAGGCTCCGCGAGCTCAGTGTCTCACCTCTTGATGGTCTGGGTGATTGAGGTCTGTCGTTGTAGCACCGGTCTCCTCACTTCGTTAGGCAAGGAGGGCACTCGGGAGTTGTCGGCGGGCATGCTCACGCTCCGCAGAAAGGCCTGACGCCTCATTGGCTGCAAGGAAAAAGCAGGAGGGGAGTCAGTGTTCTCAGACTGATGCTCTACAAGGCCGGTCAGGTTGTGAAACGTTTAGTCAGCAACTCAACAACTGCCCAACACCCCAACCACAAGCTGGGTGCACGCGGCTGGGCAGCAAAATCAGGCTAACGAGGTCTGTGGTTCATGTTAGCCAGGAACGGCTCTGCAGAATGGAACAGCCAGCATCAAGTGCGCAGCATCTGGATGCTGTGGTGGGTCTCAGTCCAGGCTGGCTCTAGCCTGGCCCACGGACTGATGTCCATTTGTAGATGGGGTGTCTCACATGAGGTCCTGCAGCATGTCCTCCTGGCTCTTTTCTAGCCAGAAGGAACCCAGATCACACACTGCAAGACCACTCCACAATGTAAAGAGAGGGACAGCAAGTGAGATTTGCTTCACGAGTGACTCTGGATCTGCATTAAAAGCCTGTGAGAGCAGTGGGTGGGTCTGTGCTGTAGCTGCTGCCCGGTGCAGGCTGAGCAAGCTGGGAATGCCCCATCGGCTTTGCTCATAACCTAACTGTGGGGACACACTCAGGTCTGGAAGCTCCTGGCATGTCTTGGCTCAATGTCACCTACCAAATAGGACACAACTCACCAGACTGTTCAACTCATACAACTGCCTCCCCAGGGCTGCTTTTGATTAATTTTTCATCAGCTTGACAGAGACACCATCTCCCATTCATAAAATGCAGGACACACTGTTCCTCTAGCAAGCGAAGCTCTGATCAACTCTTTTTCTGGTCAGACACTGTCTCTGCCTCAAGACTACTTGCTACTCCAGCCCCTCTACCCAGAAAGCTAATAATTTCCACTAACCTTAACATTTTTATTACCTTTTACGTGAGAGCAATGCATAGATACTCAGGTTATAAGCCAAAGGAGCCCATTATGCACTCTTATCCTGACAGCCTGTGCTGTGCACACTGGACCTGCAGAGTACATCACCTCCACCAGCTTCCATCATGAGTACAGAGGGTCTCTCCAGAAGGTGCCCAGCTGGATTTAGAGATTTCAGGTAAGAGAACATCCATCAAAGCCTTAAATAAGTGATTCAGAACATTTCAACCTGCACCATTAAAACCCTGCATTCCACTTCTAATCCCTGCAGACTGAACCCCACTCACTTTCCTTCTGAGGGAAGCCCAGATGTATCTGCCAGAAGCTGTCACATAATTGAAGTGCATTTTAGTCCTTGGATCAAGGAATGGCAAAGAGACCGGTCATTGCTATTCCAAGCCCAACATAAGTTCCCTCTTAAGACAAGCTTGTCCTCAACTCCCCTCCAGGAAGCTGTATAACCCTCCATTCCTCTGATGGCTAAACCATTCTTTCATATAAACCCTGGAACCCGGGCACTGACCCCACCCATGGAGCTGGGCAGTAAGAACCCTCCAGCTCTGCCTTTGGCGCAGGTAGTCTCTGTTCCTGCAGTAAGGTCACACGAGCAGCCAGCAATCATCATCCTACCCAGGTCTCACCCCTACATAAGAGTTTTTGCCACCTGGTAGCAGAAATTCATGTTATTCTTCCTATTCCCAGCACAAATACAGACATTTTACTCTCATACTTTGTGCAGTTCCTATTAACCTACCACCCCATCTCTACTTCACCACTCTTCAGTGTTGCTTCTTATACTTATTTCTCATCCCCCATGATTTTCTTATGTTCCTCCTGCTGGAAACAGCTTTGTGTTGCCAGTAACTGTTCTTTTTCTGCTGTTACTGATGAGATTCTGTCATTATCTTGGCTATTCATAAGTCAGAGTCATTCCCTGCTCATTTCAGCACAAGCTCCAGCACTTCCAGGCCCTCATGTTTATCTAAGGGTCCTTCACTCCTCTGGTCCCCTTAAGAAATGCTTGTTTGAATACCTCACTCCCATATCCCCTAGCCAGGGCACCTTTCACAGTCCCCACATCCAAACAATCACATCCACTGATTTGAGCACATCAGCAACCCACCCTCATCCCTCCCACACCCCCTTCAAGGGAGAGTTAATTACTGATCATAAGTTTACCCAATGGCTCTGCCCCCTCTCATGTGGCCTCCTGACCTGCCATCACACACTGCCTTTCTCTTAGCCAGGACTGCCAGAGACCATGGGCAGGGGCATGCTCTCCTGCAGTGGGGCTCTGCACACCCCCTCCACAGCTCCCCAAACCCCCCCCCTCCTGCACCCAGTCTCTGTACCTGCACAGGCTGCGGCTCTTCTGGCACCGACACAGGCACTGGGATGTCCAGTTTCAACCATGGCGGCTTCTTCCGCTGTAAACTGCTCGTGCTGTCGTGTCGCGCCTCCGACATCGTCCCACGTTTGTCCTCAGGCCTAGGAGAGGGAGAAATCCCAGTCAGGTGGGGGCCAGGCTCATCTCTGGCACGACACATGCCAGCAGGGCTGAGCAGAGGGTCCTTCTCCAGGCTGTGACTGGTGGGACCCAAGCCCTACATTGGATGACTTCCCAAGCTCCTCATGAGGGTTCAGGTGTCACAGCTTGGTCAGCCAGAGGACACGGTGCGTTTCTGAGGCCTGCAGGACCTCGAGCCACGTACCAGAGACCACAGTTACAAGTTTAAGAGTCAGCTTCCATTACAGTTTGCTGAGACAACTAAGAGATCCAGATTCCCTAGGAACCAGTCGTGAATTAAATCTTAACAAGATCTGGATCCAGTCCAACCAGCTAAGGAACTCCAGTACCAAAAGCCACTGACCTCCCTCTAAAAGCAGCTTGTGACTCCCACAGGCACCCCTGCCCACCCAAAGCCAAGCACCACACTTTTCTACCTAACTACTACTTACCAATTAGCAAGTGGCCATTTCTCATTGCTGGTTCTAATCTCCTTTAAATATAGTCATTTTCTAGAAACACAACATAGTGCATGGAGTCAGACAAGTATTGTGTGAACATCAGAGAACTGGCATTAGTCCTGAACTAAAAGTGGTTTTCATACATAAATAATAATGATATGGTATTTAAATAAAAACCACTGTGTTACCAAAACACCAAAGTAACCAGAGTGACGCACTGTCATCTTGCCCACTCCACTATCCTGCAACTTTCTCCTCCTGTTTAGGCTGCAATCAGTGGGACGGGGACCATGCGACTCTCTCAGGCTGGCAGGGCACCTACTTTACTGTGCACACTCAGAAAAACAATTTAGAAAACAGATTTTGTTGGAGGGACATCAGCTCAGATACCTCCACAGGTACCTTCCAAGCTTCTTCCTCTCCTAGCACACACACAGCCCCAAGCTAGCAGTGAGAAGCATATGTGCTAAATAGGATAACAGATTTAATTCCTTCCCAGCTTCCTCCTTGTGTTGTTCTAGCCCACAGATCCCATAAGGGACAAAAAAAGAATATATATACATATATATAAAAAAAAAAAATCAAGAGTCACAGCCTTTTCCCCCACCATGGTGGACAGATAGAATAAGCATCCTGTTAACTGAGCAGGCACACATGATTTGAAAGGAAGCTGGAGAAAAGCTCTCTGTTTGGATTAAAAGTCAGTGCTCTCACAATGTTAGCACAGTCAATTTCTTTAAAATGCGCAATAAGTTCAATATGCAAGGATTCTTCCTTGAGAGTGGCCAAGTCCTAGGCCAGGACCAGAGGCAGAGGGACCTGCCTTAGACATTCGACACGCAACTAAACAAGGCCTGAGTTATCCCTGCCTTGCACAGCGGCCAAGCCAGACAACCTGCAAAGGTCCCTCCCAACCTAAATTAAGCAATGGTTCTCCGAACCACGCATTGGCTTTCATGGCATTTCCACCATATTCCCACAGCTCGCTGCAGCTGCTCTGGAAAGGGAGCCGCACGAACGGTTGTCCTGGTTTGAAGCTTACCATTGCAAAAGACAGACAGCGGGGGGGAGGAAATAGGTCAACAAAAGGGAGTGGGGGATGATCCGGATTGGGTCAGGAGAAGAGAATCTCATCTAAAAGGAGCTGAAGACCAGCTGCTGGCTCAGTCGTGTAAGCTGGGCTGGCTGCCAGGAGCGCCGCGCTCAGCTGATCCAGAACGACAGAAAGGGAGGACTCAGCTGTAGGTGGATGAAGGTTGGGTTTCAGCAAATACCACAGGCCCCCAAAAGTCTGGGAATTCAGAGTCTCGCCTGTACAGACATGCCCTTCGTACATGCGCCACGGTCCTGTGCGCACAGACGCAGCGCCGTGCATTGGAGGAACACAGCTCCTGTTTTCCCTCCGCCCCTCGCCGCAGGGGTGACTGAATGCATCTCTTCCACCTTCCTACACCATGAGAACAGCGAGAGTATTAGGGGAACTCCCACCTGCTCTCCGTAAGGGTAAATCCACTACGTGACAGCTTTCAGTCTTGCATATAAAACGGGCAAACTTGCATTCATGGTGAGGCCAGAAAGCAAAGCAGATTTCTCACACCTGAAAAACTCCCTCGGTGCAATGCAAAGAACTCTGGTGTTTACCCCGTGAGGGTCACAAACACCAGGGCTTTCTGAGATACTTTAATCAGAGACCAGCCACGAGGGACAGAGCCCCACTCTGGGGTGACCAAACACAACCTGTTTTGAACATAGGCCCCTTGTGACACAACTCGAGAGCCTCCTCCTGTGAACAACCAACTCTTCACCTTCCAGCATCTCTTCAATGAGCAGACATCACTCAACTTCCTTCCTGTCCACCTAGGGAGCTGCCTCTGTGAGCAGATGCGCTGGGTATAATGCACACAGACGTGTGTAAGATTTGCAGTTTTATTGAAAGGTGAGGCCAAGCCAGGGAGGCAGGGAATGAATCACTCCCTCATTGCCCAAGAGCTCCTGCACCAAAGTTTCACTCTGTGACAGACCTTCTGATTAAATCTGTTCTCACCTCCCCCCTCTTCCTAAATTGCCAGGGACAGGGATGTCCACCTATCCAGCACTGGACTCACTGTGACCCACACAGACTGGAGCATGGGGACCTCCAGCAGCATCCACACATGCCACATGGAAAGAAAAGGACTGAGCATGCATGAACATGGGGTCAAGCCTGTGGCCTTATGATCATCCCCAAAGTTGACTCAACTTTGTACTTTACGCAAGAAAAAGATGTCTAGCTGAGATTCACAAAGCTGACAGAGGCCATAGACTGCTTACTCCCAAACTTCAGCAGTTAAGGAGTTCTTTAAAGCCTTCTTGAGAAGGCTGGGGACGCTATTTCAACATTTTCCTTTGCCTGAAGGGTTTGAACCTGTATCTGTCATCCTCGTTTGAGGGCACAGCAATCAGGATCTTGAAAAGCAGACGATGCACAAATGCTCTACTAAAGAAAATAAGGCCCAGTATTACAGAAAGCAGTATCTCACCTCAGAATGATCTTAATAAGTAAAATGGGCATTTGCTATATAAATATAGATTGTCTCCCTTGTTCTTGTAAAAACAGCAAAGCATCAAAATGCATATATATTTGGGTAAGCACACACAGTACTGAAAACCAGGTGAGTTTCAAGTGTGACTACAAGCAGAGTACTTAACTGCACTGCACGAAGGCCACATGCTGAGTTTCACACTAACCCCTTGACTATTTTTAGGGGTTAGTGTTTCAGGATACATTGTCCACATGTTTACTCTGGCCAATGGGCTTTGTTTCTAAGTTGGCCGCATTGACAGGTATTTCGTTTGAACGGTCCCACAACCTCAGTCCCAATTTCTCAGTGTTTTTAAGAGGTCCCTGGCAGCAGCAGGATGGGAGCAGGCACAGCACAGCCAAGAGCCCGTCTAAAGGCAGTATCTCAGTTCCAGTAGAGGACGCCTGGCAGCGGGCAGAGAGTACAGGATCACTCGACAGTCACATCTCCCAGGACAGTCACGGCATGTGCTATGAATAACCCAGAGGCTTCTTGTGCCAGAGCTGTCTTTGCATTTAATGGTTCTGTACCCATCTCCATATCCTTCCAATGACTTTTCTTCCAGAATTTATCCAACTCATTTTCTAATGCAAGCAAACTTTCCGTATTTATAACTGCATGTGAAAAAGAGCTCCGCAGCTGAAACATATGCTGTGTGAGAAGCCACATTCTTCAGCTTGTCTCTAAACTTGCCATTTCCTGGGTTCACTTCATACCCTGTGGTTCTTTGGCCAGAATAGCGAACAGCTTTTCCCTCTCCTCTTTCTCCATGCCAATCCTGGCTCTACAGATCTCTTCCATGCCCTTCCTACCACCCTCTCCTCCCACAAACACAGCGGGATCCACATCCAGCTGCTCAGACCTTGGACAAGAGCTGTTCCAGACCCCTCACCTGGTCCTTGTGGTTTGCAGCATCTCTCAAAGTCCAGAAAGTGCTCCACTAACCTAGACACCAGCTAAATATCTTCATCCTGGGTAGGTGGAAATGTTCATGCTTTCAAAGCTCTTGCAAACTGTCATTGGGGCTTAAAACTCAACTTTTGTAAACCATCAGGACAGCAATTCCAACACATGGCATCAAGAGAGATGACATCTCCATTATTGCCAAAAGCACATAGGAGCCATTGGAGACAGGAGTGAGGAGACTGGTATGACTGGGAAGAGGTGGAATGGCCCAGTATCTGCCTGGACATCTCCTCCCAATGCTGGTGTCACTACCTGCACTGCTCAGTCAGCTCAGAAACTGTTCCCTCAGCACCACAAAACTGAGGAAACCTGGAAATGTAAACTCTTGTCGAGCACACAGGCTGAACGCGTGGCATTGACAAATCTCGCTTCTTCTAGCTGATCAGCTGCATGTACAACTGTGGTAGCAGCACAAAAATGATTAATAAGGTCAATTTCAATTGAAATAAACAAACAAAAAACTTGTATTTTGCAGATACTCTGGGAAAGTCATCTTCAAAAGCTCCATGCCAAAGCAAGGTCACAGTCCTAGAACGAAAGCCAAATCCACTGTGCTGTGGGTCAGACTAAGAAAGCATTAAATTCCAAAGTTGGCACATGATCAAGAAAAGCTGCTTAGTGAAATCCACCGACCCAAACAGAGAAGGAAAAGCCTTGTACAGAAGCCTGAGCATGCTCCTAGAGCTGACAGACATCTCAAATACACTCAGAGATCTGCACAGTCATTTGAAAGACAGACCATCCTTCCATTTCAACAGACAACTGAAGCTATTCCCATGTTGATTTTTTTTCTTCCAAAATATCCATTTTACCAGCATTCCCATTTAAAATAAAGCTGCTTTCCCCCACAAACATTCCGAATGTAAAAAAAACCCAACACAACAAACCACAAAACAAAACAAAAAACCAACTTCATTCCACCCTACCACACAAAGACACACCATCTCCTTTTTCCAACACCACTGTTCCTCTCCAGCACAGCGTGTGCATGTTCCTACAGACACCCCCAGGAGGTAACAGATACCAGGGCTATTCCACTGCAATCCAATCACCACGTCCCAAGGTCAGCCTCCAGCTGTTTTCCTCCATTTTTCAAACCCCCATCACTGCAGCAGCTGTATCTGCAGCGTCCCAGGCCAGTGCCGTGTACCTGAAGGGGTCTGCCCATGCAGCTATTCCGGCTGAGGCCCAGCAGCAGGCATCTGGGTGGAGAGACAGCAGAGAAACCAGGATCCTAAATGCTTTCTCCAGGCAGAGGGAGCCAGGGGAGACAGCGGGCTGCTGGCTGTGTCTCTCTCTCCAGGAGGATTTCTGCTGGCACAGCAGGGAAAAGGCAGGAAGTCCAGGGAGAAGAGGAGCAGTGGGGTTTCAGTCTTGTGGCTGCCAATAAAACCATCTAGCGTGGATCAGACCCAACAAGTTACAAATACTATCTAAAAACCAAGTGCGAGCCAGACCTTTAAAACAAGCCAGATGGAGGGGCTGAGGGCAGGCGGGGACAGGGGAGGTGGAACAGGCCTGTGACCCTGCACTCTTGGGTGCAATACCTAGGCCTTGGCTGAGACCATCACCACGTCCCACCCTAAGAAACTACCTCGGAAATGAAAGAAGGCCATCAGCACTGCTCTAGCAGCAACCCTGGGCACGGTGCTCTCTGGCTTGGAGGGAAAGTGGAGAGCTTGGAGGAGATGCCAGAAGGTTTTACAGACCCACAGGCTGCCAAGCAGAAGCTAGGACCTAAGCAATCTAGGCACCTCTGAGCAGAAGCCTGTCAGGGAGCAAGGTGGACACGCTGCCCTCTTAGCCCTGCCCAGCAGGGGGCTGGCAGGACCACCCTTCCCACACGCTGCCCCTCTCACCGCCCTCTGCTGTGGACAAGTTCTGCTGGAATGCAGGTAGAGACCGGAGCTGCCTACAACATCCTGCACCAGATGACGCAGGCAACGGCTCCCCATGGCCCTGTCTTCCACTTGCAGGCAAACCAAGGTGACAGCTAGCTGCTGCCCGAAGAGCAGCCTCGCCTTACTCCAGTGAGCCACTTCAAGGCGTTTTACCAGCACAAAACTAACCTTAGTACATTATTTCCCGTTGATCTGGCATCCTGAAGAGGCTCACACAATTTCAGATACGCTCTGTGCGACCTGAGAGAGGAAGGGTAGGACCAGCCTATTCAGTGATAGCACAGCATGATAGCAGCTGAGTTGAAACATCAAACTACAGCCCGAGCCTTTGTCCCTGCCCATATGAAACAGAGCTCCTCCACCCCCAGCCTGGCAGGTCAGTGCTCAGGGGGCCGCATTTGCCCCCCACAACATGCACGCAGCACACCCAGCCCCTGCTCGGGTCCTCTGGAGAGCAACCAGACAGGAGGACTGGGGAACAGCCAACCTCTTAACAAAAGACATAGCTTTCCTGCCAGTGTGGCACACTGGAAAGGCCTGTCCCTACCCAAACTGTCTTTTAAGCTTTACATCAAAGTAGAACATGGAAGAAATGGATCTGGGGTAGCAAAAGCCTTTGCACAGGCTCTGATGAAAGAGAGGCCTTCGCCTTGAGAGTGAATTAAAGGCACACAGTCTTCCTCCCAAGTTTTCTTTTCAACCAGTACTCTAAAAAAGGGCTAGAACAGGAGCTACACACGTGAGCAGGTGGCCATAAAACCAGCCTGCCAGCAGACCATGGAACAGCAGCACGCAAGCACCACCACAGAGCCGTGCCATCAGGAACCCATGGTGGTGGGGTGAATCTTATGGGGAAGGTCTTTAACTTCTGTGGCTACCCAAGCAACCAAGGCAGTGCTGAGGGATCTCACTGTCAACCACTTAATTTAATTAGCTGAGAAATACCAGTGGAAACTTCCTGGCTTGGAAGAGGCCAGGCAGACCCCTAGACAGGAAAAGGGAAGCTACGTTAGAAAAAAACCCAAGGGTTTGGATTTCAATCAAAGCCCTGTAGAATGACACTGATATGCAAGAAGCACACCTAGAGTGCAAAGCTTCAACTTCTCCAATGAACTTGGAGAAGGCTCAGCTGTATACAGAACCAGAGGGTTTTAAATATAGGTAATAAAAACATCTGTCAGTGAAGTCTGAATGCATGTGAGCCAATCCCATGATCAGGAAAGAGGATCTGGGGTCCCTCTGAGCAACCAATTTCCTTGATTTCCAGAAAAAGATGCATGATGGAAATCAATCATAAATGAGCTCCTACTGGAACATCAGCATTAAAAGCTTTCAAAGCAGCTTCATGTGGGACCTGAAGGGCGTCTAGGTCTCGTGCCCTTGTATAGAAGGGAGAGGAAAAACAAGGAGCTCAAAAACCCCCTCTGATTCCTGTTAATCCCCAGAACTGCAGTTGGATCTCTCCAAATACAGGTTAAAAGATGACCCCCAACTGCAATCTGCAAACACTCACACGGGCAACAGTCTGATCTTCGAGGTCCTTTTGTTGCAGCACACAAAAGGCAGAATAGTAACAAGAACACAGAAGCCAATGCCCAAATTTCAAGCTATAAAGATGAAAGAGATGCAAGCCAACAGAAGCAGCAGTGCCCCCAGCCAGCCCTCTGTGTTGTCCCCTTCCTCATGCTGGCGTGAGCATCCCCACAGCTGCTGGGTGATCCACACTGGGAACCGACCCACATTAGCTCAGCAAAGAAAACGGTTTGTTCCAGCCCAAGCCCCTTCCCTGATCCAAGTCACCACACGGCTCCACAAACACTTGTGCCAGCAGAAGGGAAGGGGAAGAGGGAACAAAAAGAGCAGCTGGAGCCAGACGACTGGACTGCTTCTCAAGGCAGCACAGTTGAAAGCGATCGTGAAAACACGGCCAAAAACTCACACTTGCAGCACTGTGGGAAGCTAACAATTATCACGAGGGAGGTGGTGAGGTCCGCATCTCTTGAGGCTTAAATAATCTTCTGAGAAGTGTCCTCAATGCAGGTGTTGAGTGCAGCAGGAATAAAATACTAGTAAATCACCAGAGGCAGAGTGACTTTTTGGTGGGGTCGTCAGATGGGAAAACATCCAGACCATCCACAAACTTCTCTAGAGCTGACAGCCAAGCCTCACCACAGGCAGTTTACACAGAAAGGTTCCCAAGCGATGAGTTCCCCCTGCTCACCTATGGCCTGTGGCACCAACAAAGCAACGAGGTGGAAGGGAGCCAAGTAGAGCAGACTGGGCAGAGGGGTTGCCTTTTCCATCTCCCAAGCACGTATAACCCAGACGACAGAAGCAGGTTCACAGCACCAGCCAGCACCCCTGCGCCCAGAGCCCACAAAGGGCCTGAGCGATGAGCAATCAACACCCAACTCCACCTGCTGAAGTAAACCCAACACAGAGCCATCTACAACCTACCCAGATACCAGCAAGGGGAACAATCTGAGCATAAAACATAATCAACAGAGGGGGGAGCAGTGGGAAACCTGGAGAACTTTGGTACCTTCATCCTCTTTGTGTTTCTCCGTGAAAACACCTGCAGCTTTGCCCAGAGAACGCCAGCCTGGCCCCTCAGGCAGTAGCCATATTTCCAGCAGCCACATCCAAATGCTCTGGTGATAGTACACCACTTAGAGGCTACCTCTGGCTGCTAACAGTTCCAGAGGGGGTGAGAAGCCAGTGCTGCCCAGCACTCCCATTCCTTGCAGAAGCTGGTAGAGTCAGCACTGCCTGGTACTCAAAAGGAGCTGGTTTCCACCTAGATCCATTACCAGATGGCTGATGCATCTCAGCACACCTGTGCAGGAAGCCAGGATACTACTGCTGGGCCAGTGCCACAGCGAAGGTAGCCAGAATGGATAACAAGTATCACATTAACAACTCAAATATTAACAATTCCAATTATAAGAAACAGACTGCCAGCACTGGAAGTGCATCCAGAGGAAGGATCATCTACATGAACCTTGTTCTTGCACCCTGTTGAAAGGTACTGCCTGCTGGGTCACCAGTGCCCACGCTGAGCCGGCAGAGCCCTTTGCTCCGGGGTCCCCAGCAGCCTCAAAGCACGGTTGTCTCAGTGCTCTGCCTGGGTCTACACATTCTTCAGCACCACTAGAGTTCCTCATGAACAAAGAAAAGAGCAGGAAAGAGTGATCACAGGAACTATTTTAGTACACATTGAACTCATTGCAACAATTCAATGGGGCTCCAGAAGACCCTGTTCCGGATTTATTTTCATTACTAGTAAAACAGATGCTGTAAAGTACCGGCTGATCCACAAGTACCGAGGACACAGTCATTGCCTCGATTATACAGCAAGGTGGGAGGCACAATGATGCTTTTGTCAGCACAGCCATGATCCCATATTAGACAACAAAACCACTGCATTTTACCAAAGTTATAATTTTTCACTGAAATCCTGCATTTCTAAGTTTCTTCTACCAGCTCTCACATTCATCACAAGCACCATAAGGGCTCGGGGCACAAGGACAGCCAGGAACACAGCACTGGTACAACTCTCAGGACAGCAGCAAATGCTGGCTCTGGCTGCTTTCAGAATAGCTGCTGCCCGTGCACCCACCTCAAGAGCGATTTTCTTGGTAAAATAAAGCCTCGTAGTGACTACAACATTGTTCATTTAGAAAACATGACATCAATAGACAATCGATGAAAAAGCAACTGCCAAAACTAGCAACCTCCCCTAAAAAGACCACAATACCCCAAACCAAAAATGATGTTGGACCAAAAGCCAACCAACCTCCATGGAAAAGACTCTCAGCACTAAAAGCAGCTCAGAATCACTGTTGTGCTAAATAAAGACCCCTCATTGGCAAATGAGATCAAAACTGCCACAAATGACAACATTTCCTATGGAAAGTTACATAAAACCACCCTGAATAGCAATCTAAAAAAAAAAAAATCTTAGAGGAAATAACAATAACAAACACTGGAGCCACCAGAAGACACTTTATGTTCAGGAAGGATGGAAACCGCAGCATCAGAGTCCTTCAGGCCAGCTTTCCTTGCATGTTCCTTCGAAATTCAGAGTATCCTCACTCACCATTGCCCACCTGATTCCTCCAACACGATCACGGTTCTGTTCACCTGGATACAAGTGAGAGAACACACCTGCATCCACCAGCAGTAACCCCAGCCACGGAGATCCTTCAAAAGAACAATTTCACATCCAAGGACTGGGAGCAGAGCTGGTTTGGCTGGAGTTGCTCTTCCCAAGCATTAGTGATTTAGCCAGGCACACAGGAGAGCCAGCCAGCCACTCTGGTGTTCTAATTTCTACTCTTGCTAGTGCTTGCTGGCCACACACCACCTCCGACTTAGTCTAACTGGAAAGCAGTTGCAGGAGGAGCTTGTCCTGCTCTGCAGGTGCGTGTGCACATGTGTACGCTCACATGCGCCCAACGCACCAACTCATTTATAACACAAATAGAAATAATCAAAATTCCAACTTTGTTTTACCAAAAAAAAAAATATCTAAAAATCTAAGTGAGCCACATTTCTTCAATCTGAGCGAATGGCACATTCTCTGTCACTGCTCTCCCTGAAATTACAGCCCCAGAGCAGAGAAAAGGAAGGGGCACTCACACTTTTTAGCTAAACAACTCCCAGCCTTCTGTCTTCTCCAGTTCACTTTAAAGCACTGGGCTCTGAATTCAAGCAGCAGAAAAAAACATACCTCCCGTGTGCTGACTGCCACAGGGCAATAACTCCTGAAACACAGACGCCGTATTTGTCAACCCAGCCTTCCGAGCCCTCGAGATTTTAAAATTCAAGCTGTTATAACTTTCACTGAGTCAAAGTCAAGTAAAAGCCGGACCTGCAGAACAGTAAAAGCAGCGTCTTGCACAGCTTCAGGATGACCTCATACGGATTGTTCCTTTTTAAAGGAAAGAAAAAAAAAACCAACCACCTTCAAAGCAGGGATTCCTGCTGACCAGCAGAGCAAGGGGCTGTCTCTCAGCGAAGTGGAAACAGGAAGGGGAGGAGGCGGTGGCAAAGGTAGGCTTTCCAGAAAAGGCAAGATCAGGCATGTCTTGATACCTCTTCTCCCCCTGGGAAGGCTGTACTGCGCCAGGGAAGTCTTTTGCAATGATACTTCTTAGTCCACCAAGAAGAAATTACATTTCCTTTAATAATCACTGTGTTTTAGAGATGCTGCGATTACTAAGGCAAGGTCTGTTCGTTGCTAAAGGCCGCAGAATTTGAGCACATATCTCAGGCTATGAGAACATATCTGCTCAGGTCTGTATCGTGACAGTTCTAACATTTCTATAGCATACAAAAAGCAGCTTTAATTATATTTGAAACAAATAGTGTATCTACTTAGTTGAAGAGTGCACCCAAAGGAAATGTCAGCAAGAACGAGCTTTATGTCAATCTGACATTTGCAGTCTCTGCAGCAAACAGTGCACACAACCAATGAAACCTGCACTCCAAAGCTTTAGGAGATTTCACAGTCGAAGTTAACACAAAGAATAAGGTCTCTGCCTTCAGCAAGGAGCAAACAGCCACTGTTTGTTATTCCAAAGGATTTGACAATAGTTTGGATGATTTGTTCAAAAACTCAGCTACGAATTGGCTTGTTGTGGCATCATCCCAACGCACGTTAAAAAAACCCACCCACTTCCTCATTCCTACAGCAGCACGGACTGAAACAAGTATGAGAGATGTGATCTTCAGTGGGCTCTGACCAGTACTGGACAGCAGCTAGAGGAGAAAAACCAAAAAAAAAAAGGAGCAAGCAATTGGAAACCCCTGAAGTTTGACTAACAGGGACACGACAACAGGCAATCTCAGTGCAGGTACAATTTCCACCACTCCCTGTGGAAACCTCACTCTCTCAGGGTTGCCCCCAGATCTTCCCAATGGCACAGTCAAGCCTACCTGTGAAAACAGAGAGGTGGGCAGGCAAACCTTGCCTGTCCTGCACTGTGCTGGAACGAGGGTCTTTATGACTCTGTGCAAGCAGACCTGGATGGCAAGAGCACACACCACACACCAAATTGGTTTGGGGTCCTTCAAGGACACAGAAATAGGGCTGCCAGCACGACCATGGGAAATCCTGTCTAACAGATCCATTTCCTTCCAAGGTTAAATCTTGCCAGCTGCCTCCCTAATCTCTTAGGACTAATAGCTGCAGGGCTGGGATTGTCCCTTCCTAAATACTCTTCTGTTACTTGCATGGTGAGTGCTGACCTCAGAGGGGAGTCACTGGGCACTAACGGATGAAGCAACAGGTCCTGGTGTCCATTCAGTTCACCTGGTTCATCTGCTAGTTCTGAAAGAGGCAAAAAACAAACAAAAAGACCAAAAAAACCCACCAAACCAACCAACAACAAAGCTAAAAAACCCCGCCACTGGCGAGACAACTACCTGCGTGACCCTGGGCACCAGACTTCTCTTCCTCTGAGGAAAGAGACCATCTTCACTCGACTTTCCAGCAGCACTGATGTTCTACCCATCACCCAGACACAAGTCCCACTAAATCCAGACTGCAGCTCCCACAGTGTGAGTTGAGACGCTGTCACACTCTTGGCAGAGAGGATGCAACACAGCTCTCTGAGCAGGCAGGATACACACACCTTCTGAGAGTTACTTAAGACTCCAGCAGGTAAGGTAGCCTTACAGTAATAGTGCCACATCCCTGCATTTCTTGCCTGTTTTATTCTAACTAGACCATGATAGAGTCAGACTTGGAGCCCAGCACCTCTTCAGCTGAAAAGAAAGGAACCTAATCCACCTCTAGGCTCAGAGGAAACATGAAGGAAGGAACCCATCCTTGAGTTTTAAGTATTTCTACTGAAACGTGTCATATACTGGCAACAGGCTGGTGGCTGCAGGAACAGCAATTAACAGAAGTGTCATGTTGGGTCACAATTAATGCCGGAACGTCCGAGAAGGGCACATGGTCTACACAGGATGCCAAAGCCTCCAGAGATAAGTAAGAAAAGCAGCAACCACAAGGGAAGAATCTTATCAAAGGCTGCTCTGCTGGGTAAGAGCTCTAGAGATATAGATAAAGAAATGACATGATCTTCAGCTCACAGCCAGTCCCACTCAGCCAGCTGCAGCCCCAGCAGCACACGGGGTGCGCTGCCAACCTTTCTGTCGGATGCACTGAATGGAAGAGGAAAACAGCCCAGGACTCCTGGTCATGTCACCCATCTCAGGCCTTCAGCGCTAACCAGGCTGTGCTCGCACTGCAGAGAGATCCGACACACTGAATGGAATCAAATCTTTACTAATTATATCTGAGCATGTGGGCTCTGTGCCCAGAATAAACTGTCCTATCATGCCACACTCAGCAGACCCTGCCTCTTTCAGGGGAACATGCTGGGACTTGCTGGCTACTCTCCGGGGCTGGATTCCAGAGGAACAGGACTGATGACCCCAAAAGGGATTCCTATTCCTGCCTGGAGACCTCACTCAACTGCAGCCTCGTGGCAGCCCCCGCCACGAAAGTGAAACGAACCATCTGCCAAGTCCAGTAACGAGGCGGTGGCCCTCTGTGAGGGACGTAATTCCTGACTGAGGTGACACATCAGGGCCACACGCTCTCAGCACCAAGCCACAGGAAGGACGAGCTTTCTGGAGAAGAGGTACCTGCTCTGCTCTGCAGGTGAGCAGCGCTCTCCGCATCCAAAACTCCTCATCACCCTGGCTGAAGCCAACCCAGCACAGAGCAAGACATTCCTGAGACCGGGGCCAGCCCATGGCTTTCCCCAGAACCTGAAAAGCCAGTTTGTAGGCAGATCTCTTGCAAGTGTATTGCTTAAAAAAAAAAAAGGCCTGTGATGGGAAGTCCCAGAGCAGAACTAGTTTTGTGGGAGTTGCTTTTACGCCACGCAGCATTAACCTCCTTTCATGGGAACGCACAGGAGCCGGCACACCACTGAGACATGACCACACATGAAAGCCACCGCCATGCCGGGGGGCTGGGGACCAATGGGCCCAGAGGTTGTAATGAAGCTCGTTCCCCTGTTCCAAACCCACAGCACCTCTTGGGAGGCTGGCAGGGTCCCAGCTTGGGCTCCCCATGAACCCACACATGGACAGCGGAGACCTGGGTTGCCCAGCAGTAGCCAGGGAGGATCTAAGGACACAAGAGGGATGCAGCAGGAGGGAGGCTGTTATCAGAGCAACAGAGGGTTAAAAGAAAAGCAGACAAGCTTTCAGGCACACAAGGCCTTTTAACAATCAAAACTTGAAGGAAGAAAGTATCTGAAAGTTCATCTGTCTCTTCCAACTATATCAACTGATCTAACATGAGTTATCACCTCTTCTTGCAAACGCTGCACCGAGACAGAAGAGCTGGAGAGCAACATACACCCATGCAATGGAGATCCAATTCTCCTTCCAAGGGTCTGCTCCCCAGCTTGTCCCATGCGGGCTCTTTTTACACCTGTGTTCACAGCACAGCTCCTTGATAGAGCAGTCTCTGCTGCTCCATCAGCGTCACTGCTGTTAACACCCCCCGCTTCTTCCTGCTCCCGTGCTTCATTCAGAAGCGCCTTCGGCTTTGCTACCTTCTCCCTTCCCGTTACGTGCAACTATTTTTTCCCTTTTGCTGCAGAATGCCCAGCTTTCTTCCCAGAGGAAATTAGCAGCCATGGGGACAAAAACAGGAAGAAAAGAAACAACTTCCTGCTGACTCTCGGACCCGGCCTGGAGACATCCCTGACCAACACGATGCCAAGCCAACCTGCAAGAGAATCAGCAGCCGGAACCGAGCGGTGCACAGGGAACGCTCCAGCACCAGGGAATAAAAAAAACCCAAAACTCATTTGTGCCGCCGTTCCCCTCGTCGGGAGAGAAAAGCACGGGTCAAATGAGGCACAAGGGGTGCATTTTTGGCAGAGCAGTGCTGGTTAATTGGGGGCGTGCTACGATGGGGGAAAGGAGAGGTCGCTCTCCCAGGAGAGCCCGAAGGGGCTCAATCCTGCAGAAGGTGTTACGATCCCTCGCTCCGTGCCAGCGGCGCCGCGTGGAAAAAACGCTCAGGAGCCGGAATCCAGCGGAAAAACCCAACGTTTCCCTGCAAAAAACCCATCCGTTTTCCACCAGCCCAGCTCTCACCAGCACCCTGGTTGGGACGGGGCCGGGAGGGGGGCGGGGGGGGGAGGACGAAAGGTGGAGGGTCTGGGAGAAAAAAGAAGCTTTTTCACTTTCCACAGTGTGGATTTTCGCCTCCAGCCCCAAACCAACCACCCAGCCCTACGGCCCCGAAGGAGGGGGGGTCGTTGAAGGCGCGGGAGAACCACCCATCCCCTTGACAAGGGGTTGTTGTTTTCTGAGGGGTTTTACACACACACACACACACACACCCCTCGCAACCGGTATCCCTGAGAGGGGTAGGGCCCGGTACTTACCTCAGGCTTCGCCCCGCGGTCCCCGCCGAGGGCCGCACCCTCACAAGGGGGGTCGGGCCGCCAGCAGGGGGCTACCGAGGGGCGGCTGAGGCGACGGGACGAAGCCCTCACCTCACCTTTTCCCCGCGTCGTGTCCCGTCCCCCCCCCCTCCCGCCTTTCTCCCCCGCTCCGCACTCACCGAAAGGCCTTTAAGGTGGTGGTGGTGGGGGGGGGTTAGGGGGGGTGTCGGGCCCGTTCCCTCCCCCGGTGTGGTTTAAGGAACCGGCGCCTCCGTGCTCGGCCCCGAGTAAGGAGACTCCTCCCCTCTCGGTGCCCAGGGGCCGGCCGGCCGGGGCCACGCCATTCACAGCGTGTAAAATCCCAACGGGGGACGACGGCCACCACCAACCCACCCCCCCCAAAAAA
>JAOXJM010000071.1:15715612-15739267 GCA_026413425.1 Tringa solitaria
CTGGTGGGAGGTGTCCCTGCCCAGGGCAGGGGGTGGGACTGGATGGTCTTTAAGGACCCTTCCAACCCAAACCATTCTATGATTCTATGATGCCTTCCCTAAGCTGTTTCTTTCCTCCCAGCTCAAACATTTCCCCCTCCTGGATGGCATCCTTCCACCTCGATTGCTCAGCCGTCCTTGCCTTTGTCCTGGGATTGATGCCGAAGATTTCTCCATCCACCCTCTCCGGAGCATCGGTCAGCATGTATTGCTCACGCAGGGCTTTGCTGGAGCTCCAGCAAGGCCAACAGCACGCACATCCCTCTTCAGCAGGTCCCCAGCCCACCGCCGCAGATGCTATTGATACCGCTAATAACTGGGGGGGCGCATATTCCTTGCCATCTCACTGCCCCGTCCCCGCCGGCCTGCGGGCGAGAGCCATGGAGAGGAGCGGGTGAGCCGCCGGCGCTCCCTGCGAAGGCTGAGCTCATCGGCACCGCACCCACCCCGGAGCGTGCCCACGCACGGCCACGGCGGCCTCCCCCCCCCCCTAGAGAGCCCCGCTAACTACATTGCCTCTCATTAGCTAATGAGCAAACACAGACCGGCCCCAGCTAATCCTGGCTGAGGTGGAGACCAAATTGCACGCACAACCCTGACCGTCCGCAAAGCTTAACAGGGGACAAATTATTTTCAGATGTTTCTACCACATAAACAAAGAGAAGAAGTGTCCAGTAACGTAACGGAGCCGAGATGAACTCACAGGCCCTTCAGCATCCCCCAGGAGGAACGCTCTGGAGCTGGAGTGTGACTCTGACCCACCCCTGCTCTTTCTTAGCCTCCTGCCAACAATACGTGCATTTTGCAAGAAAAACACAGTTCTTTCACCAAAACATGATTTCTTGCTCCTGTACAAGGCTCTCGCAGACAGCACTGCTAACCCCATCCCACAAGCTCTCGTTCCCCCAGTGCTTCCCGGCCCAGAGCCCCCGCATCTGTGGGGAGGGATGTTTTTACACAACTGCAGGCATCTGCACTTAATCAGATAAAACCTACCCTCTCGGTGAAGAATACACTCTCCTTGCTCCCATCGCCACCCAGGGTGTTTCTCCTTCACTGCACTGAGTCCTATCAGCCGAAAATCCATGGTGACTTAAGGCCAGCTTCTTGCTGCTCTCTTGGGCACGAGCTGGTGCCCAGCAGCAGTCTGGCGTTGAGGGGACATTTGTCGGCTGTGAACAGGGGAAGCAGAGCCAAGTGTCACCCACCAGCCCTGGTCCCGAGCAGGCCATCCAGCCTGACAGCCTGGTCTGTTTTCTCCCTCTTCCAGGGAGAGCTTCTGTTTGAAACGTGCCCCCCGAGGACCAGCTGAAGGACAGTTCTCTTCTGGTGCTTGTTCTGTTTAACGTGAACATGTGATTACATGAATTTGCTTCGTTCTTCTCTGCTGGAAACTGGAATTTCTTCCCTTCTGTTTGAAACCCATGAGAAACTGTGATCTTGCCACAAGATATGGTTAAGACCCAATGAAACAGATACCCATGAGCAGGTGAAGTGCTTAAACCGCTCCTTTAAAGCCGGGTGAGCCCCACACCTGCCAACTTACAGCCAGGCACTGGTGGGTCTGCACCGGCCAGGAGTGGTGAAGAACAGCCCCTGGGTGCTTCACACCTTCAATGTCTCATCTTCATCAGCACCCCACAGCTCTCCTTACTGCCTGCACACTGGTATGCCACGCTCCTTGGAGTACTGATCCTGTGTCATCAAGTATTAAATCAGGCTGCGCTGTATATTGATTATACATCCAAGTAGGCAAATGGTGGAGTTGGCACGTGCTCATGACCATGGCTGGACACGTGGCACTGGGGAGCCCTGCAATGTTCCACAGCAGCACAGCCCCTTCTTCCTTACCTTCTTACAGCCTGCGTCTGTTGCCTAACAGTTATGTGAGGACAGCTGGGACACACCAGGAGCACAGAAGTCTATTTTTATCTGGTCATCTAGACAGATGATTTGATTTTGAGTTGCTTTGTTCAGGGTTTAGGCCAAGAAAGCATCTCAGTATCCAGCAAGCACAGCAGAGAGCATCAGATTGCAGCCTTCACGGGGAAAGCAGAGCTCCCCTTGCCTTCTGGAAACACACGGGCTTTGCAGTGCCTCCTGTGCTGACACGAAGCAGCGGCGCAGCCCTGGCAGCTGTCCTAGCAAACAGGGAAGAGGTCCAGAAAGGCCTGGGATTTCTTCTGGGGAGGATTAATAACACAGAAACCCCAAGCGAAGTCCCACAGAGTTTCAAATGCAGGTGGCCTGGCCAGGAGCCAGAGAGGGAACTTCCAGGAGTGAGAGGACGGGGATTCCCCTTGGGGAATGCATTTCCAGGGCGGATTGGAGATCATCTGCATCCTCTCGTTGGGGAACAACCCAGGTTCCTGGGTACCAGCGGCAGGTTTTCATCCCCAGCCCCACGTGCAGGGAGGATCCTGCGAAGAGGAGGACAGGGTTGGTACTGTGGGATTTGTTCACCAGATCTGCCACAGAAATTGTCTCCTTTTCTTTGCTACCTTGCATCTCCTGTGTGTGGAGCTGGCATTGCTGGTTTCTGCCCCAGCCTTATGCCAGGGAGAGCAGCGTTGACAGCTCTGCGCTCTCTCCCACGCCGTGGGTGCTAACGGCCCATCGATCTGCTGTGCTGGCGCAACATGCCCAGAGTTCAAATGCTTCTGCTCCAGATCAGATGCCAAGCTGAGAACGGTGCTGCTGACCTGCAAAGAAAATATTGACACTTTTTGGGGTGCAAATGAAATACGTTTTGCTTTCCAAAAGAAAAAAAAAAAGAAAAGACTCTACTAACAAGCAGCTATGTTGCAACTTGAATTTCTTATAATCCACTCAATTTACATTAAGTTCAAAAACCTAACACTGGGCAGAAAGTCTTTTGAAGCCTCTGTCACCCTCAGGCACCAGCAAACATTGCAGACATTATTATGCGGGATAAGGCGGTGGCAAGGAGGGACACAGAGGTGACTCCAGCCTGGCCATTTCATGCAGCTGGCAAGGCACTGGGTGGGCTGAGCTGGCTCACAGAGCAGGGAAGGGGTGTTAAGCCAGGACTTAAAGCCCTGGGAAGAGGCTCAAAAATAAACCCAAGACCCACCATCCTAACCCGTAGCTTACTCAGCCCATACCAGGTCAGATAATTCACCTCACTGGCAAATTCAGCAAGTCTGTGTGGGATTGGGGACCCAGGGGATGAGGGGGAGAAGAGCCAAAATGCTGAGCATCTGGGAAGGTGGTGGTACACCAGACCACTCACAGCCACAGGAGCTGCCGCCCAGCAGAGCACGAGGAAATCACAGCAAAACCCAACGCCTTCATTTTCTGCCCAGATTAATTGCAATTGATCATTCCCAGCTCTAGCTGCAGGGAATGTGTGTGTTTGCGGTGCCAGAAGGACGTGGAGGAGTGGAAATAACATAAAACCAGGATTTCATGGCCAGCCCTTACAGAAATATTTATTTTAAACTGTATTTCACCCAGAAAATCCTTCTGGATCAAAATGGCAATTTTCATTTTGGTCAACCCATTGGGGGAATTTCCAAAAAAAAAAAAAAGGGAAAAAACCCCATATGTAAAGAAGGCTATTATTTCCAAAATACTTAGGAAATGTCAGTTAGCAAAATAGCTACCTTCTCCCCAGTTTATTCCAACACAAAAAAAGGAGCTTTTAACATATATAGACATGACATGTATGTTTGTTTCATATGAAAGAAATAAAAATGTCATGGGAGAAGTAAGATGAAACTCCCAAAATATCTGTTATGTAGCCTGAAAGACTCTTATCATTTTCCAACCCACTACTGGCAAGAGATGAAATAATATTGCTTCAGAATTTCAAAACTGGGCAGATTTATTTCCAAGAGGCACACGAGGACTCTTATAAAGCAAATACAGTGTGTGGTCGCCAAGTTTGTGACCGAACCTTGCTCTCAGAATGCAGGCATGGAAGAGGCTGAATTAAAACTGCACAAATTACCTTTCAGTTGATGAACTGAGTTTTGAACGGTGACTTTCATTTAAATGTCCAGCTTCTGCTAACGGGGAATGGATGCCAGAAAGTACAGATGAGCCACAAGGAGTGGGAGCTCTGTGGCTGGTAGTTGGAATGTTATGGTGGTGTTTGGGAGTTCTGCTTGCCCTCTGCCAGGTCTGGTTAGTAGCCACCAGTGTCACATTTGCTTCCAGTACCAAGCATTACTCATGCTGGTGAAGAAGAGGTGCACAAGAGGTAGGAACAGAGCACAGCAGCTTAACAGATGCCAAAGAAGCCCATCCTCAAAGCACCATGAGAAGCGATGTCAGGTGGAGAAGCAAGGTTTGGTAGCCTGCAGCCAGTAACTGCATCCCTCCAGGCTAGCCCAGATGGCTTCTAACCTGCTGCTGGGCATGAGCCTCTCGGGGGAACATTCAAAGTTCAGGAAGGAGAGCATCACGGAAAGGAACTCAAACCAGCATTAGCCACAATGAAGCTCAGCATTTCATAACTACCCATACTGACTAAAAGGGAATTGAATTTTAAAAACCAACCAAGCAAAAGATTTCCAGTTCAATTACTTATAAATGAACTCAAAGAGCTCATAAAAGAGCTGAGGCATTTTGGTTGGTCTGTCAGAAATAAACTACATTTTTGAAGAAAGAGCAGAGATACACTACCTTGATGTAAAAATATGAGCTTAGTAATTGGAGAAAAAATTAATTCAGTTACTGACAATAACCTTGTAAAGAACGTGCTCAGCTAAAATAACAAGGCTTTGTACAAATCCAGTAAATCTTTTAACAAATCTTTAAGGATAGTTTTGGCATAGGCAAGTAAGAGACAAAGAAGAGGCTGAAATTTCAAAGTAAAATCCCCTCTCCCTCTTTCATTAACATAGATCTGCTCTCCAGCAACAAATAATTTAAGCATGCCAATGTTTAGCAAGAAATACTGTAGTTAATTTCACTTAAGGACCTATAATATGTAATGGAAAAACTATTCCAAAGAAGCTAATTTCATGGGTTCTGGTCTAACCTTTACCAGTCCCCCTGTGCTGTCCAGTCAATGGAAAAGCTATGGCTGGAAAGGTGGCTCCTTTTCCCAGTCTGTCACTGCTTTGCTGGTTTGGTCCTTCTGTGCCATTCCTGATTTTCTCTTCCCCAACCCTGACCGTCCCAGTGGCTCTTCACTGGACTCTCCAGTTTCTCTGCTTCTCCCCTCGACTGAGGATCAAAAGTGGGATGGGGTGATGCACGAACACTGAAACACTGGTGCTATGCACACAGGAACAGAAAGATTAGTTGAAATTAAACCCCACCAGCAGTGAGTCTACAAACATCTGTCAGAACACACCCAGCCGTAAAGACTCCCCATTTTCCAGCAGTTTTTTGGTGCAGGAACTAAAGAAGCCACCGCTGACCTTAAATGAGGAAGCGCTGGTGGACCTGTCTCTGTCTTTCCAGACCTTCTGCAGGACATGGCAGAAAGAGGAAACTGCCAGAAAAGTTTTTAACCAATATTCTTTTATGCTTGTGATAAGATGCCAAACCAAGGGAAGGCCAGAAAGGAATGAAAGCCAAGAAGAAAGCAACTGTTAATCTTGACTCCCACCTCAGACCCCTGCATGTTTTACATTTTATTACAAGCTTTTATTACAAGAAGTCTACACTTGGAGCAAATGATCCCAGTGGAGCGATACAGTTTAGCACTAGCCAACCTACAAATTAAGCCTTGCTTAATTTTCCTTTTTCCTGGCACAATGAGCATTTTGAAATCATCTGGAGCTTCCTACTGCTTCAGGACTTGTAAGGTCCCAAAGCCAGTCATTCAGAAAAATCCTAAGTCACTCTTTGGAGAGGTTTTGGGTATATGCATGACCAAGCCGTCCTCTCAGAGCCGCAATTAAGGCAGACTGTCTGCCCCAGAGACCAGTTCCCTATTTCACTGGACGTGACAATTGCGCCAATGAACAGGGTCAAAGCTTCAACTAGACAGAAAGCAGAAGGCCAGCCTCCTGGAGGGTTTGATAAAGCAGAGTGTGTCTTCATTCCAGATTGCTACAAAGCCCCTGGATTTCAAGTTGTCCACAAAGGAAAGATCTGTACAAAATGTCTAAGCCTTTCCAAAAAAAAAACAAACCCTCAAGTGCTTGGACACAGTCCATTTTTAACGTAACATACAGAAACTTTTCAAAAACTGGGTGGGGAATTGTTTCATAAAAGGGCAAATCCTTCCAAATTTCTTGCTTCCAGAACCCCTCCGAGCCCTGTGGAGGAGACAGATAGATGTTTCGTTGGAGTCCCAGCGTAATCACCACAGGGCGTGCGCGATCATCTGGGAAAGGACAGATCTGGAGCTTCACTGCCCCAGACCGATTGCTCCTGGAGCAGACGGGCTGCAGAGAGAGGGACCGGCCGGCCGGGCTCGTGGTGGGCTGTGCAGCTTCCCTGGAGTGGGGTCTCTCCTACACCCTGACATCCACACTTTGGACCACAGCCCTCAGTGCCAGCAAGAGAAAGAAGCTGCTCACTGTCTCGTTCCTATTCTCCCCTGAATAAAGCCTCGCAGGAAAGGGAAGGGATCATTTCATTTCTTAAAGGGCAGCTGACTCCCCTCTAAATGGCCACATTCTTGTCCTTCTTGCAGAGCGCGGCTGGTGCCAAACTTGGTCACAAAAGCGTATTCACGGCTTTTTCCTTCCTACACATTGAGGAGTTGAAAGCCAGTTTGGTACAAACTCTCCAAAATGACTTATTCAGCAGCTGCTCGCCAGCTTCCTGTTCGCAGAGGGGCAGGGCTGGAGCCGGGGGCACGAGCCCCCACACCACGCACGCTGCCCTGGGGACACTCTGCTCCTCCGGCGGTCCCCGAGCCTGGCAGTGTGTCAGCCGTTACTGATGAGGCTCGGCTTGGACACAGACCCCATCACCAGGCTGGCCTGGTGACCTCTGCTTTTGGTTTCATCACCAAATTTGTTTTCTCTTGAGGTCACTGGTCCCTGGGACACGTTCCAGCTGTAACGAGGATCTTTTCCCCAGTAAATAATTCCTGCTCTCTCCAAGGGAATGGAGCAAATGCTCAGCCTCAAGCTACTGAGCACTGAGGGCAGCCAGCTCCTGCCCTTGCCAACAGCCATGGAAACGATTATCCTCCCTGGGATCAAGAGGCTCAATGTCTTGTCTAAAAACCTACAGGAAGACATTGGGGGAACAGGGACAAAGCTGCCCTTCAGCTCTTAGGTTCATTTATAGCAGGGAAATCGGGCAAAATGGACAAACTTTGCTCAACACAATGCCACCTTTATACTGGCACCGGCAGATCCTTCCCAGTACACTTTCAGTTTCATCACTCTTTGGGGAAGTATAGGAAAGACCAGGGCATAGGACCGTCCAGATGCTTTTCGGCTGGGAGCTGAGCTCCCAGGAGTGTTTTGGGGTGGCCGAGTGTCCCTGCTGGGGACATAATGGGTTTACCAAGGTGAAGAAATGCCTGGGTCTGTGCAGTATCACGGGAAAACCAGTGTCTGCTGGTAAGCGGGTCAGTGGTGGTTCCTGGTTGCAGGAGGAGGTGATCGGGATGTTTTCTCAAGGCCAGCCCTTGGTTCTGTGGTTTCCTCACCATCTGTGGCTTCAGCGTGACTGCCAGCAGTATGGTTTCTCCTTTTGGAATTGTACACGGCTTTTTGCCGGAAAACGCCTATGTAGTGTCTGCAATCCCTGTGGCCATGCTGGCTGCACAGCAGCTCATAGGGAGGAACCCAGAACATCTTCGTGTTCGTGATGTCTCCAGTAAAATTACTTGCCTCGTACAAGAGATCCCCTTCCCAAGAGCACGCCACAACTCATGGGGAAGGATCCCTGCGCTAAGGGATATAGGCATATTCCTTCCACAATGCCACTATCATTTCAACCAACATGTTAGAACTGAGAGAGCTGGATCCTCATGGTCTCTCCCACCAGGCTGGTGGTACAAGAGAGCAGGATTTTGTTCCAGTGGCCCCATGCTCTTTCATGGTTGCACACACCACACTGGTAGGCTTGCACTGTCCTCAACTGGAATTATTCACTCAGCAACGTGCTGATATGCTGACCACCAAAGCTGCCTAATGGCTGCACAGATGATCGTTTGTGGCAGGTCGGTGGTAAGTGAGCTCAGATGTGGTCTCCTGGCAGCAAGGGGACTCTTTCTGTTCATGGAGCATTTGAACTTTCAGCCGTGGCTATTTGTACATGTGCAAAACTGTTCACACCCAACCCTGGCTGCAGGCCATAAATGTCACCTTATTGCTGCAGCCATGGTGACAGAGGAGCACGAGGCTGTGGCCACCTGTGCTGGGGTCCCTGCACCAGCCATGGGAGTGGGACAGTCCCCCGACCGCACGGCTGCCACAGTGCACTCTTGAGACCACGGTCAGAAATGCCTCTGGCAGGAGCAGCAAGCACTGCCGAGGCTGGATTAGGGCAGGAATGTGGAAGGATTTGATGGCTCAGACACCAGAGGCGAAGGACATGGGCGCTGCAGGCAGGGAGCCGAGGCGTTGTCGGTGCCCACACCTCCTGGACCAGGCCTGCTGCCCTGGGAGAGGGGAGCCATCCCAGCCTTGCCAGTCTGGAAAGCGTGGATCCCTCCTTTCTGGAAACGGAACTATCCCTACTATCATCCTTTCATTCCGTGTGGTTGCCGTGGAGATCACCGATGTTTTTGTGCCATGACTAAGTAGAAGTTTGGATCTAGCTGCAAGGGGAGTTGATTCACCAAGGTGATTCCATAACTTCCTCGGCCGATCCACAGGGTAGTGTCCCAAGTCCCAGGTCTGCACGCACGCTTTGGGCTCATTGCATCAGCCCCACTGGCAGCCAAACAGGATGGGACCCCAGGCTAGTGGGGCAGAACTCCTTCACCAGACACCTCTCCAGCATAAGACAGCTCTCCAGCCTGGGTGTTAGGCTGAGATTCACCTTCAGCATCTTGCACACTGATCCTATATAACCCCCTGGCTCGTGCACAGGCTGTGCTATGTGCAGGGACTGCTGGTGCCGATTCTAAATGGACACTTCCAAGGAAAAATGCCTTTGGCAATGTAAATTCTCAGTGAGCCCCAGCAGGATCAAACCCAAATGTTGAAATCTCTCCAGAAGAAGCCTTTGAAGGACAGGATGGTGCCAGCACAGCGCTGGGCGTACCGGGGACCAGGGAAGAAGGAGAGACCTCAGTATTCAGCGCTGCTGACTCGGACCCAGCAATCACCAAGTCTAATATAATTCTGCTGCACATCATCACACCAAAGGAGACAGCACGGTAGGTGAGTGGTGTTGCAAGTGAGGCCAGTTTTCCACAGTGTGCACTGTATTCTTACAGCCACTGACTCAGCTTAAAGGATGTTCCGCCCCGGGGCTGGACAATTACAAATTTAACAGCTAGAGTTATATGTCCATAAATATCTTTGTGGTAACCTTTCTCACTGTATCTGGGAAGAGCCCAAACAGGAAATCTCAGGTAGAAATGGGAAACAAAACCTCATAATTTGAGTCATCAATCATACGGTAAAGTTAGGAGAGGAGTTAGCCTGAGTACAGAGGAGCTTGTCTCTGGCAGGGCTTCTAGAAATAGAAGCAGCAATTTCATCTGGTTTCCAGGAAATCTTGTATTTGAACTTGCTCTTAATTTGCCTGCTGGAAAAGGAATAAAGTCTGACCTACTTTTGAGCAAAAGAGTCATTGGGACCAGACTCCCAGAACTGGCCTGGGCACAGATGCTTCCTTGGTGCCCACTGAAGCTGATTGGTTGATGCAATGAGATAGTGCTTCTCTAGAAGAAATTCAAAGAGTTTCTGTAACCAGAGCTTCAAATAAAATTATCTGTCTTCTTGTTTAGGGCTAAAGAGTCCATCTTAGTATTGAAAGGCAGTTGTGTTTTCTGTCTAGAGCTTGAGTTTTGTCACATATCTCAAAAAAGCATGACCCCGGTGACCAAACCAATGAGGAGCCGCTGCTCAAAGTGAAGTCAGACTCTGAAATCAGCCCTCACAAGCAGTTGTTTTTCTGGCCTTTTGAAAATAACTCTTTTCAGATGTGTGATTGGGAATTTGCCAGGCTACTCCAGATATTTCCCTAGAGGTCCAGATGGTACCAGAAGACATGGAAAATAAGATATGTCATTCTTAAATAAGATTATTGACACTCTGTCTTGCTGTAAAGTACTCTTATTGTATTAGTGTTGTCTGGGTGCATGACCCATCAGTCTACAGCCCTTTGCAAACAGTGGGTGTTGTGCTGAGCGGGGGGGGTTCGTGCGGGGTTGCATGTGTCCATGGGGCTGAACACAACCAGGTCCCCAAGCCGTCCAGTCTCCCTGGAGGAGATGAGAAGCATCTTCTAAAGCAGGACTGTCATTTTCTTTAGCTGTAACAGCTAAAGCACCATCAGAACGAAAACGCAATCAGCCCCATAGCAAGCAGCGAGCCCCGGCCGCGGCCTCTCGGGAGGGCAATCCCAGGAGCTGCCCTCTGAACAGAAACGCCTGAAATCTGCCGTCTGCTTTGGGTGAGGAATTCCAGAGAAGGGAATATTTCGCCATTTGGTTTCACAATGAGGAGCAGATTTTCAAGAATTCGTACTGAAAGGAAATTCCAGCACATTTAGAAACTAATTTTGGAAAACAGAAATATTTCCATCCGTTTGGGGGAAGGAGGAAATATGTGTCCCACACAGAGCACTATCCCCAGCATGGCTCTGAGCACAGTGGGTTCACGATGTGCCTGGAGGACAAGGGGTCCTGGCCAGCCAAGAACAACCCCCAGTGCCCTGGGGAGCGCAGAGGAGGTGTCCCATCAGCCCCAGGACAACTGCCTGGTGACTTGGTAGCATCCACCTCACAGGTTTTTTTGTGTATCTCATTTCAGTCTTGAACACAAAAATGAAACAAGACCAGGCCCTGGAGAGCACTTGCTCAGGGTGCCTGGGCACAAGCATGGCAAGCCTGTCTTGGCAGGCTTTGAGAGGAAAAGCTAAGCCACCCCCCAGCCCCTCCATCTTCTCCAGAAAAGTGGAGCCCCTCAGGACACAGACACGGGGTTTAGCAGGACTTTGGGAGCCACATGTGGAGCAAAGGCTGCCCACAGTGCCAGCAGCCCATCTGTGCCTCTCAGAATTCATCACCTGTACCGGAGCTCCCCAGAGCACAGCCCCTGGCTGCCATTTGGACAGCGCAGGAGGGCCTGGACCACTCTCCAGCTGCCGGAGCTGAGGGCCTGACTCATCTCCCTCTGTGGGATAGAGCTGGGATGGTGGGTAGCCTAAAGGACACTGCTGGCCCTCACGCCCCTCCCTGTGCCCCACTGCAGACCCCAGGAATGCTCCATGGGATAATGATAGCCCCATGGAATCTGACTGCCCTCCGGACTCCCGCACACTGCTGCTTGCAAAATACTATTTCTGGCACCATTGCCAGCTCAAACCCCAAACCGTAACGCTGCAGGCAGAGTCTGCCCAGTTCCCAGAAATGCTGGCGATGGATGAGGCAGGGGATTTTTCTCACACACCCACACAGGAACTTAGAAAAGCTAAATACAAATGCAGAAGCTATTGGTGGTGGTCACCTAAGCCCTACCTAAATGTCTAGCCTGGAGAAGCTGCTGTCTCCCGAGAAGTGAAATGCTCTCAGGGCTTCTCTCAGGAGCTTTCTGCTCATCAGCTCATCAGCTCTCCCCAGCTGATGGAGGTCTAGGTTGACCCATGTTATGTAGAAGGATCTGTCACTGAGCTGAAATGTCCCTGCCATGTTGCGAGGAGACAACTCATTGTGAAACTGAGGAATCTGAGTTTCTCCAGGGATTATTCTAATTAGACACTGGCTGTTTTTACCCCATATCATATGTTGGAACCACAACTTTCAAACCACACTGGAGCAGCCAAGTTAAATACTGTAATAGCCTTGAAAATAGGGTTAGTGAATGTAATGGCTAACAACAACATTTCCAGCAATAATGCTAAACAAGAGGGACTTACTGCCATGCTTTTGGCTCACGCTGAACACCATCAGAATCAGGGATGAAACTGCAGTTCTTGACAGAAGCTCATGGCTATCGGAGTCCATCGGCAGAAGCACTGTTGTAGCGACTGTAAATGATGGATGGCTGGAGTCACCCAGATAAACACTGTCAAATCCTGGAAACAAATTACATTTACAACAGCCTCTATATTCATGAGTATCACTACAGCAGGTCTCATAAATTTTCTAGCAAGCCAGTGATTATGGCTAACGGGAAGAAGGCCAATGGCTTAGTGCCCAGAGTAGCTTGGGAATCCTGGGCTCCCTTGCAACTCACGCTGGGACCAGGAAGGAGCAACCAAGTCCTGCCTGACCACGGTCCCACAGTACCACGATGCTGAGAAGCTCAGCAAGCCTGTAAGAGCCATGGACCTGCAAAGCACCCAACACTGGTGGGCTTGACCCAGGCTCATTTTTCCTGGGCCAGGTAGCAGGACCCTGTATCATCACCCTGCTGCCTGAGCTGCGCCCTCACCCTCAGAAAGCTGAGGTTTGGCAAAAGCTCTGGGGAAAAGAATTCCTTCTTTTTCCCAAAATATCACACGTCTTCTACAGCTGAGGTCTGGCAGACCTCCAATTACATGAGCACAGGTTTGGAAGGATCGGGGTTAAACTTAGCTCCAACCATGGTCAGAGTTTAGAGCTTACTTTACAGCTGTAGAATCCCTGCTCAGTTTAAAACCAGTGTGCTGTCCCCAAGGGTCCTTACAATGCCCTCCACCCTGTCCGTGGGGGCCTGCTCCTCCCCAGGGGCCATGGACATGCTCTCCCCCTGAGCGATGGTAACATGCCAGCTGAAGACCTGTGTCCAATTTGTGATGTTAGATGAATTTTCTGGACAGAGCGTCAGGTACGTGCCTGTTCTGCCCCCCCAGGACAGCTCCCTGGCACTGGGGAGTCTTTGCACCCCAGTTTCCAGTGCTGCTTGGGCAGAGAGGCTCCTTGAGAAAGCCCCAGCTCCAAGACCCACAGCATTCAGCTCCCAGGATCACAGGCATTTCACCAGGGTGAAGCTCACTTCACCTTGAGCACAGCTCTCTGCATAAACATGGGAATTTAAACAATATTTTGTTCAGACAAGTTACCCTCACTCGTGCAGGGCAAGTCTCTTTCAAGGGGAGTGACGGGTTTTTGATCTCAGGGCGATACACGAGGTGACTGCACAGCCGTTTGGCCTGCGGTGCACATTTTCCATGGATCTCTTAGAAATACCTGCTCCCTAATCCAAGAGCTCACCTGGAAAGTCCCCAGCCTCAGCCTGCTGCGTGCACAGCTCTTGGAGGGTCCCTGACATAAGGGATTTTCCTACACACATCACAGGGAAGGATCAAGCAGTTTTAACATCACTGGGATGGTTAAAGACAAAGTTTGGAGCTTTATGGATTTTTGTTGTTGTTGTTTTGTTTTGCTTCATTTCCTGTGGTGCAAATGCACTGCCACTTTGGTATCTCTCCTGAGCTTTGGAAACACCAGTCCCACAGGCACCAGCTGGGAAAAATGCTGCTCAGCAGCCTGTGTCTTTAATCCCCCGGGGGTTTTGGCTACTGTAGCCCTCTGTGCCAGTGTCAGTGGTCCATTTCTTTCTCACTGTGGAACATCTCCATATCCCAGGTCTGTGTCTGCAATCCCATGTCGCTGGTCCCACACTCTGTGCCAGTGTCCTCCCCCTTCCCAATAGCTCTGAAACCCACTTGACCTTCCTCCCAGCAGTCACAAAAATAGTTTAACTTCTTTCTATTTTTAGAGGCCAGCCAGGCTCGAAATCCATTGCGGGGACAGTTTCTCCTGGCAGCAGAGACCCAGGTGCCAAAGACAGAGGATGAAGCTAGAGCTTGGGAGCACCTCACCATGCCATGGGAAATGATGCTTCTTGAATGAGACCACGGGGGCGTGCTGGCACGAGAGCTCAGCTTCTCTCATTCCTGATCACCCCGAATCCCTGGTACATACATTATCCCAAAATAGTGGGATCAGCCACGTGCATGGTCTTCTCCTGGGAAAGGGCAGACAAACACCACGCTGCGGGATGACAGGGCAGGACAGAGGAGTTACTCACAGAAACATTTCCTTTCACATGATCACTCAGTTTATCTTTGATTTTAAAAGGGGTGGGTTTTTTTAACTTCAATCAGTCAGCCTGGGAAAATAGTATGGCAGTTATTCTAACTGTCCAGCAAACTGCTTGTTGAAAGCGTTCGCGAGGGCTCATCTAACCCACAGAAATTGCTCCAGACAGACAGTGCCGACTCCAAAAATATATCATACAACATTTAATTTCCAACCCTTTTAGTTGAAAAAAATAAATTCAATTCCAATAGGAACTGGCTTGTAATGAATTTAGCAATGCCTGCGTGAGGTGTGTAAACAGCATGTGTAAATAACACCTTAGCTATTTGGCTGTTGGGTCCAAATGCATCAAGCTATTGCGCTTCCCCCGCAGACCTGTCATCACACACACCACCCCAGCTGGCAAATCCTTGGCTTTTTTTTTTTTTTCTCCCACCCCAGATGTTTCAATCTCCAGTTTGAAGCTGACATCTGGAGAAGTGATGTTGCAGCAATGCTATACATCAGCAGGCCAAATATGGGATATGCTATGGAAATTAAAATGCAGTGACAGCACAAAATGAATGGACTTTCAGATGCAAGTCAATAAGTGATGTAGGGTCTGTCAATGGTTTCCTAATGCAAAAACAGGCAAGAAACCTTGTTCTACTGAGAGCTCCCCCAGGAGAGACGTGATATTTGGCCAGCCAGAGTTAGTGAAAAAAGGCACTCTCTGAAACCTGACTCCCCCCAGTTAGTCAACATCTCCCCAGTGCCCCTCTCTGCTCATCACTCCCACATCCTCGCTAAGCCACCCTGGTCCTCTTCCACCTTCTCATCCTTGGTAGCCATTTCTGCCAAGACAAAAGCACATCTGGGATACCCCCTCCATGGTATTTGGGGGTTTTAGCCATCTCGAGGCTGCAGGCAGGCAAAGAGGCTCGTAGAGGGGCACGGCGGATGGAGGTTTCATCTGCGGGTCTCTCAGTGTCTGTCTCAGAAGCTGGACAAAAACCAGAAAGGCAAAGAAGGCAGAAAGACCTCCTGTAAGGAACAGGTTCACAAAGAAAGGCTCAGAGTAGTCCCTCAGGGAACAGGCAACTGCTCTTTGAGCAGTGGGAAGAAAGAGGAGATTTTCTCTGACTTCTTTGTAAGAAATCTGTACTCATCAGGCTTGTGGAAGATGGAACATTTCCGCCAGAGCAGCAGTTATCTCTTTTGGTGAAACCATGAAGGAAACCATTGTCATTGGGATTTTTGCAGCAAAAGACCGGCAAATTTGTGTGGTTTGAGCTGGTAAAAGTGGTCATTGTATCTGACAGTAGCAATGGGCTGCTTGATCCTTAGGTCATACAGAAAAATTACTGAAGTTTTTTTGTGGAACGGGAGCTCTGGAGGTCTCCAGTCCAACCTCCTGCTCCAAGCAGGTCTGGCTGAGTTCTGAAAACCTCCAAGAATGGAGGTTCCACCACTTTTCTGGGTAGTCCAGGGCTGCATGTCACGGTGCACAGGAACCAGAGGTTTGCTTGTCACTACCTGTGCCTTCCTGCCCTTACAGGGTCCTTGTAACCCCCATGAGCAGCACAAGGTGCAAGTTTGTCCCCCTCCACCACCTCCTCCAGGGTGACCAAAGCCACTCTGTTAGCCATCGCAGCAGCCCTTCACTGGGCTCTCCGTTCTGTCCTTGTCTCTCCAGAAAGGTGGACAGAAAAATGAACCAAAGATGTTGGTTGTATTTAGGCAGTTTTCAACATTATTTTTTTCCCCTCTGTAGACATGCAGAGGAATTATCGAGCAGCTCAGACCAAAAAAGAAAACCCCAAACCCCAACTCTGGTCATTTTATTTACACAAGAAGGAATGCAGGAATTTTGCCTTACTCCAAAGTATCTCTGGTTACCCTGTATCACTACAAATTTGTTAGGAGTAGAACTGGCTAACCCACAATCCCACTGAAGACACAACTGCCAGTTTTAATTGAAATAACTACCACAGCCCACAAAATGTAGCAAGACACAGCTCCTGCTGCACTTTCAGAAGTAGGTCAGCAGAGAAAAAACATAGATAACTAGGAAAAAGCCATCAGCTAAGCACATGTGATAAATTTTCAGGAAGGAGGAAGAAATAAATTGGGAACTTAGCTATTTTGAAAGTCATTCCTATTTTTTCAGTGAATATTTATATTGGCTCCGTGTTCCTGTCTTTCCAGTCAAAATTCTGTTTCTCACCACGTGAGGACGCATTTTAACATGAGGCCAAAAGGGATTCATATTCCAGCTAAAGCAACATGGATATGCACATTGTACACAGGGAACTTGCCTTCAGGAAGGCTGCCTGGAGGAAGGCAAGAAAGTATCAGATCACTGCAACCAGATGTGGTGTCTGTCCCAACCAGCTCCCACACCAGAAAGTGAAAGAAGCCTCTGCCAGGCAGGGGAAAAGAGATTCTTACTTGCAATGAGAGCACAGTTTACGGTTCCCTATGGGGATGTATCTATTCTGCTATGGGAATACAATCTGCTCCTGATTTCAGTTCTTGCGTGTCCTCTTTGGCCACCCATGACAGCAGAAGGACGAGTAGATGGGGCAGGACCAGATTCAGCAGCGCTAGTTAAATCTGCTGCTTCATGGTGAGACCTTTGGTTACGGCAGACATGCCCTAGGAGATTGCTGATTTCAGTACAATTACCCCCAAACTCTACAGGAATGCCAGGAGGGGTTGCCTGAACAATAGCATTGCTTGGCAGAGAGGTGTCTTGGGTTTAATCTCATTATCTAGCCTAGGTCATTTGAAAGTTGGTTGCACAGAGGCTTCGAGGTCCTGGAAGAGCTGGAGCCCCAATCACCATCTTTGCCCAATTTCAGGAGCCGTTGCTCAGCAGAGGTGATTCCTTAAGCACTTGATTTACCTTCAAAGCCTGTTAAAAAACACCTACACAAAGAGCCAGCGTATACTGCCAAAAAGTGTTCCCGTTCCTAGTTAGCTTGCAGGAATTACTAGCTCAGAGTAAGATCCCCTAGCAAAGGGAGTAATTTTTTGCTATTAATTAAATCTATACTGGTTTTTTCCCAACATAATTTTATTGGTCAGGGTATGATCTCTTTTTTGTTGTTGTTTTCTGTCTTTCTTGCTTTTTTTTTTTACATTCCTAAAGTAAAAGCCACAGCAAAGCTGCAACACAGACCTGTCTTGAGTGAAGCAGTGGGTAAGGACAGAGACGTTAAAAATGAATGAGCACTGCAGAAAGCATTAGCAATTTACATGCACAAGAAAACTTTACCTATATTGTATTTATATCCCCCGACCGTTTTTTTCCCTGGGAATATCTGAGTTCCCATCTCTTCAACTGAAGGAGTTTGTTTCCAGTGGCAGTTCTTGGAACTGGAGTGCTAAGTCCAATGCCAACTGAAAAATTGATATGCAGGGGGTGCACTCCGCTGCTTTCCAGTTACTTGAATTCTCACCCTGCAGCTCAGGTTGCCTGTGTTTTTCTGGGAAATCCTGCAACAACAAATAATCACATCCAACCTGAGGGATTTGTTTGAAGACAGATTTGAGGGTTCAAGAACCTTTTTTTTTTTTTAATGAGACCTCAGACAGAAACTGGAGATCCATCACGTTGAAGCTGCTCTTTGAGAAGTGGAACAAAGCACAGTTTCCCAGGCTCCTGTGTCCCACTTCCCCGCCTTTCCACAACAAATTCTGTCTCCTCTTGTCCTCCTGAGGACCTCGTAATGCTGCCAGCTCCCCTGTTCTCCCCACTCACCTCCTGTGTCCCATCAGCAGCACACACTGCCTGGCCAGCACGTCCATGCTCATCACCCAGGACACTTCCAAGTGTAAGGAGCTGTTGAGCACTTTCTTGTTCCTTTTTGTAAGGAGGGACATGATTCCAGATCTTTCCCCTCTACCTAGAAACTGGGGTTTATAAAATCTACAGTAACTCAGCCTGAAGATTCAAAAGGAAAGGAGATGATATACAGGCAACATGAGTGCACAAATTTTCTTTTCATGGGAAAGAAGGTTAAAAGGGAAACGTAACAGCAAGCTTAGTTACAACGACTAAACTTGAAAGGCAAACCCCACGAGAGGGGGTGTCCGACTCTTGTTCTGGCTTGTGAGCCCTAGGATGAGCCTCTCTCTTGCAGCATTTATAATCATTTTTTAATTTATGAGGACACACAAGGTGGAGTTACACATCAGCAGGAATATAATTAACCCGCAGTGCATGCAGAGCTAATCTTTTTGTTGCCAGCGCTGTTACACAGGCAGCAAAGCCCTTCTCAGATGGGATCCTACATACCAACAGTTCTGGTCAATGATTATCCCTTGCAAAAACCTTGTGACATACTCCCTCCAGTCACCTGTTTACAGCCCAAATGTTCTCAAGTTCTGCTATTTCAAGCTTAACTCTTGTGACCTTAGTCAATGATATTCAATCCAAGCCTCCTTACCATATCCTGCAAGGCAAACAACTCCAGGTCAGTTTTAGTAACGAGTGCTATGTCATGCCTGTGGTCAATGACTCTAAATATGCCCACGCCCATATGTTTCCTAAATTTGGGTGTCTGTGATAGCAAACAACAGGGTCTGGGTAGGCAGTCCTGTTTCACTGAAGAAGGCTGGAGGCATTTTTGCTCTTTGAACATTTTCTGAGAATTGCCTGGATGAATTTAGATTTATTAGAAGAGCTCAGCTAAGCAGGATAAGGAAAATAGTTGTGACTCCTGCAGAATGTCTCTAAGAGCTGGATGAGTCAGATAACAGATCCACGGAGCAGGAGATACCTACCTCCAACAGCAGCCAACTGCAAAAGCTAACAGACAGTATAAAGCCAGGTCAACTATATAGTCATATTTCTCCTAAATACTCCACCAGACCCAGTGGTTTGTGGCTTAGGGACTTCCTGAGTTAGAGATGGCGTGTCTGTTTAATAGCTTGGGCAGACTTTTCTTCCTGATATTTGTTCCAACGGCTTCTTGAACCCCTCTGATGCTTTAGTACCCCCAGTGTCCTATGGAAATAAGCTCCTCAGTCTATATGTGAATTTTCTCTTGCTTTTTGATTCTCCCACTTTCCAAGCCACTTCCTTTCCTTTTCAGTCTTTGTTCACCCTCCCCATGCCAAGTTTTGTACTGATCCATTGTACTGGATGACTGGGCCCCATTCAGGACATAACCTCTGGTCTCCTTTGGAAAACACTGTTGTTTTCCCAGGGGAGCTAGTAAGTAGCTGACCAGTCTGTATCCCAGTACACTCCTACAAGAGAAGCATCACCTCTGCAAAGTTCCCTGTGGTGGCTACCAGTATACAATGAAATGACTCCCAGCAGCTCTGCTGTATTTGCAAAGGGCACAGGATTACTCCTGTAAAAACAAATGATCATTATCAGCTCAACTGCATCCTAATTTGAACATTTTTCATCTGTTACGAGACACTGGTGGAGCTTATCTGACCTACTGCTAGCAGCTGGCGTGTTGACATTGCACAGGATGCAGAAAAACTGGTACTCCTCAGTGTGTTACCCTGAGCTCAGCTTTGCCTACGCACCTCATTTGTGCCTGCTTCTCCTCTCCCTGCTCCAGGCTACATATGTCAAAGGTGTCTGTTGTTCTGTCCAGAGAGTACGGACATGGTAGCAGCAGCACATGGAAGAGCCGTTAACCTCAACCGGTTCGGGGAGGTGGTTTAAGCCCAGCTCTGCGAGTTACTGCACTGTGGAGGGGAAACTGCGTGGAAGGAGAGAGGCAAGAATTAGTGGCTGGAGGCAAAGGGCCAGTGGAACTTCTTAAACTGGCTTTTTCCCTCCATCCAGAGCATTCTGAGCACTCTCAGCAGAGGGGCTGTGCCGGAGGGGGCTAAGAGCTGCCAGGCTCTGACTCTACACACATGCACACACACACATATATACACACACAAATCCCCCCACACCCTCATGTATGCTCTTTTTCTGTTCTGCTTGATTTGTCAGGCATACTTGCAGTACAACTCTTCTTGATTTAGGAAATACTGAATAAACTGTCTTTAACACCTTCAGAAAATAAATTACTGTGTTTATAACAGCTTGATGGCTCAGGGCAGCGCCATCTCACGCCTCCCAACCTCCTACTAGTTCAGCCAAGCCTTTGGTCTCCAGCTTCTCACTGTTCCTGTCCCGTGCAGCTGGGAGAGACCTGAGGCATGGCTGTCCTTATGGCACCACCAAAACCAGTTTCACTGGGGATACCGTGCAACCCATCAGTTCTGCAGACAATGTCCTGCAGACACAGCCGCCTGCCTTGCTCACTCAGTTTTTGCATTTATTTCTCTGTGCTGAGCAATCTGGAAAGCCAAGCGTTTCTCTCTTGTCAGAGAACAAAAATGTCTCGCATACAAAACAAGAGACTCAGTCGAAGCCATTAATATGTTACTAAATAGGACTTGCCTGCTCTCTCCGGTCCAGAGCTGAGGCTCCCAGGAGGTCTGTTAATTTACTGGTTTCCCATTACATGCAGCGCACTTGCTAGGATTCTTTGCACCCTGAGTGCAAAGCGGGTAGAATGGTACCCACCATGGCTGTCACCAAATTTAGAATAAAAGATACACATCTGCTTACATAACGAGTTGAATGGGCCTGGTTCACAGAACTAGACATTTGATCCATCCGTGGCTCAGCTTGGGTGTGGGAGATACCAAAGCAGCTACGAGCACCTCTCCCTTCTCGTAGTTGGTTAGTTCTGGTACTAATTTGAGGGCTGTGTGTACCTCAAACTGACTTTCATACCTTAAAATAGCTCTGAATAAGACACACTGGCAGTTGAGGAGAAGTAGGAAGCAGCAGCCAAGACTGGATGTCAGGAGAGGCCAAGAGTGGATGTCATAAAACCCCTGTGCTGTTTGGAGTGTTTTCATCCAGGGGAATTCTTCAATAAGCTGGCTCATGAAGTGTTGCAGCTGTCTCGCAAATGCTGGCAAAAGCAGCATGGCCATGTCAAGTGGCCAGGCAATGGCCATTGGTGGCAAACTGACTCCATGGCTCTAAGAGGACAGAGAAGACTTTCAGCAGATTTGGTACCTTGCTCAAAGAAAACTTGAAAATCTGTCCCTTCTGTTTTCTTCTGCCTCTATGCTGATCTGCTGTCCTTCACTGTAAAAGGCTGTAAATTCAGCAGTCTGCATACCCTGGAAGCTGCAGGGAACCACCCTGCAAACACAGTTTGTGCTCCAAGAGAAGTCCAGCACGCTGCATGCATGCAGTGTGCACTGGACCCCAGGGTCTCCAAAAGCCACATTTTCTAACCACAGATTCCAAGTCATTCCTCTCACATTAAAAAAAAATAAATAAAATAACATAAAAAATTGCCCAGTAGGGAGGGAAACTTTAATCTTCCCAAACGGATTGGCTTCTACAGGAGGCTATTTTAGGTGTTGATTCTGTAACAGTGAAGTTATTGGACAAATGAAGAACATGGCATATGCTGTCGCTTGGAGCAATTTGCATTCCTCAGGTGCTAAAAGCTTTAAATACTTCCTTTGGGCATGAAATAGATCTGCTGTCAAAGCCAGCATTCCTGAGAGTGCCTGTCCCACAGGAGAAAGTCTGCAGAGCTGAACTAGTCTGACCCCAGGAAATACTTCCCACATCTCTCATTCTTGCTTAGTTTCTCCTTTAATTTTCAGAATTTGTTGAAAGCCCACTTTGATGGTTGGTTATCTTCCTTTCCATGCACTTTCTTGGTCTTCCTTTCTTATATTAATACCACATTAAAGCTGGGACGTGAATCATGCAAGTCAGAAAGTCCAAGACGCTCTTTCAGAGACACTCAACATTGTTAATGATTTTTAAAAACTTCTCTTGTCATCTTTGCTAATAACACAAAATGTTGATTGCAGACTGGAACTAAAAGCATTCATGCAGCCAGCAGATAACATCTCTCTAAGGAATCCTAACTCTTGTGAGCTTATCTTTGTCCATTTTGACTAGAAAAAAGCAACATACAGAGATCTCCAATTAAAGTATCAGTAACTTTTAGATGTATGCATGTTCCCTCCTCTTTCTTTTTTACCCCACTAGAGTAGCAGTGCTATCATGCTTCACAACAATGATTGAAGTGCTTTTCAGTGCATTCTTGGTCTCGCTTTGGGTTCCAAAGTACATTAGCTCTTTCTTCATGGTCAAAAAGAATAGATGTTGTGTAACATACTCTGAATTTGCTCCATTGTTATTAAATAGGAACAGTAAAATTTGGAAATTCTGGCTTCAATTCAGGGTTTACTGGAACATCAAAGATTTTTATCTGGCTTCCTCATGTTTCAGCTCACCACTGGACTGTTAATCCCCATTTCTGACTCCATAAGGCCACCTTTAGCCACTCGTACACATGCTGCACCTCCAAAGCTGTCGATGTCTCCTAGAATTTTAGTCAGTTCAGTAATTTATCCTTTTTCCTGCAAATTTATGAATGGGGTAGATACTAAGTGCTCCTCCTCTGCGTGGCTGGCTCCCAGCTGGTGCTAGCCTGGAATCAGAATTTACCATAAAAATGAGAATAAATTCATTTTGAGCCATCAGATTTTTTCCTTGTACCCTTCACGCAAATGCTTGTTTCTGAATCAACAGCCCTGACTGCACGTCTCCAGAAAGTTGTGAGGAAAATGGTATTTTGACCCCGTTTTGACCATCCGGTTAAAAGCTGAAGCCAAGAATTTTTTTCTGCAGGCCAGATACTTGTTCCTCGAGGAACTGAGGGAGTAATTAATGCAGAATAATTAACGCAGCTCTCTCTAAAGCCAGCTTGTGGCCATTCGTATTCACCAGAATGTATACCCACCCCTTTATTTTTCTGAGCATTGTTAATATGAAACAGCAAGGAGTGTGAGAAGGGATGCTGAAAATCAGGGGGAGTTCAAAGACGGCTTGCGGAGGATCTGGGGTCCAGAAAACCAACTGAAGCGAGCTCAGAAAAAAAAGAAAAGGAAAAAAAAAAGGATGTAAATCAACGCGATTGCAGACCACCGCCATCTACAGAGCGAGCTGTCAGGTAAAAGAAGGATTTCCAACCCGATGAGCGGCACCGAAGCTCCGCCGCCGCTTCTCCCTCCCCTCAGGCCCGCCTCCCCTCGGGCCGCCCCGGGCACGCCCCTCAGGAAAGCTCCCGGCTTCCGCCCCTTTGACAGGCCGCGGCTCGGCCCAGGCGGGAAAGCGGCCGGGTAGGCCCCGGCAGGTGGGTTGGCGGGGCCGGGGCGGTGTGAGGGAGCTCCGGTGGATACCAGCGGGCTTCCAGTCATGGCCTCGGCGGCGGCGCCGGTACCGCTCGCCGCCCTCGGCAAGGCCGGACGGGCCCGGTGGGGCCCGTCCGGCCTTGCCTCGGCGGCGGGCGGTACCGGGGCCGCCCCCGGGGGAACCGTAAGGGTTTTTGTGCCGCTTTCATGGCTATTAGTGCTCTTTCTGTGGTTTAACAGGCCCACCTGTGGAAACGACCCTTCCTAATACCATAAAAACCCCCATTTTATTCACGTCGCGGTTCAATGATGTGGCAAAGACTGTGTAATAACCGGGGGTGGGGGGT
>JAOXJM010000071.1:15745362-15766575 GCA_026413425.1 Tringa solitaria
CTCCGTCTGACGGGGATTCTTCTCCAAAAAGCAGCAAATATTTTGCGATAGAGAAAAAAAATTCTTCCCGGCTGGAAGCAGATTTTTTCAACCAGCCCTGTGTTAGTCTGGCCAAGTCCTTTCTGGGACAGGTAAGACGCGACCACTGAGATTGTGGCGCTGGAGCACGGGATAGCTAATAACTTGGTGTTAAAGGATGAAATGCTTTTTTTGCCATTTGATTCCAGGGCTTTGCTATTTTAGGAATACTGCTCTCGTTCCTCTTCTTGTTAAGTTCAGTGGAATGTAAAGACTAGTAGCCAAATCTATTTTGGACGCAGTCAGAGGAGTCATTTTCAGGTTTAGTTTGTTGTCACATTTCAGAATTATTTTTTTGTGGATTTTTTTCTTCCTTCTTTCTGGTTTACTGAAATGTACTTCACTGTTTGTGGTTTGAAGGTTGTTTCAGGCTCATGATTTTCCTTTCGGGTATTCCTTTATTTCTTTTTGGCTCTTGCTTAGCCCAGTAGATAGTAATGCTCGGCAATCAGCAACATCTCCTGCTCTACCTCTGTTTTACTTCCTTGTGATGCTAACGGCATGGCAGGCCTTGGCCTTTCTTGACCAGTATCCACTGTCATTGTGTACTTGAATTCTTATCTGCAAGTTCAGCAGACTGCTTGGAACTTTCTTCTATGCTGCCCTGTGTGTTTTGAGACTCGTATCTCATGCTTTTATTTTACCTGCTTTTTTATTTATCTACCTGCTTTTATTTTTGCTGTTCTGTACAGGGTGTGGAGATATCTGGGACTCCACAGTCCCATGCTTAAACTCTTTTCACTCCAAAAACTGCTATTCCTATCTTTTGTTTCTGAGTTTTCAAGCCATTACTTGTTCATGAAAGGACCTTCTCCCTTATCCAATTGCCGAAACTCTGAGGAATCTTTGGACCTTGTTAAAAGCCTTTGGAAATCAGAGTGAGGGAGATTAAACTTCTTAATGAGTCCTTCAGAAAACTCTCACGCTGTTTCCATGGGAGAGAATTCCTCCAGTGTTTTCCCTATAAAAAGTTCCAGTCTGGGACCTCATAAAAACCATTGCAAAATGTGTTTTTTAGTTTCACTGCTATGGTCTTATCTTCTCCGAGTCTTTTTTATACCTTTATTGTCTGTAGGGTGAACAAGGCTCTCTGGCTTCTCATTGGTTTAGATAACTTCAGGAATTTGTTCCACAAACTGTTGATTTTGGCCTGTCTCGCTGTGTCTAGGTTTTTTTTTTTATTATTATTTTATTTTCTAAGGATATTGTCTTGCTTGTAACGGGTGCCTTTGCTCTGCTTTTTAACCCTGCTGGGGTTTTATTTGGTCCATCTTAACGTCTTTCTTATAGCTGTGCGTGTTTGCTATCTTTCTAGACATCCTGCTAAAGGCTCCCCTTTCCAGCTTTAACCTTTGGCTGCCTTTTTAAGTTCTTCCCAACAAGCTTCCTCGCTTTACGTAGCTTCCCCTTTTTTGCTGGTAAGCAGAACTCTGCTGGATTATTTTTGGACCTTAGCGCTCATGGAAGGACAGTGAACTTAAGACTTTGCGGTCATGATGCAAAGTTGTTTTTCAGGAATAAGTCTTTGGAAAAGGCTTTGCATGTTGCTCTGCATCAGTCTGAGAGTTTCGTCTTTCCTTGTGAGATCCCTGATTACTCGCTCTGCAAAGCATTTGATGGTCCATAGAAAAACCAGCCCGTGTCCTTTCCCACTGTGATATTTACTTGGTCTCTGTGTGAGGATACCTGACGTCTCCCAGCACTGATGCATTTTTTTCATCTTAATGACTCTGACATCCTTATGCACTCAGTTACACGGTTATTTTAGTCCTAACTCTATACTTTTCCTATTTAGGCATAGAATTACAAGCCAGGCAATTTCTATGTTAATTTTAGATTGTCTTTCAAGTATAACCCCTGGTCTCCCATGACCTATTCTCTCATTTTCTTAGAATTGTAACTATAATAGTAATTTAGTGTTTCATTCGTTGTCTTCATTCTACCAAATTTTGGAGGTGCCTAGTATATTAATATTGCTTACCTTAAGCATGATACTTGTCTTCTTAGAAACAAAATTACCCCAAAACATACACGCAATAAATGGCCTCTCAAAATGAGCTGTTGTAACACCAAGATACATCGTTAATGAGAAATAAAAACCTCTGTAGAGTAGTTTACTGTGAGGTATTGTGAATGATCACCATTTGTAAACTATTCTGTCAATGTTTGGTGTGTCTGAAGAGTCGGGGAAATGCCTGCATGCTTTTAAATTCATAACCTAACCATTGCATTTCATCTTGAAATAGAAACGTGGCCACATGGGTGTGCTTCTGGGGTGTTTACAGGCAGTTGCAAAACACCAGTGCTCTTCTGAAGTCACTGCATTTTTCATAAGAAAAATAAACTGATTGTTTTCAACAGTTTGAGAAGTGCTGTAGGGAAAACCAGATACACCAGAGTTGCAACATTAGAAACTGCCTCCTGGAGCATCTGAACTGGACCAGGCCAATAACTGCATTAGTGATCCAGCACAAACATCTATTAGGAATTAAGCTTTGTTTCTTGAAGGTCATTTTTGAACAGCTAGTTTTCAACTGTGGAAGCATTGAATGTAGTATAATTAAACTGATAGCTGTTGCCTAATGAGACTATGCTGCAGTATTTCTTAAAAGTAAGTAAAATAAGAAGTTTAGAAATCAGGTCAAACCACAAAAAACTTTGTAGGAAAATTAGTGATTGTTTCATTTTTAAAGATATTCTTTTCACTGTCATGTGGAATTTTTTTTCCCTGTATCTGCTTTGTTTTATTTGAGGAGGTACCAGCAGCAAGGAACACACTGTAATAACAAAGATCTGTTGTTGTCCGCCTGAAGCCAGCTCCCAGCTCTCCTGCAACCCCACTCTCTGGGCTGCAGAAAAGACAGAAGGGGCATCGATACTCTCTCTGGTTGTGATTATCTCCATGGTTAGGGACTAGGATTTGTTTGAAACATCTCTATGGAGAGAGACTATCTAATCATAGTTGTTGTTTAATTGTGCCACTGTCATATTTCTTCTGATCTAAGGAATATACTGTCATGATGCTTCAAGGTTGATGGTGGTGCTTTTTTGCCTTAAATCTGGGAGACTGGGGGGGGAGAATACAGAAAATAACCACAAAAGCAACTCTGTGGGCTTTATTGTCTATAGGGTTATAAATTGGTTCTTTGTGATACTGCCACATCTAGATGCTCCAGGCATTTTGCGGGGTGAAGAGCAGGTAGTAACTTGCACTGAGCCATCTCCTGGCAAGTAGAAGCTGGAAAGGTTCCCATCAGCCCACAGACTGGACTGCTAGAGGGAGAGCAGAGTTTGTGGTACCATCAGGTCCTTTTTTACCTGACTTCTTTTGTTTCCACAGCTCTTGTGGTGTGGTTATTTTGTACAGAGGGTTACTAACTGATGCATTCTGACCTCTCCTTCAGATTTTAGTTCGCAAACTTCCTGATGGCAGAGAACTCTGGGGGAGGATTGTTGAAACAGAAGCTTATCTTGGTGGGGAAGATGAAGCTTCCCACTCGAAAGGTGGGAAACAAACTCAACGGAACGCAGCAATGTTCATGAAACCGGGAACCCTGTACGTCTATCAGATCTACGGGATTTACTTCTGCGTGAATGTCTCCAGCCAAGGTAAGTTGAGGCTGAAAGAGTTTTAATTCTCGCCGTGTTGCAGTCACTCGTGAGCTCCCTATGGGCTCTGTGATGTCAATGACTTGCAGTCACAATCCTTCCTTGGTGTCTGGGTTTTGTCACTGTGAACAGTGTGTAACTGTAGACAGAGGTGTATAAACTTTCAGCATTACCAGCAGGGCCCATCTCCAGCTGCACAGTCACAAGCCCGGTGGGGCTTCTGTCGCAGCTGTGTGAGCTCTTCAGACACAGAAACAAAGAGCAAGGACTGGAGGAGAACCTTGCTGGGATGGAGCTTTCAATTTTAATTACCTGGGCTGCTGCCTTATCCATGTGGTTCAAGTGACCTTTGTTCCTCAGAGGTGGTGCAGTCCAATGACAGCCTACATCTTGGTGTCTGTTGTCATGACCAGGAACTCTTCTGTCTCCTACCTTTATCTTCAGAAGCTGTAAAACAAAAGGTCTGAGATGTGCTAAGCTAAAGCAAGGAGTCACTGCAGGAGCATTTTAGCTGCTTTGCTGTATCTAAAAACAGAAGAAAAAAAAAACAACCAACCAAATCAAAATACCCAGACTGTTACAGAATCTTCAGTCTTTTATTATTCTTTATTCTCAACATAATATAATCAACCCCTAATCAAACAATGCTGGAATTTACTGAGACTCTCCTTCCACAGCTCCTCTTAATATGCAAGTGTTGCTTTTAAAACTTGTGGGTTTTTTTTATTTTCCTGTAAGAATGACAAGTGTTTGCCGTGCAATAAAGCTACTCGTTCATTAGACACCTGGAAATAGCAACAGGTATTTCTTAGATAAATACTTTGTTAAAAAAAAATCTCAAAAATAATTTCTTTTCTTTTTTGCCATTTCAAAGATCCAGCTTTAAAAAAAAGAAAAAAAACAACAACAAAAACCCCCCAAACCAACACCCCACTGCTTGTATATTCCTAAATGGAAAGAAAATGTTGTAACAGTGGCTGTTAATCTTGGGGTTTTGGCCTTTGGACAGGAGCCAGACAGAAATCCAGGGCCAGGTTACACTGCGGGGGGAAGAGCCTGGGTATTTCTAAAGGGAGGTCTGGAGTCTGGTGGCTGAACACATGTGAATTTCATTAGCTTGTCTCTGCCAAATCTGTTCAGATAATGAAAGCAGAATGGTTCTTTGTTCAGGATGGGCTGCTTAGTGTTTGAAATATTAGGAATAATAATTTTTATTAAAAAAAAAAACCAACAAAGATGTTTAGCCTTTGAATTGATTTCTTTGAAATTTATACTTTGGAAAATTTTCCCTTATATACTTGTGTTTAGATTTGTAGTAAATCAGTTAAAGAGCTCACTGTTGTGATGGACTTAGTTGGATTTTGTTGTTCCAAACTTATTTTCCGTGAGCCTGTCACACGTGCAGCCGTGCTCACAGCAGGCATGGCTGTCACTGCCAGCTTTGTTAGGGACGCACTGAAGTGATGAGTGTGGCTGTGCACGTTGTGTGTCACACATGTATCTGCGTGAGTAGGATTTAGTCCTTCAGTGTATTCACCCGTGTGCAGCTCTGCTGAAAGAAGGAATCTGAGGAGGAATCATACCTGAGATGCTTTTCTCACCTTAATGTAGATGGAGAAGCCTGTCCCGTCATTTGGTCTCAGGGACGGACTGGGGAAGTTCTCTTCTGTGGTGGTGCTTATGCACCTGGGCAGAAGCAAAAGCATTTCATCCTTTGGATAACAGATGGATCTTGGAAACTTTGTTTTGAATCCAGCTCTGGCTGGGCAGAAAAGAGAAGGAAATGGTGGCAGCAGAAATGTCTGTTGTGTCTTAGTAGCACAGAGCACGCTCTGCTGATAGCATGAATTTCTGGTGTAAGTGGTGTCATCAGTTTTGTGCAGGGAATTCAATGCAAAATATCCAAGTACTTCAGGGTCTCCCTGGGAATGCTGGAAAACCTGAGTGACCAGGAGACTGTAAAAGGAATAGGGATATATTATTTCTGAAGGTGTTGCTTGGAAAGACCGAACAGAAATGACTGAGAGAACACTAAATGCTTTTGCCTGTCAAAGGGCACATCTCCAGTAACATCCCAGAGCTGCATCACTCTTTTCTTGGATTTTGGCACTGCAAAGCTGCAGAGCAGCAGGAGTTAAACAGCAGAGAACGTGGGATGACTGCATCTATTCCCATATATCATCTTCTGCCTCCTGTCACCTCCCAGGATCGCTCATATTCCCCTCCCAGCTTGTCTTCTCAGCTGAACGTTCCTGCTCCACTCTAGTTACTCCTTCCTTAGGCTTTTGCTCCAAAGCCAGTCCGTAACTTTGATCATCCTGGTTTCCTGTCCCTGAATCTCTTGCAGTTTTGTTACATGTTTCTGTAGATAGAGGGAGGAGCAGAACAAGTCCAGACACGCACACAAATTTCAGGACAGCTGAGGAACTTCCTTTATACAAGTGGATGGGGTTTACATCTGGGAACACTGTATGGCATTGTTGCAGTAAATGGGAGCAGTGGGAAAGGGTCTTGAGGGGGGTTCCCTGGTGTCCTCAAACACACATGCATTGACCCCATCTTAAGCCATTTCAATTTTGACCCGGATGCACGTTAGCAAAGTTCATACTGAAGGACATGAGAATTAGGGGAAACCCTGAGGTTGATTTCAGGACAAATCAACTCTAGAGATTTTCCAAATTACTCTTGAAAGATGTTTCTGTTTGGCCATCAGGTGGTTTGCATCAAAATACTTATGCAATCATACCCTGATTTTTATTTTTTTTTAACAAAGCATTTTTTTCTGAAGACTGTTGGAAGAAGCACATAGACTTAGCTGAGATGTGGTGTGGTTCTAAGTGGTTTATTAAAGTTAGCACAAACTAATAACCCCAAACAAACTCTTAGCTGGCATAGATTAAACTGTCTAGTCCTTTAGTGCAGGCAATTCCTTGTGCTGCTTAAATTACAGGATCCTTGTGGGAGGAAGGCATGTAGTACATCCTCTTCAGTGTGAGGTGAACCTCTGTCCTGCTGCTTCTCAGGCTCTTGAACCGAGTGACTGTAGAGCTGATCTGGAGCCACCACCTTGATGAAGGTGGCCGTCCTTTTACTGGAGAGACACGGGAACGCTGTACTGTCCCCCCGTTCCCTGTGTTTTGCTGCCTTCTTGGCACAGACACTCCACAGGGCTGTCCCAGACACGCTGCTGGGACCAGGCAAGCAGCAGGAATTGGATGGTTGCAGCAGACTTGCTTTTAAAAAGTAGTTTAACGCTGACTTGAATCGTGCTGGGGACACCTTGGTCCTTAATTGGCTCGGGGTCTGAGGCCTGTACGACATGTGCAAAGCTTTATGTGCTGCTCCTGCTTGTTCCCTTCTGCATATCTGGCTTGTGAGACTGGCTCTTCAGAGCTCTCTTGTTTTGACACATAATCTTGTAACATCATCTGTTTTAATACCAGGTGGAATAAACCTTCTCTCCTGTTTTCTGTAGTTGGCTTATGCTAGACTCAGGCTCAGCGCTGTCACTTCGGGGACAGGAAAAGGTGTCATCAGCAGAGCTGTGCTGACAGAGGTGCTTGGTAGAGCAGCTACAAAAGCACAGACTTTACCTCGAGAGCCACCACCACTGGTAGTGTCCTCAGCAGCGTGTCCCCAGCCTCGCCTGGTGCTGCCAACAGCTGTCAGGAGCCCCTCAGCTGTAGCCTGTTGTCTTCCCAGTTTGCTGGGACAAGAAATTGCAGCTGTTGGCATGTTCAGTCAACTTGACCTGACTGTATCTTTGGGTTCAGAACACCATAATGAGCTGAAGGGTCTAAAATATTTTTTGTCACTGAGGAAGGGGAAATCTTTGTTTGTGTCACTGAGATACAGCTGCACCATGTGGGATTTTGCTGTGAGGCCTTCCCATCACTGGGTCAAATAATGCTACTACCTGAAGCCACAGCAGGCATCACTACACTGAGTTTTTTGATAAATCATAGGTGATAGAGGAAGAAGAGTCTATAGAAAACTATAATCACAACTCGTACAGTATATCTTGGCAACAGCACAATAATCTTAGTACAAAGAGGGATGATGGGCTTCCCTCCCTTTGGGAAGAGGGTAAATGCCAGTCAAGTGTCTGTTTGACTTCGCTGTGATTTCTCTGGAATTTGCCAAGGTGTGTTTATTGCTTGTAAAATCGAGATCACAGTGATGCTCTGCCCAGGCCCAGGGTCACACGGTGTGGACTTCCCCCTAACGTTCGGATCCTAGACTGGGACTTTGGAGGAAGCGTTTTGGGATCAGTGAGTCAAACGGGTGGAGAGAGGAGAGAATTTTCTTCTCTCCAGAGGCCAAGAGCTGCTTCCAAGAATGAGAGCTGGAGGCGTTCCAGGGAAGGAGCAGCAAACTGCACAGTGGGAGTGTGGGACTTCCCTATCATTTTATGATTTCTGGCTGTTCAGGGAGAGAATTGGCCTCTGCGTTGTTGTTAGATCCCAGCTTTTAGCTTTGAATGCTACTTGTTATATGGAGCGGCTCTGAGGCACGGGAGGGGGATATTCAGCATCTCTGGTCTGGCGCTGCTGCCGCTGCTCTGTCAGTGGCTGTACCCGTGTCAGGCAGATGCTGAGGCCAGATGACCCCTGCAGGCGACCTGATGAGGATGCGGAGAGGGAGGAAGGCAGGCTGCAGCACCCTGGCAGGCAGGAGATGAGCCCGAAGGATTCATCTACTCCCTGGTAGACAAAATAAAACTTCTGATGTGCAGGTGTGCTCAGGAAGACCCAAATATCCGCCTGGGGGTGCGGGCACAGGTAGGAGCAGAGAAGGCAGGAGCTCATCCCTGCACTCTCCTCCCACCTGCTCTCTCCACCTCTTCAAAAAGCTCTTGTGGCTGCCGAGTTAGAGCAGAAGGCCATGTCTGTGTTGCACGTGGCTAGAAAGAGTGAAAACTCTCTGTTGGAAATGCAGAAAGAGCAACCAGAGGCAGAAATGCCAACCCCCTGACGTGGCTCTGCAGATGCTCTGGGAGCATCCGCACTTCCTCTGAGTGCTTGTCTCTTCACGTGAACTCCCAAGGACTCAGGTCACAACACAACTGGCTGCAAGATCCTAATACATTGGTGGCTGGTACCTTTTGATTTTTAAAGATTTAGAGAAAATGAGAGGTCAATTCAAGTCTCACCACGGTTTCCACTTGCATTTGTGATGGATGAAAGCAAGTAGTGTAATTAGCGACTGCTCAGACTCCCACAGTTGTTCCTGGTGAGCAAGGCAGTGTCCTGATGGGAAGGATGTTTCTTTGTGCATGGATGAAAAGCAGAATTAGGACATGGAGCATGTTCTTCAAAATCTAAAGTGACCTTTGAGCTCAAAATCACTGTAGTGTGGGGAAGCGGCTTTTGGCTGCCAGATTAGCATCAATCCCCTTCATTAGAGAAGGAAGTGCCTGGGACCAGATTGCTGACAGCTGTTGGAAGTAAGTCTCTTCCCTCCACCGAGCCCTACCGAAGGCTCCGAGTAGGTTTGGGGCAACAGACACACCTGGCAGAGCCAGAAACCAGGTCCTCAGTTGACAGGTTCAGTTGGGAGCCCAGGAGGGTAATTTAGTGTGGGATTTGTACAAAATATGAGAGGGATTCTATTTTTGGAAATCGCAGGTCCTTGGGGATCGTGTCTGTGCCTACAAAAAAAGCCTTTGCCAGGCGTGAGCGTGGCTCCAGATGTTTGAGGCTGGAGAGGGGTCTCCTGGGGAGCGGCAGCACCAAGCAGGCAGATGCTGGCGGGGAGGAATGCCGTGGGTGGCCCCGCACAAGGGGTGCTGTGTGGGGCAGCACACAGAGCGCTTCACCAGCTGCTCCCCTCGCCCACTCGGGGTCAGGAGAAGACCTTCCTTGCTGTCCAGTGGAAAATACCGAGGAAGCGTTTATGTCCCACTCAGGCTGGAGATCCTCGTCGCAGGGGAATGTCTCTGCTCAGAGCTGCTTCACTGTCACCAGAATCAGGGAGGGCAGCTGGTCACAACAGCTGTGGGTGGCTGGAGTTTCTGAGGGCTCCTGGCAGGGTGGTGGATCACATTTAAGAGGAGAATCTTTCCATTTTCTTCACTTCTTGCCACAGAAGTGTCTCTGCTGCAGTGATGCTCCCAGGGCCATGCGTCCCACAGCTAGAGACGGTGCAGCCCTGTCCTGCCCCAGCTTCCCTGGGATCGCTCTGTGCTGTAGCTCTGCAGTTACCCAAAGCCATGGTGATCCCACCTGCTGCTACAGCTCCACTTGGGTGTTGGAATTAGCAACGCTTGCAGCTGGGGCTCCCTCAGCAATTGCTCTCTGTGCCTGTGGCTCCCTCCCAGTTTTCTCTTTGTCCGGCCTGACTGCAGGCTGCCTCTTCACTGGCAGCATCCGGCCTGGTTCCTCCTCCACTCTCTTAGCTGCAGCTCTCGTAAGCAGAGTTTATTATGAATCCACTGGGTCTGGGAGCAGCTTTGCGTGGTTGTGCCAAAATTGACCCGAATGTGTATTTATTCCTGAACGTTGCGCTGACATCAGAAAAACCTCTCGCCCTCTGGCAAGCCCTGGAGCAGCGGCAGGAACTAGTCACAGCCAGAAGTGGGGCTGGGGAAGAGCAAGTCAGCGCTGATGACTAAAGGAGACAGGAGGGAGTGCACTGACTGTGGGTTAGTGGCTGACTCCGGAGCCTGGCCCTTGAAGTGAAGTGGCCTGAGAGAAGGGCAGACACTGTGTTGAGGAGCTGCAGGCAATCCCTGTTCCATCGGGCCGAGCTGAGCCACAGGCCCAGAGCTGAAGTTCTCTTGGTGGTGGGGCTGAAAGCTGAGATGTTCTTGACAAACAACCCTGTACTAACATGTGGTTCTTGTTCTGCACAGGGGAAGGGGCCGCCGTCTTACTTCGCTCTTTGGAGCCTCTTCAGGGTTTAGAGGCGATGAGAGAGCTGCGCAGTGCTGCCAGGAAAGGACCCACGAAGCCGCTGAAGGACGGGCAGCTGTGTAACGGGCCCTCCAAGCTCTGCCAAGCACTTGGGATCGATAAGGCTTTTGACCAAAGGGACCTGACTCAAGATGCAACCATCTGGATGGTACCCGGGCATGACCTACCAATGGAGCAGGACGTGGTAGTCACAACAAGGATTGGGATTGGGAACAGGGGAGAGTGGGCACAGAAACCTCTCAGGTTTTATTTACGAGGAAACAAATTTGTGAGTGTTGTAGACAAGAAAACGGAGAGAGAAATGTCAGCAATGGGACACTTGTCTTGCAGCTGATGAGTCTTGCAGGTGTGCCACCAGTCAGGACTTGAGCTGTGCGCTGTAGATGGCCTCAAGCTACAGCATGGTAGCAGTGAGGGCAGACACAGTACTCTGGAGGATTTTAACAATAAATGTTCTTTATCACAATGAACAGGGCAAGGTGGAATTTTATTTGTGGGACAGAGTGGTGTGGGTCTTGCAGCTGGATCTGAGGTTGGGTTTGGTTGTTGAATGCCACTTTCTTCCTTATGAATGGGTCAGTTAAGGTGGATGAGATGTGAAGGTTCACAGCTCTGAGGTGCTGTGCTGCTCCCATCACCTTTGGCCCCAACAGAAGCTGTCACTTGGCTGCTGCAGGGGAACAGTCAGAGGACAGGGTGGCAGCAGGGCTGAGCGAAAGGACAAGAGCTGGGTTTGGTCAGCGGGAGGAGGTGAAGGAGGGACCTTACTGTTGTCTACACATACCTAGTGGAAGGGTGTGGAGAAGACAGAACCAGACTTGTTGGACAGGATGAGAGGCAGTGGGCACAAACTGGAAAACAGGAAATTCTCATTAGCTGTATGGAAAAAATTTTCACCATGTGGGTGGTCAAACACTGCAAGAGGGGCCCAGGGAGCTGTGGGAACTCCATCCTTGGAGACATTCAGACCTCCACTGGACAAGCTCCTGAGTGACCTGGTCTAACACGTTTTCTTTGAGCATAGGTTTGGACAAAAGACCTCCAGAGCCCTCTTTCAACCTAATTCAGTCTATAACATCCAGCTTGGAGAACAAGAATGCTTTTTGTTAGTTTTCCCAGCTGCTTTTGAGACCAGTTCAAAACTTATCAGTGTGTGAACCCCAACACAGAGAAAGAATCAATGGTGAGATTGCTGCAATGCTGCAGCCTGCCACGAGGTACAGGGGAAAAAAACCTCCAGGATTTAGGGCAGAAGCTGCAGAACTGCAGCCACACTGGCAGTTTGAAGGGTGACAGCAACAGATAAAGCCCTCCCCCCCAACCCTTAGGATTCACATGCAAGAAAAAAAGCTCAAGTTCATCAAATCCCTTGTCCCCATCACATGAAAAAAGCCATGTTTGGCCCCTTCTGAACAGCCCTTTGTTACACTGATAGTAGCTCACCCTGAGACGCAGTTACTGGTTGGGGCTGGGGCCCTACAGCAACTTTGATTTGATTTTTACGTCGGGCCTTGCTTTAGATCTTCTACAACATCCCTGCTTGCAGCTGTGGGGGACAACTTGAGGGAGGGAGGAAGGGACCCCGAGTAAGTAGCTGTCACCTCGTATCTGGTGCCCTGCAGACAGGGCGCTCCCCAGCACGACTGTGCCTTGCTGATAGCAGACAAGTAACATAAAACTCATGGTTTCACCCAGTTTGTGTGGGCTCTGTGAGAGCCTGCAGCTCCAGGAAGAGCTCCAGCTTGTCTCTGTGGTGTAAGGGAAAGTCTTAAGGAGAAACCTTAAGAACACCCACCCCTGGAAGCCACCACCATGGAGGTAAGGGTCTGTCCCCATCCTTCCCTAGGTACACAGTTGTGGGGGACTGGCCTCACACATGGACAAGCTCCTGCTGTCCTCAGAAACGGGGCTGTCCCCTCTAGCCCTGGCACGGCTGAGGAGAAGTCCTGACCCAGATCAGGACACACAACCGTCTGCAGACACCTGTCTTGTTTTTTAGCTGGAGAGCTTTAACTCAGGCCAGGTTCCCAGTCTGGTTCCTGGCAGCCCCAGGAAGGGGGCTGGAGGAATAAAACAAGCCCTGGGGAACAAACCTGAGTGCTCTTAGCACCAGCCTCTGGCTGTGTGGAACTGCATCTCCATGCTCTTGCAGCTCGGCTGGCCAACTTCAGACCTGCTCAACAACCAAGCTCCACCTCCCCCAGTCAAAAACTGGAAACCCTGCTAACCCACAAACAGCGGCTGCTTGGTGACAGCCCTGCCCTAGGAGCTACAAAGTAGTAAGGATACTGGGCAGAGGAAATAATAAGCCGTAACACAGCGAGCGAGTCATTCTCATTCATGGCACCATTTACTTGTGATACTTTGCCTTCCTACCTATGTCCTCACTGCTGCCAGATAATGGTGATCAAACAGAATTCCTCAGCGCCCGGCGGCATTATCCTAAAATCCAGGTCAGCTCCTCTCTGCCCTGGAGCAGAGTCTGTGGGGCCAGGCTGCTCCCCAGCGGTGCTGGCGGCTGAAGAACCCACCAGTCATGGTGTCGGAGAGCAGAGAAAGCACTTGCAGCTGCGTCTACCCAAGGGTGAAGCTCTGTGGGCAACGCTGCAGTGGACGTCATCCTGGTCCTCTCCCACAAGCCCTGGGCAGGGAGGAGGGTCAGGGAAGGGCTGTGAAGGTGGCGTGGGAGGAATCCAAGCCAAGCAAAGTGCACACCATCCTGCAGCAGGCCCCAGAGCCCTCACACAGACCATCCTCACAGGGAGCAGATGGGAAATCGAGGCACGGAGGGGGAGAACCTGCTCTACGTCACACGGCGAGAAGGAACTGAATTCACCTCCTTTAGTTTTCAGACTCTTAGTATCCAGAGTTTCCCCTCCTTTGCCAACAGAGTCATTTTAGGAGGGACTGAAAAACTGAAATCACGGGGTCCTCGTGGCTGGTGACCACCAGCACGCTGCGGAATTTGTCAAACAGCATCAGCAGCTGGGAGCGACGCATGTTCTCATTGTACATGATCTCCTCCAAGTGGTGTCGGCCTCGGAAGTAGTGCAGCAGCCTGCAGGGAAGGAGAGCAAGGGAGGCACGTGGGCTAAAAAGCAAGTGCACACAGCAAGAACTGATACTGCCACCCTCAAGGTTTCCTCTCCCATGGGATGCACATCAGAAGGTGTTAGGGTTGCATCCCTCATTTACGTGGAAAGTGAATTAAATTGGTTCTTACCTTAGGCATGCCTAGTGCAGAAATCCCCTGGAAAAGCAGGGGACTCACTCCCTCCAAAGGTTCTCCTTGTATCAAAAGGTTTCCTAGCGGGGTACGTTTCCTGATGTTGTCCATTTTCAACATAGTTTTAACTCCAGAAAGCAAGGAACCACAAGTGCCAATGAGCCTTGAGAAGTCAGGATGTGGCAGATTCACTTCTGCCCTCTCTTAGCTGGGTCTACACTGCCCTTTGTCACAGCTCTGCAGTGCAAGCCTGGGTACCTATGCTCGATTTTAGAATTAAGAGGGTATTTTCCCTCACAGCAGCCCAAGGGGCTTGGTAACTCCAGGTCATGCACTCTTGAGGTTAAGTTAGCTTGGGGTGGGTGGCGCAGTCGCACTAGAGATGGAAATGTTGATGACAGGCACCACAGAGCAGCTCTGGGAGTTATAAAGCCCCCAGAGACCCCCCAAACCCTGAAGTCTAAGCTAAAACCACACTGGCTTCTTCAGTTCCCAGTTCTCTTTAGAGACAGCAGAGATACTCCTTTGCTGGCCACCGACATTCTACAGCCACCAGATGATCTCAGCCCTGCACAGTCAATCATGGCCAGATCCGAGACAAAGCCCTGCAGCAAGTCCCTGATGGCTGAGGACCTGCTCCTCAGGGACCATTTGGAACCATAGAGCCAAGCCAGCCCTCTGAAGTTTGCTGCTTCATCTCCTAATTGTCATAACAACCTCCCAAACACAGGAACCATCCTGCACATGTCACTCAAACACTCCTACTCGTCAAGGCCCAGACGTGTACACTGGAATCACTTCCCCAGCTACGCAGACAGATGCGTGTCCGCATGTGTTCCACATCACGCTCTCCTCCGCGCTTCAGCAGCTTTCGCTCATGTTTCCATCCCCATCTGCAGTTTAGGAATATACCGGCCTGCTGCTTCCTGCCAACTGACAGTAAAAACGAGTGGAGCTGACAAGATCTGTTTTCCAGTTCATTCATACAGTCTTCCTGCGGGAACAGCCCTCGAAAGACACCAAATATCCCTTGGAGCGTTCCTGTTTTTGCATGAGAGCAGGATGGGACCTCTCATGCTTTCCCTGAAGGTCCGGCACTCGCCTGGCTGCCTTCTGCTGCTCAGGCTGGGCCCTCCTGTCCCCCACTGCCCTTCGTGGGTGACTGGAGAGGAGTCACTGTGCAAGAAACACACCGTCGCTCTGCACAGAGTAGGATTTACCTCCAGTCCGCTGCCGTTTGTGTTTCTCTGCTCCCCAATTTGCCGTGTCCCTCCTCTCACCCCCATCTCGTTCCCCAAACTTAAGCCCATAGCAGGGAACCTCCCTGCCCCACCCCTGCAGGCAGGGATGTGGGGCAGCCCCCAGCACATCAACCCCCCTTCTGCTTTGATGTTCACCTGCCAGCTCTCAGGTTGGCACCATTACGTAGAAGATAATTGCTCTGTCTCTGGACTTGCAGATGGACAAGCTCCCGTTGTATTTACCTTTCCTCTATCTGGGATGTGCATTTCCCTTTTGCAGCATCTCCCACTGGGTATTTAAATCAGGCTAATTAGTTTCCTCTCCTGTGCTGATGGCAACCAGTGTGCAGTGAGAAGTGGCCATTAGCAGGGACAGTGTAGGTTTATCTGTGCATGTGTCAAAGCCAGCCTGTTCCCTGAGGTATTAACAGTAATTTTTGTACCTTGTAATTTGTATTACTGTTCAAAAAGCCATTTTGAAGAGGATTTTAAAAGCTACATATTCTCTGCCTTCCATAAGGCTGCTTACTGTGATTGCCCATGCTCTCATCTCCTGGCACAGCTGTCTTCTGTGCAGATGATTACAACCTCGCTTTCAACAGCAACATACACTGAGCAGGAGCTTTCCAATAAATAAATCCATCTTATATTCAAAAAGAGTCTGGATTTGTAACTGGTCAATATGAAATACTTTCCACTCCAATAAAAGCTAGAGAGGATATTAAAGAATATCACAAAAATGCCGGCTGGAAGACACCTCCGAAGTCGAGTCCAGCATCCTCCTCCAGCAGGACCACTGCCAATGCTGGAGCTTTTTCCAGCCAAGCTCTGAAACCCTCCAAGTTTGGAGATCCCCCCACATGCCTGGTGCTACACCACCCTCCTGGGGAAGGAGTTTTCCCAAAAGTCCAACTAGAATCTAACCTGGGGCTCAGCTCTGGTGAAGATGGGCACTACCTTCATCTTTCTGTGCAGTGAACATTTATAGGATCCAAAGGGGACATAAGATGGCACTGCCTTTGAGTCCCTTTGAAGCTCCACAGATATGCCTGTTGACAGATGTGTACTTCCGGATCCAGATGTGGCAGTGGAAGATTATTGCTTTCCATTGCTCATCACTGCTTCTCCCCTTTTCAGGCTACAAGAGCTGCCCCTCTAACAGCAGTGCAGTGTTCTTAAATGCTAAAAAATAAATGGATAATCTCAGACTAGTCATTCAAATAAAATGAGCCTATTTCTGGCCAAGGAGATACCCCTTCCACCAGCACTGCTTGGAAATGGAGCAGAACTGTCCACGGCTCAGTGGCACCAATAAGCATGCCTCTGTGGAGTAGAGGACCTCCATCTCCCAATCTAAGAGCAAGAAAAAAAGTCCTGAACGTGACACCACACCCACGGCTTGGAAGAGAAGCCATCAGTGAAGCCTCAGACTGTCTTTAAAAGCACTGCTTAATGTGCAGTGAGGAACACTTTGAGTACATTACCGAAGATCTAGCTCAAAAAAGGCTTGTCTCCTTAACTGTACTTCTGGAAGGACATGCCATCCTTCCTCTGACAGCACCTGAGGAAAGAACTTGGATTTCAATTTCCATCCAAGGTTCCGAGGGTTAATGCAGCCAATGCTGGAGCCAAGCTTCAGTATTCCTTATTTCCCCTCAAGGTTTCTGCCTTGCAAATACCAGCTGTGCATAGCAATGGACAGGCACAAGCTCTTCCTGCCATCTGTTTAACGAATAACAGGCCTTCAGAGGCACAGACACAAGAAAACACATCGGACTGAACTTTATTGCTCTGCTGAAAATAGCCCATCCCTTTTTGTACACACAAAACTATACGTGAAGGGCAGTGGCAGTATATTTAGTGCACTAACAATGCAGTTATAGCAGGAGTTTGTCCTAGGAGGCCACTGATAGAGCAGAGCTGTTTGCCATGGCACAGCCCTCATGAGGCTGCTCTTCCTCAAAATGAAGCGAAAAAGAAGAGCTGATGCTGTGACCTGTCTTAGGGAAATGGGGGACATCAGCTCATTCACTGCTGTGGCTTCCCCACAATTGCTTGCACTTTCATTAAGAGCAATAGGTTTACACAGACACTCATCCCTGATTGTTTATGGCACAAAAGGAGAGAAAATACACCCACAACCTTCAAATTATGGTCTCATAAAACCACTGCTAACTAAGAGTGTCTGGCATCAACTTTTCTATCTGTACACTCCAGCATCCTGCCCATAGGACCCACTGATTTATCAGATCTTCTCTCTTTCTTGCTATTGAGCAAAAGTAAGCTTCGCAGTCGTCAGTTCAATCTATAGCAGAGTGGAAATTCAGACTGAGCAAAGCCACCCCAGGCATCTGCAGAAGAATCTGGTGCCCGAGCAAACTGCTAAATAAACATTAAGACAGCTGCCTGCTTATGGCAGCTTATTTTAGGAAGAAATCAAAGTAATTTTTTGCATCTGCAATTCCAAAGCTTTCAAATGGCTGTTTTAACCAGATAGAGGAGCAACCACGAAATCCTTTTCTCTCCCCAGGATGACTGAGAATCTGCATTGACACTAAACTGGTCCAAAGCCTCCCCCACAAATTCTGTCTGAAGATATCACCAACTACAATATTGTTTTTACTTTCTTTTCTCACTGGTTCTGTAACAACTCATCTGGTAATCAGGAAAAAAAAAAACATGTCAAAGTTCTCAAATGACCAAAGTGTTGCGTCTCAATCAGAGAATATCCTCTGAACAGTTTAGAGAAGATGGAGATGAGTAACTGAGGTAGCAATGACTCCCCACAAGCTCTGTGGGTAGAGCTCTGTGAAAGCACCTGCAAACTTTGCTGCAGAGAAGGAAAGTATTTTCTTGCTATCACAGTTGTTGTAGGTGACTCGACTATATCCATCCTACGGCAAGAACTGGGTTTCCAGGGGATTACCTACTGCATGTGGGAAGTATAGCAAAAGCTGCAATACTTGCCTCGGGTGGTTTTCTGCTCCACAAGTATGAAAACCAGTGAAAGTTGCATTCCAGTGATGCCACTGTGTTTTGAAATGCTTAAGAAGAAAAAGTATTTCCCCCCCACCCCTTTTTCCCAGATGGCTGGTTCGGAAGTCATTCAGCTTTTTACCATGTGCACAACCACATCTTACATATTTTGTTGCGTTGAAATTTGTAACAACAAAACTGGGTGCTACTCATCACACATCCTAATGGCTTTAACCTAACTAACCCAGCCAAATGAGCAGCTCATCTCTGCAAAACAGACCTGGAAACCTTTTTTTAGTCCAGTCTGTAAAAGCATTCAGGCTGGCTTTGTGTCTGCTGCTCTTTTTCCGTTTTGTATTTGCATGGGGTTTACAAACCTTAAAATAAAGGATAGCTGGCTTGGAAATGTAAAAGGACACAAAGTGACAGCACCAGCATGACCGACGCCTGTCTTTGCATGCTTAGGAGGTTTTTTTCAGACTACACAGTTTTATGTGTCCCCTGTGTGGACACTGGGAAACTGGCAGACAAACAGCAAAGTCTGCGTTGTCCAGCCATAGTCCCTGATGCTCCTTCACACATCCGGGACTCTTTGTTAACAGCTCTTCTTGTGACACCTATATTAGTTTTTCTTAAAAACTGATGTGCACAGATGAAATAGATATAAGGGGAAGAAACCCAAAAGAATTTATCCTCCAGAATCCCAAGCTAACAAGATTTCCACACCAATCCTTCAACAGAACAGCAAGAAGAAGAAAAAAAAAAAGATTACATTCCGCATTTCTCATTTCCTACCTTGCAAACATGCGAAGATCTTCTGGATTTTGCGCAGCAGGGACATTAAGGATAGCTTCCCGCTCGTGTTCCAACAAGCTTGCTAGAAGATTCTCTGTCATCCTTTTATTTAGGGGTGAGTCCCCACCAGGTATCAACTCAGCACTGGAATTATCCATGCTAGGGCTTGTCAGAGTCATGTCATCACTACTAGCTATCAGGGGAAGACAGAAAGAGACACAAATTTTTTTATTTACCTCAGCATAATGATGCAAAGATTATCAAGTCAGGCTGTTTCTATACAGTCTTTCCAAATAATCCCTTTGGATTTGTAGAGCAAATAAAGTGCCTCTTGAAATGCAACCTGGATCTGCAATTAGTCATATGGCAACACAGCAATTTTCTCAATGGGAAAGTCAAACGTTTCAACAAAGTCATCAATTTATGTGGAAAATTGTACTTCTGGAGACTATAAACAGTCCATAAAAAACATCTGAAAAGAAAATTCCCAGCCAGCTCTGCTGGAATACCATGAAGTGGTAACATGAAAAGCCTAACAGCACAGAAGGTGGGAGCAAGCAGAAAGGCAGGCCAAGAAGCAATATCCTCTTGTGAGTGAGCCAGAATAAGCAGATCGCAGACTTATCTGACTCACATTCCAAGATTTCTGCCCTAATTCATGACTTCTCTAAAGCTGAAAGTTGCACAAAGAATCTCTCCTGATATCCAACCTCAGTGGCGTCCTGAGAATGCTGCTCGTATCAGCACAGGAAAGTTTGGGGATTTCAGAATTGTATCTGATTTACACTCTTGAAAAAATGCTTTCCTGGAATCACCCTGAAGAATGGCACTGAGGAGATTAAAGAAATCAGGAGACAACCAGAAATCAAACATTTTTAAGAATGACAGCATCTCTTTAGGTGGCTTTATAGCCCACAGAAACCAAATGAAACAAATTCTCACAATTTTCTTTCCTGAAAACCAAATTTCATGCAGTGACAGTGGTGCAGCCAGAGGAACATGGCAGTTACTTCAAAAGTAGAAAGTTACTTTGAAAAAAACAGAAGTACCTCTGATAAAAATATTTTACAACACCAAATGAGAACCTGGCAAATTACAAAGCATAACTTGTTTTTAAAAACAAAAATTTAAGGTTTAATAATTAGCCCTTAAGACTTTCACCAATACCTAGCTATAAGTTTAAGAAGTAATTAGCAAGTGCTCCATCAAAGACAAGTTATCTTGTGACCAAAGCCTGATTACTCTGGGCATTGCTAAGGGAAGCTCTACAAGAGGGTGGCTGGATGGCAAAGAAAAATCGGCTCGTACTTGGTGAACCAAAGCTGAGAGCATTGGGGGTGCTTAAACTTCGGCCTCCGACTCTGGCAGTAAAGGGCATTTCTTCATCTTGGGCTCGGAAATCCTCCTCGTTTGGTGGCACCATCAGACAGACATAAGTGTGAAGCTGAATAAGAAGCCGGTGTTGGAGCATCCATATCACCATTTGAATGAGCTGAGTCTGCAGAGTGAGAAAGGATGTATTAAACACCCGTGAAATAAAATAGAGAGGAAAACAATGCACAAAGGTTGGGCTTTGTGAGTACAAAGTCACAAGGAGAAATGCTTTCCACCCCACACACCATTTTTCTCTCTTCTCCAATCACAAAAAGGCCACCAGGCACACATGTTCATCACACCCAAAGCCTTTGCGGATGCTTAAGCTGTAATCAAACCTTTAATGACCAACATGTCTTTATGCAACACTGATCAACACAGTCAGAGTCCTCAGAGGCACCAGCCCTGCCCCTTGCCATGGCTGCTCTGTTCCAGCCCAGCAGCCGAATGCCCTCACCACCAAATCTGGCCATACCACACTACCTGGAGCTCTTTGGTCCTCCTTTAACAAAACAAGCTTAGTAGGTGCTATGATGATGGGATGGTCTTCTTTCTGAGAGACCGGACGTGGGAAATGAGTCAGGCAGATGCAGGCCCTGATGTCCACGGGCCCAACAGTGTGAGTCCCAAGATCAGTTTGCTGGTTTCTAAACAAGACCCTCCTCTGGGGAGACCTTATAGCAGCCTTCCAATACCTAAAGGGGCCCTACAGGAGAGATGGGGAGGGACTTCTTATCAGAGAGTGGAGCAATAGGACGAGGGGTAACAGTTTTAAACTGGAAGAGGGGAGATTTAGATTAGATACTAGAAGAAATTTTTCACTCTGAGGGTGGTGAGAACCTGGCCCAGAGAAGCTGTGGCTGCCCCATCCCTGGACGGCTTCAAGGCCAGGTTGGACAGGGCTTTGAGCACCCTGGTCTCGTGCAAGCCCCCCCAGGGCAGGGAGGGTTGGAACTGGATGGTCTTTAAGGTCCCTTCCAACCCAAACCATTCTGTGATT
>JAOXJM010000071.1:15774764-15816871 GCA_026413425.1 Tringa solitaria
GACCTCCTTGGGCAGCCTGTTTGCAGCTTTTTGGCATGAACCATATGAAAACCATATGAACCATATGAAAAAACGAATCATACGGTTGGAAACCCAGTAACTGGCAACTTCTAAACCCGCAAGAGCAGGTTCCTGAGTAGGTAGTCCAAAAGCAACACCATTCCTTGTTCTCGTGAGCAGGAGAAGAAGCAGCTCCTGTGCACTCCCCATCTCACCTCCTGAACAGGCGGCGCGAGTGGATTCTTGAACTCCGAGAGTGACACTGGGAGGGAGAACTTGGAAAGCATCGACGGGAGGTTGTGGCCCCGGAACTGACAAGAAAACGCATCTGCTAATGGCGAGTAACTACAGAAAAGAGGGAAAGGCAGAAATCAGTTTTATATTGCTGGTCAGCATAACATTCATCCATTTAAGCATTGCAGAAGTGCCAATTCCCAAATGAAATATTCTCTGTGATCAAGAAAAACAGTAAGGATAGTTTATGGCATGTTGCATCCTGCAAAAGTAAGCAAGAAGCACATGCACTTTCATCTTGGCGTTACATTCAGCTCCAGCACATTATTCAAGGTGTGGAGGGAATCCAGAGGAGAAAAATAAAAATTGTAAGAAGTCTAGACCTGCGCAGTCTCTGATCAAAGGAACAGGAACTGGGCAGTCCAGAGAAGACAGGGATGGGCAGGAAATACACACGATTTTTGAATATGCAAAATGCAGCTGCAGATGCGACTGTTCTCCCTGCCTATGCTGGCAGGACACGCCATGTGACTGATCAGAAGTAAGGGAGAGTCAAGTTAAATATTAGGAAAACTGCCTGTCTTAGGATTTCCATCTACAAAGGTCTTCAAGAAGAGCACTGCCTTATATGACAGGCACAGCTGTTCCTGAATGACCTCAAGGTCCCTTCCAGCCCTATTTTTGTACTTCCATCACAGAAGTTTTGATTTAAAACTGTTTTCCTATAACTGAGTTCCAACACAGACTCTAAAAACATCTCAAAATCCAAGAGAGAAAGGGTTGCCAATCTTTAGCAGAGCAAAAATACCCACTCTGCTGCCTCCACATCTTCCCTGCCCTGCTGCTGCCTGCTCTCAGAATGGCTGCGTTGCCTTCTGCCTGCAAGAAGGCACATGGATATGAAAATAATAAAACACCATCACATGAAACAATGCAATAGTGACAGCAACACTACCCTGACTTGATACTTTTGATTAATTTCAGGTGATGCTGTGTGCCAGATGAAACACTCCCTGATTTAACTTAATCATAAAGTGGTTTGGTTTGTAAATATTTCCATATTGCATCAGGCTCAAACAGCCTTTCTGACATGGACATTCAGTGAGCAAGCATACTAAAAATACCAAAAGTAGCTTCACGGGGTAAATATTGCTTCCGAGGCCCCCATCACTGCACAAGCATATTGATCTGCTCCGACGTCCGTTCCTACCACACACAAACACCTATAGATCCTACCTTAGGAAGAAAGATCCTACCCTATACCCAGCAAGACAGGGAAGGAAAACACAACTGCACTTCTCACTGCCTTCTTGCTACAGCCACTCGTTTTCCTTCTACTTACAGGCAGACGCTGGCGTTCGGAGAAAGCATGTAGACGTTGTTTTCACACAGCGGATAAATAATAATTGCTTTTCCCCAGTAAACGAGATGTGCAGCAAGCTGGAAAACCTGCATTGAGAAAACAGGGAAAAATTAGGAGAGCAAAAAGTCTCAGCAAGAGTTCCATACAATGATAGAGAAATCCTGCTTGAGCTGAAATGAAAGAAAAATGTTCCATCCTTTCACCCTGCTTTCAGAATAAATTCAGGGTTTAATATAACATGTGGCACATCAAAAAGCATTTGACAAGGTTATGAATTTCCAGAGGTTCGATTCACATTTCTAAGCAACTTAGTATTTCCTGCCTTAACAGAATTTCTTCAAACTGCATCAATAAAAGTTTAGCTACTTTTCATGCCCCAAAAACCTATGCTTGTTATGCACAAAATGCATTAAGTGTTACACATGAAAAATAAAATTAAAGAATCAGCCTCTACCATGACACAAACATAAAGGAAACCAACACTGCCTTTTTAATGCACTGAGATATTTCAGTAATGAGTTACACAAAATATTTTAATGTGTTAAACATGTCAGTGGTTGTTAATGACTCTGGAAGAGCCACATAAATAGCCTGTATCCGGCCTGTATCATTAGATGTATTTAACTTTGCTTTTTTTGTGGAGAACAAACCTACAGGAGCAGTAGGGAATTTCCAGAGTTCATGCCATAGCTATATAATGCCAAATAACACCACAGGCCGGTATAAGCAGACCTGGAAATTTTATTACAGAACAGGACCTTTCCTTTCAAACAAGAGAAGGCATGGCCCTATGATCAGGAGCATCTGAGAAAGAAAAGCTGTGCTCTTCTCTGAGCATAGATTGCATCACTGGGTCTGATTCAACCCTTAGAAGCACAAAGTGGCTTTTCCCCTCTCCCGTATCATCTAATATAATCATCAGGCCCTTCCAGCAAAGGGCCACGATGACCACAGTCTTCTGCAGTGGTCTCTCCGTGGCCTCGTGTCCCACGCGATTCCCAGAGTCTCATTCCCACCTCCCTTTCCAAGGGCCTGTCACATCACCCTGAGCAATTCAGATTTGAAATCTGGTTGTCAATCCCAGAAAGGCATTCAGAAGAATTGCTGGCTTGGAGACTGGCTCAAAAGTTTTGCCCAAACCAGAGTTTCTTCCTGGGACCTTGCAAAGTCTGTGTGCTAATGTACTAAAGGAAATCAATGGGTAGGTTTGCAGAGGCTTTCAGAGCTCCTTACCAGATAAGATCTTGACAGATCCAGGGAAAGCTGGCCATGGCAGCTGTAAGCTTTCACTTGCATTTTGGGTGCCTCTATTTGCACAAAGACATCAATGTGGCGGAACCAAGACAGACCCCTGTGGCATAAGCCAAGAGTACTATTTGTTCTGGTTTTAACTACTGAACAGGAAGCCACAGAGAAGACAGAGCCACTCTTCTCAGAGGGTCACCGGGACAGAAGGCAACACACAAGGCAGAAGATGGAAATTCCTATTAGGTACAAGGAAAGTTTTTCACCCCGATGCTGGTCAAATGCTGGAGAGAGAAGAGAAGTTGTGGGCGGTATCCCTGGGGGCATTCAGAATTTGAACAGCCCAGTTCCTCAGCAGCCTCCTTTAATGGACTTGCTCTGAGCAGTGGTGTGGACTGGAGACCTTCAGACACCCCTGCTACCCCACAGCAATCCAGGATTCAGATGTGGCCACAGGAGCACCATCGCTGCACCCCTGCCCTTCGTCTCTCCAGCCCTTCCCCAAGCTCTAAGGCTCACGCCTCCTCCGTGCGCTCTGCTCACAGTGAGAGAACCGATGTGCTCATGGACCACAGAAACCCACTGGCACACAGAAACAAACCACCTCGTGAATTAAAAGAATTTCAGCTGCTGCTGACAGTTCCCCGTACCTGCAGCAATGCCAAGTCAGCATCTTGAGCCAGTTGCTGCAAATTCTTCACAGCAGAGGTAGTTTTAATTACTCTCACCAGGGCAGGAGAGCAGTCCAACGGGAGCTCATTAAGCAATGACTTCTCATCATTTAAAAGTAATAAGGCATGGTACGGCCTGCAGAAAAAAGGAATACATTTGAACAGTAAACTGTAACTTTTCCTGAAGGCTTAGTTATTCCCAGGCCATTATACCTGGTCAATCTACTTGTAAAAAAGAACTTCTAATATCATCCTTTTGCTGTAAGTGGCTGCAAAATAAGCTTGGTTTTGTGTCACAAGATAAAATGCTCCCCATAAAAAGGGGCTAGAGGGTTATATAGTAACTGGATGCTCTAGTGACTAGAAAAAAAATGACTACACTGTGCTGGCATACAATTACGCCTGGAGAACTAGTCTGAAAATTGCTCATCTGCAGTACTGAAATACAGAATAGAGCAGAAGAAAGGCAGAAAGCAAGAATTAGTTACTTTGGCAGGTAAAAAATGTAAACATGGAGAGCAGGAAATAAAGTATCATGGGGCCTGGGCTGTCTTTCTTCTAAAAGCAAAATTAATTCTGAGTCAACAGATTAAAATGAACACGCAATTCCTCTGACTGGAAACAGTGCAGACCTCTCTGGTAACATCACCTCCCATTTGCAGTACAACCACCCAATGCTAACGCAAAAAGGCTGTGGCTTCCCACCCCCACATACACAGCAGCACCGTGGTACCTTGGCATCACCTTCAGGGAGTCCTGCCTCAGCCCACGTCCCCACCACCACTAACTACAGGTCAGCATCATGTCACCCCTCAGCTCTGCCAGCACAGACATTAGTAGCTTGGAACTGGACCATTCTTGGAACTGGAGGAAGGACCAGCCACACTCTGAGGGACAGAACCTGCTCTTACCTGATAGACTTCAGGCTTCTCTCAATTGCTTCAGGGGGTATAAAGTTTGTGGCAACATAATGGATTTTATGAGGCAGGCAGAAACTCACTTCCAGCCAGTTGTTGATATGTAAACGGACCACCCCTGTTGTGCAGAGACTGAAATAGGAAGAAAATAAATACACAGAGCATTTACAATGTATAATAGATGTAAACAGTGGTCCACATTAACCCCTGGACAGGAATCGCATCAGGATGAGAAAAGACTGAATGTCCCCTGTCAATCCACAGACTGGCTGAGGACCAGCCAACTCCTCGCTGCCAAGGCTTCCTTAGCTTGTATTTATAGAGCATTATCCCCTGTGAGGATCTGGGGGGATTTGAAAGACTTCCCCCACTGATCTGCTCCTCTGCTCTTAACAATGCAGCAGTATCTCAAGATAAAAGATTTTCTTGAAGATCTACTGCAAAGTACTGGAAAATTCCCTAGACCAGAGCTGCAAAGGGCAAAGATGAATTGGGCATGATGTTTTCATCACCTATTTCCATCCTCCTCTCCATGAAAAGAGAAAAGGAGATGTCCGTACTGGGCAAGAAGTGTTTCAAGCAGCACGTTTCCACAATAACCAACTCTTTCAGTTCTGCTTAGGTGGTTTGTTTCCTACTAACCTGCTCCTGCTTGTCATATGAAATCACAAATGTGCCTTTTAAATGGTTTCTTCATTCTAGGAAATCGCAGGGACTAAGCTAAGCCTTTAAGCTGACTTCAGACAACGGGACCGGAGTGGAAATGATGGATGTGTCGGCAATGACAATGAAGTCTGACCCTCGTGTTCAGCCTGAAAGCAACTATAAGCCTCTTTTACTGAAAAAAAAAACCCAGCAAGCTGGAGATTAGAGCAATGAACGTCATTCAGGTAGTTTTAAAGAAGTCTGTAAATCTAGACAACAGATGAAATATACCTGGGTAGGTAACTATATTTATTTTAAAGGGGGTGAAGATACTCTAAGTGTAACATACCATCAGGAGGTAAGCTCCACCATGCAAACCTCTCCAGCACTGCCCAGCCAGCAGGCAGGAAACACCAGCCTGGGAACAACCCCACTAGAGCCGGTGGGACCCAGAAGGGAGGAAGAGGCAGGATCCAGAGCATCTTTTCACATATACTCAGTTAGGAACAAATAAAAACTTTTAAATCAATCTTAAGCAACAGCTAATCCTGTCTGCACTGGAGAGCTGAATTTCTCAACAAGTCCTTTGATTTTAAACTTTGTTCCAAAAGAATTTTTTGGGGCCTAAAATAAAATTTTGAAGTTTGCATTCAAAAATTCCAGTCCACATTTTAAATTCAAGTGTGCTGAGACTCACAATATGACTTGTGTGTCAATAATGCCCATGAATTTCCCCTCTACACCAAATAGATTTAAACACATGCCAGGAGCAAATACATGTCTTGGAAACTCTTTACGTGGCCATTTAAATACCTATACCTAGCATTCATTTGTAGGCCACAAACTAACATGCTCTTTTTCAAGTTCATCTGGTTGCATACAGGGTTTTGAGAGACCTGAAAATTCAGCTTTAAAACAAAAGCATTGGGTAGCTTTGGCTGCCGGTGTAACTATTCACCAAACCACAACAGAGCAGTGAGAGAGCGAACAGGATCCCACCCTGCCTTGTGCATGATCAGACTCATTAGGGGAAATCTCACGGCAGACAATGCTTTTCTAAAGCAGAGGGTGTGGTTCTGTTCTCAAATCTCGCGCTGACCTCCCAAAAATACTGATTTTTTTCAAACTGTAAATGAAGCAGATACTATACATGTTCTCCTTTTTTTTAAAAAGGAACTGAAAGGATGAAACCATTCTCTCCGGTGTTACCGACTCCCATCTGAGGCTCCAACCCCAAAGGAACATGCAAAGCACAGCAAACACCTCTATTTTTCTTGCATTAAACACCAAAACTCTGGTAACGCTGCTTATCCCACCAGCCATTGGCCAACTGACAGATAAAGCTGGATTCTCTCAAAATACCTCAAGGTAAAGGGCATCCTGAAGCAGCAGTTACTCACGGTATCTGCTGGGCCAAACACTCAGAAAAGAAAACCTGACAATAAATGAGGGGGACAAGCCAGCTAAGAGACTGCATGAAAGCTATTGGGGTTGATAAAAAAAGATTACTGAAAACAAGCAGAGATACGTGAAAACATGAAACACTTGCAGGGGTATTTTCCCTGCATAGTTTAACATTCAGGAAAAAGAAAGAAATAGAGTTGGTTCCTTTGATTCTTTCGTCCAAATGCACCAAAGCAGCAGCTTTAATTAGATAATTACACTCTCCTCAGCATGATTTTGTCTACAGTGCACTATTCAACAATAGCCTAGAATTAAAGAAAACAAGAAAACCAGATTTTCAGTTCTGATCTGAATCTTAATTTCATTCTACATTTGCATTCAACTGTACAATTTCAAGCTTTCGATATAGCTTTATGTACATGATTTCTCCTTCACCTGCACCTTCCTGGATGGAAAATAATTTAAGTTTCTAGGAATTTGACAAGGAAGAAGCTACACCCTCCAGCGGCAACGTATGCCACTGCCCTTAGCCAGCCAACAAAGTTAAATCATTTCACCAATACACAGGCAAAGACTCATGCAACATGAAATATAGTCAAGTCATGGAAAGTGAAGTTCGGATCCACACATACCTTCATTTTTACAGATTCCCCGTGAAGTCATCTATTTAGCAAGGTTTTTACTGTGAGCCTCACAAATCCCCATGAGCCTGCCCCAAGCTCTTTGGCTGGGGACCAGCAAAGCCTGAAGCTACCTTCTTTTAGGGGCAGAAGCAGAACAGCAAAAACCAGCAACAGAAGAGAATACCAAGAAAACAAGTTTTCAAAGTGGCATTAGGGAGTCACCTAGCTCCAATTCTGCTTTATTCTTCTTAACCAACTAAAATTGTGGAGCAAACAGTCAAGGAAGACACAGGACTGCGGGAAGGTGAGAAACTGCATCGGCTGCAGTGCACGTCCTGAACCTCAGGGCCCCAGTTTAAGTAGTTCCCAAGAGGAAACCTAGAATTGCACAAAGCTGGATGGGGCTTTGAGCAACCTGGACTAGTGGGAGGTGTCCCTGCCCATGGCAGGGGGTTGCAACTTGATGATCTTTAAGGTCTCTTCCAACTCTAACCATTCTATAATTCAAAAGTGCAGTAGATACACCAGCAATTTACAGGAGGTAAACCTTTGTCCCACTCTTTGCTTCTTTCCTAACTACTTTTCACATTTTATGGGGATTTTTTGCAGCATTACTGCACCCTGAGCTTTCTCACTGAACTATCTGTTGTAATTCCAAAAGCTCTTTTCAGAACAGTTACGTACTATATAAGGGCTGTTTGGCCTTACATGTGTTACTTTACATCTCTCTATACTGAATTTCCTCTGCTGTCTTATCAGACAGTTCACTGGTATCCAGAGACCTTGCTGCAAATTTTCCTTTTTCCCCACAGGCTTCAAGAGTAACCGGGCAAAACCAGCTTCATCCCCCATACTCTCACTGGCTATTAAACCCTCAAAGACATTCCATTTTATCCCACGAAAACTTAGTTTCAATGCTTTTTTTTTTTTTTTCTCCATCTCTGGTTAGATAATACATGATGAGTGATACTGAGGGACACGTGACAAGAGATTAGGATACCGGAAGGGGATATCATCATCTAAAATTAGAGAGAGGGAGAAGGAAATACGAAAAAGTTGTTCAATGTCGCTCCATCATAAGACCTAATGATACCAGAAGGAGCAAAGTCCAAAAAAGAAATAGAAAGAAACACAGAAGCTAGTTAAACCATGGACCTCCTTATCAGAGGATGTCATGGCTATTAAATATTTACTCTGGCTCAGGGGATTGCGGACTAATTCCGGGAAGTGAGATCAGCTGAAGGCTGTTGAATATACAGAAACCATCTCCAGAGCTGCAAAATGCAGGAAGCTGGGAAATATTTGGGGGAATATTGCTGCTCTTTTGCTCTATTCTTCTGCTCCATCCTGAAGAGCGACTATGAGCCGCTGCCCCAAAATGGGAACCCAAAAGTTGGCCAGTATCCCACAGAATTCCAGCCTTTTTTTTTTTCCATTACTATTGGCAAAGACAATTTCAGATCATTTTGTAAAACGGTTATGAATTTTTACATACACACACACCTCATTTTATGTCCATCCTATTTATATCTGAAATTAATAATACATTAATGAATTTCTAGTTTGGTGTGGGTGAGTTTTGGAGTTTGTTTATTTTGCTAGAGATTGTGACTACTTAGAGCTCTGAAACTATTTCACATTTCCTTATAAAGGACACAATGACCATCCTTTGGTCAGATAACTGCAACTGGTTTGTGTTTTATAGTACAACTACCCAAATCACATCTAACAATTCATTAAGTCTCATATAATTATTCCACTTCTCCCTGAGCTGCTGAGACAGGCTAGATCTACCAGACAGTTCAAGTCCCACTAGGGTAAAAATGTATAAAGGCTCTTTGTGTATTAAAAAAGAAGAAACAAACAATCCTTTCCTCCCTAAAAACCTCCCCATACTTTCACTTTTACTCTGATGTAAAGCTAAGTTTGCTAAAAACAGGCAGTCAGATAGCTAGTAGCAAGCTAAGATATTATCTGCAGTTGCAGATAGAAATTGGTGAAAGTTGCCTTAATTCCCTACATTGAACACTGGATTAAAAGAGACACCCATTGTAACACTGCTTAATTTGTCAGCACTAGAGGTACCAGCAACTGGAGTCTCTTGGTCCTGAAGCCATTGCTTTTTGTTCCATGCCAATGCTGGAATTTGGGGACAAGAGGAACGAAGACTCCCAAATCTATTTTCTGAACTGAAGAAAGAGAAACATTCTGGTTTTCACCATATAGAGTCAAAAAAGGTCCCAGGAACTAGATGGTGATTACCTCTAAACTGTCAGTTTAATAATACTGTTGCTGCATTAAAGCAGCAATAATGTTACAGTCAAGATGATCTGGCTATTGATTCCAGCCTTATAAAACATGGGCATTCATTAAAAAACACAAGGGGGATTTTGAGCTGCAAAGGGATTCATGCCCTTGTGCTTTTGTACAAACCAACCTGCTATAAGGGACGTGTTGGGTCTTGCCTGAAATACCTCAGCACCACCTACAGGAAACCAAGGGCTAGACAGCACCTCTGGAGCTACCCTGAGAGTTCAGGAGGCCTTTGGCTGGAACTGCAGAAATCAGCAGGCCCTAGGAAACGCTGGCTTGAGTGAATCGCTGGGGTTCCATCTGCAATTCAAAGTGCTCTCTCCACTCTGCTATTCCCCTATGCCAAAGGCTATGCCAGAAAGCTCTGCAAATGTAAAACAGCACATTGTCACTGCATGCATCTGAAAGACTTGCTGTTCCCAGCAGTCTTTTCTGCTCTAAAAGAAACAGACCAAATCTTTCCATCTTTCCTCTTAGGTCATTCTCACTCCTCCACACTCTCTAGGTGGCCCAAACTTCTTGAAATGTGGTGCCCGAAACTGGATACAGTGTTCATCACAGCAGGGGATTTACAATACTGAGCTGGGCTGGTTCCCATCTTACAGACAAGGCTTTTATTTTATGCATTCCTATCTATTTGCTTTTTCTGCAAACCCATGTCACTTGTGACCAACCCTCATTTCATAAAATACCACACAGACTTCACTCCAGAGGTACTGCCTCTCAGGAATTCTTGGAGCTGCAGGATAAAAATCCTATTTCTACACCACTTCTTCTAATTCACCAAAAAAATATTTTAATTCTATGCCTGCCTGGCAAGGTACTACTGCAGGTGTAATAAGCATATTTCATGTTCTCGCATATGAAGCATTAATGGAAAAACACTGCAGAACACCACCTTGCTACCCAGCCAGTCGATGACACTGCTAAATCCTCTCCATATAGAGCTTTCCAATCAAATGCACAGACATTTTATCGTTTTACCAACAGCTTATTTCTTAAATTTACTTATGCCAATGTCATGCAAAGTGTCAAAATATAACTGGCACCACTTCTCCCTAACTCACAATGCCTAAAGGAGGGAGACTCTGCCTTATTTTACATCTCGGGGGCAGCACCAATGTGTTTCTCTCTGTGGTCAGTCTATTCCTCCCTATATGATGGAAGGGGCATATCAGTCAGCTTGGGCTGTATGTTCCTCCAGTCACAGCTCAGTGCCACAAGATGTCACTGTGTCACTAAAATGTTCGGAAACAAGAGCAGGGTTTGCCCAGTCACAAATACATAGCCCTAGAGGAACAGAAAAAAGTAGTAGGTGAAGTTTAATATTAGAATTACAGGCTACATAAAAAGTGCCTTATTTTGAACTTCAGTATAGGTTTTGTGTATATTATTCGATAGAACTCTCAAAATTCCTTCCAAACAGACTGAAATTCACAGCTCTTGAATATAACAAAGAAGAGATTAGAAGTTTTCTAATGTGCTTTGCAATCATTAAATTCTTTAGGCTCTCAGTGCCTTACCTTACAGGGCTTTGCCATTACTCCCTTTGTACAAAGGGAACCGCAATCCAGGGAGGCTAAAGGGTTTACCTCGTATCATATGATGTGCTCTACAGTCAATCAAGGAACTAAAGACTAATTTTCCCAAGCCCTGAGAAACACCCTAAATTAAGGGGCACATCATCTTCCTCCCCACCAAAACCTTCTGTGCTCCTTTGTCAAGGTCCTTCACCAAGTGCAGGCCCTGATCAGAGGTGCCTGCTGCGCACGAGGAGTCGGCGCTGACAAGGTGTCACAGCAGAAGTGCGCTGCAGGAGGCTGGTGCCAGCTCCAGCTGAAATTCAACACTAACTCCAAGCTCCTTTGAAATCCTTGCCAGAGCTTTTAATCTAGTCAAGAAACAGCATGTTACACTTTCCATTCTGCTGAAAGTCTCACCACCTAATCCAAATTCACTGTCCAGACACGCACAGCGTAACCAAATGAATCCAGGGCAGTATCTGACTTGCCATCAGTGCTAGATGCAGCATTTTCCTCTTAGCTACAGGTTTAGAGTACTTCTACAGGGATATGATACTCATATTATGACACTTTTCAATTCTACAATTCCCTTGTCATTATGTGGCTCTGTGCTAAGCAAGAAAATAATGATTATTAAACCTGTGACGGACAGAACCAACTTTTAAGAACCATAATACATCCGAAGGGAGACCAAGGTAGTGATTAGGATAGCAATTCTGCAAACACTGCACTCAACAGCTAGCCTTCACGTTGTTCAACCTGGTCTAAAACCCAAATCCCAGTGAGTCAGCAGCATGAAGAGGTGGATAATACCCTAAGGAAAAAGGCCAAAAGGTTTCAGTGAGAAGCAGCCCACAGTGAGCTAAGAAGAAAACCCCACTTACCTGTCATATGTCTCTTTGAGATCTCTGGCCAGTTTGCACTTGGGTAGGATGTGATGAAAAGGTGACTGTGGCCCTTCTGTGGCTACGGAAAATTCAGAACAAGAAAGCAAACAACTGATTTCAAAGCAAAGAGAGTTTCCTCTTCTCCCACTAGGTATCAACCAGTACCTTAGGGACAGAATCTACATCATTTTAATCTACAATTATCTTTCAAAGCTTTTACAATAACTCAAGCTACATGTTCAAATACTAATAATGAATTATTGCCAACCTCTCCTAGACCTCAAATCAGTGAAGCACATGTAACTGTGAATTTGACAAGTGATGATTTTAAGTGTTTTTGTTTTTATACACGCTAGTTTTAACTTTTAATGCTCGCAGCAAGATGATGCCTCACTGTCAGAGTTCACCTTAAATAGAGCACATTATTATAGCAAATTGTTCTGAAGTACAGTCTCTAAAACTGCTCTGTAACTGTTTGCTAGCCATGGTAACAATGTGTAAGAGTAATGTTTCCACAGAAGAAGTCTGGTGACTCAGCACAGAGCATTAATGCATGGGAAACCTACTCTAGGTTGGGTGAAGCAGGCGACATGTGAGTTCTTCCATCTCAGCCTGACAGGCAGATCCAAATGGGATGTTTCAGTGCACATTCTCTGGGGATTGCACTGAACTCAGCTAGCGAGGAAAGTAAACAAGCTCCTTCACTTCTAAAGCTGACATCTCTGCATAGGGAAAGTGATCTTGGATGAGCCAAAATGCAGTCAAAAGCTGTCAGAAGGCTAAAGTGCACCAAAACTTGTTCATACTGATCCCAGCCACAAAAGAAGTAAGAAGGCCCCATCAGCACTTTTTTGAAAAAGTGCTCCTGGACAAACATACTCCTGCACAACGCTAAGCTCAGCACTCACTCTCTGACATGGCAGACACTTCATCCTGAATAGCCAAGATCAGCTTGGCCTCCCTGGTCAGGTATTGGCAGCGCCGCTCCTCGTGCTGCAAGACTATGGCGATTCTTCGGGAGAGGTTGTGCAGGCAGTTTATCACGGATGGATCTGCGTTGGCCTACAGGCAACACAGAAAAGAAAGTTTGGTCATTCAGTCACAGTCACATACATGGAACTGCAACAACAGATAACAGTCAAAATAGTTATCTTTAGTAAATATCAAAAGTCAGCCTCTTTCACAACCAGCAGAAGAAAGCAGTTTTCTCTTTTGAGCCGAAGGTCAGAGATGTCCAAAGTTAAAGGGAAGACTCAGGGATTTCTAAGTTATTTATGTGCATCAAATGAATATAGAACCTGGAGTATGACCCTCCTACCTGCTTTATTTTTTCCAGTTGTTACTGGGCCTTTTGCCTCAATTTCATATAGCGAGAGAAGTGTCAGGCTGTTTGAAAAGGCAGAATATCACAATGTTCAGGTTAAATTCCCTGGATAAGGACTGCAGTGCCTTTAACACAGCCCATTCGCTCTATGTTGCTATACCAATGATTGTCTTACATACTGACAAGATAGTAACTGGGTAAGAATTACCACCACATGATCAACAATTTGATCGCAAACCAGAATGAACTGGGATTTAAATTTCCAAATATTTCACAAATATGGCTTATTACTAACACTGTGTTCGTGCAAGTTGCAGAGTGAAAGTGCTGGAAAAACCTATCATGTAAGTACAGCTGACAGGGGGGTGTAGGGGGGGGGAGACTCCGTGACTCCAGTCTGACTAAGCAGCTGCCTCATGTTTGTTAAGACATTTAAAGGAATTTACAGTTCTAGCAAGTGATAACTTGGCATGTAAACTAGCAAACCGTGAGTCATCATTTTTGGATTCCAGTGTTCTTGCTGAGTCACGACACGTTGGTAACCCTGAAGCTTAAACACAGCAGGATCAGTGCTGATTATAGCATTTGGGCCTTTGCCGGCTCTGTCTGCCCACTGCAGATGGACGCGCATCGTTATCTCAGAAGGCCTCCACCCACCCTCCGCAGGGCACTACGCCATGCTAGGAAAAAATTTCCACTTGCTTCTTGCACAGCACTTTCCAGAAACTTGACTGCTCTCTGTGAACTAAGAGTGTCTCATTTAGCAAATACAACTTAGTGCTGCATTACCACACAACTACAGCAGCAGCAGCACAAAATGCAAAAAAGCAATTTTTCCTAGAAATTAGATTCTAGAAAAACACAGGCTAAATATGGTCTTTATTATACTTCACTAAGCTCTTGCAGTATTGCAAACGAAGGAGCATTGGTTTCAACACTTCTGCTTCCACATGACTCAATATGCATGAATGTTTGTGTTTGCACGAGCATCTACACACACACTTACCTACAACCAAAGCATGGTGCTTTACCAATACGCCAAAACACCAAAGCTCTTGAAGCTAATGTGTGAAATCTAGCTCTTAATGTGTGAAATCTAAAATCAACTCCAGTATTGCAAATTTGGCACTTCCTGACCTAAAAACATCCCAAGCACAACACTGGAACCCCAGAAGAACTCAGTGAATCATTTCTTGCATGCTTCAGACTGAATGCTGGGATAATTGTCTTTTGTGAAACCTTGCTTTTCAGCTGAGGACAAGGCATCTGGATTATGGCCATGTCCATGTCCATGTCAGTCACCAATGGAAAGCCAGGGGTAAGAAAAGTATTAGCGCTAAAAGGAAAAAAAAACCATCATTTCACAAACAGGGAGCTGGAGGCTTTTAAATCATGACATTATATCCAGTCAAGCAAAAAATCAACCACTTCCATAAAGATGGCTATTCCAGCTCCCTCTTTCATTTTTATAATGTTTCTTCGTAAGCATACATGACACAAAAATAACATGAGGGCTCCACAGATACAACCTGTGGGCTGGGAAGAGAACGCCAGAGCTCAGAAATCAAATAATGCTCAAACATAATGAAATTTCTAGGGTTTTATACCACCAAATTAGCCAAGCCAAGATCCCTTAACACAGCAGGCCTGAAAAAAATTCCAAGCAAAAACTACGCATTTCCTCCAGGTTCTTGCTGAGCATCAAAACCTACTCACTCTTCACTTGTACCTTCTTCTTATTTAGAATGCTACAGCCACTGCTCCCTGGCACCCTCCCTTTCCATTGCTAAAAGGAGACAGCTTCCAAACACTGTCCATTTAGTTATAAAAAAAAAGGGAGTGAGCAAAGGTGTGTGTCTCTGTATGACCCAGAGTGAGTAAGGGCTCAAAACTGTGCTGTTCTGAGCCAGAGCAGGTTTCTGAATGACTTGAGTTGACCAGGGCCAAAGTGGGGAACTGACTCTTGATGCTGGCCAAGCATAAGCCGCTGTCCACGCTGCCTGCAGCCTTTGCTTCTTTCTTCAGAGCAGAACCAACCACCAAGTTCCAAGCTGCATGGGGTCACGAGGGCTCAGAAACAGGCTAGTGCAGCTGGATGGATCTGGTCCTACCCTGGGAAGAAGCAGAGCGGTGATGTACAGAGAGCAGCACCTGACACACAGGATGGTCAGACCCAGGCTGGCTTCATGCACAGCTCAGTGGGACAAGCCTCAGGCGCAGGCTCTAGAAAAATCACGGCAGATTTACCAGCTCACTAATAACAGAAGACAAGACACAGAGAGGACCTGTGGCTGGGTTCATATCTATTTTGCAAAGTGGTTTCTTGCACACTTTTACACGCTGGGTATTTAAAACCAAAAACTCTTCAGAACGTTTTCTAGAGAACACCTGTATTCGTTTTCCACTGGGCTGGAAAACTTTCCCACTTGTCAGTGTCATATTCTACATTGTTTAAGTTTGTTGTTTCAAATATCCCAGGAAATCAGGCACTGAATGCTTTACAAGAGATTACTGGAACGTGAGCCTACTGCATTCTCTTACACCTTCGAAGCACATTCCACTGTCACATGGAATGAAGACAGTCCTTACCCTTAGCGCAAACACCACGTTGAAGAGAATCATAGTGGGCATCTCTCTCTTTGGTGAGGGATCAGTTTTGGATACCTGAAAAATATTTTTTAAAAAAAATCCCATAGGCTAGTGTCAGTTGGATCCAGTAACAGAGGCGAAAAAAAGGAAGAAAAAAAAAGAAAAAAGAAAGGAAAAAAAAGCCTAACAACTTTGTCAAATAACAACTTTGCTGAGAAAAAAAAGCAGACAAATTAAATAATACCATCAAATTTCACTTGTAAAAAAGAAAGTTGTTTTTTTTATTATTAAAGTGTCACAGTTATTCTACAAGACTGCCTTTTCTGAGAAGCTGTGAAGACTTGACTAAAGCATTTTGGTCATGACCACGGAAATGAGTATCAGTTAAGACAGCAGTCTTACAGGGTGTCTTTACTATTGCATTTTAGCATATTAGGAACCTAGTTTTAAATTCCTTAGCACAATTGTTATATATATTGTTAACTGAAGAGAAATCCAGAGATTTCTCATCCCAGGCCACACCGATTCTTTCCTTTCCTGAAATCCCCATTTGGATTGCATCATGTTACAAACCGAGGCTTTTATCAGAGAAAACACGCTGTAGAACTGCAGTACTAAACAAAAAGGTTAGATTTTCGCTTCCTGCAGGATTTCAAACACATTCTCCAGCCCCCCCTACTCTTCCTGCAGCAGAGGGCTTCAGCCCTAGGGCAGGTACAGACTTTCCGTGGGAAGGAACAGTGGAAGTAAGTTGAATTTGAACATCCGAGCCCAACAATTCTGCATCGAGCAACGAGCATCGCCACAAGATGGTGCACAAATCCAGAGGACATTCCTGCCAACCCGAAGCTCCCTGCTGAACACCCCTCCATTCCCAGTGAAACCAGCTATAACCTACTGGGCCAGACACCCAGCGATCCTCGTATTCACTCTCTACCCAACAGATGTGCCTATGTAGCTAATGCAGCATCTGAGACAGGGAAAACACAGAGAAGGTGACAAAAGCAGGGCTGCACCCTCCCCTCCTGACAGGTCCCAAGCATCAGCAACAAACTGCTTAGCAGTGAACTCCAAAATCTGAGCACTTTCCCTCAGTAGTTTTAAAAATTAGAGAAGCTAAAAGAAGCGACACATATTTTTTTTTTCTAAAGTATAAGTATCAAAAAGCCAGTGATGGGAGGGTGGTAAAGCCAATTTACTGTGTTTGTTTATTCCCTGGGAGTTACAGGCTCCAGGATATCTTGTGAACTTCAATAAAGACTCAAAAGCATTTCCACGTGTAGAGACTGATCCTGTTCCTTCCTTAAAAATCAAAAAGACTACTGCTACTAACATCAATTGGGACGCAGGCTAGATTTCATCCCACCTCTTGTCCAGAAAAAAAGAAGAAAAGACTAAACTTGAAAAGAAAACGCTGGAGGAATTTGAAGAATTCAGAATATTGCTACATAAAAGGTGGTCTGACATGCAGGATTAAATATTTGTGCTTTTGTAACTCCTGAATCTCATCTGAGTAAGAATTTGCTGAGCCACCCCATGGATTGACTTACTGCAGTATGAACTCCAAAGAAGCCCAGACCAGAGACTGAGGTGTCTTTGCTCCACGGGAAAGGAGCTCCATCTAGCTTCCTCCTAACTGCAAAAGCATCCCAGATTTAGGCTCAAATGGACTAGCAGAGATGGCTGCCACATCTAGAACATTCTGGACATCGAAAGTTCTGGGTGCCTACAGGGGTGATAAGACACACCCAAAAAGAAGATCCTACAAGAAGTAACATAAAAGTGTTTACAGCATTTTATAACTTTGTTTATTTAGACAAATTGACAATGAAGAGACATTTCATGCAATTAGGATAAAACTGACTGGAAAGTGGAGAGAATGTATAGTAATATGTGGTGAAAAAATGCAAATACAAATTTTCAAATTATTTACACCACATTTAGGAAGTCTTGCCATTCGGACAAGATTAGCAAAATAAAGGAATCTGATACTGTGAGAGATCAGGGGCCTGAGGGCACCAAAAGGTCTTAATGGCCCTGACCAGCCCCAGTTGGGTTCCCGACAGGAGGGGGGCACCCAGAAGCCCCATTTAAGCTCAGCCCAGGGCCCATAGCTGTGCCTATCTCTGGCCCTGTCTCCTGGATGGACTTTCAACATACGTCATCGTAGGTAGCCTGTCTCCAGGATGGACATTGCAGCCTTCTCCTCCAGCCCTGTCTCTGGTCCTGTCTCCTTTTGATCCTGGCTGGGATCCCTGGACAGACCCTGAGCCTCACTCATTGCTTGCCTTGTCTGGGGCTGGTGATGGACTCACGCAGCTCGGGGACGCTTGAACTCATTTCATCTTCCAAAACGGGCTTGACCATTTAAGGACTGAGTCTTGGTGATTCTCCGTCACATTTCTTGTAGACTCACAACTGAGTTTCAAAAGTGGAACACCAGCATCCTTTGATGCTTGAGGCCAAGTCCTCACTTGGATTAAAGCAGTCTGGTCCCCTAAATATCAAGCAGCAGTTGCCAACAATCTGTTTGCACCTCTAATTATAGATAGAAAGGATGATAGAATTGGCAAGCAAATTTTTTTTTTTTTTCTGAAAAATGAACGACTCAGTAAATTTGATGAAAAAGGAGACCAAAGCAGTTCAGGGACAGAGACTGGTGTTGGATTCAGAAATTACCAAAACCTAGTTCATTTTTACAGTCTATCAGGAAGAAGGAATGGGACAGGGAGTATTTCGCACACAGAAGCATGTAATTTCTTTCCTAGATCTAAGCAGGACCTTTTCCATAGCCTGGGTGGCACCCATTTTCACTCCAAGCAGCTAAAACACAGGCCATGGAGGAAGGTGTCAATGCAAACAGCAGCCTGACTTTGTCCACAAGAAAATTTTAGACCTCTTTCAACACCCTACCTATTCAAACCGAGCCTTGTGAATCGCCTTCAGCACCAGTAAGAGTTAAAAGCATAGAGTCAAAAACAAGGCTGACGTAGTTTCTAGCATTTGTGAAGGTTTTTAGTGTGGGGTGTTGGGTTTTTTTAACTGCCATATTAATTAGAGGTGCTAAAAAGCTAACTTGCAATAATTAACACGGTGAGAAACAGCTTTTTGAGCTGGACTGCTTAGTATTACTTCTCTTTACCCGCACTACTCTCTTGCGGTAACTGGGAGGGGGTTTCTGAGCATCACTGACACAGCTCCCTCCCTTTGCCACTCACTGTATCTACCTGGAAGTAAGTAAAAGACAGATTTGAACACCAGGAAGTAAAAACAGGATCAAAAGCCAAGGTGCACATTCTGAATTCTACGTTTCCAGACTAAGCCAGGCAGTTTGAAAAGGAGGCCAGTCCCCAGAACGGACCTCGTACCGTACCTGCCCAAGGGCATGCTGAAGCAAGGTGGGATGGCCAACAAAGCGAACATTATCGATCTTCAGTTCAAACTTTTTGCCACACATATCTGACTTGGTAGCCAAAATCGTTGCCAGGATGACATCCGAAAACCTTGAAGAGCAGAGATAGAAGTTATTACAATTTTCAAAAAACATACCCCCAGAACATTCCGCCAAATACAGATATATTTAACTTGTGAGTTTTTAAAGCATTGTAAATTGTGTCTAAATTGCTGTACCTGGAGTACCACCAATTATGGAAAATTAAGAACCCCTTAATTACATCTCTTAGATCATCACAATTATAAACAGGAAGCATTCACGACAAAGACTGCAGGGTCATGCTTATTTAATTACATGCTGAGCAAAATACACTGGAAAGATTAGATGCAGTTGGCTTAAATATAAAAACAGCTCAAGTTAGCCATTGCCTGGATTTAGCTGCAGGTTAATGAACTTACTAAGCAACTACATATTGACACAGCCTGTCACTCAAGCACAACAGAGATCTTTAAGCCACCCAGTACGGCAGAGGGGAAGGCAAGAAAGAGCTGATTCAATAAGAAGAAACATACATCCAACACTTGTCCCTCCTTTCCCAAACCTCATCAGAGTTACTCACTTAACAGATCTCAACCTGCGCCAACAGACCACCAGCACCTTCCAAGAGCTGCCAGGCCTCACCTGTGCCTTCTCATTTCATAAACCAAACTGAGACTGATTTGTGACAGGGCAGGCCCTTCTCAGCACTGACCATGGACTGGACTGCTCTGGGTGGGTGGTGGGAAGAAGGCAGCTGTGAGACGGGGGGGGCAAGTAGCTACAAAGAGTCTGCCCTGTAAAATACAGCTACTGCTGCAAAAATGGGTAAGAATCCAGTGTGACAAGGGAGGAATTCTGCAACTGCTCTTTCCGATGGCATTGAAAGATTGGTCTGGTCTCTACAAACACTCATTTTTCCCCAGGGTGTCCCCTGAGACAGTGGAGCTCAAACCCACAGGGAAGGGGAGCTCAGCTGCTGGAGAGAACTTGTTGTTCTAGAACAGGAACAGTGTAAGGTTTGATATTAGCAAGTTCTTTCCTCATTTGATTTCTTGGAAGCTCCCATTTAACCAAACGAATTTCAAACCAGTTTTTTAAGAATGAAAATGTTTATTTCATTTTCTTTATTTACATTCAGGAGTGTATGTCCCTGTCAGACCATCCCCCTCCACCAGGCAGGTATCCCAGATAACCCAGTATCACTCAGAGAAAAGGGCAGACATGGGTGTGTGCTGCGCTCACCTTATCTCTTGGCCACAAGTGAACCTTCAATGCCCACAGAAGGAATTAATGTTCCATATTCCTGGTTCACTCGGAGTGAGTTATGGAGTACGACAGAAATTAAGCCAAATGCACACAGCCAGGTCTTTTGTAATTATCCATCTGCATATGACCCAGGGGGCATTTCTTTTATTAGACCTACATATCCTGAAGATGCAAGACAACACAGGAGCTTTATGAGCTGTCAAAGTCCCTGGTGTTTGTGCAAACAGGTCATCCTGACCACAGCACGCTGCTTACATTTGGCTTGTGGAAGGAGCAGCTCTGTACAAACTTCCAAATCCCTCGGCTGCTCTGCTCCCAACACAGCTAAGGGCAAGCAGAGAGATTGGGAGGCTAGTCGGAGAGTCCTGGGGCCACTGAGACCACGCTCCTCATCCACTGCACTGCGCTGGGCTGCACAACACACGGAGATGGTGAAGAAAGGGCAAAGCGTCCTCAAACAGGAGCTGGATCGACAGTCCTTAAAAGATCACATTCAAAACAGGAAAAAAAGTCACCACGACAGCAGTGAGCTTTCCCCCTTTCTTTTTGCCCTCTTCAGCTGTGCTCATTAATAGGTTCATCATGAAGCCAGGAAGACTGTAATAGCGATGGATCCTAAACCAGCATATGCTTTGGGGGGTGGAGGGAGAAGAAGGGTAAACTAGAAAATGCCTGCTTGCTGGTAAGAAATTAGTTACTCTTCCCTCCCCCAGCCTTGGCAAAGGATACCTTGGGAGCTGGAAAACTGATCATTATGGTGACTTTCACCACTGTTAAGATTTGACTTTTACAAGGAATTACACCAGCAGATCTTTTAACAGATAAATGTGGTGCTGAACGTTAAGAGTTCAGCAATTCCCTAGAAGAGCTTGGGACACCAGCAGCCCTGTCTGCCCTGCCTTCTACACGGCTCTATGGGGAGGAGGAGATTAAAAGGTTGATTTTGTGAAGTCCTCGGTATCTTCTCACTAGCAGAGACTTCTCTTTCTGGGAGAGTACTGCAACTGCTGCCAGAGGACTCGCTCAGGAAAGATAACCCGGGTTCTACCTGGTGGCTACATACACCTGGTATCACTGTAGGCTCTCCCACGGGTGACCTGGTCTCCAGCCCCATTCTCCTCGTCTGACAGGCTTGAATTACTGTGTTTGTTGATTTGGGGTTTTTCCCTCAATCCTTTACACAATACATACATTTCTTAGGCCGCAGATACGTTAATCCCATCATTTCAATTCATCTCCTTATCTTAGAAAATAACACTTTTACTTTAGCTATTTTACTACTGATTTTCTCATCTCCGGGATGTATTAAGATGACCTAAAAATACTGACTTAGCAGAGCCCAAGGGTTTGCTAGAAGCAGATTAGGTTTCGCAGTTGGGCAGTAACAGTCTCTTCTTCTTTTATGAGATTAGTCTGGGCACTGTGATTTCCAGAGGAAAGCAAACCTCTCCTGTACTAAGAATCTAGCAGGTGGAAACCAAATACAAAACCCAAAAGCTTTGATTTGCCTCAAATATTCTCCCACTCTTATTACAAGCTCAACATAGCAGCAACAGCAGACAATCCATCAGTACGATACAAACCACTCTAGTGCAGATCGACTGCTGTCACCAGCATCTCCTCTGGAAACCCAGCTGAAACAACAACTGCTTTAGTTTTAGCACACGGAAAAGGAGGGGGAAAGCATCTCAAACACCAATTCATTTTTTCCCCCCCAAGAAGAGACAATAACTTGTAATATGCAGTAGGAATTCAAAACCGATGCTCTTACAAAGAACTCTTCTTTGAAGTAGTTTTTAATGGGAGAGGAATGTCTAGGTGACCACCTTCACGGTAAGCAGGGACTAGAGATGCAGTTTAATACTTTTGGGGCTCTGGGTAGGGATAAACACTTTTCTCCCCACAAATTCAATAAGGGGGTACAATGCAGCCATCCGGTTTAGTTTAGTGGGACACCAAGAACAAGCACCCAGAGCAGCTGCTCAAAACCAGGTCTCTGAAGAGCTCTCTGTAATTACTGTGGGATTAAATAGTTTACTCACTGATCTGTACTGTTAAGTCATTGCTCATCAGAAAGCAATCTGTTTTAGGACTCCTTGCTGGAATAACTACAATGCCAAGGCTACAATGCTTGTTGCATTCACGGAGGATCACAATTTCTCAATTCACAAAAGGGACAGTACCACACCCATTCTGGATACCCTACAGGAAGCACAGAAATGTTAGTAGGACCTTTGTAATTAACCTAGTATAAACCTTCAGCAATACGTTGCCTACAGACATTGTGATTTAGCATATAATTATCTCATCATTCGGTGTAAAAGAGAAACCAGAAACAAAGCACAATTAAAAGGATGGTGAGAAAAGAAAGCCATTCTAGACAAAGGTGATTGTTTAGAACGTTTGGTCTTACCCCGAAACCAATTGCTCATCAGTTAGAGGACATTGGTCTCTGAAATGGGAACATGGCCATAAACACAAAACAAAAAAAAAAACAAGGAAATAAACGAGGCAAGTACACAAAATACAAGAAAAAAAAAGATATAATATTAAAAACTAGGATGAACTGTTAAGGGTTAAACTCCTGTAAAGGAAATATAACTATTGAGAAGAGTCAGAAATTAATGGTAGGTGAATTCCTGGGATATACAGCAGGCTTGGACTGACAACACAGAGAAAACAGGCAAAGGCATTTTAGCCCTCTCACTAGCACAGGCTGCTGTAATGCATTCCCACCATATGTCGCATTTACAGAGCTGTACTTACACTTTTTAATTCATGCTTACCTTAAGAGAAAATACAAGAGATTACCGTTTGATTTAGAGCATATTCTAAACTTCAGTTTCTAGACTATTACTAGCATTTTCACCAAAGGAACATCCCGTGCAGCCTCAAATGACCCACAGCTCTTCACAACTGGTTCTGGTGCTTCCATACCCCCGAGACTTAGAAAAAGAGGATGCCAAACACTTATTGTTGGGCACAGCCAGGGTTCTGCAAAGGGCCTTGCACACAGAGCCCCTGCTGCTCCTCGCCAGGGATGGAAACAATAGGAACAAGCCAGGCCAGAACCACAGCACAAGCATGAAGTCATTCTCCATCCCTGTCTGCCCCAGGCAATAAGCAAAAACTTAGGAAGAGCAGGCTAAAAAAGTTTTCAAGGCAAAGAACCTGAAAACCTTCTTTACAACAGTGTGTAAAGAGCAAGGTTCTATTAACAGCTGTACTCACTTTTGTATCAGGGAAAAAACCAACTATTTTCATTTTAACAGTCAACTTTCTTTTTTCCTTCCAGTAACAAGAAAAAAAAAAAGGGCTTTTTTCCCTGAAACAAAATTCCTAAATATACTGAAAAAATGAATCTGATAAAAGGATTATACTGTCCACTTTAGAAATGGGAGACAAAAGTAAAATCTCCAACACTTATTTAATCCAGAAGGCAACAGATTTCTACTGGTCATGTTGAAAAGGGAACCTAGTGCAATCCCAAACGACAAACTACACAAAGGGGTGATATTACAGGAAGGGTGTTTGAAGGGATGGACGGATGAATGGAAAAGCACGGGCTTACAGACAGGAAGCCTTTCAGAACAAATAGAAGGAAGAACACTGGAGTCCAGTGAAAGAGGGACAGAGGATACAGAAATGTTATCACAGGAGAGCTACTGTTTGTTAGAAAGGGACATTCAAGTCCTTGTTTGTCAGTAACTTGACTTCCATTATAATAGAAGCTTTTGGCCAATTAATGACATCAATGCTGTCAAACTTGCTAAACCTCCTTCAGTTAGTTGTGCTGCTAAAAAATGCAAAGTCTGGCATAACATATGTTACTATACGTGCATCTTCATTAGCATTTTTGCTTGTGGACTACACCACCTTCAGAAAAACTACAAAAAAACATTTCAAACCGATTTAACAAAGCCTTATCTTCTGGCTTCAAAAGAGTAATTGCCTCACATTTTTTTCAGAGGGGAAAAAAAAATAAAAGAGATGAGACAGGCAGGCATCTCCATAAGCTGTGAGGGGTATGTATTGCTTGTAAAGCACTCAAAAATTGAAGGATGTTTTTGAAGAGAGAAAACGATGAAAGGCAAAGAAGAAGCCAGCAAAAAGAGACGCTTGACAGGCAATTTGTTTTGACAGTGACAGATTCTCCTGAATACCTTTTTGTTGCATCATCACCATCAACACACCTCAGCCACTTCTGCTGCTTGAACTTGCTTTTAAAAGGAAGAAAAACCTGTATTCTGAAGATCCAAACACACAGCTCCATTGACTAGGAATTAATACAAGCGAACACACAGCAGTAACCTAGAGGTAGGATTGTCATTAATAAGCTACAATTGTCTATTAAAAAAAACCCAAAAAGCATAATAATGACCAGGAAATTTGAGTCTGAAGGCTAATTGAAATCCAATTATGCATACAAATTTGCTACATGGAAATGGAGAGTTAAGGCACCTAAACTGACCTAATTTTGTCCTTTCTGAGGCCATAAAGACAGACATATACCTCAACTGCTCCAGGAGAGATTATCTTAAAAGTAATTGATCTGGGTTCCAATAGCTCGGGAAAAAAAGCAATACTGAATCTTACCTAGGATATAAATGGTGCTAAATTGCCAGTAAATTAATGACAGCCATCTAGGATAAAAAAGGATGAATCCAACCCTCATAATATATATTGCAGCGACCAGATAATCTGAAATAACCTTTGCTACTGAACCTGAACACATGGGAAAATCCCAAACCTTCAACATTATCAAACTTGCCATACACCATCAACTCAGCCTAGCAGTCTGCCCACTCCAAAGCCTCTGTTTGTGTCACCAAAATCATCTACAGACGATACTGATAACATGGTGATTGAAAGAAATCTTTTTGCCAACTCTTCCTTGAGGAAGCCTTCCAGAAATAATATGAAAACACTTAATAAATTATTTTCATCAAGAAAAACTCCAGTCAGAAAATCAGCACCACCAGGAAACAGACCGGGCTTCATGCTGATGAAATCTCTGCATGGACTAGTGAAGGGAGTGTTGCAGGCAGAGAACGGCTGCACCACGGCGCTGCCGAAGAACCAACTTACAGGGACAGAGCTGCCACTGGGGGAATGGCTCTCACAAAACCAGACGCTCCATTCCTGGTCTCTCCAGCCTCAACTTCAACAGGAACATACAAAACACATTCCAAACAGGAGCCCAGGAGCAAAAATTCATAACACTAGTGAGAGGGAAAAACCCCATGGGCTCAATGACAATACTGGTTTTACAGCATATGATTATTGAACTCCTTCCTTTCCTTGTTTACGAATCATATGCATCTCACTCTCTCCAACAGTTCTGCACCCTTCTGCCTCCACTCTCTCCTTAGAATCTCTTCTACTGCAAGGCAACAACTTCTGTTACTCCCAGAATGATCTGATACAAATATAAAGTCAGAGCAACTTGTTGTACACAGTTTTGGAGATCCCTTTTTGTTTTGTGCTGAAAGAAGGGTCTGTGTACCCAAAACTTGCATATTTTTCCACCTGTATCAGTAAGCCCAGTGAAAGAGACTAACTGCCAACAACCTCCTCTTACCTAATATAAATTGACAGTATTTAGTATGTAAAGAACATCAGTGATTTCTTCTACTAGCTGCTATCACTGAAGAGTTTAGCTCCTACATCAGCTGTATGGGATGTAGTGTATTTACAACTCTGATTACATTGGAATTGGGAAAAAGCTTTGTTTCCAACAGACTGGAAACAAACGCAATTTTGAAAGATACTTTGAATTTCTGAACACAGGTACCCAGCCACGCAAGCAGCAGAAGCAAGGTGCTGGACAGCGGTATCTGGCCTCCAGCAGAACCAACACTTTCAGAGCAACATATATGCTCCTCTTCTTCTATTTCCCTTTCATCTGCCTGAGAGCTAGAGACAAATGCGCAGGAGATAATATTAAGAGACTTCCTGCTAACGGACCTGTGGTGACTGATGCCTCAATTTTATCTAAGTAGATATAAGGTTTATAAACACTGACCTTAGTCAGGTGCAGGCACTGCAACAAGAATTTCTATCTGCTGCTAGATACAAAACTGTACAAACAACAATTTATTTTTTCTGAAGACCATCACTGCATAGGGGGATTTCTGTCTTAATATTCTTTCATTCAGCGCTTCAGCACTGTGATACGTCACGCTTAGTGAGCTCAGTTGAGAGGTCATAAATTCTTTTAAACACTAAAAGCTTAATAACAAATACTTGACAAGAAGATTAAGCACCAACTTTCGAGCTCAGAGATCTGGACACCGCTGCAATGAAATAATTTAAATCTTCGTTTAACGTAGGTTACATGCCAGCACATTCAATTCACTTAAAATCAGTTTCAGGAAAATACTAGCAGTTTTCTCATCAGACCATAATTTGAAATTATAAAAGCTTTTCCTACATCACAGTAGTAGCCACATACTGCACCACAGTAATTAACCAAGGACCAAACTAACTCAGCACCACAGGCAACACCCAGAGAACGCAGCTCCATGTTAAGTCCTCTGTCCAACCTGCCAAAATGGCAGAAGCAGCAAGAATCAGTACCAGCCAGAAGCTGGTAGCGTTCCAACACCGTCTTAATCTATCCAGGGAAAAACCAGAGCCGGGGTTTTAAAGAGCAACTAACAAAATCCCTGAGATAACCAGCAAATGTGTGCATGGAGTCTTCCTAACGTGCATACGAGCTGCCGTCTGGAGCACAGTCTGAAACGCCGTTCACCAAACTTACATCACCACGGCTTGCTCCCGCTGGAGTCATGCCCTGTACTGCACTGCACTGCACTCCCTGGAGACACAACAGAATGCTGCATGGAAGGTTTCAAAGACACCAGGAAAGGCAAGAAATACGAGTGAACTCAAGCAAAATGTGTTTTTGTAAGATCCCTGCCCTAGAAAAACACACGAATGTGATGAAATTTACTGTCATGGGTGATTTGAACTTCAGCTAAACCATTCTCAGTCATAAAGTTAAGAACAAGCTTACATTTTGCAAGGCTGGGATCTAAATTTCTCTTTTGGGGGCAAGTGACGAGTACTTCTTTTTTACTCTTACATGAGAGAAAAGCAGCAACTATCTCATTTTATTAATACTGGAGATCAAACACATACCGCAAAAAAGATCTGCAACTGATCTATGGGCCAACAGATGAAAAAACCTTTCTCTTTCCCACATTTCTCTCATATCTGATAGTGATAAATTTAGAACCAAGCAGCAGATTTCAAATTTCCTACAAAAACTAATCAGAGGGTCCACCCGTACATACATGCATACTGAAAAACACACTGCCTATTTTCAGTGCGTTTGTTACCCACTGATTTCCTGTAATTGAAAAACTATCTTTAAGTCTCAGTTTCCTTTTGAGCTACTATTTCACTCCACAGACACAAGGGCAGCTACATCTGGAGAAACAAAATTAGTTATTCATTAGTGCACAGCAATTCCATACGACAATTACATGAGCTAGGGAAGAATTTGAGGCAACTGAATGATAATCCAGTTAGAGGTAGTCAGGTAAAGAAAAGTGGAATTTTGCCAAAGTATTAATACTTCTAGCTTTGAAAGAGTAATACTGTCTGTCTAACAAGCACAAAATACCTGGCCTATACCTTTCCCAGAAAACAACAGATACAGAAGCATCCCCTCATGAGAAATTCCTCATTACTAAGCACTAATTTACTCGTAACTTAGCATTAAAACATTTTTTGGCAGGTTGTCTTCTATACAGTCTGAGAGAATTTGCCTGCTGAATTAGCAGGCAAGAGAGCAAGCGGCCATCTCTCCCGTTTCAAACTCTGAGGCAAGGAGAAATGTTTTTCCCTACCTGGAGTCCCCATCTTGATCTTCCGTGGTGTCACCAGAGCTATTCACAGCATATCGACTCCTGGGCTTATCTGAAACAAAGAATAAAGACATCTTTTTCAAGGAACAATCTCCTTAAAGTGTTCACTAAAATAAGTCCATTTAAAGAATACTTGTCTGTGCAGAAAGCCCCTTCCTTTTTAGGCAGAAGTACCAGATCTTGTTTTTTCTATTCACATTGAAAAACACACCAAAAAACAGGAGAAAGAGGTTTTCATCTTCAGGGGGTAAAGAGGAGAAAGCAAAACATTCACAGAAACAACTTTTCTCTCAAGGACCAAGTAGCAGTTTGCAGTTCAAGAGACAGTGGAAAATGAAATTCCAACCAGTGCATTCCCCTCATTATTGCTCAGTTTCCAGGACAATGATAATGCTCCAGGAGCCCCTGCTGCAGTCACAGGTATTGAAATCCTTTACCAACAAAAAGCAAGAGTTGAGAGAGAGACAGCCAAAAAAACCCCACGTTTTCAGATTTTACCTATAAAAAGTGACTCGCAACCTAACCAGTGGTGTCAAACCTTTCGTGGCATTCAGTGGTTAGCAAGCGACACAGCCAAACAGCTTCGTGACTTTAGGCCATGCACAAGACACTTGCCCACTGGCACAGCCATTCTGCCTCCTGCCCCCATGGAATTCCCTATTGTTCCTATTTTCCAGAAGAAATGAAACCTCTTCTACCTCATTATTCAACACGCAGGACTAAAGTCCCTTAATTTCTACCCATTATCAGTTAAAGCTCACCTAGTGTAGTCTGAATCCTGTCTTCCAGTCAATTCTTTCTCTCCTCACCCTCTCTCTCCTACAGCCCTTAAAACCCACACTGCTCATCCTGGAACACCAACAATTACACATGGATAAAATGTGGTTCAATTAACACGAGCTGTGAGGTCTGTCTGTGAGAGGTGCCATGACACCTGAGGGCTACGAGGCCTGTGAGGGGCCTAAGGCGTGTGAGGGGAGTGCCAGGCCCCCATGGATGGTGCGAGGCATTTGACGAGGTGCCAGGCGTCCACTGAGGGTCTGAGGTGTGTGAGGGGCTGCCAGACCCCCATGGAAGACCTGAGGTGTGTGAGGGGCCTGAGGTGTGTGAGGGGGTGCCAGGCCCCCATGAAGTGTCTGAGGCCTGTGAGAGGCCTGAGGCCTGTGAGGGGACGCTAGGCCCCCGCGGAGGGTCTGAGGCCTATGAGGGGATGCCAGGCCGCCACAGGGTGTGTGTGAGGCGGGTGTGTGGGACACCAGCTCCCCACCGGGGGTGTGAGGGGGTGCCAGGGCTCCCCGGAGCAGCCGCAGCCCCCGGGCCCCGCGGCGTCGCGCACTTACTGGCCTGTGCGGCGGGGTGCTCGGCGCCGCGCTGGAAGGGGAAGCGGAACAGCAGCTTGTTGCCGCGGCTGCCCGAGCTCACCAGGATAACGCTGATGGGGCTGGTGCTCTCGCCCATGCCGGCACGGCACGGACCGGCACGACCCGCAGGAAGGCTGCCCGCCACAGCCGGGTTCAGCTTCCGCTTCCGCCCGGCGGGGCGGGGCCGCCGGGGCCGGGGCCGGGGCCGGTGCGGGGGCCGGCGGTTGCGGGACTCCCGGCTGCGGACAGAGTGGAGCCGGACCCCTGCGCCTCACAACCCCGCACAGACCCGGCCCCCAGTACAGCCCAGTGTCCCCAGTTCAACATAACATCTCACAGGCCCGGCCCCCACTACAGCCCAGTGCCCCTACTTCAGCACAGCAACTCGCACTTCCAGTACAGCCCCATCTTGTCCCCCAGTACAGCCCAGTAGCTCCAGTTCAGAACAGCACCTCAGAGATCCGGCCCCCAGTACAGCCCAGTGCCCCCAGTTCAGCACAGCACCTCACAGACCCGGCCCCCAGTATAGCCCAGTGCCTCCAATTCAGACCAGCACTTGCAACCCCATCCACCAGTGGCCCCAGTTCAGCACTGCACCTCAGGGACCCCTCCCCAATACGGCCCAGTGGCCCCAGTTCAGCACCTCACACCCCTGCAGCCCGGTCCCCCAGTACAGACCCATCCCCCAGTGTAGCCCAGTGCCCCCAGTTCAGACCAGCAACTCACACTCCCAGTACAGTCCCATCTTCTCTGACAGTACAGCCCAGTGGCCCCCAGGTACAGCCCAGTGCTCCCAGTTCAGACTAGCACCTTGCATCCAGCTCCCAGCTGGCTCAGCCCAGTGTCCCCAGCACAGACCAGCACCCCCAGTCTCTCTGTGGTGGCCCCTTCCCCAGGTCTCCAGCCCTGGTGCTGGCCCTGGACCCCTGCAGCAGGGGCTGCCAGAGACCTGCCCCCCCACATCCCTGTCCCATTTCTTTGGGTCACTTCTAGTGATTCAGCCAGTTCAGCCATTATGAACCTAGAACTTCACTTAAAGCTGGTGGCAAATGGCAGTGAGGGGTCATCCCCTCCTGGTGTGGTCACCATTGTAGGGTGTCCACAGGAGCTCCCCATGCTCCTGGAAAGGCACGCTTGGTTCTGTTCCTCACCTTCCTTGCAAGATCTCAGGGGGCTTCACAGCACTGAGACAACTAGGACAGGAGGAGACGGCCTCAAGTTGCACCAGGGGAGGCTTAGAATGGATATTAGGAAAAATTTCTTCACAGAAAGGGTTGTCAAGCATTGGAACAGGCTGCCCAGGGAAGTCGTGGAGTCACCATCCCTGGAGATGTTTAAAAGACAGATAGACGTGGTGCTGAGGGACATGGTTTAATGGCGGTTTTGGCAGTGTTGGGTTAATGGTTGAACTCAATGATCTTCAAAGTCTATTCCAACCCAGACAATTCTATGATTCTGTGATTCTATGAACTTGCCCAGTGGTTCCTGTAACCTTACTCCCAGCTGGCAGCTGTCTCGGTTCATCCGTCTTATTTTGTGTTCAACTGAGATCAGAAAATTATCAGCAATTACGCTGGAGGATGTCCTGGGTTTTGCGTGTAAATTCTCCTGCATTTGATTGCAATATTTGGATATCTGAACCCTCTGAGATACCCCTGCTTGCTCTGCGTCCCCCCCGGGGGACGGCAGGCAGCGGTGGGTGGCCACAGAGGGAGATGAGCAGGGGCAGTGTGGCCGTAATCTGCAGGGCCCTTCTCCTCCGCGAGGCCGGCGATAACAATTGGAGCAAGAGAAGGTGTCGCTGAGGGGGGAGAGTTGGCTGAGGGTGATTAAAGAGCAGTCATGTTATCACAGCAGAGCATTCCTCCCACCCCAGCCCTGGGCAGCCATGTTAAAACTTCCCGGTGTGACTGCTTCAAGACATAATTTTACTTTCTTAACTAATAAATATTTCTTGTAAATAAATACCTCTCATACACACATATTTCTCATTTCCAGCTCTTGGAGGCTGGGGTTTAGTTAAAGCAAATTGCTGCAAGCTGGTAGGAAATTAGAGAATAAAGCCAGGATTTAGATTCCACTTTTAAGATTTCCAAAACTTGACACAGCCAAAGTTTTTTCAGAGTTAGAGCAGACAAAATGTGCCTTATTCTTTCCCTTATCCTATCCAGGGGGCCATCCCTGTGCAGAATGCAGGCCTGTGTGGAAAGCTATCCCTGATCTCACCATGGTGCCTTTCAGCTGGTTACTGCATCTACAGTCAGGGTTGATGGAAATTATAATCCTGCTTTTCTAACGAGCAAACAAGCCTCTTGCTCTCTTCTGCCTTTTGAAAGGAGAAACTGGCAGCCTGCTTTTGGAGCAGGATTGAGAAAGACCTACGTTAATACTGAAAACCACCTTTGGTGTCACCTTTGGTGACATTACACACGTTCATGGCAAATATTCATCATCTGTACATGGGTGGACATTCTGCCAGGGGGTTATGAATCATAACTATGAGCAGCAGCAGCAAGAGAGGAAGGCAGATCTGGTGAGGGTTCCCAGAGGACTCTTCCTCATGGGTCCTGTGACTAGGGGGACACCAGCGAGCATGTTGTCCAACTCCTGGTGTCCCTCAGGCCAGGACCTCTTTGTCTCACTACCAGCTGGAGCACTGGGATGGAGGAAATTGGCTGAGAGGTCCCTGCAAGGACAGAGACTGTCACTCTCCACCTTACATTGCAGCACATGGCCAAGGATCACGCTTCTCCCACCAGGCATGTTCCTGAGGACCAGGAACATCCCCAGTGCAGCCGTCCCCAGTGCAGCCCTGATCCTAGGAAGGTGATGAGCTCCTTCTATCACACCACTGTCATCTTTTGGCTGCTCTGGTTTTTGTGATAGTGCAAAAATACTCTCAGAAAAGAAATTTAAATTCCATAGAGATTTCAGCAATGACCAACCCTCCTGTGTGGTGATCACTCTAGCCCTCATGTCTACACAGACCACAATCCTACAGTCATGGAGGATCAATGTTCAGGGTAAACAGTGGGCAGCAAAACAGGATGGAGTCCTGATGGTCTCCGCCTTATCCCTGGGTACATCTGGGTCACCCTCGCTTCCCTCATGCGTTGATTGAGCGACCTCTGATTAAAAGCACTTTCACAGAGGAGAGCTTGGAGAGCAGCCATGCAGCAAGCAACGTAAGAGGCAGCACTTTGGGGAGGAGACAAAAACATTATATAAATGTATATTTAACATATTTATTTTCATCACAACTTTTCTATGGGAAAAAGGCAAGTTTTCTAAAATGTGTGTAGCAAGGGATGCCGAATACAGGCTCCCTTGATACCTGCATCCATTTAAGCTGTATAAACTGACTATTGCCTTTTCCTGTGCCCTGACTGTGGGACTGTCCATCCCATCAGAGGCACTTCTAATGGGAGACTGCTCTGCACTGCCTCCGTGTAGCCAGACACAGTTAGTTCTGGGATTTCAGTGGACATGTATGGTATTTATCAAAGGGAAGATATACAAAGAGCACTCTGATAATATTCCTTATTATAAAGCCATTGTCTTCACTGGGTCTCCCCTCTTGTGTTCCCTGCTAAAGTGAGGTACCGAGAGAAGTGAATTGCCCAGCCAGCCAGTGGGCAGGAGGGCTGGGGAGGGAGCTATGGTACTGAACACCATCTTAATGAAATCCCAGCTAAGGTGGTGACCTCCTCAGAGGAGGTGAACATACGAGATCACCGAATCCAGCCAGGCTCGAAGACCAAGAAGCATCAAGTGCTTTGTGCCTGCCCTTTGGGAAAGCCCAAGGCTTCTCTGACTTCATCAGACAGGTCACGTACAGAGAGGTTTGAATCCAGAGCCCAGTGCAAAGCCCAAGGAGTGGGTCAGAGCCCTTCTGCAAGTGACACTGCAGCCAACAGAACAGTGGGGACACCAGAGGATACAGCAGCCACAGTCTGACCCCATCCCTACCACTTCTCTAGCACCACTGGTTCATTCCCACCTGACCTGAGGACACAGTGGCAGAACCACAACCTCAGGATGTATCAGCTTCTCTGGGCTGTAAAGTCTACACAGAGAGACCTATCCCCATGTGAAGGCACAGAAGACGGCCCCACCATTAGCAGAGCACACTGAGAGCCTAGCTCCCACCCCAACCCCAACACCTGCCGGCAGTGGGGTTGCCCTGCATGGCAGTGGGGTTCCCCTGCACAGCAGCATGGCACAGCACCCTGTGGCTCCCAAGAGGGGCTCCAAGCTTGGTGCCTGCTCCCGTGGGACACTTAGTGGGGCTGGGTGGTGTGATTGCACCAGCATTGCTATTTTTGTGCAGCTAACTGCAGGCTGGACATACTGCAATGCACGCATGAGCCAAGTATCATTAGATCCCTAGAAGGACTTTCCTCTCAGCAGGACAAGCATGTCTGGGGAGCATCCTCTGCGGCAGTCAGCAGCGTTGCTGTGAAACGCAGGCGCGTCTTGGCGAGGAATCTGGCTTATACGTATCAACCTCCTCCGCGCAAGCGTGCGAGGCTATTTGGTCAGGGGACACCATCTGCCCTCTCTGGCTGTACCCGCCAGCTTTCCCTGCACGGCTGCCAGCACCCGGCGGTGATGTGTGTGGCTGCTGCAGTTTATCTGGGTGGCAGAGAGATTTACCTCTGCTTCATGTGCTGGCAGGATACTCATTCCCTGAGGTTCATCAGCGACCATCTCCAGGAGGGTATTTCTTTGACATTTTGCCCACTTATCTGTGATAACAGACTTTTGTCGGTCTTCCCTTTGCTTGTTTGGTCCTTCACCCATCAAGCGTGCCCATGCCCTCAAACTAGGAGCCGTCTATCCTGGGACCAGGCTTTCCTGCGCGTGTCCAGCACGTAGCACAGCACACGCCAGCACTGGCTGTGGTGCTGAGAGATATTTTACACACAAGGGGTAATTAACAGTAAGATCACACAGCTAGAAATCAAAGAGGTCCCATATGAGGCATTTAGTGATGAAAAAAGTGTCTGACTGGGCTTACCCACACACCCCTTCTTTTTTCTAGGACCCTACTCAATTTCATAAGCCGCCTCTCCCTGTATCGGTAGGAATCATTACTATTGCTGCCATGATAAGTAATATCAACTGTGGGCTGTGTCCCTAATCCTTTGCCAGAGGCTGACAAAGTGAAGTCCTGGCAGAGTTGAAGCAAATGGCAAAATCTCTGCTGATTCCTACAAAATCAGGGTCTCACTCCCCCTCTGAACTCTACAGCACGTCTCCCAGCCTGTCCCCAGCACTACTTAGGAAACATTTTATACGAAATACCATGCCACGTGGAAACCACATATACTGGAAGTGCATGATGTGGCACAGAAATGCCCAGTCTTGCGTTCTCCTCTGTGAAGCGAGGCAGAAAATACATATTTTACTTCAAGCTCCTTAGTATGCCTGAAGTGCATACGCTCGTCAGCATAAGGATGTGTCCTAATGCTCCATCGCTGGAATTTTCCAGCATTATCTGTCTGTTCATGTATCAATATGTGTCCAGACAATTTCTTTGGGCCACACGGCCATTACGTGAAGAAGCAAGAAGCTGATAACGCCAGCAAGCAATGAGGCCAGCATGCTGACCCTTGCCGAAATAGCAGATAAGAGTCTCCCACCTCCATGGGTGGACCTCTGGAGTGACCAATGAGCGTGGACAGGCGCCAAGGTCTGCTCTCCTGTTCCTCTTTATAAGCAGGGCCGTCAGGGTGATGAGTACAAACCTGCTCTGAGCGTTCACTGCGAGGAGCCTCAGCCTTCACCCTCCTGCACAATGACGCTGACTCAAGCTGAGAAGGCCGCCGTGGTCGCCATCTGGGCAAAGGTGGCTACCCAAGCCGATGCCATTGGAGCAGAATCACTGGAGAGGTAAGACCCCCAGAAGCCCTCCAAAGAGGGTGCCTCCTCTGGCTTTGCTATCAGGATGCACGTCATGTAAAACTTGCCTGAGTGAGACCAGTCTGGGACTGGTGAGAGTTGATGGATGACCTCTGTGTATGTCCTTTTCTGGAATTATATCTGTGCTACTAAATGCTAATAGATGGCTTCAAGATCTTACAGCAAAACATAATTTTCTAAGCAATTCTAATGCTTTATTACCCATTATAGCAATTCAGAAGAACTCATAGCCGGGAGCCCTGGCGAGGAATTCAAAGTCATTCGTACTCGGTGTCCAGAAATAGGGTTGTCACTCTTAGGAAATGAACTCAAAGTGGCTTGTTGTACAAATTATGCGATTTCTGTATAAATGTTGTGCTTTCTCTTGCAATTTCTAGGCATTAAGAGAATAGCTGTCCACAAATTCACTGGGTACGCTTCATTGTTCCAGTTGATAAGTAACAAACTGTTAGGACACGAGGCAACTGGACCCCCTGCTGAAGTATAACACAGTAACCCAAAGATCATACTAATTAAGCAAGTTGGCACAAAAGGGATAATAGCCCGGAAATTGTGCAGAAATTATGATGTTATTTAAATGTTATTTACAAGTTCAATATAAAGTATTGTGATACTCCTTCCAGGACTCTGAGTACCGCTCATATCAATTCTGCTTCATTTCAGCTTATATTAGTTTGAAGATCCTGTAAACTGGCTTACAATGTAATATAGGAAATGTGGGGACAATTTGGGGCTATTATTGATTTTAAAATACTCTCCCCCCCAAAAAAACCCAAATACATTAAGTTTTAAATTCATTTTAACATTTTGTTCTTCTCTAATATGTACAGATTAGCCCACTGTCTAATTTGCATGTACTGCAGAAGAGGTTTAAGAGCAGAAACACCTTCTTGATGGAGGCTTTGAGATCCCAAAGTTCTGTCATGACCGCTGAAGGGGTGCACTTCTGTGGCTGACGGGTTTACCCTGCACCGGCTCTGAGGTTTTACCATCTCATGCCTGTTGCTTCCACTGCCATATCTCAGTCTCCTGTTCTCCTCCAGGCTTTTCTCCAGCTACCCCCAGACGAAAACCTACTTCCCTCACTTCGATCTCAGCCAAGGCTCGGCTCAGCTTCGTGGTCACGGCTCCAAGGTCATGAACGCCATCGGGGAGGCTGTGAAGCACGTTGATGACATTAGAGGCGCCTTGGCCAAGCTCAGTGAGCTGCACGCTTACATCCTCAGGGTGGACCCAGTGAACTTCAAGGTGAGTGACCACAGAGGCTTTCAGGGATGGAAACTGCCCTCACAGAGTTAGTGACCACACATCATTTTGGCTAATGGCAGCTTGATCAGACTTGCCAATTTGCATCGCTGCTTGTTCTCCACCTGATTTTTAACCTGAGGGTGGACCTTTTAATGAAAGATGTGGTCTAATCCAAGCAAAGAACTACTCTGGGGGGCTCCTATGGTTTGTGTAGACACACCTGAGTCTCTGCTGCCTTTGCTGTAGTTTATGAACCTCCTTCATAAGTCAAGTTATGTCACCTGTCTTGAACAAAGTAAATTCTAAACATTCCCACTTTGTTGTACTTCCCTTTGGGAAGGAAGGAAAGGACATTTGAAAAGAGGTAGTATTGACACCCCTAGACTGACATCTGTTACTGATTACTATGGGTTTCATCCTGATTTCCCTTACAGCTGCTTTCTCACTGTATCCTGTGCTCCGTGGCTGCCCGCTATCCCAGTGACTTCACCCCAGAAGCTCACGCTGCGTGGGACAAGTTCCTGTCCAGTGTTTCCTCTGTTCTGACTGAGAAGTACAGATAAATGGCCTCCACAGAGGGTGAGGGACGCACATCCATGGCGCACCCCATTTGCCAGGCCCCAGGGTATTCACCCCTTCCTATGCTGTCCTCTCAAATCCCCTACGCAGGGGCTCGGTCATCTGCAAAACCCAATAAAAAATTCAAATGTGAGATACGGTCTCTGTGCTTTCATCTCTGAGCGTTCCACCCACACCTTACTGTTCAAGCAGGGGTGTTCTGAAATATCTACACAATATGGAGGGGAAAATATTAAGGTGTGTAAACTCATGTACTAATCCATGTACTAACGAATTCATATACTAATTCATGTGCTAAAATGGGTAAATTCAGAGGGAATAACGTACTATTCAGTGGCTATAACACAATATTGAGCAGAAGCCCAGAACAGGCTAGATCCCCATGACTGCTACTGCTCACCAAAGGTATATCCACCAAAGACTGTTTCCAGGTTGACCTGGATATTGAAAGGACCAGGCTTTTTGTTTGGCCTCTCCAGAAACCATCACAGCCTGTTGTGAGCAAAACGTGCATTGCCATATGTTGTGATGTGCCCAGAGCAACACTGGGCAGTGTCTACTCATGCTCTTTTCCAAGGGCTATGGAGAAGGTATCTGATGTGCTTCATGAACACCTGGGGCTGTCACCCCTGCTAGACAGGTTTGGTAAAGGGACCATCCCCTCAGCTTCACATCTTTTATTTTTATATGGGGAACTTTACATGCATTTGAAATTTGGGAATACTAATGGCCACTGGAGATCAGTGTTGATGGCATCTTGGGGACCACAAATTCACGAGATTTCTCTGGAAAGCAGTGACAGGGAAGAGTATGGAACTGATGGTCACCCTGGTGGGAGCACAGGGATCCTCCATATGTACCTGTTGTGGGTTTAACCCCGGTGGACAGCTAAGCACTGCAGAATCCCTCTCAATGGGATGAGGGAAGAGGAAAAGGAAGAATAAAAGAAAGAAAACTTGGGGATCAAGATCAAACAAACAAACAGAAATAATTGTTTCATAAATGAAAGATAAGTGGAAGAGAAGGGAAGGGAAGAAAACAAAACAAAACAAAACAAAACAGGTGATACCAAGGCAATCATGCACCACCTCCCATGGGTAGAGTGATGCCCAGCCAGTTCCTGAGAAAAAAAGATGGGTAACCCCCTTAAAAAGCCTTCTTTTCTCCTTTATTGCTGAGCATGGCATTATATGGTATGAAATACTTCTTTGGTTAGTTGGGGTCATCTGCCTGGTTGCGTCTCCTCCTGGAATATCATGCACCCCAAAATCTGTTCCCTGGGGGGCAGAGTGAGAAGCAGAGACAGCCTTGATGATGTACTACATTTAAATCCACAGCTTAGATGGTAGGTCAGCATCTGGAATGTCCCTAACCCCCAATTTGTATCAATGACTTCATACAGAGGCTGAGTGAAGGATGTGACAGTCACCAACCACCATATGCCCTGCAGATTTGTCCCAACATTTGTGGAGCGGCAGGAGCACACGCTGGGGTGGGAAGAAGGGAAGAAGCCCAGGCCTGACAAGCATCACGGGACAGACCTTGGTAAGACCATGCGCCCAGAAAGGAGGTTCTTCTCCATCCAGATTTCTCCAGGCATCGGAGAGATGGTGTTTCCCATGGTCAATCCCCAGTGCCGACCGGGAGGGCCCATCCATGGCTCCTGCTCAGAGGTTCACGGGTTTTTTAGGCAGAGAGGAGCTGGATGGACCAGAGTCTGGAGGACATAAGGGACACAGGGACACATGTGGGATGCACATGGGAGCCAGGGAGAACCAAGACCTGGAGGAATGATGCATCCCAACAGGAGACCTGAGGACACACCGGTCAGTGAGGACACACCGGTCAGTGAGGCCAAGGCTGTGGCATCCATGGGACATGCCGGTGGCTGCTGTTGACGACGGGGCTGCCCCCAGCCCCCAGCCTGGTGTGGGGCTGGTGCAGTGGGGCAGGACAGGGCAGACGGGCCCCCTTGGGGCCTCCTCGGGGCTGGGCCCCCCGGGGAAGCCGGGGCCCCCCGGGGCAACGCCGCAGCCGCTCCCTGGGCCCAGCAGCGGCGGCCGCAGCCCCACCGCCCCTCAGCGCCGATAAGATAAAGCAGGGGCGGAGGTGCCGGCTGCTATAAGAGGGTGTCCCCGCAGACGCTGCTGCCACCGAGTCCTGACCACCCCTGCCACCAGCCGCCACCATGCTGACCGCCGACGACAAGAAGCTGATCCTGCAGATCTGGGAGAAGGTGCTCGGCCACCAGGAGGACTTTGGAGCCGAGGCCCTAGAGAGGTGCGGGCCGTGCCCGGGGACACCCCACAGGCGATGGGGGCGAGAGGGTGGGAGCCCCAACGGGGGGGGCTGGTGTGGGGGGGTCCAGCTGGGGGTCGGCGGCACTGACCCTCCCGCTCCGGCAGGATGTTCATCACCTACCCCCAGACCAAGACCTACTTCCCCCACTTCGACCTGCAACATGGCTCTGACCAGGTCCGCGGCCATGGCAAGAAGGTGGTGAACGCCTTGGGCAACGCTGTCAAGAACATGGACAACCTCAGCCAGGCCCTGTCCGAGCTCAGCAACCTGCACGCCTACAACCTGCGCGTTGACCCCGTCAACTTCAAGGCAGGCAGGGGACGGGGACTGGGAGACAGGGACTGGGGGATGGGGGAGAGGGGACGGGGAATGGGGGACAGGGACGGGGGTCAGGGGGGATGTAGCAGTGGTGCTGAGCCCCATTTTTGCCTTGCAGCTGCTGTCGCAGTGCTTCCAGGTGGTGCTGGCCGTGCACCTGGGCAAAGACTACACCCCCGAGGTCCACTCTGCCTTTGACAAGTTCCTGTCGGCCGTGGCCGCCGTGCTGGCTGAGAAGTACAGATGAGCTGCCGCCCGCGCCCCGGTGCCATCAATAAAGACACCTTTGCCACAGCACCGTGTCCGTCTGTGCCGGGGAGGGGGGGGTCGGGGTGGGCTGGGGTGTTGCGGTGCTCCCACCGGAGGCTGGCCATGGTGCAGGTGGGCAGCACTGGCCATGGGCTCCCTGGGTGGCCCTCTGAGGGTCCTGCCTGCTTCCACCCCCCCAGCTTGGGACACGGACGATGCTGGTAGCAGGAGCCAGGGAATGGAGCTCAGCCTGTTGCCCTTCCCTGTCTGCATCCCTCTGGGAGCTGGGGGAAGGACGCACCACGCCAAATGCGGTTCTTGCATCCCCTTGAAGGATTCTCCAGGTGAGGGTAGGATTAATCCCTCCTTGCTCCATCTATCACGATGGTTGTTTAGGACTTTATTGGGGATGCTGTGGGAGCTCAGTGCCCACATGAGCTCCAAAAGCAACCAGACAGGTTCATGGAGTGAAGAAAAATCCACCGCAGACCATGAAGCACAAACACTGTTCTTGGGCTCAAGCCCCTGAGCCACAAATCCCCGTTGATTGCCAGGGAAGTGCCCCCACTCCTGCCCCGGGTGTCTGTGCTTCCCCTGGCACCGGGACAGGGTGGGAGCAGGGTGGGCAGAGCCACAGTCTGGCACAGGGCCACCAGTTTCAGGGACTGGGGGCCTAATTTAAAAAACAACAACATTGTCTTTAGATCACAGGTGATGGGTTATGAGACACTGCTAAACTAGCCCTGGGTTTGCTCTGGGCTGTTACACCAAAGGGAGGAGGAGACCATTCGTGAGGGATGGGACATGGTGTGCCAGGAGAGCAGGCAGCAACCGGGTCCTGGGGATGTGGGCACCCTGCCTGCACAGAAACACAGGGCTGGGGGGTTCCCTGCCTGCCTAGAAACACAGGGCTGGGGTCCCCGACTGCACAGAAACACAGGGCTGGGGGTCTCCAGGCCACCTTGGCCCTTACTCCTGCAACTGCACTCATGAACCCACAGCACTTTTCTTCCACCCTGAGGCACATCCCAGTCAATACCCCAGTGTCCTCACGTGCGTTAACACCCATTTATTCTTGTGCCACCAGTTTGAAGGACTCTTCTGCCCCCTCGATGCAGGTGAAGGCAGACATACCATCCTGGGCTCCACTTCCCAGAAGAGCAGCCCCCCTCTCCTCCCCCCCATCCTCCCCTCCTTCCCTGACATGGCGCCAGCTCGAGCTAATCTCCCCCAAACACAAACGATAAGAACCGTCAGCCATGGAGGAAACACGGGTGTGAACTGTCCCCTGCCTGCCTGCGCCAGCCCTCGAACCTACTGGAAGCACGGCAGGCCCCCTCACGCTCCTCATCTTCCTCACCATCCTCATCTTCACCTTCTTGCCTTCCTCACCTTCATCATTTGGGGCACACGGGGCTCACCTGCTGTGAGCTCCTGCTGCTGTGGCCAGCGCTTCCATCAGTGCCCAGTGCTGATCCCTGTGGCTCTGCCAAGTGTCGCCCCCTTCCCAGGGGTCACGGCCACCCGGTCCCCCCACAGCACTGGGTCCAGCCCGGAGCGTGTGGGGCAGGGCAGCTCCGGGGTCTCTATGCAAAGGGATGCGACTGCGATTTGGGGAGCAGGGGGTGAAGAGGGCACATGCTTTGGGGTGCACTGGTTTGGGATGCTCTGAGGGAACCAGAGCAGTAGGTGCAGGGGGGCAGCGCGGATGAGTGGCTGTGTATAGGGGCTATGTTGGATGGCAGGGTGTGTGTAGGGGCAGCGTGTTTGTGTACAAGGATTGCCCACAGAAGCTGTGGCTGCCCCATCTCTGGA